>CM038042.1:141632262-142295694 GCA_021397845.1 Areca catechu | reverse complement strand
CATTCTTGGGGCAGCAACCGCTGACGCTTAGAATCCGGAGGAATTCCCATCGTGCGGAAGCGATATTAATGACTCCTTTTTCGAAAAAGAAGATCCGGCGGTACACAAGGTGCAAGAAAACGTGACTTTACGAAGATCGATACACCGCGTGGACAACGAGAATCTTAATCAAACTTCCTTAATCACCGGTTAACGAGGAGTTGACGCCTGTCTGCCCCAATGGACAGGTTTAGTTATGAAAGGAAGGTGACATCAGCCTAATCGACCATAGACGGTCTTCGGCAACGTAGTTCTAACTTATTCCAAAGTTCGTCATCGTCGACTACCAATCAAATGGCCTTCGGCCATGGCCGTTCAACTAAGAAGAAGAAGGAATAGTAAAGCTCAGATTATAGACTAACTTCGTTCAAGCTACATCTGAAAACACAACATAGCACATGCAGGAGAAAAAAAAGCTACTTCAAAATTCGGAGAAGTTGTCATACAAAAACCATTGACGACACAAAAAAAAAACAAAACAAAACACACCTAAAGATACTTAGATTGCTCAACATCAACTGGAGGAGACCCAACACCGTAGAATTGAAGCAACTTGTCAACCTATGCAGAAAGGATCTCGTCGACTTGGACCGGGACCGGAGAACCTTCAGCTTGGGCTTCCCCAGCCTGAATCTCCTCCTGAACCGGGATCAGAGTTGGAGCCACCCCCAGATCTTCGACTGAGGCAGAGGCCTCTTCTCTCGGATATGGCACCTTTTTGGCCACTTCCGTGGCCTCGGCCTCCTCATCCTCCTCCTCTTCTTCAGCTATGTTGAAGGAAAGGATGCCAGAGAGATCAAGGTGGGGGAAGGCCTCCTTTACTTTAGAAAGTCCGTCGTTGAAGCCATGCTGGTAGCCGTACAGGGATACTTCGTTCATCTCCTCCTGGAACTATGAGGATTTCCAGAAATCTGCTACGGCATCGTCCACCAGCTTTCTCAGGGACGCGGACTCTCTCTTGGCCGCTTCGGACTCTAGAACCGCCTCTTCGGCTCTCCCGTTCACTCTTCAGCTCCTGAACTTCAGCATCCGCTCGAGTGAGACGGTTTTTCATAGACTGCCTCAGCTCTTCGGCCACCTCCTTTGTAGCTTTGGCCGTGTAAAGTTCCTCCTTGAGGTCATGAATGAGATTGTCAATATTTCCTAAGCCCTCCTCCATAAAGGTGAGGTCGTAGACCAACTGTATCAAAAATATGGAGTTATGGATCGAACAATTCTCAAAGCAAAGGAGACAGCAAGGACCATACATGTTGCAGGACGGTAAAAGCAGAATCGGACACCCTGGGAAGGTTCCGACTTCGAAGAACTGCCAAATCATGAGGCAGTAATGTGTTCTTCAGCACCTGCCTGGCTACGGCGGGGACCAACAGTCCCCTTGTAGGAGAAAGCTCCGAAGAGTTCGCCGAACCACTTCCAGCTGGGGAAGCCCCATGAGCGAACTCTCCTTTAACTTGCAGTGCTTTGCCCCTATTAACTGCAGGGGACAAAGCAGTGGCATATCCGCCGCTTGAGGCAGACTCCCCCTTGTGCGAACCGGGGAGGTAACCGCTGGCGAAATTTCAATTGGACGAGGTCTTGACGGGGCCCCCTCCGTGGGTACCACATTTTTTCCTGAGGTCCCCCGGGAAGATGAAGTGCACTGGTCTCCCTCAGGACCGTCTCTTCGAACCTTCTTCCGAACTACTACCTTGTGATAGGGGCTTGAGCTACCCTCTTCTCAGAAGTCTGACGGAGCCAGCTCAGGCCAGGCTTCATTCCGCCACCTACAAGCAGAGAAATTTCTTTAAGTCAACTGAGCTACAACAAAAACAGGAAAAAATGGGGAGAAATTTCCGTCACTATACCTAATACGAAGAACTTGCTAATCCCCGCAAGATAGAGATTTCTCTCCTCCAACAACTTGCGGATAGGGGCGACTTCCAAATTACTCAGAAGTTCGTAATCCGACTGGTCAGCCCTAAAACCTTTTTTCCATCATTGGCGGTTAAACGAGGCTTCTTCCAAATAGTGTCGAAGCTCCATGGATCAATGGACAGTACAAACACAAAAACATGTTTCTACCCGTGGATGGCGTTGGGCATATCCTTGATGATCTTGCAGCCCGGTCGAGGGCCGATCACCCACCATCCATTGCCATGAAAATCCATCTTGAGTACAAAAAGGGCTATGAATAAGTTGGTCCTAGGTTCTATGTTTGCAATGCGGCACAGGACCAGAAACCCGCAGACGTTCCGGATGCTGTTCGGGGTCAACTGCGCCGGTACCACTTGGTACAAACGAAAGATTTTGATGAAGAAAGGATGCAGGGAAAATCGAAAGCCAGCCTTCAGATAGTCTTCATATACGGCTAAGCACCTGGGGGGAGGTTTGTTCACCCGTTCCTCATATGCGGGGAGGACGAAAGGGAACCCCTCAGGAATGCGATAGCGTTTCCAAAGAAGGGCCATCTTCCCCTGTGAAACTGAACTAGGGATCGACTTCGGACCTACTATGTCACCGGCCCCCGAGGGCCCAACTTGTCCCCCCTAACTTTCTACAGTTTCTTCCATGATAAAAGAACGAAACAAAAAGGTAGAAGGAAGATTCTACATGCAGAATAGATTAGTAGTCAAGAACAGGGAAAGCTGAGTGAAGAATGAAGCGAGGTTGAAGAAGCTTCCTCAGCTGGACCTTCCCTCTTTTTTAAAAGGAGACCAGAAGCCTCTAAAATCCCACCAGGTTGATTTGACAAAGGGTAACCCAAGGATATAACCCATCTTGGATCAATTGCCAGGATGAAGCACATCCACCATCCAACGGGCAGGGAGAAGCCGCCACAACCGCCCAAATCCCAACTGAGAGATTAGCTGAACCACCACGCAACGGGAAAAGAAGAGACGGTCCCAGGACCACTCGCTCTTTTCTTCTCTCCCAATCAAGAAGTGACAACTGTCCACCGCCTGATTCTCAAATCAACCAGCAGCCATGATAGGGCAGTCTAATCAGAGATCTCATGATCATCCACTACACTATCCCCTAGGAGAAAAATGACAAAGCACTGGTACTCTCACTTCTCGAGGCAAAACTTCACTCGAAAACTGAGAGTAGGGGGCAACTGTTGGGATATCCCGGTCCAAGTATGAGCCGAACACCGGTTCGGCTGACCGAAGACCTTTTCTCCGAATCAACAACTTCGGGCCTAGAAAGTTCAGGCCAACTACGGGCAACTCAAGGCTCTCCATCGGCCTACGACATCCGAAGGCAAGACCTTTGGATTACGTTTTCGGCACTAACCAAAGACCAGGCTCCTCGTCGACTTCCAAGGACATACTCTTCGGTTCCTGCCGAATACACGATCTCCGGCCCTTGGTAAACACCAAGTCCTCGACTCATGCCGAAGACAAGATCTCCGATCGAGAAGATCCAAAGACGAGGAGATTCCCAATTTAATTATGAGAATCTCCCTAAGCGGGAAAAATCTGAAGATGGATCCACGTTCTATCCCAGATAGGCAACATCAACCAACGGTTATATCGACTATTTCCATGCCACGATCATGGCGTGCAACTCCAGTTGCCACGCTTCCGGTCTGGCCGGAACCGCTCAATGACAACCCACGATTGCCAATCACGGGGAGAAATTAACTCACCGTAATCACTGGGAGAAGAACGGATCCGCAGGCCGGACGGCTCCTTATATAGCGGTAAGAAGAAATGCTCGAGGTACGCATATACACACAATAAAAAAACAGTCAGAGCCTTTTCCTCTGCTTCTCGAATCTTTTCCATTCTATGACTAGAGCCTGCCTCTGACTTAGGCATCGGAGTGTCCCCCGCCGGAGCAACTTCGGCAAGGAATCTGTTTTGCAGGTGAACCAGGAAGCGGTCCTGTAGTGCAACAGCTCCGACCAGCCGGGACTCCATGCCAACAATATATATATATATATATATATATATATATATATATATATATATATATATATATATATAAAATATTTTCTTGTTTTAAATATTAACAAACAATGTATATCGTGTCTTAACATCCTCTCTGGCTCCTCGCATACGGCCTCCACCAGGTATTTAGAGGCATGGATGAGCCAAAAAAAAAAAAATGACTCATGGTAAGGAACGGATAACAACCCAATCAGAACGACTCGAGATAAGAAAAAAAAATAATCAAGGACAACTCAATCAGAAATGAATCAAGGGAAGAAAAGATTGATGCCTCGATATCCCACTTGAGCTGCATGAAATTGGCTTGAATGGAGATTTATATCCATCACCTTTGGGTTTGATAACCGATAGATCTAAAAGGCTTAAGTTGCCAAGAAAAGAATCAACAATTCGTATCATGCCTTGACACCTCAAGCCACCGACTAGATGGATCATGTTCGGATCAAGATTCCTCAACGCGTATCACGGAGGGTATATATGTAAATATATTTTTCTTTAGGTACACATGTAAACCTGTTTTTTGATTATATAAGTTGTAGCTTTATTTGGTGAATGATCAGATAATTCACTCAATGGCTCATAATTTAAAGAAACAATAGATGGAGTAGAGTCCATAACGCGTCGTTCATACATTTAGTATAAAATAATTTTAATTATTTAATATAGGATAAAAAGTTTTAAACACTTGTAGTAAAAATAATCTAAAAAGTTTGCAAAATAAATACTGTATGGATACAATAGTAAGGCTACAAATAGATCTGGTTAACCCGTGATTTGGTTAGACCCGACCCGAACCTATTTAGAAGACCCGTGGAGTTGAGACGGGTTCTAAAATTGGATTAGTTCCTTTTTTTCGGGTTGATTCTAGATTTATTAGATTTGGATCCGATCTGATCTATCCAATCTATTAAGATTTCTGGATTGATCTGGATCTTAAGATAAATGATCTGATCCGACCCGATCCAATCCAACCTTAGTGCGGTGGTACGTCTAAATCCAAATCCAAACCCAAATCCATATTGATCCAAGTCTCTTAGTGGGCCCAATGTTATTAAACCTGGCCCGGACATTGACCCGGACAAGATGCTGGGTCACCGGTTCAACCTCCGGGTCAATGGTTGAACCGGAAGGTCAATGCATAGAATCAAAAAATTAATATTCATTAATTCATTCGTGTTCCCAAGTCCCAACTTCCCATTAAATAAACTAAAACACTAAAAATATTTAATTATTTAATTATTTTTTTATTCCACCTTTCCATTTCAGATTCTTGTTTCAACTTTGAAACATTTAGAGTTTTAGTGATGAATCCGTGTCCCAATAAATAAATTAAAATATTAAAAAAATTTAAATATTTAACATTTTATTGGTTGATTTGGTTCTACGCTCCTACTTTTTATTTCTTTCTGAGTTGCAAATGATTCTCTCTCTTCTCTAATAAATGATATATAAATCAATCACTTCAGTACTCTTCTTCTTCGCTGTTACTTTTTCGGTTCTTTCCCTATTCAGCACTTTGGAATTTGGATATTAAGCTCTTCCCCGCTTCCCAGAGTTCCGGTCTTCCCACTTCCACCTAGCTGTCTCCGGCCCTCCATCGGCACTCGCCAATCGGAGATCGAGTCAAGACCAAAGCCTAAACGGCCAATCTCCAGACTCCAGGTACGGTCATCCTCTAATTTTTTTTTTTTGATCGGAGATGGGGGAAGGCCGGAAGGGGTGAGAGGGAGGCCGGGAGGGAGTGGGGGAGGCCGGGAGGGGATAGGGTGGAGGAGTCCATCATGTCGGCGGAAAAAAAAAAAAAAATCTTACCTGAACGATGATTCAAAGGAACCGAAAGCCATGGAGTTGTCGTTGCTGCCGCCTGCCGTCATCGTCAGCGTCGTTCCCGCCTGCCGCCGTCGTCAGCGTCGTTCCTGCCTGCCGCCGTCGTCAGAGTCGTTCCCGCCGGCAGCCGCTTGATCACCGATCTGACTCCGAGAGGAAAAGGCAGCCGATGGAAGATTAGGGCCAAGGGGAAGCTAGACCGATGGGACTCGGGAGGAATGGAAACAGGAAAGTAGGAAACTCAAAGAAAAGAACCGAAAATCCGGATTTTGGGGGTTTTGATTTTTATTTTCCGATTACGACGTTACGTTTCCTTTACATGATAGATTTTCATAGAGTTTGATTCGGGTGCGCCGGTCTATGGTTGAACCGGTCGGGTCACCGGTTCTCCACCGATTTGTAGGTACGAGCAGGTTAATTCTAAACCCGAACCGGTTGTTGGATTGGATCACCGGTTTCCGGTCTAACCGGCCGGGCCGGGTTTTAATAATACTGAGTGGCCCGTCACTTGATGATAGAAAATGGAGAATCGGATAATATCTGTCTCCTCTCGTTTTCTTCTCCTTCTCTTCCTTCACGTCAAAGGAACCGAACGTTTCATGTTTAAGAGCTCCGAAAAATCCCTCCTTCCGAATGTCCTAACCGTTCTCAATCTGCTCGCCTCCCCTTCTTCGGTCTCCGATTGCATGGGGAAATGGGGTCGAAGCAGGTGGCCATGTAGCCATCGGACTCGCTTCATGAAGTCCGAGGTAATGTCTTTTCCTTCCTCTTATCTTGGTGGGTTTCTTAGAGTAATCTTTTTTTCCGAGTGATCTGCTTCGCTTCTCTGTTTGGAATACTTTCTTTCATTTGTATTTGATTCGCATGCTTTAGGTTTTTGTTTGAAGTGGCTATGATGTTTAGGTTTTGGAGTTTCTTTGCAATGTGTTCTTGTTGGCTGCGAAATCTTGAATTGATCAGATATTTGATGGTTGAATGTAGTTCTCAATCAATGTATGAACCTGGAGAGGGTTTTTGGTTTGGTGATCGAGAAGGGAAACAGAGAACTTTTTTTCTTTTACTCGGAAGATGTTTGTTGATGATAGAATTGTTGTTTTATGAGATTTTTGTCTTGTTCTTTGTATTGCAAAACTATTGCTATTCAATAAGGTCAAAAATTCCAATATGCATGTATGATTGAATATGTGGTGCTGACAAATAGGTAAATTTTTATAACTGCACACCAAAATAGAAAGATGTCCTTAGATTTGGACCCGTATCATACCCGTATTTTATGGATTGGGGCTAGGGGATATACGGACTTGACCTGACCTGAATGATTTATTGGATTAAGAAATTTGATCATAGACCCGACCCGACCTGATCCGATTTTTTTATTGAACTGGGTCTGGGTCAAATATCAAGACCCGGTTAAAGAATCGAATCGGATCGGGATCACTCATGACCTGATATGACCCGATCTATTTGGATCCCCATACAATAGAAAAACCTAAAAGCTTAATGGGCTTGGATTAATTAAATGGGCCGCCAAGATGATGCAAATGAAGTAGGTTGATTGTGGACCGCATTCAAGTTAGGAATTTTTGACACATTGGTAGGCCGGCTGGGTTGAACAAAATGTTCACATATAAGCTCTTGATTGCAAATTATTATGGTAAAATGTTTGAGATAAAAAAGCATTTTCAGTTCATATATTACTTATAAATTTATACTAACGAGAATTAATATTATTCAAAAATTGATTTACATAAAAAATATATTTTTATGTTGTAAAGTAAAAAAATTAAATTACAAGAATTCTTTAATTAGCTTGATTTTGCATGATCCTTGGATTGCAATAATAATAAAGAATGATTCTTCTCGATATTTCTATGATTTTTATCATACCCTGAACTTAGTACCCGGGTCGACCACGCGACTAGCTGCATAAATCTTAGAATATACCCTAAAGATCGTGCAAGGTCTAAAAAAATCCATTGCAACTTCAATTTTCAAGAATATTATTGATCACAATTCATAAAAAAATACTTAATATAAAGAAAATGATATAACTTATATATGTATAAATTCAGTCATCTTTCAATCATCTAATTGATATTAATGACTTTCTATATATTCATCATTTCACCACAAATCTAATCTACTATCAAGCTCGAATATCTGCATAACTCTGAAGAAAAAAAGGAAGGTAGGGGATGTAAGCTTTACAGCCTAGCAAGGATTCCATATACTCATACCAATAATAATATTATTTGAAAGTAATAAGAAAATAATAATAGAACCATAAATATCATGTCATGCATTCGAAATAACTCAACTGTCACATAATAAAATCATTTCATATCCTAGTTTAAATAATAATTTTTTTTAGGATTTAGACTAATCATAGTCACGTTTCAGTTTATGACTGTCAAATCTCAAAATCGATCATATAAAAATTACCCGTGGCTGGGCTATTCTATGTATTATCTATCCATGGCTCGGTTATTTCACATATTATCTATCTGTGGCTTGACTATTTGATGTATTATCTGTCCGTGGCTCGGCTCTTTCATGTATTATCTGCCTTGACTTGGTTATTCACAGTTTAATGTGATTAATCCTGGCACCATTTTCTTGATTCTATCAATTTAGTAAATTTCAACATGTTTGTCAAATCATATTTAATTCAAGATTTCTAATTACATGTATCATGATTCAAAGCATCCAAACAAATTATATGAAAAATAAGAGTATCATATTGACAATCACAAATACCCATCATAAGGAATTAAAACATATATATTGCATAAATAGTAACACATGCCAATACTCATATCAAAAAAATCAAAACCATGTGGCATAATATATATATATAAACTGGTGATCATATATAAAAAGCTTTATCTTTATCGGTGATAGACTTAACACGTTAGATACCAATCCACACTCGAATCCCGATCTAGGTGCCAGGGGACTTGCTGGACGTTTCCCTGTCTAGAAAATTATTCTTCTAGAATAATAATCTTAATATAAATAAATAATTTCATGGCATAGTAATTATAAATTTATAACTTTCTATCCAAATTTCATCAGTGATCTATCCCTACTCAAGAAAAATTTTAGAGAGAGAAAGGAAAGAGAAATTAGAGAGGAATTAGAGAGGAGAAAGAAATTTTTATTTTTTCCTTTTTCCCCTTTTTTCTTTTTCTTCCTTTTCTCTTTTTCATTTTCTTCTCTTTTTTTCTTTTCTTCTTCCCTCTTCTTCTTTCACTTGGTCCGAACAGGGGACCCATGCTCCCGTTCATTCCCTCAAGACCTGGGGGGTTCTCTCTCGGAGGAGGGTGGTTAAGGTTGTGGTCCATGGCGATGCAGCCACGGCCATGGTCCGGCGGTCGACGGCTATGGAAGGTGTATGAAGGAAGGAAAAATAAAAAAAGGGGTTCAGCCTTCTATGATTAATCCAGCGATCACTGATAAAAAATAGAGCTTCTTAGGGCTGAGGAAGATGGGGAAAATAACTCTCTAAAGGTTCTCGGCCTCGTACCTAGTTTTCTGACAGTGGTCGGCTATGATGGTTGTGGAAATCATCAAGCAAAGGGTGGGATTTGAGAGGAATGCTTAGAGGTCTTAAATAGGATGGAAGGGAGGACTTATACTCCCTTCCAGCCTCCATTTTGAGACTCCAATTAGGAGTGTCCTCGGGGAAGAAGACTCCCAACGAGAGTCTTTTTTCTATTTTGAAACGGGAGTCTTCTCTCTGTTTTCAAATAGGCCGGGTATTACAATTCTTGAACTATATTAATGGTAAAGGATGATTCTCGTTAACATGCCCATGCAAAATAGGGGATCCATTGAAGATACCTATCTTAGAACGAAGAAAGGTGAACTGTTATTGTGATAGAGGTTTAGTCAGTACATTTACATACGTTTTCTACAAGAAATTACTGATGGATAAACGAGACTTTTGTCATTACTGATGGATAAACAAGACTTTTTTCTTTTAACCTGGCAATGCAAAATCCTGCATCTATACATGTTGAGAGTGGGCCTAAGGGGTATTGAGAAAAATGTTTCGATTTGGCCAACTAGAATAAAACTTAAGAGAAGACCCCACACAGGCCTAGGAACAGACCAGGCCTAGTAGTAGCAGGCTAGGCCCGGCCCAGACCTAGGCACACGTGTAGGGCATGGTCGGCAGGCATGCTTGAGCACATGGCTATATGTGCACGGGCACGCGACGCACCACGGGGCATATGCCTGCGTGTTTCACACGGTCCATACATTTCCTAGAGTGTTTCTCGTGGTCCACATGACCAGGCATGGACTGGGAGGGCAAAAGATGATGCGATGACTTGCGGTTTGTGGGTGCGGGGCTGGTTTATGGGCCAATTCATGGCAGAGGCTTGAAATGGTCCATAATGGTCCAAGTACTATATCAGGAGGTTGAGTCAGATTTCGATACGGTTTGCATCGTTGGACTCCTGATCAAACAATATTTCACTGTTATACAAGTAGGCGACGTCAGAGGGGTCTTCGATGATGAGAAGGGTCTACAAAAAATCTAGAGGGTTTTTAGGAGAGGTTTGATAGCTTCTATGAGAGATTTTTTTTAGATTTCTTTTTGAGTTTTTGTACAGGGTAAGAATATAAGATCTCCTTTATATATTTTTCATATTGAAACCTTACATACATTATTAATTATATTTTCTATTTTATGTTCTTTTCTTTCTTTTCTTGTGACATCAATAATGACAACGTGATCTTGGACATAAGAATTTGTATTTTGCATGAAAAATTTTCTAATAAGTGGTATCAGAGCAGGCGGTACAATAACTAATATTAAAACTAGATTATCCATGTTGATCAAGATTAAAGAAGATAGAGAAGATATGTATAATCAAAGTTGACATCAACTAGTTTGATGGAAAGAGCAATTTCTCCCACTGATAAGTGAGGGTGAAAGATGTGCTCATTCAATAGGGATTGATTGATACGCTCATATATGAGGAGAGGCCGACAACTATGGAGGACATGATTTGGAAGTAGCTCCAGATGTAGGTCGTAAGTACAATTCGCTTATATTTAGTAGATGACGTGATATCCATGTACTGAGCGAGACTTTTTCAATGGTGATATAAACGAAACTCAAGAAATTGTACATGACAGTCTCTCACCAATGTGCTATTTCTTTGAAAGTAGTTCTATTAACTACGGATGAGCGAAGGACAGAGCATGTAGGAGCATCTGAGTAATTTTTAAAGGATCCTCACCAATCTTTTTAGTGTAGGTGAGAAAGTTGAAGAGAAGACCAGAGTATTGGTCTTGCTATCATCACTTCCATACTCCTTTGAGTCTTTAGTGACTCTTCTATATAGTATAGAAGAGTACTATCAAGATGGAGGAGGTTACTTCAGTGTTTCGTCAGAACGAGATCCTTAAGTGAGAGAACTAAGCTTCGAGTTCAGGCAAGAACTCAACATTGGTGATCTCTAGAGGGACTAGCGGTAGAGGACGGAGTAGCAGAGGATTGCATGATGGATGGTCCAGATCTAAGTCAAAGGATACTAGCAAGATTAAATATTATCGATATGACGAGTTGGGATGTCATGTCAGAGATTGGCTAAGAATCAGACAAAGGCTACTGCAGTAGTAGTCGAGAGTAGTGATAGTGATGGATATGATGAGGTACTTATGATATCCGATGAGGTAACTCTTTCTTTCCAGTGGTAGATTCTAGATTCTGTATATCCCCATCATATATATTATAGAGAGGAGTTGTTTGGCTCTCCAGAAATTAGAAAGGGTATTGTCTACCTACCGAATGGATCGGGCAGTCGATCAAGAATGAAGGGATAATTAGCTTAAAGCTTCATGATGAAATATCGAGAAAACTGAACAAAATCCTATACATACCTAGCTTCGGCAAGAATTTAATCTTACTAAGTAAACTAGATTTAAATTACTATACGTGAAGAGCTAGTGATGGATCATGAAGGTTATCCATAGCAATAGGGTCATTATGAAGGGAAAGAAGCATAGAGGACACTACTTCCTTATAGGGGTTCAGCATGAGGTGGAGTCTCTGGTGTGAGGTAGAGCTCGATGCGAGATGGAGTTCCAGATACAAGTATATTGGACACGATGAAAGACATGAGAGGACGATAGGTGACATCATACGGTTAAGTTCTTATTACCATAGGAAGCTACTCGAGCAGGAAGCAAGTCAAGGTAAACACAGTACAAGATAGAAATGAGATCGAGCAGCTTGGTTCGATTTCATGTTTGCCTATCCATAATCAATTAGGTATTTGCCCCAGGGCATGAAGGTGGTAGTCACAAGCTCTCAAAGTTATAGAGAGGCCGAATATTGAGTCGAGATGGAGATTGTTGGGAAAACATCTCAATTCGATTTACCAAAACAAAACTCAAGAGATGACCTAACACAGACCCAGGAGTAGACCAGGCCCGAGAGTAGCGGGCTAGGTCTGGCCCAGGCCTAAGCATACATGCAGGGCACGACCCGCAGGCAAGTGTATTCTAGGCGTGCGACGCACCACTCGGCCTATGTCCATGCATTTCGCATGGTCCATGCATTTCCTGGCATGTTTCTTATGGTCCACGTGACCAGGCATGAACCAAGCAAGTGAAAGATGATGGTAACTTGCGGTTTGTGGGCGCGGGGTTGGTTCACATGCCGGTTCATGGCAGGGAGGCTTGTGGTGGTCCAAACACTATTTCAGGAGGTTTAGAAGTCAGATTTTGACGTGGTTTATACCGTTGGACTCTTGATCGAATAGTGATTTCACTATTATTAAAGCTATCACCATCAGAGAGGTCTTCAGTGGTATCCAGAGGATTTTTAGGAGAGGTTTGAGAGCTTCTACGAAAGGGATTTTCTTGGATTTCTTATTGAGTTTTTATACATGATGAAAGTGTAAGATTTCCTTTATAATTTTTTCTCATAGTGAAACATTGCATACCTTATTGATTATATTTTCTATTCTATTTTCTGTTTTTTCTTTTCTTATGACATTAATAATGATATTATGATCTTGGATATAGGGATCCATATTCTGCATAAGAACTCCAACAAATGGTATCAGAGCATATTGTTAGCCAGGGATGTTGATGCAACCCAAGGGAGGGTGAATTGGACTAGGGTGAATTGGACTTTAAAACTTTTTCACAATACTTCAAATAATGTGCTAATTCAAAGCATGTGTTTGTAAGCAAGATAATAATATGCAGTAGAAATAAAAAAATAAATGTAAGAATAAAAGCAATCACAAACACATGAAGATTTATAGTGGTTTGGTGCACTCCAAGGCACCTACATCCACTCCCCAAGTTTTTCTTGGAAATTCACTATAATTACCAAGATTACAGCCAACTTGTTTTCCGGGCTCACAAGTCAAAACCCCTTGGTTTTCACGGACTAACAAAAAATTCCTTGATTTTCGCGAGTTCACCAAAAATCCCTTGGTTTTCATGGGCTAACAAAAAATTCCTTGGTTTTCACGGGCTCACAAAAAATCCCTTGGTTTTGCGGGCTAACCAAGAACCTAGTTGGTTTTACGGGCTCACCAACAACCCAGTTGGTTTTACGGGCTCACCAACAACCTTGATGGTTTTCCGGGCTAACCAACAATCCAACTTGTTTTCACGGGCTCACAAGTCAAAATCCTTGTTGGTTTTTATCATATAGGCTCACCAACAACCTAGATACTAGTTTCAATTTAAGTAATACAAGTAGAAGAATAATAATTAAAATATAAAAGCTTTCTTACAAAAAGCGGATTTGTCTTTGAGGCACTTGATTGTTGTGTTGAGCTTGTCTCCATGTTGTAGAAGCTTCAATGGATGCTTGAAGATGCCACTCTTGGAAGCTCCCTCTTCACTTTGAATCCTTGAAGGCTCAACACTCAATATTGAATCCTTAAAAATCCTTTACATATTTTTTCTTGTAAACCAAAGTATTTATTATTCAAACCATGGATTCTCTTCTTTCCCAAGAGCTTAGTGGTGTATAAATAGCCCTCCATACCTTTTTGACCGTTTGTGACCGTTGGAGGAGAAATTATAGTCGTTGGAGCCAAGTTGGGAAAGTTCTGCACTTCAGAAAAACTAGCCGTTACAGCAAGTGTCGACACTTGACCTTCATGAGTCGACATCTTGAGTCGACACTTCATTTTCTTGAGTTGACACTTGACCAAAAAAGTCTTCTGAAGTCTTTTGCTTTGCACTGGTGAGTCGATACTTCATCTGGTGAGTCGACATCTTAGTTCCGTGAGTCGACACTTGACCAAACTCCTGAAATCACTACGTTCTGTATCCTGTTTGGTCTAAGGCCTTGAGTCGACATTTCATTGTTCATGAGTTGATACTTTGAGTTGACACTTGGATTTCATGAGTCGATACTTGATTACACCAGTGCTGAAACTTTTCTAAATTGAAATCTTGAGTACCTATAACTGATTAACGCACTTAACGCATAATTAGTACTCAAATATACTTAAGTGTTTTGTCATAATTAAAATCAGAGTCAACACATATGGTACAACAACAAGGGGCTTCACAATGTGCACAAGTATGTATTATCATGTTTAGCCATCACGCACCGCTAGAAGTCCATAGAAGATGTTGAACCCCCATAAGGCCAACAATCTCCCTCCCAATGCACCCGAGGAACTCGAACCTGTAACCTTGCTCTAATACCATAAAAAAACTATTGAGGCTAGATGTTTGAGATAAAAATCCACTTTTAATTTATATATTATTTGTGAACTTATAATATAGAGAACTAATTTTATTGAAGGAAATAATTTACACAAAAGTTAAATTTTTATATTGTAAGGCTAGATGTTTGAGATAAAAATCCACTTTTAATTTATATATTATTTGTGAACTTATAATATAGAGAACTAATTTTATCGAAGGAAATAATTTACACAAAAGTTAAATTTTTATATTGTAAAGAAAAAAATTTTGTATTGCAAGAGTTCCTTAATTAGTTTCATTCTTCATGATCCTTGGACTGCAATAATGGTAAAGGACAACTCTTGTCGATATCTCAATGATTCTTAGACTGCACTAATGATAAATAATGATTCTTATCAATAATTGCCACCTTTGTAAAGAGCCTCCTAAAATGGAGGGCTACAACCACCAGGCTTTCACCCAATTTGATCAATATATTTACTATCTGACAACATAAAAAGTTAAAAGCATGGTAGAAGGTAGCTCTATGTCGCTTGCAATTCAATTATGAGTATTGCAAGAAACTATGTAACAAGGGAGCAATAGTTCTTTTACAAGTATCAGGGTTAACATTTTTAGATCAACTGGTTGGCACCTCTATCCTAAAGACATATCCTTGTGAGAGATCCAGGATTTTGGGCATTTTTCAAGGAAAAAAAATTCATGATCGAAGATGATATTTTTTAAGGGATATTGGAAAAATAAAACAATAAAAATGATAAAAATAAAACAACATGCAACTTAAAGTGCCCATAAATTATGACATGAAAGTTAATGGTCTCATATAAATTTGTGGTGCAAATAACCTCCCATAATTTAAGAATGCCCCTTTTTTTTGTTATTAAACTAATGTAGGACTTTGCTAATTTTCCATTCATGAGCTATGGTACAAGTCAGTTTTAGATGCATATACGTCTTAATGTACTTTCTTTAATATGTGTAGAGAAAGATTTTCCACTTCTATATGTTCACTAAAAATTAAGAAGATGACCGGCTAGTTCTATCCCATTTTCAAGATTGAGCATTAAAGTGCAAGCAAGCATGCATAATAGGCTCAAGAAGTATATGAAATTAGTTTTCATATGGGATTCATTTCAAAAGAGTTTTGGTAGGAATTAAAGAGAGATATTCTCCCAACATTTAGCAATAGTTGTCATATGATAGCAAATACCCAAGTTGTTTCTGTGAGAATTTTTCTTAATTTGGGCTAACATCAATTAGAATTTTTCTTTTATTAAAACCGGGTTAATTTTTATGGTCCATGTTGATAGACGTAGGCTGAGCCCATTGTTATGTGATCATTGTTTGGGCTAGGAGCATCTCATATGATTTGATGTGGTTGAGGTGGCACGGTGTAGCCTTAGCCTGACTTGACTCATGATGGAAGGGTCAGTTAGGGTGTTTTCATTTTATTGGCTAGGTCCCCTCTTCGTTTCCTCTATTTATATATTTCACGTGAGTCGTGATTTATGCACGGTGATTTTTTCCATCAATAGCCGCCATTCCGAGAAAGCCCAAAGAGAAGGACTCTGCCTGCAGTATTCGTGTGAACATTGAATCAGGATCATGGCGAATACAGGTATGTAATTCTTTTTCTCAGATCTATTTTTAGAATTCTAATCTTTTGATCGATTCTAGGGATTGAGAAAATTTATTTTCCTACATTTGGTATCATAGCCCTGGTATCCGATTAAAATCACCGTTTTTCATGATTTAGATCTGTAAAGTAAATCTGTAACGTCTCTTGTTCCTTTTGTTTTCCTTCCCATCGTCCATTCATCTTCCTCTTCGTCGGCGTCGATTGGAAGCCGGTGGTGGCGGGGAAGGAGACGTGGAAGGCAACGGTGGAGGGGAGAAACTGAATCCCAGCGATGGGTTTAGATCATAATGAATCACAAAAAAAAATTGTGGGACAAGAGGGATGAGGGCTAGCGACAGTGGAAGCTGCGATCTCCTCTCTCGGTTGGCCTCTGTGACTAGTAAACCCCCCCTCCCCCTTCTCCCGGTGGCGGTGTTCGGGAACCTCTGATCTCCGCTGATGGGCCGAGATCAAAACCATAAAAAAAAAACAAGGGGAATAATGGAAGAGGGACGACGATCGTGGGAGGCCACGATCGGCCATCCCTGGGCCATCTCGACGGTCACGTTTCCTGGCTGGTCTCCATGACCGGTCAATTCCCCCTGCTTTCCCCCCCGGCAGTGGCGATCAGAGATCTAGATCACCGTCGGTGGGCCGACCTTTAAAAAAAATGGGAAAGATGAAAGTTGGCCGTGGACGCGTTCTTGACCTCCGGTGTCTTCACCGGAGCCAGCAACTAGTTGTTCTCGACCAGCCTTGGCGGTGGTCTCGCCGACGGCTGCACCGGCGGGGTGGATCCAAGGGCCGACGGATTTTGGTTGAAGCCCTGTTCTTTTTTGGGTTTGATCATGGGAAGAGATAGGATTGTGGCTTTTGGATTTTGGGTTTAAACCCAAGATCCAATAACCTAATAACCTTTAACCTTTAAAAAAGGGACTATTTTGCATTTAGACCCCTGAATTTTCTAATATTATATATTAGCCCCTTTTATAATTTAGTCCCTCCAAAATTTATAATTACATTTTGGTCCAAAGGATCATTTTGCTGGATTTTCTGAAATTATAAATTAGTCCTTTTATAGTTTAGACCCTAAAAAAATTATAATTATATATTGGTCTAAAACAAAATGTTGGAGGGGTATGGGTGGATCCTTATGGTTATTTTTATCTATGATGTATATTTTAATTGGAATGCAATGATATCTGTAAAATGGATTGGGTACATATTGATTAGTATCCTATTTGTGACTGATCGTATTGGATATACGTATGTTTTGAGAGTATCCTTTTATTTTTAACTTGGATATTTATTCACTGTATGCATAATTTTGTGGGTTGGCATAAATATTTATCACCAAAGTAGTTTGTTGGTATCAGTCCATTAATTTGTTCATCATGTGAGGGATATTTTCTGGTTATAACATACAACCGCCTGCCCAAAAGGCATTGTTGTGTGTTTTAACTAGAAAATGTGATATAGAGCATTATGTTGCTAAGGTACTCTAGCTTTCTTGGGCTTGTCTATTCAAAGGGGGTAGGTTCATGAATGTCAGAATATTTGATTAGCTTATGGTTTCATGTAAAGATCACTAATACATATTGCATGTTCTGCCTAAAGAAAAATATGTGACCTTGTATTTGCGCTCTTATTTGTTATTATAATATGATATGTTTGTAGTATGTCCATCAATTAATGTTTGGCATTCCTTATTTTTGATTGTACAGTTACTTTTTGTGTGAACAACAACAATGCTATTGTTGAAGTGCTTACCGAGTCAAACTATAAGAAGTAGAGGCAAGATCTAGAGTTTGCTCTTGGAATTACTGACATTGATCTTGCATTACGTGAGGCCAGACCTGATGATTTGAATGATCAAAGCACTATTGAACAGAAGGACCACCATGCCAAATGGAAGAAGTCAAACAGACTTAGTCTGATTGCTATTAAGAGATAAATTTCAGAATATCTCCTGAGTGGTTTACCTAAGTCTGATAATGCGAAAGAGCTGCTGGATGCTATTGAACAGAGGTATCTTATATCTAATAATGTTGAGATCGGATCCTTGATGGAGTTGACAACGATGACATATAATAATATTAGGGATGCCAGAGAGTACATTCTGAAGATGGTTCATCTCCAATCCAAGATCAAGGGTCTGAAGATTGATCTACCGGATTTCTTTCTGGTATCACATGCCTTGAATTCCTTGCCTATAAATTTTTTTCAAATCAAGACTGCCTACAAATACTCTTGACGAAATATGGAGTGTTAATAACCGATCATCAAGTGTATTGCTGAAGAAGAAAAGGTCAAAAAAGAGAAGAATGATAGTGCCCTTCTTACTCTTCAATATCAAACTCAATCTAGCAAGCGTTTTATGCATAAGAAGAAGGGAAAGCCTACTACTAAACAGTCTCAGGATTTTAAGAGGGATGGAAGAAGTCACGATCAGAATCATTTTATATGAGGTCTCAAAGTTGCCATTAAGAAAAAGATCAAGTGCTTCCACTATAAAAATAAAGGATATATGAGAAGTTAGTGCTTTAAGTTCAAGTCCTGGTTAGAAAAGAAAGAACAACAGAGAGATAAGCTCCTTGGTTTAGTTTGTTATGAGTCTAATATGGTCAATGTCCCTATTAATTCTTGGTGGATAGATAGTGGAGCTTCGACTCATGTTGTTATTTCTCTACATGGGCTGATAAACAAACAGAAGCCGAGCTTGAATGAAAGCAAGTTGAAGGTTGGAAATGATTTCGAAGTTGAAGTAGAGTGTGTAAGAGTTATCAAGTTATCCTTAGAGTCTGGTTTTGTAATTACTTTAGAAAATACCTTTTATGTACATTCCTTTAGAAGGAATTTGATCTCTGTTTCATTTTTAGATAGGCTTGGTTATGGATTTATGTTCAGTAATAAAAGAGTTGATTTGATATTCAATATAAAAATTATTGGCTATGGTGTTTTGGCTGGTGGTTTATATAGATTGTCTCTGGCTACTGGTAATTCTAATGCTTCTTTAAGTGTTGAAAGTATTATTGCCAAACATCCTAGGACTAATGATAAATCCTTTATGTTATGGCATAAATGCCTGGAACATATTTCAAAGGAAAGAATAATGATATTAATTAATAATGATATTCTATCTGCTTTGGATCTTGGAGACATGGAGACTTGTGTTGATTGTATTAAAGAAAAATTGACCAAGACTAAGAAGAAAGGGGCAATTCAGAGTTCAAACCTTTTGGAAATTATTCACACTTTACATTAGTGGACCTCATTCTTCTATAATTTATGGTAATAGATATTTTATCACTTTTATTGATGACTTTTCTTGATATGGTTATATTTATTTAATCAAAGAAAAGTCTGATGTCCTTCAAAAATTTAAGATTTTTAAAATTGAAGTCGAGAAATAATTGGAAAGTCATTAAGTTGTGAGATTTGACATGGAGGTGAGTACTATGGCAGACATGATGTAACTGGGCAGCAAATGGGTCTGTTTGCCAAGTATTTATAGTATTGTGGGATTGTTCTTCAATACATCATGCCTGAAAGTCTTGAGCAGAATGGTGTGCCGAAAGACAGAATCACATCCTTAAAGATATGATGAGGAGCATGATGAGCAGGTCTAATATGCCAAAATTTTTATGGGGCGAAGCTCTTAAGATTGCTTTATATATTATCAACAGAGTTCCCACTAAATCTATATTGAAGACACCTTTTGAACTCTGGATTGGAAGAAAACTTAGTTTGAATCATTTCCAAGTTTGGGGTTGTCCTGCAGAAGTAAAATAATACAATCCTACAGAGAAAATGACCGATCCCAAAACCAGTCGTTATTTTATTGGATATCCAGAACATTCCAAAGCATACAGGTTTTATAGTCCAGGAAGAGGTAACAGAATCATGGAGTCTCTTACTGCAAAGTTTTAGGAACCTGATGTGGCTGATGAAGGATCTTCCCTTACTATTGATGATGACAATGCATAAGGTGAAACTATTTCTATTCCCATATCCAGTTAGAATGAAAATTTAATTCCTACTCCTATTGAAGGAATGGATAATGAAATCCTTGATTCTCTTGGGCCTATTCAGAATGCTTAACCAGTGGAAGAACTTCAAGCAAGAAGATCTGCTAGACAAAGAAGATCCGCAATTTCAGATGATTTCTATGTTTATTTCGGAGAGAATGATTTTGATATTAGGCATATGGTTGACTCAGTTACTTATATTGATGCTGTCAGTTCTTTCCAGTCTGATCTATGGATAAATGCTATGAAAGAGGAGATACGGTTTATGGCAAATAATGATGTGTGGGAGCTTGTTGAGCCTCCTGAAGGTTGTAAACCTACTGGACCCAAATGTGTATACAAAACTAAAAGAGATTCCAAGAAAAGAGTTGAGCGTTTCAAGGCCAAATTGGTAGCAAAAGGCTTCTTTTTTTTTTCTATCAAAAAAAAGAGAGAAGGAATTGATTTCACTGAAACTCTCTCCGGTATCTTCTAAAGATTCCTTCAGAATTATTATGTTATTGGTGGCTCATTATGATCTGGAGCTGTATCAGATGGATGTTAAAACTGCTTTCTTATATGGTAATCTCAGTGAAGTCTATATGAAGCAACCAGAATGTTTTTAAGAAAGTAGTAAAGAACACTTGGTATGCAAATTAAAGAGGTCCATTTTTGTCTGAAACTAGCATCACGACAATGGTACCTGAAGTTTGATGAGGTTGTGACCTCTCTTGGTTTTGAGGAGAATAATGTTGATCAATGTATCTATTTCAAAATCAGTGGGAGAAATTTTATCTTCCTTATTTTGTATGTTGATGATATTCTGCTTGCTAGTAGTGATTTTGATTTGCTTTCTTAGACCAAACAAATATTGTCTGAAAATTTTGATATGAAAGATCTTGGTAAGGCATCCTTTGTTTTAGGAATTGAAATTTATAGGGACAAATCTCGTTGTCTATTGGGTTTATCACAAAAGGCATATATTGATAGAATTTTTCAGAGATTTAATATGCAAAATTATAGATCTTGTGATTCATCTATTGTTAAAGGTGATAAGTTCAACAAAGATCAATATCTAAATAATCAGATTGAGAAAGATTAGATGAAAGATGTGCCTTATGCCAGTACTGTAGGGAGCTTGATGTATTCAAGTTTGCATCAGACTTGACATTGCCTTCATAGTGGGTATTCTTGGTAGATATTTATCAAACCAGGCTATTAACATTGGGTTGCTCTAAAGAAGGTGATGAGGTATTTACAGAAATCAAAGATTATATACCTGTATACAGGAGAGTTGACAATCTTGAGTTGATTGGATATTCAGATTCAAATTATGCTAGATGCCCTGATGATCTGAAATCAACCTTTGGATATATTTTTATGTTGGCTAGTGGTGCAGTATCCTAAAAAAGTATTAAACTGCTTCTTCTGTCATGCAAGCTGAGTTTATATCCTGTTATGGAGCTGCTACTCAAGCTTTTTGGTTAAGAAATCTTATAGCTGGACTTCAGATTTTATATTCGAGTTTCAGACCTGTATTGATATATTGTGATAATAAGGCTACGATATTCTTCACAAGGAATAATAAGTCTTCCAGCAAGTCTAAACACGTTGAGCTGAAATATTTGGCCATCAGAGATCTTGTGAAGAATGGAGATATAATTGTTTATTACATTGATACAGAGTGTATATTAGTTGATCCTCTAACCAAATGTTGAAGGCCCATATGCTTTGCAAGGCTTGTTGAAAATATGGACATATTGAGCTCTTTTGATGTTCTTGGTTAATGAAAGTGACTCTGTATTTAGACTTTATTATCATCATCAATTTATTTTTTATTTACATATATCATGAATTTTTGCATGCATTATTGTCATGATAATTGCTTTGTGATTTTATATATGCATATATGGAATAAAATATAACATAGTATCTCAAGATTGTATTTTTCTTGAGAATGACAGTTGTATAGGTATGTCTCATTTGATAATTATGAGATTTCATTGTGTTTGGAGATATATAGACTTTTTTGAAGTCATGAGATTTCTCTAGCTTGTTATAAAGCATGTGGTTAAAGATAAATTATGTTTACGGGTACATATATTTAATTTATTTTGGTTATGAGATATCTCTTTTGGTTATGTACTTGACTGAGATCAGGTGTCGAATTTCAGATTTGTTGTGCTGTCTCATTATTGACATTATTGTTGAGTATGTGAGACAGAATGGCTTGTTGTTTGATACCATTAAAATTTTTTTTTGCTTATTTTGTTTCTAAGTATGTTGAAGAGAAATCGGAGGACTGCCAATGAAAAATAACATATTTTATTTGATCACCTTGATGCTATTTTCTTGCTACACTACCATACCAAGACTCATGTCGATGGTATTTATGATGCTTGTAACCATGGATAAGTTTTGTATCGGATAAGTAGTACAACGATTCCATAATTCGGTATCATGGATATTGTTGGATCGAGTTATTTGTTGGTACTGTCTATGGATCATATGGTGGTCATATTTTGTTTTTAACCTAAGAGTTATTTTTTAAAATAAAATATTTTCAAAATTATAATTAATGTAGTCCAAGTAAGATAATGTGAGAATTTTTCTTAATTTGGGCTAATATTAATTAAATTTTTTTATTAAAATCGGGTTGATTTTTATGGTCCATGTTGATAGACATAGGTTGAGCCCATTGTTATGTGATCATTGTTTGGGCTGGGAGCATCTCATGTGATTTGGTGTGGTTAAGGTGGCACAGTATAGACCTTAGCCCAATTTGACTCGTGATGGAAGGGTCAGTTAGTATATTTTCATTTTATTGGCTAGGTTCCCTCTTCGCTTTCTCTATTTATATATTTCATGTGAGTTGTGATTCATGCACGGTGATTTTTTCTATCGAGAGTCATCTTTTTGACGAAGCCCAAAGAGGACTCTGCCTGCGGTGTTCGTGTGAGCATCAAAATCAGGATCATGGCGAATACAGGTATGCAATTTTTTTTTCTCATATCTATTTTTAGGATTCTAATCTTTTGATCGATTTTAGGGATTGAAAAAATTTATTTTCCTACAATTCCATCTTAATAGATGATAATTATATTCATAGCTTGAAATTGACATTTCTAACTATGTAAGATAGATTGATTTAGTTGAGCCGTTATAGATTGATTTTGTTGAGTTGTAAAGGGTCTATTTGGTTCACAAGAAAATCTACAATTATAAGATCTTCTTGTTACCTCTATATCACATATAATAATTGCTACAATTTTTCAATGGAATTTACAGGAGTACCTTTAATGCGATAAGAAAGTTTTCATGACTTGAGAGGTCATAAAAAGATGAACAGGCACCATGTATTTATCCAAAGGATTAAATATCCTAGTAATTTTAGGACCCCTTCTATTATGGATAAATACCATGAAAAAGTTAGTCAATTTTTTTATTGACCAATTTATTTATATTCTCATACTTTTTAAGATGGATAAATTACTTTTTTGGATAGTATTCACCCATGAAATGAGGAAAAAAATCTTACCTTCTTAGAGGATGGTTAAATCATTTTCCTATCAACTAATAAAGTAAACATTAAATTTTATTCCTAAAATATCCTTATTCTTATTTTCAATGTCTCTATCATTTAATGCTTGATAACTAAGTTGTCCATTATCATGTATACTTACAAAGTATAAATGTATTATAAAAAATATAAATAAATTTTAACAACTTATCCAGGAAATAGTAATGCAAAAGAACATGGATAACATATTTTAAAATCGCTTTTTTATGTGTAAAAGAATATGAATAAATTACCTTTTTGTCTAAATATTATATAAAAAGTATTTACCTAGAAAAAATATAGATTTCTAGATAAATTTGTTTACCATAAAAAAACAGACCCTTAAGTGCAAGTGGAAAATCGTTGGGACCAAGTGTTGGGGAATCTCTCACGATTGCAGAATTTGGATTCCTATTTAAGGTCACAACTCCATTGATGATGTCGATACCATGAGAGGAAAGAGGAAGAAAGAAGATACAAATATAATTTAAATAGATATGCGAAGCTTCACTATGAGAGAAAATACTTACAAGATGAGAACTCGTACTTTCAACACCGTACAATATTGTCTCAATAAGAAGTCTCAGATCTCTTACAAAAACTTTTAAAAAATTTTCAAGGAGACTCTTTAGCTACTCTCTGCTATGACATAAAGTCCTCTAGCCATCTGCCCTCTTTATATAGGCCAAAAATATAGTTCAGGATGGAACAGAACTCCTAAAGCCCTCAAAACCATGTTTGTCATGTTTAAAAATACGTGAAGCACCCAAACTGGCCCAAAAATCCCTGAACCAGTCTTGAATTGCATGTGAACTATGCCTGGACCGCTGTACATCATGCTAGCCGTCTCTTGCATGAATCAATGCATGCACTGGACTATTTGCATGTGCCACACATGCACCCTCATAATCTGCATGCATGGACTGAGCGAAATGCCATCCCATGGATCGTGCAGCGCATCACGTGCATGGCCTACATACTACGGGCCTACACGCTATGGGCTTGCACATCGTAGGCCGTGCACCACGGGCCTCCACACTTGTGGGTTGCACACCATGGGCTGGGTCTTCTCGTAGGCCGAACTTGAGGTATTATCCAACAACCTCCATCTCGACTCGATGTCTGGCCTTTATATAACTTTTGAGAGCTTGTAAATAATCTCACCCCCATGCCTTGGAACAAATACCTGGCTGCTTATGGATGGGCAAATATGGGAGTCAAGCCAAGCTGCTCAATCTCATCTCCATCATATACTATGATCTATCTGACCTGGAATCTGCTCGGGATAGGCTCCTACGGTAATAGAAATTTTACTCTGCAACATCACTATTATCTTTCCGAGTCTCTCGTCTCGTGCCCAATCCACCTGCACATGGAAATCCATCTCGTACTGAGCTTCTACCCGTATCTGGAACTCCATCTCGTGCTAAGCTTCCACTCATATCTGGACCTCTATCTTGTACTAAACTCTCACTTATATTTGGAAATTCACCTCGCACTAAGCTCCCACTCGCTCCTAAAACTCTACATCGTGCTGAGCTCCCTGTCAAGAGATAGTGTTTCCATACTTCTTTTCTTTCAAAACAACCCTACTGCCATGCACAACCTTTAGGATTTCATCATCAGCTCTCCATCCATAGCTACTTGAATCCAATCTACTTGGTAAAATCAGATTTCTTCTGAAACCGGGTATATATCGGACCTTACCCAAGTTCTTCATTACTTCATCATGTGTTTACAATTTGATTGTCCTAACATCCTTGATTACATAGCTCGATCTATCTGGTAGATGAACAGTACCCTCATTACTCTCTAGAGAGTCAAACAGTTTCTTTCTAGAACAAACATGATGCGAACAAGCTAAATCTAAAATCCATCGAGAGGAAGAATCAGTGTCTCATCGAATACCATAAGCATCTCATTATATTAATATCTTTAGTATCATTACCATGGACCACTACCATAGTAGTCTTCATCTGATTTTTAAGTTGTGGACAATTTTTGACTCAATGCCCCAACTCATCATAGTAGTAGCATCTGATCTTGCTCGAGTCCCTTGGCTTAGACTTGGACCGCCCACCTTGCGATCCTTTGATGCTTTGTCCTCTACCACCTCCATCTCCGGTCACCATCAAAGCTAAGTCACTGTCTAAACTCGAAACTTGATTCTCTCACATGAGAACTTCATTTTGAAGAAATGCAGAAATAACCACTTCTATCTCGATAGTGCTCTTTTCTACAAGAAGAGCATTACTAAAGACTCGAAAGAAGGGGAAAGCGGCAAAAGCAAGACCAATGTCCTGGTCTTCTCCTCAACCTTCTCACAATGCTGAGAAGATTGATAAGGATCTTCTGGAAGTTGTTAAGATGCTCCTGCACGCTTTGTCCCTTACTCATCCATAGTTAATAGAATTGCTTCTAGAGAAAGAAAGCATTGGTGAGCGACTTCATCATGATATCTCCTTGAGCTTCATCTACATTGCCATAAGAGAAGTCTCACTGAGTACATGGATTACCATGTCATCCACTAGGTATTAGCAGATTATGCTCACAGCCTGTATCTGAAGCCACTTCCAACTTTTATCCTTCATGGTAGTTGGCTTCTTCTTGCACAAGAGAGCATCTATCAATCCTTGTTGGATGAGCACATCTTTCACTTTTGCTTGCCATAGAGAGAAATTGCTCTTTCTATCATACTGGTTGATTTTTACTTGATTGTGCTTGTCTTCTCTATCTTCTTTTATCTCGATCAATACTGCTGCAACTTGAACAACATGATGCTTTGATACCATTTATTGGAGAATCTCTCGAGAATGCAAAATATGGATCTTTATCCAAGATCGCAACTTCATTGATGATGTCAATACCACGAGAGGAAAAGGAAGAAAAAAGATACAAACATAATTTAAATAGACATGCAAAGCTTTACCATCGGAGAAAAAATATTTATAGGATGAGAACTTGTACTCTTAACTCTGTGCAACATTTTTTCAACAAGAAATCCTAGATCCCTCATAAAAGCTCTCAAAAAATTTTTAAGAAGACTTTCTAGCCACTCTCTATTACCATACAAGGTCCTTTGGTCATTGCCCTTTTTGTATAAACCAAAAACATAGTTCAGGATGGAATAGGACTCCTAAAGCTCTCAGAACCACGTTTGCCATATTCAAAAACATGTGAAGCATCCGAATCGATCCAAAAATGCTTGAATTGGCCTTGAACCATGCATGAACCATGCCTGGATCACCATAAACCATGCTAGCTCTCTCTCATATGAACCGACTCGTGGATTGGGCCTATCCGCATGTGCCCACATGGTCCGTATGTATGCATAGACCATGCGAAATGATGTGGGAAGTGCTTGGTCCATGTGAAATGTGGTCCAAGTGGATCGCATCGTGCACCGTGCCCATGGGCCATAAATTGCAGGCTGCAAGTTATGGGCCTATGCACTGTAGGTTGGGTCTTCTCATGAGCCGGGCTTGGGGTGTTACCCAACACTAAGGTATCCCTAAAAGCTATTTGCAAATTTAACACAATTTTTGAGATTGTATGGCTTTCTCTTCTCATGAGCCGGCTTGGGGTGTTACCCAACAATAAGGTATCCCTAAAAGCTATTTGCAAATTTAACACAATTTTTGAGATAGTATGGCTATCTTTTCTATGCATTCGATCATAAACGGTATTATGTTAAACATAGGTCTTTGAGATAAAAAAGAGTCCACAAGTATCACTACTAAGCAGAACGAGCAAGTGGACAGAGTATATTGTATTGAGAGAATTAGATCATTCTGGACAGTAGATAATTATAAATAGCCATGGATAAGATTAGGCATTGCACTCATATAATTGCCGTTATGTATATTATCATTAGTGGATTTGAATGGCTATTTTCTTATAGGCACCAAAGTAGTTGATTTTGTATTAGCATAGTTGGTAAAACTTATACTAAGCAGTTGACTCCATGAGAGTCTCTTGGAATTTACTATCAGGGTTGAAGATATTGATCTCATATATGCAATATACAAGTAGTCCCTTGACCTCAGAGCGCGACCATCCACTATGACTTTGATTCGAGAAATTTGGGAACAAACCTATATATTGATAATGATGCTATAGATTTATCTTTTGAGAGAGAGTACACTGGTTTATTGTACCTTGTCACAAGTAGGAGTAAGGATTTAAACTATTTATGGTATTTTATTCATATCAGAACAAAGATATTTCACATATTAGTGTTCTGATACCAAGCAATATTTTAATCAAATTATTTTTCATTAAATAAACAAATGTTATCCAAAATTTGTTTCGCAAGCACACTGGTCACCCATTGTGCTTGTCATGGGATCCAAAATCCGGATTGACCATCTATGGATTTGAAAGTACCAAGTTTCTCAACAATCAATTAAGGATAAAGAAAGATGGAAGGATTGAATTGCAAGAATAGTTGCTGGGCAAAAAAAAAAAAAAAGAAAAAAAAGAAACTTCTTTATTCATTCTACCTTCCAAGATTTGGTATAATTATGCATCTTTATTTATGGGAAGGCTGGCCCATCTAGTTTCATTGTGGCTGTTACTCCACCCATCTAGTAGGATAAGACGTAGTAGATTAGAATTAAGGTGACCTCAGAGTCCCATCATCCTTGACTTTCTTAAATCCCTCTTCAATTTTCAAGAAGCTCAAGCTTAATCTAATTAATCTAGTGAATCAAATCCTTGGTACGTAGGTTGGTTCAATTAGGCTAGCATATGAAACATATTGAGTTAATATTTTGGACCAAAACTAAACTCAACCTTGCATTAGGGTTTTCTAGGGTAGCTAGCTCCTAGGGCTAACCTTAAGTTACCAGTTGCTTCTAGAAACCTTAGGATAGCCAACCAAGCCTAGAGTTTTCTAGGTGGCTACTAGGACTAGGGATTTAACCTCAATAACTGCTGCACACCTAGGGTTTCCTAGGGCAACAATAAGGGCCTAGCGTTTCCAACCATGGCTAGCCCCCTTTTTTTATAAAAAGAGAGCCATAGCTAGGGTTGCCCAGGTAACAGTAACCTTAGTTTGCCACCCCAGAAAGAGACAAGGAGAGAAGGAAAGATGAAGACTAGTCAAGAAGAAGACTACCAAATAATTCTTGAGGTGTTTACTTGTATGAGTATTTTGTAAAATGCTCAAACTTGGACAAGTGTCTCTGTATATATATATATATATATATATATATATATAAAGACTACCAAATAATTCTTGAGGTGTTTACTTGTATGAGTATTTTGTAAAATGCTCAAACTTGGATAAGTGTCTCTGTATATATATATTCTTGAGAAGTTTGGATAAGAATAGGGTCAACTTTGGGTTTGGTTCTCAGTCAACTAATAGGATAGCTTAGTCTTCCTATATTAGTTAACAAATCATTTGTGATGTATCCTAGCATACAACCGTTTTTTCTTCTTCCGGTAGTACCATTTCTAGCAACTATATTGTCCTCATAGGATCATATATTGTGGAGGAACAGGACAGATATAGAAATCTGAGGTGACATATTTTCACTATTGTTGCATAAGCGCATTGTTATTGCTCTTTTGTTTTGAATTTGTTTAAGAATTTGATATTGCAGAAAATGATTTGATTATGCACATTCAGTTATTTTTAGAACCTTTGTTGAGATTTATTACTTACACCAGAGATGTGTTAGGGTCCTTGTTGAAATTTATTACTTACACCAGAGATGTGTTAGGGTCCATGCAAGATGCTCCTTTAACTAAAATTTGACTATCTATTGCTGGTGATCATGAACATATTCAGCTCCCCTGAAGGAGATTTCAGATGCCAAGACATTTCTCACTTTTCTACAAGTTTTTGGGACTTCAATGGTGCCCAATTCTCTGGTTGCATCTATTATTTTAGTTTGTTATTACTCAATAGAATCAGACTGGATTTTTTTTTCTGCTAGATGATATATGTGCATGCATTGTACACACACACACACATACACTTTGTTTAAGTAGAGCAAGGTAAATTTGTAGCTGTTTCACGTCATCCACTTGAAATAGCAAGGAAACATATAGGAAAGAATAGCAACCGTGTCAAAACATAAGATAGGACTCATTTTTCTGAGCACTCTATTAAATATTATATGTAAATTTAAAAAACAATCATTTCTGACATGCAAACCAATCATACATTCTCATTCTAATTACAGTGTCACAAATGACTGAGAAACTGAAAAACTCAAGACAACTACAAAAGGGAATTATATAGTATAGAATAAAAAAACCAATTACAGGTCCCAATCTCCAGTCAAGCAGATACAAGGAATGGTTACGGACATGACACAACCAAGAAAGCTTCCTTATTCCATATCTTACACGTTAGACCAAACCAAAGAGGCGCGCATCCACTTCAACTGGCTGGTCCTTCATCCACTTTTTAATGAATCAAGCTTGTATAATTACAACATGATAACTCTATAATGTAGTTTATGCACAAGAAATGACAAACCAAACTGTTTGAGGTGGGCTGGAGCACAACAATCCTATAGGAAGGACAAGGAATGGGAGAGTGCAAATGCTAAGCTCAATGCCAAACGGGTATGCGGACAAACAAGACTAATATAATAGAAGGCCAAGAAACATTTCAAGCACGAGGCAACACATATCTCATACAGACCTAAGAACAACTTTTGATGGAAAACAGGCGAAGGTTCATGGCTCACCAAAAAAAGCAGCAAGAAGAACCTACAAATAGATCCTCACAATATTGGGACAAGGATGTTGTCTTAGAGCTTCTAAAATAAGAGAATGTTTAGAGAGATGTAAAAGGACCTTCCAGAAATTGCACTATTTGGTCAGAGGCTATCAAGAAGAGCCTTTTTGCAGGCTGGTTGTTGAGAGGATTTGGGGCTGGGGGCTGGTGAAGGCAGGCCGATTAAACCCAGCAAGAAACGCTTCTCCTGGATCATAAAACAAAGCTAGGTATTAATTTAACAGAAAGAATTTCATTATGAAGTGCTAATACATTAGATGAAAGCAAATGCAATTGTTACAAAGAACATGAAGGACTAGCTTCATCCCTGACCTGCTAAATCAACTTGGTTCAATTTTTCCCCAGGAATATGAAAGAAAGTCACACCGCATACAGTTAGCATTACGCTGCCAAATAATGTTATTGACTATTTCAACATCCTCCACATGATTCATGCAGGCACATGTAAGTTTTCCTCCAATATTATGTGATGCTAAACCAAGATGCACCTTCATGTTTTAGGCAAAAGAAAGGCTCACGGTCGTCTTTTTTCTGTGTCTACATGTTATCTGAAGGGCCTGTGAGTCTATGGAATTTGTGTGTATTTGAACATGCTTCTAGAACAAAACAGTACATTAAAATCATTGCTTACACTTGCTGTAAATTCTGGGGTTCGAATCCCATCTGCTAATGATCGGAAAGGTGGAGTTGTTGGAGGAGGTGAGGCAAACTGAGAATTAGAAACATTGCAACAATTTTCATCATTCTCCTTTGGCTTTTTGGTAGGAGGCAAGATTTCCTCTGCAAGAAGAACAAGTCATGTTGTGTAAATACTTCCCAGACCCGGCAACATGACTGAATTGAAGGAACTGGAAAAACCTATGTTTTGTGAGCATTGATCATTACCTTGATCAGTGGTTATACTTGGAAACTGCACATCTTCGTGAGGACCATTGACCTCTGTGTTATTATTAAATGAACAATCGTCAGTCTGATGATCCCTTTCATTTCTTTGAGTTTCAAATTGCTTAGATGACCCAGTGCTGTACTCTGAGCTTCCTTGACTGTTTTGATGCAACTCAGATTGCCTACACAATAGACTACTCATAGTTCAATGGACATGGGCCAGAATAACAGACTGAGTTATCAATAGACTACTCATTAGTTCAATGGACATGGGCCAGAATAACAGAGTTATCAACCAAGGTTACTGGACAGAAAATTGTTATTACCTCAAAGATTGCAGATCTATTGTATTGGTGCCCTCTAGATCCTCTATGAGGTCCGTGAAGTCATCCAGTACAAATTCTGTTCCAGAAATTTTCCTACTGAGTATTGCAATCTCTTCTGTTTGGGCAACGTAGTCTTGGATTTCCTGAATCATTATTGCAGTTAAAATAACATATTAAATCACTACCGCCTAACATACTTTGCCAACTACAAATAAAGCAAGCAGGAAATGCTAGTAAACATAGGCTAGTAATCAGAACCTTCCAGGCATCATCAAGGCTCTCCTTGGTGTTTTCTGTATTAACTTTTTGAGCAAGGGAACTAAGCATCTCCGCTTGTTGAAGCAAGGCAGTTACTTTTGGATCATCCTTTCTAAGAAAGGTACCTGTAATCTTATTATCTGTTTAGATAGCAAGATGGGGTATGCGGTAGCAACATATGAAGCAACTCCTTGAAACAAATTTGGAGCAACAATTGGAGCAACAGTAAAACAAATACAAGTTTGTCATTGCTTACCATCATATAATGCTGTCCTTGAGTCATTTCCAACATGATTTTGAGTCAGCAATCCATCAGCAACGTCACAGTTTTGAGCAACCACTGCCAGAGGAGACCTTAATTGATCTTTGTTCATTCCATGGTTCCCAAGATATTGTTCACTTATTTTATTTTCTTTAAGATCTGAAATATTGTACCTGCGTTGCAAAGGCAAAATACATCAACTGTATCCATCACTTTCTTCAATCATAAGTAACATGGAAAAATGTGTGTTTTTACTTGTCTTGATTTTTGTTTGATCTTCTCCATACCTCATCTGCTTAGTGAGTATTGATAATTCCCTTGTCTGAACTGTAATGGATCCATTTTGAATTATGACCCTCTTATTTGGGTTCAGGAATGAACCATTATTTTCCTTGAATAAAGCCTCGTTCTTCGATCTTTTCTTGCAGAGGGTAGAGAATCGGTTCTTGACTGCATTATCTGTTCTGTTGTTAAACAAATGATATGCATCAGTTCTTTACTTCTCTTGGTTTGTATCCCTCTGTAGCATTAGAAGTATGCCTTCAAAAATATTAGTCAGAAAATTACCTGCCCGAGACTACCTTCGCAATCTCAGTCCATCTGTTCCCGTAAACCTTTTGAGCCTACAAATCATTTTTTACTCTAATTTGTTATGAACATATCCGGAGGTCAAGAAATAAACTCTCGCAAAACGGAAATTTGAATTAAAGTCGAAGCAAGAGCACAGGGCCTTAAACTATGGAATACATGCTCTGCAAATGTAAAGAGAAACTTCTATAAACTCAGATAGTTCGATAACAGCTATAACTGGTATCATGATCAACCACACATAGAGAACCATATAAACGCAACATCACATACCAAAGATAAATGATAGATAATATAATCATAAATTTCTATCAACTACTACAAATTTTGAGGGTATTTTTGCAATCAAACTAGTTCTTGACTAAATCTAGAAAAAAAAGTAAACAAAAACACTTGATGCACTATTGATCCAATTCTTACCTCACACAAGAGCTTGTCTTCTGATGGCGACCATCCACCTTTCTTACACTCTGAATTCAAGTACGAATTCCACCTGAGATTTCACCACCATGTTTCCATAATTTCAGACCAAAAATTTGAATACAACCGCAATCAAATAAACAAAAAGATCGCTCCTTTTCTATTTTCTCATAGCCATTTCCAACACCTACCTTCTTCGGCACTGTCTCCCGCTCTTATCCTTGAATTGAGATGCAATCTTCGTCCAGCTGCCCAAAAACCAACATCAGAACCAACTCAAACGATCCAATTTAGCCATGGCAACTGTTCTATCAAACCAAAATAAAGACAGGGAAATAGAGCGAAATCCAGAGACTAACTTCACAATTCCATGAAGAGAGACTTGCTCCCGAAGCAGATCATCCTCCTGCGAGAAACCAAAACCATCCTCACCTCAGAAAGCTCTCCGTCCAAGAAAACAAAACACGAAGGCAACAAAGAGGGAAAAAGGAGCGACCTCTGGAGTCCAGCTGACGATACGCCGATCCTTCTTCGGTGGCGCCGCCGCCGTCCCCGACGCCGCCGCTGCCGCCGGAGATACAGCACCATTAGAATTCATCCCCGCCGGTTCCATGCCCGATCCCCTCTCCAACCCTCCACTCCCTGCGTCATCCAGAACACGAATGAGAGAGCACGGAGTCGGTCGAGACGGAGCTCGTCGGAAAGAGGATCCAAAGATTGAATCAAGGAGATCAACGGATCCACTCTCCGACGAATCGACGGGTAAGAATTTTCCCCGAGGATCAACTGGGGTTCTCGAGAGCGCGAATTCGGATACGTTCGAAAAAAAATTTAAAAAAATGGTGAAAAGGTGAAATAAAACGAGGAGGGGAAGAGATTAATAGAGAAAACGAGGCAGGGGAAGCGATGGAATTCACTACCGGTGCGTTTAAGAACACCCCATACTCTCCGTGACCGAATTTTTACTGGGGTGAAAAATTAAATACTTAGTTGTTATTTATTTATCCACTTCAAATTACTGTTTTCTGCTTCTTTTCTTCTTCGTTCTCCTGGCGAGTCGTGAACCAGGATGGGGTTATTTATTGTTACCCGCTCCAGCGGTGTGGTCACCGTAATCTGTTTACCTTCTGCTGTGGAATGGGTGGACCGGGGTGGATTTGAGGTGGGTAAGTTGTTGTCGGAGGTGACTGTAGCGCGGTTCGGACAGGGATGGGCAACGGGTGGGCGAGATTCGTTGGAGGGTGTGGGCCCTGGCGAAGTTGGAAAGGTGGTCGGCGGCGTTATGATGATGCAATCCGACGCAACTCTTTTGTTTTTTTTAAAAAATAGAGGGAAAGTTGGCCGGAGTTTAGGATGAGGAATTCTCAAAGCGGCATCCTTTTCCAGAGAACCATCTGTGCACCCCCGGATTAATGCACGATTGATGTCTCACTGTTTGCAGCATGCAGGACAGTTTTAAAACACCATGGCAAGTAGATATTTAGCCGCAGTTATAAGTGGTCTTATAATTATAAATGTAAAGTTCTTGCAGATTTGATTCACCTTAGAATTTAACCAGCCTTGGGGTTGGGGTTGGAATTAATATTTTCTGAAACAAACTAGGTATCATTATTGAATTGTGTGATCTGGTTGTCAGTAACATAATATATAACAACTTTCTAATTAATTATATTTTACTGTCATCCAAATTTGCAAGCTAACATTTAGACCATGATTTATATATACAAGTTGTACAACTAGTCCTAGCCAAAACTCATACCATCCAGAGTGTGCTTATGCACCATTTATACTTGAATTATAACATCACCCTTCAATCTATACATTTATATGCGATTCATATTGTTCCTCTAGTAATTATATATATATATAATATATATATATATGTAAGCAAGCTAGGTTCAAGGTTGAGCTAAGCTCTAGAGTTATCATTTATATTTTGATTCCAACAAGGCTTCGGCCAAATTTTTTATCAAACCAAGCTGAGTCTTTATGCGGTCTACCCTATTATATATTAAGTATGGTCAGCCCAAACAGGCAGTTGTTGAGCTGGTCCTTAGTTACCCATAAATAACTATAATCATCTGCAACCCTAAACATGGTTTAATATCTGTTAAGCCATATTTGTTATTCAGAAGCCCGTCACTTCATGTATTCTGGTTTCTTTCGGAAGATACTCTTATTTCAATAAAGGCAGTCCATAATGATTCAAATAAATAATTATAAAAAGAATTATTGAACTAAAAATATATTTATGTATCCATCAAAAAGTACGACTTGTGGAGATTGGGAAGTGGAGAAGCAATCTAGCAAGGAAATAATTGCTTTAGGACCAAATCTATTACCAAATCGTTTCCCTGCATTCCTGAGATTCTGTGTGGATCACCGGATGACTGCCATTCACCAAGGTTGGTGCAAGTTAGAAGGCGGTGATGTATGAAACACCAATCTCCTTGCGCCACCTTACATCCGTGGATATAGGAAACCTTTTGGTACCATAATTGGGGCTCCTAGCTTTTTCCTTACTAAATAGCCGTTGCAGGGTTTGGGTTTTTATCTCTTTAAAAAAAAAGGTTCGGTTTTTTTTTTTTTTTTTTGGGAAGACCGTGACACCCGGCCCCTCCTCGATAGTAAAGTGGGACCCAGCGTAGTCTCAAATAGGAGGCACAGCCTGTTGTGGGAAGAATTTCGGTGCCAACCGTCGTCTTCTGACACGGATTCCGTATTTTAAGTAGGTTTGGAGGAACACGGTGTCAACTTCTGTTCCAAGTCAAGGAAGTCGGCATCAGAAACAGTTTCATGGCTCCAAAGGGTAGTTTGCTCTGCTGCAATGATTAATGCAGCAAAGCCGACGATAAGCATTTATCCAGATGACACGTGCAACAAAACCGGAAGTCTCCGTGGCCGGTTGGAGCTGCGTCAAAAATTCAAAATAATGTCATTTTCCATATTTCACAGCCTTGGAAGGTCCCCATCGCGTTACACCTATCAGCAACGGTCCCCCGTTTTAAGCTGTCATCATATATTTAAAATAAGCTATTTTTAATTGATTTAAACTGCCTAATTAGTTTAGGGGATGTTTATTATTGATCAAACTCATCTTAAATTCAAAATAAGTGACATGGTGGATAGCAGCATAATAAGACGATCTGGATTATGTCTGAATTCCATCTTAATTTCAAACGATAATTTTTGATGAGACCATTATAGCTGGTAACATAAAGGCTCCATTGCATAAGAAAAGGACTTAAACCAAGCTAGCAATAATCTCTTATAAGCATGGTATTGATTTTAATTGGTAGTTTATTTACATCCCTGAAGGAAGAGGAATGTTTGGATTCTTATGTATAATAAAATTATAGTCTTGAAATAATGTTTAGAACCCCGTCACATCTCTCGCAAAGCGGTCTTATCTTTATAGTATTAAATATCATGTTGATTTTTCTGACACTCCAGAGAAGTTGCTGTTAATTATTTTAATATATATATATATATATATATATATATATATATATATATATATATATATATGTGTGTGTTGGGATGCGCGCAACGGATTGAACCGGTTTAGGCTTCCAATTAATTCATGTTTACTCACTTTAGCAATTTATTAATTACAAGTAGATATCAATCAGAAGGAAAGACGAGATTTAACGTGGTTCGGCAAATTTGCCTACATCCACACAGAGAAATGAGCAATCCACTATCATCTGCCTCCAAAATTGGACATAAAAGAAATACAAATATCCCAATAATAATTACAGATTAATCACAAAGAGGCAAACAAATCAAAGGGAAAAAAAAACAGGAGAGATCACAGAATACCAGGCCTATAGCCTCGTCAAATTCTATCATAGATTTTCTGTTATTTTATTTGCTCTCTGGATCGTTTTCAATATTTTTTTGGACATTCTGCAGCTCTTTGTTGCATCTCAGAAAAATATTTTGGCATCTTGTATCGCAGGACGTCTCTATGGTTTTTAAAAACCATCGGAAACTGTGTCAAAAAAGACCTAAAACAAGTCTAATGCCTTCCAAAAATATCCCAGGCCATAAATAAAAAATCAACGACTCAAATCTAGCTACAATCCGTGACCGAACAGAAAGAAACCGTGTGCCGGGCGAAACAAGCGCGGAAACTCTCCGCGCGGCTGCCGCAATGCGCTGGGCCGAGCCCACGCGCGATCGCGCGTGTGCATCATGGGCTGGGGCGGGTGTTTAGGAGCAAAACAAGTAACAATCCTCCTCCTTGCGACCAAAAAAAAAATGCCTCTATCAAATATGGATTATAAAGCCTCCTCTTCATCACAAGCCCTGAAGGGATATCACCAAGTGCTCAAACCAATCAAGTTCAGGAATGTCCTGAACTTGACCACTGGAATTGGTTTAGTGAGCATATCAGCCGGATTAATAGCAGTGCTAATTTTTTGAAGTTGAATATCATGACCATTTTCTACCAAATCTTTGATAAAGTGATACCTGACATCCACATGCTTAGTGCGTTCATGATACATCTGATCTCTGGCAAGATGTAAAGCACTCTAACTGTCATAGTGAATAACCAAACAATTATGCTTGAAACCTAAATCTTGTATTAACCCTCTTAGCCAGATAGCTTCCTTTGCTGCCTCTGTCAACGCCATATACTCTGCCTCTATAGTAGACAAAGCAACTGTAGATTGCAAAGTAACCTTCCAACTAATTGCACAACCAGAAAGAGTAAATATATATCGGTTAATGACCTCTTCCTATTCAAGTCACAAGCATAATCTGAATCACAAAATCCTGTAACAGTGCAACCACTCTGTCAGGAGAATACCAATCCCAAATCAGAAGTGCCTTTCAAGTATCCAAGAATCCATTTCATAGCTGACCAGTGAGCTTTTCCAGGTTTATCCATATATCTGCTCACTACACTAACTGCTTGTAAAATATCAGGACGAGTGCAGACCATTGCATACATGATACTGCCAACTGCACTCGTATAAGGCACTTTAGATATATACTTCTCCTCAACCTCAGTCTGAAGAGAATCCCTGACAGATAACTGAAAATGACTGGCAAAAGGAGTAGTGACTGGCTTAGCTATATACATACCATATCTGTCCAAGACTTTCTCAATATAATCATGCTGAGTAACAAATAGTCTACATAATTGCCTGTCACGAATGATCTCCATCCCAAGTATCTTTTTTGCCGGTCCAAGGTCCTTCATCTCAAATGCAGTAGTAAGCTCAGCTTTCAGCTTCTGAATGACTGACATATCCCTGGTTGCAATTATCATGTCATCCACATATAATAATAAGTAACAAAATGACTGGTTTAAAAACTGCTGATGATACAAGCAACTATCATATGGAGATCTTTTGAAGTCATGGTCGACCATAAACATATCAAATTTGCGATACCATTGTCTTGGAGACTGCTTCAAACCATACAAAGACCTTTTGAGCAAGCATACATGATCTTCTTTATCTTGAGTCTCAAAACCAGGTGGCTGTTGCATATAAATCTGCTCCTCCAAATCACCATGTAGAAAAGCTGTCTTGACATCTAGTTGTTCTAACTCCAAATTCTGAGAAGCAACTAAAGCAATGAACATACGAATAGAAGAGTGTTTAACCACAGGAGAAAATACCTCCTTATAATCAATACCCTCTCTTTGACTGTAACCCTTAGCTACCAACCTTGCCATATATTTCAAATCCTGAGAAGTAGCTCCTTCTTTCTTCTTGAAGATTCATTTGCAGCCAATTTTCTTCTTGTCCTTAGGTAATCTGACTAATTCCCAAGTATGATTCTTTTCCAAAGACTGAAGCTCTTCTACCATAGTCATGGTCCATTGCTCAGCCTGTGAACTACCAATTGCTTCTTGAAATGTGGTCGGCTCATTACCTATAGTGTCTACAATATTCAGAGTATAATATACTAACTTAGCACAAGCAGAATCCTCAAAACCATACCTTTGAGGTGCTCTGATATGTCGCCTGGTTCTTTGAGTGGCAATACTATCATCTTGAACTTGACCACGTACAATAACCTCCTCCTGAGTCTGTAACTATGGATCTGTCTACTGATGCTGTTCATTCTGAATATCACCTGTAGGCTGCAACTGCTGTGATCTAATAGTCTGATTAATATCAACAACAGTCCTATCCTGCTGATCCTAAACCTGATCTCCCGGTGAAGAACTTGGCTGTAACTGCCGTGGAGGAGTGGCTGACTCATCAAAAGTCACATCCTTACTGACTAGAAAACCCTTGGATCTGGGCTCTGTGCACCATAATCTGTAGCCCTTCATCCCATATGCATATCCAAGAAATATGCATTTCTTAGCACTAGGATTCAGCTTTCCATCTTTGACATGTGCATATGCCGAACATCCAAATACTCTAAGAACTGAATAGTCTGCAGGTTACCTGTCCATATTTCTTCCGGAGTCTTCGTATTCAATGCAGATGCTGAAGATCGATTTATAATAAAGCAGGCTGTATGTGCAGCATCTGCCTAGAAATCTTTACTCAATCTAGAACTTGATAGCATAGATCTGACTCTTTCTAGTAGTATGCGATTCATGCGTTCCGCCACACCATTTTGCCGAGGAGTATACACAGTGGTCCTATGCCTGACAATGCCCTTAACTTGCAAAAGTTATTAAACTCTGTAGAACAAAATTTCAATCCATTGTCAGTTCGGAAGGTTTTCACCTTCCTCTCAGTTTGCCTCTCAACCATAGCCTTCTACCCTTAAAAAGTGTGAAACACATCACTTTTATTTTTGATAGTATAAATTCAGACTTTGCGGGAGTAGTCATCAATCAAAGTGAGCAAATATCTAGATCCACCCTTGGATGTAACTGGGACAGGTCCCCATAGGTCAGAATGAATGTAATCCAATATACCTACTGTCTTGTGCACGCCCGAAATAAAGCTGAATCTATGTTATTTTCCAAATATGCAATGCTCACAGAATCCAAGTGCACCAACTTTCTGACCTCCTAGCAGACCACGTCTGCTCAGCTCCTGTAAACTTTTATCTGACATGTGGCCCAATCTTTAATGCCATAACTGTGTCAATTGAACAATAGAGGAATGTGTTGAAGAAGCCTTACCAACCACTGTAGTGCCATCCAAATAATAAAGAGTGCCACTCAATTTATCTCTTAACAAAGTTAATTCGCCTTTACTAATTGTAATAGATTCTCTATCCCATCTGCCCTCAAAACCTACAATATCAAGAGCATTTACCGAAAGAAGATTTCTTTTCAATTAGGGAACATATCTAACATCATCCAAAGTCACAACGGTATTTGCATGAGATTTGATTTGAACTGTACCAATTCCTTTCACTTTACAGATGGCGTCATCCTCAAGAATAACAGAGCCTCCATCACAAGATCTAAAAAAAGTGAACCATTCTTTATGAGGTGTCATGTGGAAAGATGCTCCAGAGTCCATGATCCAAGTATCAGCCTGACTGACACTGCATGTAACTGTAAATACTGCATCATCTGCAACATTGCTGTGATCTGCTGAAGTAACTGCAACTGATGCCGAATCTGAGATTGTTCCTTTTTCTTTTTGTTTCTTCTCTTTTTTGGACTGTAGAAGTCTACACTCATTTTTCTAATGGCCTGGCTTCTTGCAATAATGGCAAACTCCGGGTCTTTTAGACCTATACTTTGATCTTGTCTTGGACTTGTTTCTACCTTGTCCACCTGTTCTTTGCTCACCTCTACCTCTGACAGTAAGTCCTTGTACCGGATTTGGAGCCTGATGCTCAAACTGTACTTTCAACCTGAGCTTATTGGATAACAAAGTGGCTTCAACCTCATCAAGACTTATAGTCTCTCTTCCATAGAGCATGGTAGTTGTAATATTTTCATAGGACTTAGGCAAAAAATAAATCAGGATCAAAGCCTTGTCTTCCTCATCAACATTAATACCAATATTCGCCAAATCGAGCAGGAGCTTATTATAATCATCAAAGTGATCCTTAAGTGAGGTCCCTTCCGTCATACGGAATGTGTGTAGCTTGCCCCTTAAATACAGCCTATTTATAAGAGATTTTGGCATATACAAAGTGCCTAATTTTTTTCATATACTTTTAGCTGTAACAAGATCCATCACATTGTAGAGAACTTTATCACTCGGTCCCGAAAACAGAGTTCCAAGTGCTTTCTCATTCATCTCCTCTTTTGCAGCCTTTGTATCACCTGGAATTGCATCCATACCTTTGAGGGCTATTGACATGCCTTCTTGACCAGCAGATATTTCATTCTCACATTTCATAGTGCAAAATCACCTGTGCCATCAAATATTGCCACCTCATGCCTAGAGGTAGTAGAATGAAAAATAATTATCTCAGGAGCCATAGAAGAACTTGGTTGCCCGTCAGATGCTATCATAGTGCTCTGATACCAATTGTTGGGATGCGCGTAGCGGATTGAACCAGTTTAGGCTTCCACTTAATTCCTGTTTACTCACTTTAGCAATTTATCAATCATACAGGCAGATATCAAATCAGAAGGAAAGACGAGATTTAATATAGTTTGGCAAATTTGCCTAAATCCACACAGAGGAAGGAGCAATCCACTATAATCTGCTCCGAAAATTGGGTATAAAAGAAATACAAATATCCCAAAAATAATTGCAGATTAATTACAAAGAGGCAAATAAATCAAAAGAGAAGAAGAAAACAGGAGAGATCACAGATACTAGGCTTCTAGCCTCGCTAAATCCTGTCATGGATTTTCTGTTATTTTATTTGCTCTCTGGATATAATCTGCTCCGAAAATTGGGTATAAAAGAAATACAAATATCCCAAAAATAATTGCAGATTAATTACAAAGAGGCAAATAAATCAAAAGAGAAGAAGAAAACAGGAGAGATCACAGAATACTAGGCTTCTAGCCTCGCTAAATCTTGTCATGGATTTCTGTTATTTATTTGCTCTCTGGATCGTCTTCAATATTTTCTGGACCTTCTGCAGCTTTCTGTTGCATCTCAGAAAAATATTTCGATGTCTTGTATGGCAGGACGTTTCTATAATTTTTAAAAATCATCGAAATTGTATCAAAAAATCTAAAATAAGTTCAAAACCTTTCAAAAATATTTCAGATCATCAAACAAAAAATTAATGATTCAAATCGAATCATAATTCATGATCGAACAGAAAAAAAATCATATACCGTATGAAATAAGTGTGGAAATTCTCCGCACGGCTGCCGCAATGTACTAAACCGAGTCTAGTCGTGATCGCGCGCGTGCATCATGAGTTGGGACGAGCGTTTGGAAACAAAACAAGTAACAATATATATAGGGGGGGTTGGGTGGGTGGGCAGGGTTAGAGAGTACCCGTGACAATTCCTTCTTTGATTAATATATGTGACGTTTGCATAAAAAACTCAATATTCCAAAGTTCTAGTTTTTATTATAAGGGCTAAAATGACTATTATAATAGAAATAACTAAGAGTTAAAGGATGCTGACGTTCTTGATCAAAAAAAAAAAATATTTTTTGTAAATTCTGATGTGCGGTGATGATGAGTCATACCAAAAAAAAAAAAAAAATCCTGTCATTGCTAGAATGGGACGGGACCCACGGTGGGATGGGTGGTATGGGATGTCAGGTTTAGTTGGCTCCACAACCACAATTTTCAAATTAACCACCTACCATTCGTTGGTGGTAGCAAATATTATTCTTTCTTTTTGTGTCAACTTCTATAAGCAACCTCTCCTCCAAGGAAAAAGTTTGAAGTAGGGCGTTTCAAATGCAATTAAAGATTCATGGTTCAAAAAATTTGAAAAGAACTTAAATATCTAAAACTTTTAAAAATAAAGGAAAAAAAAAAAAGCATGAAAGGGGAAAAATAGTTAACAATAGAAAACAAAACGGTAGTAGAGAAAATGTTTTTATCCATGAAGGCCTATTTGTCCCCGGTTCCCATCAATTATTTATTAATCAACCGTGGAAAGAATGAAATTTCAATATTCAAATTCAACAACGTTTGCTTCTGTGATCATCCCCATAAGAAGATCATTTTAGCATTTTACTCCTTTATTGTGGACTACAACTCCTTTCTTGCCCATAAGATCATCCACACCGTTGGCCTATAAGATGTCTCACCATCATTTCCTCCTCAAGTTTCTATTAATCTTCATGCTAGAATGGTTTACCATTATTAAGGATTGTAGAACAATTTTACAACTTTAGTTTCCAAACTTAAAGTTATACGTCCTAGTTTTGTTAGGGGAAAACAAAGAAAAATGAAACATATGCAATTCTATCTTGTCGTCTGCATTTGCTTTCCAATATAAGAAGAGAGAGAGAGAGAGAGAGAGAGAGAGAGAGAGAGAGAGAGAGAGAGAGAGAGAGAGAGAGAGAGAGAGAGATTTCCTCCATTTGCTCTACATGGACACTTTAGATAGAACAATGAATCCTAGTTTGTTTGTTACACATCCAATAAAAATGTAGAATAATTCTGTAACAATTATAAAGAGAGAGAGAGAGAGAGAGAGAGAGAGAGAGAGAGAGAGAGAGAGAGAGAGAGAGAGAGAGAGAGAGAGAGAGAGCCAGTGTGAATCCGTAGAGAGCATCTAAAATACGTTCTTCTCATGGACATTAATTTGCACCCCGGCCTTTAAATTAAAAACAAAAGAGAGATATGAATGTTTTAAGCAAAAAAGAACAAAAACAATAATTTCTAGAATTTTTTAGTTTTATTTTTCTTTGGAAGCTAAGGCTTTGATCGTGAATTCATGATATGGTGCATTTTTTTTTTTTTAAATGTGGAATAAAGCTTGATGAAAGCCGAAGCGATGCAAAAGTCTCTGCAGAGCCTTTTCTTTTTCTTTTCTTTTCCTTTATCTTTTTGAAATGAAAAGCTTGTTCCAGTCCCATCAAGTAAACGATGCTCGCAGTAAAAAAAAGAAAAGGCTCCATGAAACAATCCAAAAGGAGAATATATATAGAAAGGTCCCACAGGAGCTATCCGATGATATCTTACATCACGGGTTACTTTTGTGCTGCATGGGATTCCTCCATGGGTGTGGGATCTAGCTTTGATGTTTGAGAAGCCTTTTGGTTGCAGTCCTCACCCACCTTTCTTTCCACGGGCAAGCACAGGCAAAAAAGCAAGAGGAATTGGAATCCTATGCCCTCGTACTCCCCATCTCCAGCTCCTTACCTAATCTAGATTCCAATGGGATAACCGATAACCATGAAACTCTATGGTTGGGGTGCAAAAATGAGGACAGTACGGTGGTTTAGAGGACATCGTGGAATGATAACACTGCTAAAAGATCACTCTTATAGAAAAGAGCTATAAGGCTTGTCAGTGCGCTTATATTAAAGCAAGAGCAACTGTACGAGAGGTGTTGCAATATGATGAGGGTCGGTGCCCCTTTCACTAAAACTCAGTGCTTTGGGTCAGGATTACTCTGCCAAGTGCACCTTTGGAGGAACTATTACACATGGTCTGACCTTTCTACAAGGGGTTCTTATCCATATATAGGGAGTGAAGCTAAACTTTTCTTCAGCAAAGCTTCCTAATTGTCAAACATCCATTAATTATCAGCATATATAGGAATAACAAAGAGATGGTTGACAGAGAGAAAAAAAGACGTGGGTAAGGAGAGAAACAATTAATAGAAGAATTGAGCATATACAGGAAAGGATCGAAGTCTTTCTCCAAATGAAAGAAAAAATATGTAACTAAATTAAAGCCTTACACATTCTTACAATCTTGCAGCAGATTTTTTATATTATCGGTTCACCATAAACTTATGTAGATCACAGATATGGTGGTAAAAAATGATATTATATCCTGCAGTATAGTTGTAAATCTAGTAATAAGCCATCCATCACATTTTATGTAGATTATCGTCTTCACTACTATATGGTGTTTGTAAATGCTATACATATTCTAGTCCTCTACAGCTAATGTTCATTTCTTTTTTAGGTGTCCTAGTTTGTTATCAATGTCATCTTAGTTCTCCACTGCAGCATGAACTATATTCATTTAGTCTTCACCCCCCGCACAATATATATATATATATATATATATATATATATATATTATATCGATTAATGGTGAATATTAAAGCAATATGTTTTTTAAATTAGGAATGATCTGCAAAGTAGGCAAGCATGTGTGCTCTCTTTTGACTAAGAGATAAGACCAAAATTCAAATAGAGGGCCCATTGAGAGGAATAAAAAGACCATTTGTTCAGATATGGAGCACTATCTTCTACCATCTTTCGCCATCATTCAACAGAGATGTTCCAAAAAATACTCCTTGGAACTGGCAGCTTCTGATCCGATCCTCTACGAATGTGAACATTAGGTGTACAATGGCTAGGTTTGGCTCCCAATCATAACTTGACAGCAGAGTCTTTAGATGGGTAGATTCCGAAAAAACATACAGGTCAAATCTCTGTTGAGATCATAAGTTTGGGCTTCTTTGAAGTCGGTAACAGTAATATTCCTCCTGCTATCCCCATATTATCCAACTTGTTTATTTTTGTATTTCTATTTTTAAAAGTAAAAGTCTACGATGTACTTGACAATGACAAATAAATGTATTTTGAACATATTAAAAGATATTATAATAGCATAGTAAGATATGCAAAGAAGTAACTTTTAAAAAAATAGTAAGATATTCTATGCAGTAACTTAAAAAATAATAAAAAAACCTATAAATCAACCATAATTAATTAACTCCTTAGAATGCTTCTCTTTTGAAATATTCTGCAATTAATAAAAAAATTTCCTTTCTAACCTCATTTTTCAAGCATGAATCTTCCTAGCACATTTCAAACCAGTGTTATTAAACCTGGCCCAGCCCGACCGATCGGACCGGAAACCCATTGACCCATGCACTAATCCATTTCAGATTTGGAATTAACCCGTATTCGCTCTAAACCCGATAGAAAACCAGTGACCCAGCCGGTTCAACCATGAACCGTCACACCCGGTCCAAACCCAGAGGAAACCTGGCTTAACGATGGAAGAAAATTGAACAAGAAAATCAAGAATGAGTTGAAAGACTCAAAACTCGAAAGGGCCTCTTCGACTCTTCTCTTCTTGTCTTTCGCGAGTTCTGTCCTTTTAGCTTTCCTAGTTCCCCTAATCCCTCTTTCGCTCTCGACTCTTCCTCTTGGACCGGTGATCAAGCGGCGGCGGTGACGGCAGCATGGACAAGGATGAAGGAGCTCCACCCTTCTTGGCTTTTTTCTCCGGTTCGTCGTTCAGGTGAGATGAGGCATTGATTTTTTTTTTTTGTGTTTTCGTCGGCCTTTAGACGCATACTCCCTCCTCGGCTCAAGCTTTCATCGGGGATGGGTGGGTAAAAAGGGGAGATGCCTCGGCTGCAAGTGCTTCCCCACTCGGCCACCCCTCCTGTCCGAACCGTATATATGATTCCCCATCGCTAAATGGCCCAAAACCCTAGCCAGTAGCCACCTTCGATGATCGATCTCCAGCGATTTTTCCGTCCTCACTGCCCCAGGTTTGTGCCTCACCTTATCCATCTCCGATCTCCCTCTTTTTATTCTATTATGGTCTTCGAAGTTCAGAATTTCAGATGTTTTATGGATCAGTGGATGGACGGGGACTCACGCTGCGTGCCGGATCTCCACTCTCCACCCATCGACCAATCCCCTTCGGCCTCCCCCACTCCCTCCCCCTCGCCCCTAGTGACCTAACAGAAACTCAGATTGACTGGTGAGCTGTGAGCAACAGAGCAAGTAAAGAAGAAGAGGAAAATAGATTAATCAAGGATTAATCAAGGAAAAGAACTAAGAAGAATTTGTTTAAGTTTCAAAAGTTTGTTTAAAATTAATACTGTTGCCGCCTAGATCGCCGTGGCCGGTAGCTCTTACGTGGCCTAGGTGAGTGGGCTCCGTGCCAGCATCACCGTGCTCGTTGGTCGGAGATGATCAAGGGGAACATAGTCGTAGTTGGGATGAAAGGGGCTTGGTACTGTAGTGGCCCTCCCGTGGGCCTCTCCGGTGAGGAGTAATCTTTCTCCTTATTGTCCCACCGTTGGGCGATACCTGCAAAACAGAGGAAGACCTACGCCGAGGATTTCGGCAAAGACACTCCGACGATCAAGTCAGCGGGACGATCGAAGGAAATAAGGGACCTCTGAGATGGAGAGCTTGGTGGACTCTCCGCTGCCAGAGGGTGATAGACAATGTAAGAATGAAGAGAGTGTGTTGTCTCTTACCCCTCTTACCTCTTCCCGCTGCTCTTATGTAGACGAGCGGCTCTTGGTGTTCAGGGAAGCACGTTCTTCTTGGTATAGGCCTGTGAAGCTTCTGCAGGCCTGGGAGGCTTAGGTAGGTTGGTCAACTTCCTCCTTCTTGATGGTTCAGGAGGTCGGTGGAGGAGCACAGCGCCTTGGATGTGGCACTCCTTCCTGATTGGCGTAAGCTATGATGGGGGCTTTTAATATAGCCCTCCTTCGTAGACGGCGGACTTAGTTTGGCAGAGATGGTGACGTGTCGGGCTGCCATCTAGCCTTCCTCCGTACCTATATTTTGAAAAGTATACCTGGAATGGAATCAAATAAACCGTGGCAAATGCTTCGAGATGAGGCAGGCGAGGCTCTTTGTGTGCATGGTTCGAGGTGTCCCACCGCGAGGCTAGGCTGCATGGCTTCTCCATGCATGGCGAGGTCTGCAAGGCTAGGTCGCATAGCCTCTCCATGCATGGCGAGGTCTGTAGAGGCCTCTATGCACACGGGTCGAGGTGGCGGGGTAGTCGCGCGAGCCGAGGCGCGGTATGCAGGGTCTCCCCCATGCATGCAGTTCTGGGCACCGAACCAGGCAGAGGGCATGCATGGGCGTGCCCTGGCACGAAGGTGAGGTGCGGACCCTGCGGGCGACCGGGTGCCGGAGCGGGTGCCTCGCCGGACTGGGCGGACCGGACGGAGGTCCGCCGAACCGAGCCGGACTGGGCACGGGATTACCGAGCCGGCGCGGGCTGGAGCCGAACTGGGCAGAGCGCGCTGCATGGATGTCCCCTGGCACGGAGGCGAGGTGCGGATCCTGCGGGTGACCGGGTGCCGGAGCGGGTGCCTCGCCGGACTGGGCCAGACCGGACGGAGGTCCGCTGAACCGAGCCGGACTGGGCACGGGATTGCCGAGCTGGCGTGGGCTAGAGCCGAACTGAGCAGAGGGCGCTGCATGGATGTCCCCTGGCGCGGAGGCGAGGTGCGGACCCTGCGGGCGACCGAGTGCCGGAGCGGGTGCCTCGCCAGACTGGTCCGGACCGGACGGAGGTCCGCCGAACCGAGCCGGACTGGGCACGGGATTGCCGAGCTGGCGCGGGCTGGAGCCGAACTGGGCAGAGGGCGCTGCATGGATGTCCCCTGGCGCGGAGGCGAGGTGCGGACCCTGCGGGCGACTGGGTGCCGGAGCGGGTGCCTCGCCGGACTGGGCCGGACCGGACGGAGGTCACCGAACCGAGCCGGACTGGGCACGGGATTGCTGAGCTGGCACGGGCGGAAGCCGGACGCGGGCATGCCGGGCGGAGCCTTGCGGGGCGCTGCCGGGGTCGGCCGAATGCCGGAGGAGCTGGGTGGCTGGAGCCGGACGCGGGCATGCCGGGCGGAGCCTTGCTGGGCGCTGCCGGGGTCGGCCGAACGCCGGAGGAGCTCGGGCGAAAGCCGGACGCGTGCATGCCAGGCGGAGCCTTGCAGGGCGCTGCCGAGGTCGGCCGAACGCTGGAGGAGTTGGGATGGCTGGAGCGGACGCCGGCATGCCGGGCGGAGCCTTGCGGGGCACTGATCCGGGCGTGGCTTCTTCCTAATGATGCTTGGACCGGGCGGAGTGAAGCCGGGCCGATCCGGAGAGCTTTGTAGGCCGAAGTTGGCTACCTTTCATGCCTGGCTGGGCTCCATGCCAGGCTGCCAAGCTAAACTGAACTACTAAAGCTGGACTTCTCATGGCCGAAGTGAGGCCGAGGTACTGGTTCACCGTCGAGGTAGGGCTGAGCCGAGCTGGGCTGAACTGCCACATGGCCGAAGTGGGGCCAAGCCGAGCTGGGCTGAACTGCCACATGGCCGAAGTGGGGCCGAGCCGAGCTAGGCTGAACCGCCACATGGCCGAAGTGGAGAAGTATGTGGCCGCGCCAGCCTCCAAGGAGGACGCGTGTCAGGGTCGAATGGATCTTGTTTACTACTGTAACAAATACTTTAATGGGAAACAGGGAAAGGAATAATAAAATTATTATAAATTTGATAAATAGTAATTGAAGACTTGATTGAAGTATTGGCCTATGTTTATAATTTTTATTGCACTAGAGTTTTTTATTTAATTATTTGTATCTTTACCTTGTACTTTGTATTTTGTCCTTTATTTTATAGATTATGGAAATAGCCTCTCAAGAAAATATACCATCCATGGGCTTGAATCTTTATGTTACCTATTTGTTTGTCACTTCAAAATTTTTTAATAGATATTGATTTGATTGTTGGGCCTGGACAAAAATAGTTATTTATTTATTAAAACTTTTTATTTTGCTAGCAGATATGGAATGTTATATTTTAAAGTTTAAATTACTTGTTATTATTAGTTTGTGACTTTATGCAATTAAATATTTATATTCATGAATATTTTAATTTAATTATTTATATTTGTTGGATTATAGTTGTATATTATTGGTATTTTGATGTTTATAATATTAAAATAGATATTATCAAGATCATTATTGTATTACCAATATAAATAAATTAATGAATGTTAAATTTTTTGTTCTATGCATTGACCCGTCGGTTCAACCATTGACCTAGTAGTTGAACTGGTGACCCGGTATCTTGTCCAGGTCAATGTTCAGGCCGGATTTAATAACATTGTTTCAAATATATTTTTCTTTTATAAATGGCATGACTTCGTTGCTACATATTTATTCAGGATACAGAAGGACTACAGAATTTAGCCAAGATATAGGAAGATCCAAGAAGCAATCTTCAGGAATTATTTCATCTATCATTGTGAATCAGCTGAGCAATCATGATATGTAATACCCGGGCTTAGGCTGAAGTCGGCAGGCCCAGCCGACTTCAACCTAAACCAGTTAAAAAAAAAGAACGGAGAAGAATCGAAACAGGGGAGGTTTACTCACCCTTATCCGGCCGGGAAGGTTGCCGGAGAGTTCGGTAGAAGAGTCGTGGAAGAGAGGGAGTGGGGAGGAGAGGCGTGTGGGAGAGGGGAGATCGAGGCGTGCGGGTGAGGGATTAATCCTTATAAAAATTCCTCCGTGTGCCTCGATCGATCTCAAAAAAAAAAAAAAAACTCTCTTCTGTGGTGAACGCCGACGAAGCCTTCTCGCATGTCGCAGCTCTTTTCGAGACGCGTACCCCTCCAGTGGACGTCGACCTTGCTGGTAAGTTCTCCGGCCTCATCCTTTCTTAGGTTGGCATGAATATAGGTGACCGACGGGAGTTCTTTTGGGATTGTCCGGCCGAGATGGGAGGAGGGGATGGGTTTTGGATTTCGGTAATGGCCGGATGGCCGACGGCGTCGATGGTTCCCTTCCTTTCATTTTTTCGGTGGCAGTGGAGGGATGGGTTGGGGGAGACGGTGGCAGGATTGAATGAGGGAAGTCGTTCGGGAGAAAGAAAAGAAAAGAGAAAGAAAGAAAGAAGAGAGGAGATGAAAGAAAGGAAAAAAAAAAGAGGGTGGGGGTGTTCTGTACGGTCCAGGAAAAAAAAATAAAAATAAAAATAAATAATAATAATAATAAAGGAGGAGAGAGAAGAAAGAGAGAGAAAGAGGAGGAGAGAGGAAGAGAGAGAGGAGAGAGAAGGAGGAGAGAGAAGGAAGAGAGAGAAAGAGGAGAGAGGAAGAAGAGAGAGAATCAAGGGATTTTCTCGAGATTGGTGAAATTTGGGAATTTAGATTTTAATTAAATTATTTATTAATGTAGGGAATCAGTCTTCTGAGTGGGGAGGCATCGCGTAAAATTCGGGTAGTGACTAATATCGAAAATACTAAGAATAGCGTATTAAGGTAAGGAATTCTGTATTGATCATTCCTTTATGCATGAATTTATTATGGTCTGGCTTGATCTAAGCATATATGTTTTATGTATTTGCACGTGTGGTACTATATGACATGGTATAGTTGTTTTCTTGTGATAAACATTGTGGTTTTATCAATTTATTATCGTTATTTCATGTATGATAAAGAAAATTGATATCCGGATGGGTTGGACCATGATACCGGATTGCTAAATAGGTTGATCCATGAAATCGGATATCGAGTGGATTGGACCATGATATCGGTTATTAAAATGGGTTGGACCATGACATCGGTTATCGAGTAGGTTGGACCACGATACCGGTTATCGAGAGATCATAAAATATGTTTTGACAAATATTAATGAAGTAAATACGGTATCTTGTCTAGCCATGCTACGGTAGCACCGTGGTTATATAGCCCGAGCCATGGGCTTTGTACGTGGGAGCCGGCCACGAGCGGATAGTACGTGGGACAGCCGAGCCACGGGCTTAGTACGTGAGCAGGACCGACCATAGTATGCATGGTCGCTTTGCGGATGCCAGTCATGGGCTGGTACATGACCGTGGCTAGTCCAGAACCCTAAAGATAAAGGTTCAATAATGGGAATCCTAAAGGAAAAATGTAAAGATATTAAGGTGTGTAATACATGAGGCCTAAATCATTTGATTGCATGACATAACATACTGGTACTTTATTATTTCAGAAATTTATATTATTAATTGGAGTGATCTTATGGATACCTTACGGGGCTGTTAAGCTCACTTCCTACCTTTTGATTTTTCAGAGACTCAGGATACGTGACAGGATTGGGTTGGGCATGAGATAAAGCTTCATATATGCTGAGTTAGTTAGTTAGTTAGAGTTAGTTTCGGCTACTGATGTTTGTGAATCAGTAGACCATTAGTAATATTGATTAAGAAATGGAATGTACAATTGTTACTTGATTGTTTATATGATAATAGTTTTATTTTGATATGTTTGACTTTTGGTGTATCTAGGCCTTGCATGATCTTTAGGATAAAATCTAGAGTTTGTGCGGCCGGTCACGTAGCCGATTCCAGTGCTGGATTCGGGGCGTGACATGATATTTCCTGAAGGAGTTTAAGAACCCTGTAAACTTAATGATATTGGAAAGATGATCTAACATACTCTCAAAATGAAACTTTAAAATTAAGGTATTTTTCGGAGGATAATGAAGTCAACTATCTCTTTCTCTGCACGCATGCACAAAATATATTTTTTGAATAACACGAAGGATCTGAACCTTGGATTTCCTCCAAAGGCCATATATGCACAAACTAGAATTTGCAATTCTTGAAGTTTCACCATTTTGAACATCAACCTTTACAAGGATCTGAAAATTCTCAAACAGGTGCAGTTCGGTTCTAGTCACCAACAACTGTAAAGGATTTCACCTACTTCTTACAATCAGCTTGGAAGGCTATGATGAAGGACTGTCACTCAAATTCTACAACTTGCTAGACAAATCCATGCTCCTCTTCCACCGAGTATCTTTTGGATGTCGCTTACCATCTAAAGTGTTTCGCAATCATATTATCTGTTATAGGTGCATCTAGTAGGCTTCACTTCATTAATTTTTTTCCACAAAAGTTTGTGTGATTTTACAATCTAGATCTGGGAGAACAGAAAAATCTTATTGATGCTACCCTTCACTTTACATTTGTGTACGTTGCAGGCTGAGGTCTGCTTATCTCCCTATCCGAGTAGCATTTCTTGCAATGCCCCTCATTTCTTCTACTCGGTTTGAACTTGTTGAGTTTAGAGCCCTACTCTTTTTCTCAATTAACAACAGTGACACATTTCATTTGTTTTACATAGTCTTTTATTTGGATCATTACAGCCCAAAGTTGAAGAAAGAACATATGGTAACGAAAAAACATGAAAGCCCAATTAAAAGACAGCACGATCAACTAAATGGCATCAAATTTTGATAGTCTAATATACCGACTCAACAGACACAGAATGACGCCTGTTTCTTTTGTCTGAACCCTGGAACCGCTTTTTGTAATTTGCATCAGATGCATGCAAATTCTTATCGACCACAAGCTCATATCGTCTTTCCTTGTGATGATGCTACAACAAGTTGAATGATATATGCCAATATCACGTGAAAAATCTAAGACCACAAAATTTGATAATTAAGAGAGGTAGCCAGTTAAAGTACTCAACAGGTTCCGGACAGCATCCTTTCTCTCATGGTTGATTGGACCTGAATGTCCACGGAGAAGAAGAGGAATAATGTTTTGGACTTTAGTAGTAGTTATAGAAAGAACTTTCATCAAATTTATGGATGATAGGTAGAAGAGTAAAATATAAAATATATAGATTTGATTTGTTTGATAACAAATCTTATACTATTTATCATATCTATTATCAAGATCCATTAATAGGGATTTACGATGTATTCGCCGTAATCCCAAACTATGCCACATGAATATCGAATGTAGAGGTGGCTCATCGATTGAGCAAGCTATGAGAACAAAATTCACATAGAATATCATAACGAGGATTGGAGAGGGGACCTAGTCTATTATTTATAAGCAAACCCTAACATACCCTCTCATCATGGACTAGTTGGGCCAAGACACTGTACCGCCTCAACCACACCAATCCACATGAGATGCTCATAGCCTAAACAATGATCACATAACATTGGGCCCATCATACGCCTATCATGGACCATAAAATCAGCACGGTTTTGATAAACCATAAAACAATAATAATGTCAGCTCAAATTAAGAAAAACTCTTACATTCTTCCACTTGGACTACATTAATTATAATTTTAAAAATATTTTATTTTAAAAATAACTCCAGGTTGAAAATAAAATGTGGCCACCATATGATTCATAGATAGCACCTATAAATGGCTTGGTCTAATAATATCCATAATATCGAATCATGGGATCATTGTACTACTTATCCGATACAAGACTTATCCATGATTACAGGCATCATAATACTATCGACATGAATTGGTATGATAGTGTAGTAAGAGAATAGCATCAAGGTGAACCAAAATAAAATATGCTATTTTCATTGTTAGTCCTCTAATTTCTCTTCAACAAGCTTAGAAACAAAATAAATAAGAAAAATTTTAATAGAATCAACAACAAGCCATTCTATCTCATATACTCAATGATGTGACAGCATAACAGATACATAACCAAAAGAGATATCTCATAATCAAAACAAATTAAATATATGTACCATCAATTATGATTCTCTTTAACCACATGCTTTATAACAAGCTAGAAGAAATCTCACGACTTTAAAAGAAGTCTATATGTCTTCCAACACAATGAAATCTCATAATTATCAAATGAGACATACCAATACAACTGTATTTTATTATTTTTACATATCATAAACTATATAGGAATGCAATCTATTAACTAAAGTAATTAATAAAAAAATTATCAATCAAGTCAATGTATAAATACACCAAACTTTCACTAATCCAAAAAATCAAAAGATTCTAAAATATCCATATTTGATATATTTCATAAAAACATGGATCTTAATTATTTGATTAGGAGATCAACAAACATTGACTTTGTAAATTGTACAAAATATCTTCTTTTCAACACAACATCTGGCTGACAAATATTCTATCTTCACATAGATAGAGATAATGAAAATTTTTTATCATTTGTTTAGAGAGGATAGTTGTACTATGTTATAATAAATTCTAAGTGGTTTTAAGATAGAATCAATAATTATAGGTTCCAGGACAAAGTTTCATTATTAAAGTATATATATTTTGACTTTGTAACATGCCACAAATTTTGCCTCTATTTCCAAGAATGCCACTAAATTTATTTCAAGCCTTTCTATGAAACAAAAACTCCAGTCATTTACATTGTCCTAAGAAATGACATGTATTTATTTTTTTATCATATAATTTCTTTACTAGTGCTACATTAACTAGTAATGGAGGTACAATCATTAGTTTATATTTTAATTTTGTTCTCCCTCTGTCTTCCAGTATGATGAAATATAATATTTATATAAATAAGAGCAAAACTTATTTTTTCTTCAATATTATATTTATAATATATAGAAGTATCTAACATCATGCAAATCAGAATCTACAAATATGGCATAGTTTAACTCAATATTCATAATACCTCAATTAAGATATTAGAATATGTATTCATTTATATTATCTAGATAATCAAATAAAAATATATTATTATATAATCAAGATTTATTCGCTGATGGATTATCGATTATTAAGTGTTACAGGATAGCTCCAAATATAAATTGAATTATTGGGCTTTCTACTAATCTTTGACTCAAAAGTATCTTGTATAACCATTTTACCAAAATTTCATCCAAAATACAGATGATAGTTCTTTAGGATCTTATACTAGAAATATCATAATAAATTACACCCACTCATCATACTTCACACCGTTTTTTAGAATGTGCGATGCCTCTCAGTCACATCATATAATTTAGAAATTTCAAGCATGATGTATTAATAATTATCCCATTTTTATACAGATATTCAATAATACTTTTTGTTTATTATATATGGGATCCTAAAATATAATTAATACATTATATTAATACTTATCATTTTCTTAAACATATCAAATTTTTAAAATAAAATAGGATATGATTATTAATTATTTTACATATATAATTTAAGTTCACTAAACTGCACAGTAAAAAAACTAAAATATAATGAGTAACCAATATATTAGAGATAAAATCTCATAATACTAATTTTAGATGTAATATTCTCTAGTTTCAAGAGATAGACCCTAACACTATCATACCATCAATTACACATTAATTATCCATCCATCAGATGTCCAAAACTTCTTTTAAAATTTTACATATCTTTCATGAATGAGGTCAAAAAATTATATTAGATTATCATTCTTAAATACAACATAAGATTAGAATCGATTATATAAATATATTTTAAATAAAAAAATTAATTCATTCTTACCATTTTTTAAGGTAGCTTTATTCTAGAGTGCTCTAATAAGTTAACCAAGATAGAAGATCATTACATAATGTAATATCTATACTCCATCATACTTAGTGCTAGTATAATTTCAATTTTCATATTTTATTTCAGTTAGAGTTATCATAATAGAAGTATTAACTCTATTGAATATAAATATACTAACTGCTAAATAATCTTTGTACAGTTAATCAATAAAGAAATATATACAATATATTCTAAAAATCTTTATAAGTATTATTTTAATAAAAGCCCTTGGTCCAATATTACAAGACTTTCTTTAGAAAGAAAATGATGCACATAAAAAATCTCTCTTCAACATATAATTCTATATAATCCATTCTAAAAATATCTTATAGAAGGACCTTATAAATTTTAGTGAACGGGCACTTTGATAGTCACTATCCATCAAAACTCATAAACTTTTCAATGAGGGATCATCAAGTCATGACCTCTAAAGTACCATAAGATATATAAAATATCAATCAAGCTCATGTATGATGCAATATATTTAAGGTACAAATAAGAAATGAATAAAGACTTTAAATATAATAAGCCATTCTCAATAAGTGTACCATGTGCATCATCATAAAACTCTATATAGATAAAGAATGACATACTTTAGAGCTCCAATAATAAGTTAATATAATAAAAATATAATTTTTTTAAAAATATGTCTCCTTTGGATAAATAAATTTCTTAGGCATAATATATATCTCTTTTCGAAGAAACAAAGATTAACATAATAAAGAAAAAGATATTCGAAAATCTATCCCTTTTGAATAAACAATTTTTCTAAGTCCTATATATACCTCTACCTTTGATATTTTGATCCAGTTAAGATCTCAGCAACAGCATTATTATTAATATAAAAATGACTGTATAATCAAAGATGGTAGGAATGCAAAATACTAGTCAATGGGCATATACCATAAATGATATACAAGAGTCCAAATACAATATCACATACTTTCCTTTGGACAAAACATGTAATATGCATAAATACTCTTCACATGAAACCACAAGCAAATGAAAACTCTAACAGTCACAAACCTATCCCCTTTAGGCAGACAAGCCCATGAAAGCTAGAGCACCATTGCAACACAATGTCCCATGCAACATTTTCTGATTAAAACATACAACAACCCCTTTGGACGGCGGTTGTATGCAATAATCAGAAAATATCCCTCACATGATAAAAAAATTTAATAGACTGACATAAACAAATACTTTGATGATAAATATTTATGTCAATCCATAAAATTATTTATACAAAAAAAATAAATGCCCAAACAAATATAAAATGATATACTTTAATGATATGTATGTTACAAAAGCTCATTCCAAAATGGGATACTTAACAATACGTACCCCATTGATCATATCATTGATACCGCTGTATCCACTGACGTGGAGTCCATCTGGATGCCAGTTATCAGCCAGCAGATGGAGGTGCCACCTAAGCCTGGCACCCGAGCAAGGAGCCGAAGTGAGTTCCCTGCCGAGGTCAGTTCCCGGCTGGGGTCATGCAAAGCCACCCTATCAAGGTCAGCTCCCGGCCGAGGTCAAGCTCAAGCTACTACCAAGCGAAGAAGGGAAGGTAACAGAGATTCAAATCATGGCGGGAAAGAGAGTTGCCTTCACCAAGACCCCGCCACTAAGATAGTACAACTGATAGGTGGTAGCTCGCCGCCTGAGGCCTACGGAGGGGTGCGCCTCGTCGGAGCACCAGGGCCCCCTCAGGCCCTAGTTTACACCAATCAGGAAGGAACGTTCCCTTCAAGGCACGGTGCTTTCCAATCTACCGTCTGCACTATCCACAAGTAGAAGGTCATGCTAGAGGATTCAAACCCTGGGGCGGTGATGGAACATCGACCCAGAATCTGAAGCATCCATATCAAACCTGAAGCTCAGCCCAAAACCTGAAGTCCAGCCCAGTCTAGCCTAAAACCTGAAGCCAGCCCAACCCAGAAGCCACCCAGAACCTGAAGCCCAGCCCAGCCCAAACCCTGGGGGCCCAAGATCCTAAAGTCGATGCAGCCCAAATCTTGATGCAGCACAAATCCCGAAGTACACAATAGGATAAATATTTTATTTTTTATCGGTGTACGGGGATTGGGGTATCGATTAGTTTTATCATTGGTTTAGGATTTGGTTGTTTAAGTTTGATTATTTGTTTTTAGGATTTATTTATCCCTAGTTGAATTAGGTTATTTTTTTAAAAATAGGTAGTTTGAATTTGTTAGGGATATCTGATCAGGATATCAGATATCTTATATTAGCATATTGGATTTGTTTTCGATTGTTTGGAGTCTATTTGAAGTTCAGTAGAATGCATGTTTATTTAAGAACATGTTTCTTGATGAATAAAATTAGAAATGAAGAATATTTTGAGAAATAAAATTTGGGTGTGTCCCGACTTCCTTCCCCCATCTCTTCCAGTTCTTCCTCTCGGATTCTTCTTCCTCTGATAATTCTGTCGGTACTTTCCTCTCTGTCTTCTCCCAATTTCTTCCTGCTTCTTCTGCTTCCTCTTCTTTTCTCCTCCCTACTCTAAGAATCCCAGGTTTCCAAGTCACCTTCAACCAGATCCCACGCTCATCGTCATCAACATTCACATCCAAACGGATCTAAAGCCTCCAAGTCTTCGCTTGTGACAAGAACTGTCGATCGACGCCGCTGGAACCCATTTCCCCGGATCTATCCGATCGAACCAACCGCCACCTCCTAATCGGAGAGTACCATGCCGATCCGACGAAGCACTTGTTACCGTGCTCTCCATGGCCACCGACCGGACGTCTGACCAAGCACTCTACTCCGCCGACCGGACGTCTCCAGCTAGCCATCCGACTCCTCCACTCCCAGTCGCCGTCCGCCGCCTCTACCAGCACCGACACCGGCGAAAATCTTCCCGAGCTGCTCCCTGCCATCTCCGCCCGATCCGCGAGACGTCGCACCGCCTGAGACTCCGCCATGGCCGCCACCGTCGCCGTCCCCAGCCTTGTCACTGGCGATGCCCGCCAGATTTGTCCCTTCATGGACCGACACCGGTGTCCTGCACGACCGTCAAAGCACAGAGAAGAGCCCCGCACGATCGTGAATGCAAAAATGACATTCGGGGCCGAGTTCTCCTCCTGCACGGTCCTCAGAGCATAGTCGGCTTCCCCAAATGCCGAGTTTAGGCATCGGTTGGAAATAAAAAAAAAGGAGAGAAAACCGTGGAAAAAAAGGAAAAGATCGTGAGGAAAAAAAAAAAAAAGAGAGGAAAAAAATCAGATAAAAAAAATGATGAAAAAATATGAAAAAAAAAGGTTTATTTGAATTTTAAAAAAATTGAGAAAATAATTTGGATCTGTTTGACCTAGCCTAAAGGTCATTTCCTAGCGACCAACGATCCGATTTTTCTTAGAATAATTCTTGATTCGGGTCGTGTCCCACGACAATAATTTGGTACCAGAGCAAGTTTAGGTTAGGTTAGCTAATTTTATTTTTAATTATATTTCAGTTTATAGATGATACATCGAGGACAACTTTCTGAAGCCTGACTCGATGGAGTCTGAGTTCTCCCCCACCTCAGGAAAATGATAGGACATCGGCCCAGAATTTGAAGCAGCCCAGATCAAACCTGAAGCCCAGCCCAGAACCTAAAGCCCAGCTCAGCCCAAATCTTGGAGGCCCAAGATCCTGAAGTCGATGCAGCCCAATCTTGATACTGCATAAATCCCAAAGTACACAACAGGATAAATGTTTTATTTTTTTATGGGTGTACGAGGATTGGGGTATCGATTAGTTTTATTGTTGTTTTAGAATTTGGTTGTTTAAGTTTGATTATTTATTTTTAGGATTTATTTTATTTCTAGTTAGATTAGATTATTTTTTAAAAAAAATGATAGTTTGAATTTGTTAGTAATATTTAATCAGGATATCGGATATCTTAAATTAAATTAATATATTAAATTTGTTTTTGATTGTTTGGAGTCTGTTTGAAGTCAGTAGAATGCATATTTATTTAAGAACATGTTCCTCGACGAATAAAATTAGTTATGAAAAATATTATTTGAGAAAACGTGTCTACTTCCCCTTCTTTCTTCTCGGTTCTCCCTTTCTTCTTCTCCCGGTCCCTTGTTTCTCTCTGGTGCTTTCTTCCCAGGACTTCTCTCTCCTCCTTCCTTTGAGACTCTCCGTTATTCTTCCCTTTTCCGTCTCTAACTCTCCTGCTTCTTCTTTCTACTTCCTCTCAACCTCTTCCTCTCTTTCTCAAAATCTCTGGAGATCAAGTTCTAATCTCCCAACCAAACCCCATGACACCCCGTATCCGAACCGTGGAAGCCAAACCAGCCAATCGACGGGGCTTAACTCCACCAACTTCCATTTCAAGTGATCGAACCCCCCATCGACTACGCCATCGCCACCTCAGGTCATCTACCCAGAGCCCTCCTCCTGACCACCGTGCTCGTGGAGGACGGCACGCCGCCCAATCCCGTGCCACCTCCCATGCCCGTGCTACCCCCATTCCTGTGCCGCCTTCATCTCCCCGGATCCGTTCGAGCAAACCACCCGCTCTCTTCCGCTTGTGACCGGAACCACCGTCGGCCTCCTCTCCTCCGTTCGGAACCACCGGCTGTCCGTTTCTCCTCCCTGCTGCCGTCAGCCGAGATCGCTAAGCCGCCGGAACTCCCTCCCGTTGCCACCGTCAGCCGTCTCCGCCCGTGACGACACACCGACGTACGTCCGCCCGCTCCATCTCCCTGCTGCCATGACCCCCGCCAACCGCCGGACAGGCCGCGCCGCCAACTCCCCTTGCCGTCGCCCGCGATGCCTCACCGCCGTCGTCCGCCTCCCATCGCCGGTGCCGGTGAAAACCCGCCGGATCTCCACATTCGGGACCTTCCTTCGGTTCCGCACGGCCGTCAAAGCACCGGGAGATGCTTTGCACGAACGTGAAAGCATCTCCCGGCTTCTCCTCTGCCGACTTTAGGAAAAGCCTGAAAAAAAAAAAAGAAAACCGTGAGAAAAAAAAAAGTGAAAAAAAAGAAAATACAGAGAAAAAAAAAGTATGGGTTTATTATTATAAAAAAAGAGAAAAAATATAAAAAAAATGAAAAAAGGTTTATTTGAATTTAAAAAAAATTGAGAAAAATAATTTGGACATGTTTGACCTAGCCTAAAGGTCGTTTCCTAGCAACCAACGATCCGATTTTCCTTAGAATAATTCTTGATTCGGGATCGTGTCCCGCATCAGGCGGCCGTCGGCATGCCAATGCTCTGCCAGGTTTTTCAAAACATGGCGACCAACCAGAACATCAGAGCCAGCAACATAACTTCTCATCTCTCACCTCAAAGGAGGAAACGGGAGCCACGTGCAGTTCCCGCGTGCTGGCAGAGGAGCCATACGTAGTTCCCGCGTGCTGGCATATGTCACCCCCTAGGACTCCCCTGAAAGGGAAATATATAGAAAGGCACACAGAAGGGGAGAGTAAGCCAAACGCAATGCTCTGGGGGCAACTGAAAAATTCATCGGAAGAATCTCACGGACACAACCAACCCTGCTCCAGCCCTCCTCTACTAACGCCTTACACTCACTTTCTTTTCTCAAAAACACAACCCCCGAATGTGAAAACCTCACCGGGATCCACCGAGAGATTGCCCACTGACTTGATCGTCGGAGTACCCCCACCGAAATTTCTGGCCCGGGTATCTTTTCTTTTGCAAGGGTCCGGGAACGTGCACAGGATCCCAAGCGAGGGGGATGATGCCCGATGCCGCACCGGAGCTACAGGCCAGACGATCCAGGCAGCAACAATCATAATATTATAATATATTTTAACTGTCACTTCTATCAATAACACTTACTACACAACTATAAAATATCTTTGGACAAGAATTATAATATATAATAAGTATCACAATCAATTACAGTCAATTTTGGATCGATAATAATAGACACATCAATATGCAATTCTAAATATAATAAAAGATAAATAACTAATTTTCAATAACTTAACTATTCAAAATTTATAGAGTGCTCCGAATTTTTTGAGGCTACGCAAAAAATACTTGAATTATATAATAGTAAGTAGAATTATACATAATAATTTTTAAATTTTTTAAATATTTTATCATATATGAAGAACTCAACCAAAATATTCTTCAAATTATTATGAGTCTAATGATACAAAAATACTCAAATCGGATATAAAATAAGCAAGTTCCAGCAATTTTAATCAAAAAATAATGATAGAAGACTAAAACCATAAATTATAAAAAATATAATAACTTTTCTATAAAATATATTTTTAGGAAAAATAGGGATCTAAATGTAAAAGTTTTAGGACTCATTTATAATTTTTTAAAATTTTAGGGGCCTATCAATAATTTTACATCGACTCTTATGCAATTCTTAATTTTATAGCGACTCAATTACCAAATTTCTCTAAACCCAAAATTAGGCTGACCCAATGTGATTTGGTCCAGCCAACTTATCAATTTGGGCTCAACATAATTAATGGATTGGGTCTTAAATAGGCCAAAAACTTGATAATCCAAATCCAAAGTCCACTTAAACTTATCTCCTTCAATCCTTTCTGTTCGATGATGGATCATTCATCATCAAGCAATGAAAATGAGATAAACTTTGGCTTTCATGATCTCTGAAAATATTAGCAAACAAGAAAAAAACATCAGAGATATATGATATTTTCATCTCAATATCATTCACCAACTAAATGATAATGCCTAACATATTAAACATGTTATAAGCATGACTATAGCACTAGGGATGACATGAGGAGCAAGCATGGCATATTTTAAGTATAGACAAACCAATGTCCCCATTAATTTATTGTAGCCCTTATGTCTATTAGAAATGCATGTGAGCTGTATGGTAATATGCTTTTACTTGAGTTAGAGAAAATCATCATTTAAAGAAAGAGATGTAACTCTAAAGAAACAAAGGTCCAATAAGAGGGTTAGGCATAAATGATCCATTGATCTTTATGCGCTATCATAGAATTATGGATGTCTGTATTAGAGTCTTTCAAATAAGAAAGAGCTTGAACCCCCACAGTGCATTGACATTCCACAATGTCAATAGCATTTTTTTGGACCAATATATAAATATAAATTTGATAGGGTCTAAATTATAAAAGGACTAATTTATAATATCAAATAGGTCAGGGTCCAAAATGCAAAATGACCCTTTGTACCAACATGTAAATATAAATTTTATAGGGACTTAATTATAAAAGGACCAATATATAATATCAGAAAGAGCAAAGGCCTAAATGCAAAATGGCCTTTTTTTTGGATGTTGGGTTATTAGATTTTGGATTAAAACCAGAAACCCGAAACCCACAAACTTATCCTTCTTCCCCATGACATCGAAAATAGGGGGTTTTTGGTCCACCGCAGCCCCTTTCAAATTGCTCATCGTTGGTGCAAGGATCGGTGGGACGGCCACCGAAAATAGTGGAGGACGGTCGGTTGCCACCTCCATCGGTGTCGCCAGTGTCCGATCCGGGCCCAACGATGGGCTATCAAATTTTTTTTTTGATCGCAGCTGTGACCAATCGATTACCGCTACCTCACAGTCGGCTAGGATTGTCGCCGCCATTGAGGTTGACCGGTCACTGAGACCGACTGAGGACTGCCGATCGCAGCCTCTCATGATTCCCGGACCTCTTCTCCCTCTTTTTATTGTGTCCATGATCTGAAACCAGATCACCATAGCCGGTTGCTCACCGCCACTAGCTATCACAACCCTTCGAGCCGACGAGGATGGGCATGTCTATATCATGATCGGTGACCGTCGGTGGGAAGGAAGGGAAGGGATTTTAAGGTCTTTTTAATAAACTTAAAAAAAGAGCCGATTACCAATTAAAACAAAAATATTATATACATACATGAAACATATCTAAAATGGGAAACAATATATCATATCATCGAGATTTTTAAGCTAATATTAAAAAGATGAATGAAAAAATCAATGATTTCAATCTTCCACCAAAATACCATGGCTTTGATTCCAATTATAGAAAAAACTTCCATTAATCCCATAAATCATGGACAGAAGATTGGAATATAAAATATTTAGATCTGATCTGTTTGATAACAGATCTAATACTATTCATCATATCTATTATCAAGATCTGCTAACAGGGATTTACAATACATATATGTATTCACCATTAATCCCAAACCTATAAAAGAATGCTTTACGTGAACATCAAAGGCAGAGATGGCTCATCGATGAGGCAAGCCGTGAGAACAAAACTCATGTAGAATATCATAATGAGAAGTGGAAAGGGGACCTAGCCTATTATTTATAAGTAAACCCTAACAGGCCATCGCATCACGGGCCAGTTGGACCAAGGTCTACACTGTGCCGCCTCAACCACACTAACCTATATGAGGTGCTCCTAGCCTAAACAGTGATCACATAACATTGGGCTCATCATACATCTATCAACATAAAATCATAAAATCAATCCAATTTTAATAAACCATAAAATAATAATTAATGTTAGTCCAAATTAAAAAAAAACTTTTACAGTAGTTTCCTATCTTGTTTTGTTCTCAGGCTCCCCCCATGTTCTTGTTTTTGTAACTTCCATTTGCTGAATGAAAGTAGGCTAACCAGGTTGGGGCTTCAGAACTCTTCTTCTTCTTTTTTCCTTAAAAGTGATGCAGACTGAACCCGACATGCATCTACATCCAGGTTCCAAGTCTATCAACAAATCTAGGTTTCGGGTCTATCAACGAAAAGCAGCACAAGTCGGTACCTGAATCCACCATATGGATATGAAGATTTTAGATTATTTCTAAATTTTCTATTTAGGAGGATTTAATAAGATCTTTTCTCGCTATTTAGGAAGATTTGAGAAAGATTTTTTAAGGGGATTTGATAAGATCTTTCTTTGTTTAGGAAGATTTAATGAAATCTCTCTTTCTTTGTTTAGGAAGATTTTATTCTATCATCTTTCTTTTCTGTTTAGAAAGATTTATCATATTTTTTATTTAAAAAGATTTTACCTTCTTGCTTTCTCTGTTTAGGAAGATTTCATTATGTTACCTTTTTTTGGACTATTTTCATGTTATTTTATGATGTATCTAGTATAAATAGCTCACAAGGCTTTGGTTGGAGGTAAAGAATAATTATTGAATAAAATTAGAGTTTTGTAGAAAGGATTATGTGAAAGCTCTTTTCTTTCTCGGGATGTTACCGGTTCTAGCAAGGTCTAGAGTCTAATATTTCTTTAAATTAGTGTTTTCTATCTTCTGCAATTTTTGTGAGATCTAGTCAAGATTTGAGAGAGGCAAGGAGGTTTTAAAGTTGAAGAAAATGGGGTCAAAGACGAGAATCCCTTCTCTATTATCTTTGTGTGCACTATGTGAGAAGTCCAATCACCCATCTCTACTAGCAACCTCGACCAAATTCAGTCCAAAATCCAGATCTACACATTTCATCAATTAGTGATAAAAACTAGATTCGCAGAGTAGTTTAACTTCTAATTTCTTCTCTAAATAATCTATAAGTTTACTTCTTTCATAAAAATTTCAGTAATTTACCTAGTCGTTTCCCTTCCTATGAGGTATTTAATTGCAATCGTTGGTGTTGCCACCCGGATCACCGTGGCCTGCAGCTCTAATGCATCGAGTTTCCTTCGGATCCTAGGCTTCCATCTCGCGGTCGGCTCGCTGGCCTACCCGGGGGTCCTACAAGACAGAGAAAAACCTTGGGCCAGGATTTCGACGAAGGCACTCCGACGATCAAGTCAGTGGGACGATCGAGGGGAATAGATATCTCTGAAGCGGAGAGTTTGTGGGACTCTCTGCTTCCAGAGGGTGATAAAATAAGGATAATTGCAATATGAGAATGGAAGAATGGGAGAATGGAAGGGTCTTTGCCTCTTGCACTTACCTCTACTTACCGTTTTTTGGTTTTTGCCTCCTGTCCTCTTTCGCTCGGAGGCCCCTCTTTTTTCTTTGTATGGAGGGGCCGTCTGCGATCTCTTACCTGCTTTCCAGGTGTTCCCCTTTTTTGGGGGAGTCCTAGGGGATGACACCTAGCAGCACGTGGGAACTGCACGTGAGCTCATGTTTGCTCCTTTGAGATGGGGAATTATGTTGCTAGCTCTGATGCTTTGGTTGGTCGCCATGATTCGGGAAACCTAGTAAAGCATTAACATGTGGGCGGCCGCCCCAGGGTTTGATTTCTCTGGCATGGCCTTCTACTTGTGGATAGTGCAGACGACGGACTAGGGAGCGTCGTACCTTGAAAGGGACATTCCTTCCTGATCGGTGTAAGCTGGGGTCTGAGAGGGCCCTGGTGCTCCGACGAGGCACCTTCGTCCATAGGTCTCAGGTGGCGGACTGCTGCCTGTCAGGACTATTGTCTCAGAGGTGGGGTTTAGGTGAAGGAAACTCCCTTTCCCACTATAATTTGAATCTCTATCGCCTCCCATTCTCTGCTTGGTGGTAGCTTGAGTTCGACCTCGGCCAGGAGTTGACCTTGGCAGGGGATTCACTTCGGCTCCTTGCTTGGGTGCCAGACTTAGGTAGCACCTCCATCTGCTGGCTAACAACTGGTGCCTAGATGGATTCCACGTCAGCGGATACGGCCGTATCAGTTGCCCCCCACTCTCGAGCCCAGAAGATGATGCGGTGCTCGGGGCGTGGAAAGTAATGATCATGCTAACATGGACTGGGGCATCCCTTTACATTGCCTACATCTCCATGCGTCCATGCTTTGAAGACCATGCCTTCATATTGATGGAGGTTTCGTGGCGCTCAGGCTTCCCAATGGTGGCCATAAATGCTTCTCCTGGGTCGATGCAGATTCCTCTGAGGACGAGGCACGCGAGTTATCTAGTGCTGGGACGTGGCATCTTCTGGCTGGCCCGGCAATTAATGAGATGCATGCCTCCAATTGGTACGAGGGGTTGGCAGGATCCGCTGCAGAGAGGCCATCCCCCGCCTTGTTTAGCACAGGGGGTAGGCCTTGGTGGAACATCCTCTTCTCTTTGATTCTTCTCTCCTGGCTCATGCCAAGGGAGGTCTTCTGGTGAGCTTCAGGTCCGGGAGTGGTGCAGGCACCAGACTCAGAAGAAGACTTCAGAGCTCCATCTGGATCTCTGATTAACCTTGTCCGAAGAATTAGGGTTTTTGGTTTGTAATAAGAGTTGACTAGATCAACTCAATTTAGCTTGAGTCTACATTACCTGCATTTTATTTTGTTGAGTCATGTTGACTCAGTAGTGGACTAGGGTTTCAACCAGGGATGTTACATTTTCTCCCAAGACCAGGCAAGTGGACACCACACTCCCAGCCACACTCCCAGTCGAGGGAGCGCCATATCCACATCCAGCAGCCTTTGGTCCCCACTCCAAAGATGGCAACTTCCTTCTTTCATGCACCAGATAAAGAGAAGAGCACAAATCAAGGGGCGGCCAAGACTTTTCCAAGTGATTCCAAGCAAAGAAGGGAAGAAGTTTTTCTTGGAAGAGAATATCAAGGGGCGCCCATTACCTGCCAAAAACACCTAAAACAAAGATGGGAAGAGCCTTGACTTAAGGAGGAAGAAAAGGAGGAGTCCAAAAGAGTTCATCCAGGAAAGGAAGAAAATTTTCTTGAAAAATTCCAAGCAAGGTGGCGCCATCTACCTGCCATTTATAACCCAAATCCTAATTTTTGGTATTTTGGCCAACCATATGTAAGGGATTTGCCCTAATTAGGAGATCCCCTCCTTTAGTCCCACATGGGAAAATATGAAACCCTTCTCCCTTGTAAAGCATTATAAATTACATCCCTCTTGTAAGTTGCAAACAATCTATGAATGAAGAAAAAATTATTTTTGCTATTCTCTTGTGTTGAGTAACCTAGGTTTCTCTTCTTCCGCACTATTCTAAGTGTTGAGCTCCGTGAGGGGGTAATCTGGGTTCCATTGGAGCCTTGAGGAGGTGAGAGATCTCCATCTTTATCCAAAACCCTAGGTTAGCCACTTAAAAATCCAAAACCCTAGCCGCCCATCATTATTTTCAATCCATCAAATCCTAGCTCCTTCCATCTCCCACGGCCTCTCTCTCTCTACAAGTCCAGGCCATCCACCTTCATCCAGATCCAGTCCGGCTACTTCAGATCCAGAGCAAGTTCCAAGGAAAATCACATCAGCTTCTAGGAGAATCCAGTTTTCAGCAATTTCAATCTTCAAGTTCATCAACCTGGTAAATTTTTTCCTTGACTCTCTGATTCCATCAATTGTTTTTCTTCTCTTCCAGATCTTGAGTTCAGGAGAAGCCAACCTGCCAAAGGACCAGTATTGGAGGATCCATTGCGAAGATATCTGAATCCGAGGATCCAACAATCTGCTCGGGAGAGTTCTTCCACCAAAATCTGTGAAGATCATTGTTTGGTTAGGTAAACCATCTCTTCTCTTTATTTCTGTTCTGTTGAAAGTTCGGAGCGAAACCCTAGGTCTGGGAGTTTCTCAACCCCCAGTGATTCGTTGCTTCTGAACTACTCTGATAATTTAGTTTCCTTAAAATTATGCTTTCAATTATCATATTAGTATCTTTCAATGTTAGGTTAACTTTTCTTTGATTTGAAGCCAACTTCTACAAACATATAAAAACAACAAAAAAATTAGTTAATCTTAATTTACTTCCGCATCGCATCCCTTTATTTGTTCTGCATCATTTTTGGTATCAGAGCCCAGTCTAGGGTTTCTGATTTGCTTGCTTGCTTGTTTTGATTGTTTTCTCTTTTTATTTTGTCTGCTCGAAGTAGACTCCCCAGGACGTCCGGTCCTAGGAACTAAGCGAGGCGCAAGCCTCCTCCTCCCATTCCATGGGGTGTTCCTAGGGCGTGTAGGGGATCCATTGGGTTATAACTTCGTAGCAGGGATTATAAACGGGGAAGACAATCTAGTTGCAGCCCGTAATTGCCCTGTTGTCTGAATTATTTCTCCCTGCATAAAACTCCAAATTGCATGATTTTCGCTTCGTTGAAACCAGTATAATTGATCCTATTTTCCATAATTTTTCTGTGATTTATTGGTTTAGGTAAAAATTTTGAGCATTAAAATACAACAACTCTGTTTTTTGTGTTCTGCAATTCAATTCTTTTTGGAGTGATCATCTCATAATTTACTTAAGGGCAATTGAGCATCTAAGATAAGGGGAGGAGTTGATTACCTCTCCTTAGCCCAAAACCACCATCCAATCATTCGAACCTAGACCTAATTTAAAATCAGTTAGACCTAATTTGCCCTAGTGGGCTAGGGACACCAATTGGTCGGGTCTAGGCTAGTGTTGAGTCAGTTTGCCGAGTTATTCTGTGTGTGCTTAGCACTCAGTGTCTAGAACGGTGGTTCAGGGATCCATTTCCGAAGGGCTTGTGTGCTGGTCCGCCTACCTGGCCAATCACTGATTGGTGTCTAGGATTGGCAATCAGGGACCTAACACTCCCCTTACACCTGCCTGGCTGAGTCCTGAGTTACTACAGGCTAGCTTGCCACTCTGATTGGGCATATAGTTTGGACTCTAGGTCTAGTGATCCAGTAGTCGATTTAGTCTAGTCTCATTTTGTGTGCTTGCTTGAATCATCATGTCTACCAGAAACGGAGTGCCATATCAACCTGGTCAAACCCAACCTGATTTAGAGGCCATGATCAGAACTCTTACTGAAAGTATGGCTAAAATGAATCAGGATATGACAAACACTGTGGCCTAGTTTAGCGCACAAATTCATGAGGATCTTACCCAACTTAAGGACCGAGTCCAAGTACTTGAAGAACCTAGACATTGGAATTGGACTCCTGACCCCGATTTTAATGTGCCTCAACCTCACCCACATCAGGAGCCTAGAAGGCCTTTATATAGAGATCCTGAACCTAATCATAGGAGGCCTGACCCAGAGCCTGAAGATAGAGATGATAGGTTCATCAGGAATATCAAATTAGATGCACCCACTTTTGATGGTAGTCTGAACCCTAAGGTGTATTCTGATTGGGAGGGTGAGATGGACCAATACTTTGAGTGGTATGCTATGTCTGAGGAGAGGAAATACAAGTTTGCCAAGATGAAATTAGTGCGTCAAGCTAGGTTATACTGGGGGAACATTGAGCTAACCACTAGGTGACGGAATGTTGAGCCCATAACCACTTGGCAGGGTATGAAAGAAAAACTGAGAGATAAATACCTACCCATTTCATACCAGCAAAACCTGTTAGACCAATGGCAAAACCTGAAACAAGGAAACCGATCTGTCTCAGACTACATAGCTACTTTTGATGAATACCTAATGAGATGTGATGTGAGTGAAGCCCACGAAGTCACTTTGTCTAGATTTAGGGCTGGACTGAGGGAAGATATCAAGAGAGAACTATTTCTGAGAGAGGTTACTGATCTAGACCAAGCCTACCAGATTGCACTGAACACTGAGAAATTTCAGAGAGGACCTATACCTTCTAGGGTTAGTTCCCCAATCCCAAGGAATGGACCTAGCCAAGTTATCCCTAGTAAACCTTTTCAGGGTACTTCTACCCCTAGGCCCATGGACAAAGGTAAGGCACCTGACACCCAGAGAACCCCTAGTTCAAATATCACATGTTTTAAGTGTCAGAAACCAGGTCACATTTCCAGTCAGTGTACTGCCATAGCCTGTTTCAAGTGTCATAAGGTAGGTCATGTTGCTAGCCAGTGCCCACGGAGATCCCTTTACATAGAAGAGGGAGAGAATGATAATTCCGAGCCCAGTGAGGAATTTGAAGAAGAAGTTTTTGAGGCCGGAATGAATTTGGTTGAGGAGTATGAAGGAGAGGAGGAACCCAATGAATCTGACCAATTAGGAGTTGTAAGATGCATCCTATCCCAGAATCTAGTTCAAGAGGATTGGCGTAGGACTAACATCCTACAGACTTTTCTTAAATTAGGGGATAAGGTATGTAAGATCATCATAGATAGTGGGAGCTGTGTAAATGCCATCTCTACTAGCACTGTCAAGATGTTAGGCTTAATCCCAGTTCCCCATCCCAACCCCTATAAGGTTTCTTGGGTAGATTCTACCTCCATACCCATCCAGTCTAGATGTCAAGTCCAAATCCAAATGCAATCTTATCACGAAAAGATTTGGTGCGATGTCTTACCCATGGGGGTGAGCAGTATAATTCTCGGAAGACCTTGGTTGTATGATCATGATGCCACCCTCTTAGGAAAATCCAATACCTGTGTCTTTAGTTTCAATGGGAAGAAGATTACGATCCATTCAGTTCCCCCTAAGGACAAGGTAACTAAAGGAGCCGGTAAGGTTAAGGAGATGAAAACTGGAGTGAACCTAATCAGTGCTAAGGATCTAGAACAAGAAATTCATAGTGGTTCACCCATCTGGATGTTGACTGCTAAGGAACTTAGAACTTCGGAACCCTCAGAGCCTCCTCAAGAAGTTAAACCTGTGTTAAAAGAATTTGAGGATGTCTTTCCCGAGGATTTGCCAGACCACCTTCCACCTCTTAGGGATATCCAGCATGCCATAGATCTAATCCCAGGAGCGACTTTGCCCAACTTGCCCCATTACAGGATGAATCCATCTGAGCATGAAGAACTGCAAAAGCAGGTTGGAGAATTATTGAGGAAGGGGTTTATTAGAGAAAGTCTTAGCCCTTGTGCAGTCCCAGCCTTACTGACCCCAAAGAAAGATGGCACGTGGAGGATGTGTGTTGACAGTCGTGCCATCAATAAAATTACAATCAAATATAGGTTTCCCATCCCTAGACTAGATGACATGCTTGATATGATGGCTGGTGCAATGGTTTTTTCTAAGATTGATCTCAAAAGCGGCTATCATTAGGTTAGGATTAGACCCGGGATGAATGGAAAACTGCTTTCAAAACTAAGGATGGTCTTTATGAATGGGTTGTTATGCCTTTTGGGTTGTCCAATGCCCCTAGTACTTTCATGAGAATTATGACCCAGGTACTTAGAGCTTTCATAGGAAAATTTGTGGTGGTCTATTTTGATGACATCCTGATCTATAGTAAGACCCCAGCAGATCACCTAGGCCATCTTAGAGCAGTCTGCCAAGTTTTGAGGAATGATAGACTCTACGGTAATCTTAAGAAGTGTGAATTCATGACTAGTAGAGTTATCTTTCTTGGTTTTGTAGTAACCCCTGACGGCGAGGCGGCCGATCCTGAGAAGATTAGGTCCATAGTAGACTGGCCAGAGCCAACCAATGTGCATGAAGTTAAAAGTTTCCATGGCTTGGCTACCTTCTATAGGCGATTCATCAAGGGGTTTAGTACTTTAGCTGCTCCTATCACTGATTGTATTAGGAAGGGAGAATTTCATTGGACTAAGTCAGCCCATAAAGCCTTCCTAGATCTTAAGGATAAAATGACCCAGGCACCCATTCTGAGATTACCCGATTTTTCTAAAGTATTTGAGGTTGCCTGTGATGCTTCAGGTGTAGGAATAGGTGGAGTCCTAAGCCAAGAGAATCATCCCATAGCATTCTTTAGTGAAAAACTTAATGATGCTAAGCTTAGGTATTCTACCTATGATAAGGAATTTTATGCGGTGGTGCAAGCTTTACGTTACTGGAGACATTATTTACTATCGCAGGAATTTGTACTATTTTCGGACCATGAGGCTCTTAGATTTCTGAACTCCCAAAAGAAGCTTAACCCTAGGCATGCTAAGTGGGTAGAATATATCTAGTCCTATACTTTTGTCCTGAAACATAAGGCTGGAGTTGAGAATAAGGTAGCTGATGCCCTTAGTCGCCGATCTCTATTATTAACTTCTGTTAGAACTGAGGTCATAGGGTTTGAGCAAATCAAAGAGGAATATGAGTCTTGTCCGGATTTCACAACTGTGTATCAGGATCTAGTTCAAGGACCATCTAGTAATCACCAGGATTATACCCTTGTAGATGGTTTTTTGTTCTTCAAAAATAGGCTTTGCATCCCTAGAACTTCTCTTAGGGAATTTTTGATTTGGGAAATCCATGCTGGAGGTTTAGCCGGCCATTTTGGAAAAGACAAGACCATTCTAGCTATTGAAGACCACTTTTTCTGGCCTAGCTTGAAAAGGGATGTAGCTAATATTGTAGCTAGATGTCGAACCTGCGCTGTTGCCAAACAGCGAAAACAAAACACTGGCCTTTATACCCCACTCCCTGTCCCAGATCGTCCTTGGCAAGATGTGAGTATGGATTTTGTGTTAGGTTTACCTAAGACCCAGAGGAGACATGATTCTATCTGTGTCGTAGTCGACCGATTCTCTAAAATGGCCCACTTCTTGCCTTGTTCCCAAACCTTTGATGCGTCTAAGGTAGCCACATTTTTCTTCAATGAGATAGTTAGACTCCATGGCCTACCTAAGACAATCGTTTCAGATAGGGATGTCCGGTTCACCAGTTACTTTTGGAAGACCCTTTGGCATAAGTTAGGGACAAAACTTAAGTTTTCAACTGCCTATCATCCCCAAACTGATGGCCAAACTGAAGTAGTGAACCGTAGCCTAGGAAATCTGCTGAGATGTCTTGTTGGTGAAAACACCAGAAATTGGGATTTATACCTACCAAGGGCAGAATTTGCGTACAATGACTCGGTCAATAGGTCTACGGGTAAGAGTCCATTTGAAATTGTACATGGGTACAAACCTCACACACCTCTTGACCTAGTCCCTTTACCTGTCCACACTCGAGTCTCCGAGTCTGCTGAGAATTTTGCACAGCATGTAAAAGACTTGCATAAAGAAATTCATGCCAAAATAAATTTAAGTAATGAAACTTATAAGAAGTTGGCTGATACTCAAAGGCGAGTCAAATCTTTTGTTGAGGGAGACTATGTGATGATTAGGTTAAGGCCTGAACGGTTTCCTCCTGGAACCGTTAGAAAGTTACATGCTAGGGGAGCTGGACCATTTAGAGTGGTAAAGAGAGTAGGATCCAATGCCTATGTGCTCGAGTTGCCTCCAGAACTAGGCATTAGCTCTACTTTCAACATTACATACTTAGTAGAGTACAGGGAGCCAGCTGTGATTCCTAGTGAGCCTTTTGAGCCTAACCCTATCATTGAGAGTGATCCCGACCCTGTGTGTCCACCAACAAACTGGCCTGTGAGGAAAGAGCAGATTGAAAAGATCCTGGATGATCAGGTTATCTCTACTCGTAATCGAGGATACCAAAGGTACCTGGTCCGCTGGCAAGGAAGGCCAGATTCTGATGACTCTTGGATCTCCCGAGAAGAATTATAAGAATTGGACCCAGACCTCTTGGAGAGATACCAGAGCTAACTTGAGCCTTACTCGACAGGGTCGAGTTCCTCCCACCCTGGAAGAATTGGTGCGGGCACCAGACTCAGAAAAAGACTTCAGAGCTCCATCTGGATCTCTGATTAACCTTGCCCGAAGAATTAGGGTTTTTGGTTTGTAATAAGAGTTGACTAGATCAACTCAATTTAGCTTGAGTCTACATTACCTGCATTTTATTTTGTTGAGTCATGTTGACTCAGTAGTGGACTAGGGTTTCAACCAGGGATGTTACATTTTCTCCCAAGACCAGGCAAGTGGACACCACACTCCCAGCCACACTCCCAGTCGAGGGGGCGCCATATCCACATCCAGCAGCCTTTGGTCCCCACTCCACAGATGGCAACTTCCTTCTTTCATGCACCAGATAAAGAGAAGAGCACAAATCAAAGGGGCGGCCAAGACTTTCCCAAGTGATTCCAAGCAAAGAAGGGAAGAAGTTTTTCTTGGAAGAGAATATCAAGGGGCGCCCATTACCTGCCAAAAATACCTAAAACAAAGATGGGAAGAGCCTTGACTTAAGGAGGAAGAAAAGGAGGAGTCTAAAAGAGTTCATCCAGGAAAGGAAGAAAATTTTCTTGAAAAATTCCAAGCAAGGTGGCGCCATCTACCTGCCATTTATAACCCAAATCCTAATTTTTGGTATTTTGGCCAACCATATGTAAGGGATTTGCCCTAATTAGGAGATCCCCTCCTTTAGTCCCACATGGGAAAATATGAAACCCTTCTCCCTTGTAAAGCATTATAAATTACATCCCTCTTGTAAGTTGCAAACAATCTATGAATGAAGAAAAAAATTATTTTTGCTATTCTCTTGTGTTGAGTAACCTAGGTTTCTCTTCTTCCGCACTATTCTAAGTGTTGAGCTCCGTGAGGGGGTAATCCGGGTTCCATTGGAGCCTTGAGAAGGTGAGAGATCTCCATCTTTATCCAAAACCCTAGGTTAGCCACTTAAAAATCCAAAACCCTAGCCGCCCATCATTATTTTCAATCCATCAAACCCTAGCTCCTTCCATCTCCCATGGCCTCTCTCTCTCTACAAGTCCAGGCCGTCCACCTTCATCCAGATCCAGTCCGGCTACTTCAGATCCAGAGCAAGTTCCAAGGAAAATCACATCAGCTTCCAGGAGAATCCAGTTTTCAGCAATTTCAATCTTCAAGTTCATCAACCTGGTAAATTTTTCCCTTGACTCTCTGATTCCATCAATTGTTTTTCTTCTCTTCCAGATCTTGAGTTCAGGAGAAGCCAACCCGCCAAAGGACCAGTATTGGAGGATCCATTGCGAAGATATCTGAATCCGAGGATCCAACAATCTACTCGGGAGAGTTCTTCCACCAAAATCTGTGAAGATCATTGTCTGGTTAGGTAAACCATCTCTTCTCTTTATTTCTGTTCTGTTGAAAGTTCGGAGCGAAACCCTAGGTCTGGGAGTTTCTCAACCCCGAGCGATCCGTTGCTTCTGAACTACTCTGATAATTTAGTTTCCTTAAAATTGTGCTTTCAATTATCATATTAGTATCTTTCAATGTTAGGTTAACTTTTCTTTGATTTGAAGCCAACTTCTACAAACATATAAAAACAACAAAAAAATTAGTTAATCTTAATTTACTTCCACATCGCATCCCTTTATTTGTTCTGCATCAGGGAGGCTGTATGATGCTTCTCCAGGGATGTCCGGCCGGCATCTAGGCAGGGGCATCTCGGTCGGAGGAGAAGTTCACTGAGCTCGAGATTCCCCTGAAGGAGGAGAAAGTAGAGAGGCCCCGGGGGGCAGAGGAGGCGGTTGCTTGCATGAGAGGAGGAGCCTACCTGCGAACCTCCTGGGTGTGCTTGGTCGCGCGACTAAATGAGGGGACGGCTGCGCATGTAGTTACCGTGGTGACGGCCATGGTCACATGGTTCTACTGGGAGTGGCCTGACGAGGAGCGGCCGTAGCTAAGCTTGGAATCACCAGATCGGTGAAATCCAAGAAGGACAGCACGATCGAGAAGGATGCACTGTTGTACCCATTCCTCAGACGTTCACTTGTGGAAGGGTACCCACATCCTCCAGGTGGAGCCGATGCCAGGCTCTGGAGACCCAGCGACCTCCTGGGGAGGATGGGGCACTAGAGGCAGAGGCACTGCTGCCCCCTTCCCAGGGAGCCCATCTGAAAAAATGACTGGCACACCCCCAGCTACTCCCGAGGGTGTTGCCAGGGAGGATCCCTTATAACTTAGATCTTCGAGAGGCTTCTTGGCCTATCGGGAACTCCGTAGGATGTAAGAGACTTTTGATTAATGAAGGCTTTTACTTTGACTACTGCACGTCTCTTCTTCTTGTCTGCTTCTTCTCTGTCTGAGTTGCTCCGATGGAGGCCTGTCAGAGGCCTCAATTGTGCGCTCCGCGAGTATGTACCTTGGAGGAACTAGCTCAGCGGGAGGACTTGGAGTGAGATTCGGCTTCTACTGGAGTCTCGACTTGTAGGGAGGCAGCCAAGCGAAGGGACTTGACGGGACAAAGCTTATGGTTGCAATCTCCGTCAAATGGATCCGTGCAGGACTCAGGGATGTCGTCTCTTCATTGGTCTCCTATTCCCAAGTCCTGATGAAATGTCATGCTCAAGGCTAAGGAGGTAATTATGGAACTGACGTGGAAAGGCTGAGATCTGGTACCATTAAATGCCACGATCATCGCCACTTCACGCGCCGTGCCTTGAGGCCAATATGGGGATGCCACGTCAGCGGGTTCGAGGAAGTATGATGGTGGATGTACGACTCGAGACTGTTTCTGCTACGTCAGGGTGTCGCCTTTGGTCGATGTTGCCACGTGGTGTCCATCCGGTGGTGGGAGTGCTGAAAAAATGTCAGCTACAGTCTGACGGCCTTGAAGAAAGGGTAAGCTTTTTTCATCGATCACCTCTTTTAGAACCTTCCCGCTCACTGCCGGGCCAGAGCTTTTTCATTCTCCTGACTGTCATTTTCCTTCATAACGAGGTTAGTCTCCCTTGGCCTTTTCCTTCCTCTCCGTCTAGGCTGAATCTTCCTGTAGGGCCCCCAGATCTCCTTTCCTTATGCACCTCCTTTTTCTGATCTCGGATGGATCCATCCGGCCGGCATCACCACTCCTCTGGTGACCCCCATAGGGCGGGGCCTTCTCGGTTGAGGACTTCATCTTCAAACAAGGAGGAGGAGGCCCCTCCTGTCATCCGTAGAAGCCTTTGCCCGACCAAAGTAGTCATTGGCGGGGACAGGGCCCCTCCTGCTCCTTCCATCTCTTCTGCTCTCATTACTTCTTCTAGGTCTTCCCGTCCGTCTGGGCCTTCGGGTATAGCTTCGACGATAACCCGGGAGGATCTCTCTGCGATCCGGGCCACCTATGGGATCCCAGACTCTGTCTGGCTCTCAATTCCACGACCGGGTGAACGGGTCACCTCTAGTGGCCCAAGGCGAATAGTCCTCTACGAGGAGTTCTTTCTCAGGGGCCTTTGCTTGCCTTTTCATTCCTTCTTTCTCTTCTTTCTGAGCAACTACTGTCTTGTTCCGGCCCAGTTGGCTCCCAACGCCTTTAGGGTTATCAACTACTTCATCATTTTCTGCCATTTTCATGGGATTGTCGCCCGCTTCTCCTTGTTCATGACCTTTTTTATCCTGAAATGCCACCTGACCGAGAATGCGTGGTGGTGTGTTTATCCTTGCCCGAGAGGGATAAAGTTTGAGCACCCCTCTTCCATAAAGGGGTGGAAGAGGAATTCTTTTCTTTTGTTGAAGGGGTGGATTGGGTCTAGAGTGACTCGGATCGGATCCCAAACCGGAACTCCCTGGTTGAGGCCTCTGATCAGGAGGTATACGATCAACTCATTTCTGATCAGATCCCCACTTCCGAGGTTTTGCTGTCAGAGAAAAATTTATTCGATGCTGGGATCAGCCCAATCTCGGGGCTAGGTGAGTCCGGAGGGGTATCTCTTCTTCGATGAGTCATTTTCGGACTGTTGCTGAACTTTACCTTCTTCCTGCAGGCATGAGATTCTTGGTGCAGGAGCTTCTAGAGTCCGCCCACAAGAGGAGCTTGCCATCTGGACCCGGGGAGGCTCCACCCAAGAGGGCCTGGATTGAGCCCAGCTAGGAGGCGGGGCCTGCTTTAGTCTCTGGCCCTGTGGGGCAGTGGCCGAACCGGCCCTTGGGCCTTTAGAGCAGCAGGCTAAACTTTTGGCCCAAGAATCTGGCATGAGTATGCTGGCCAGGCTGGTTGTAGTGATTGCAGCCCACCCTCCTATGGTCATCGAGGTGGATGGAGAGGGAGATAGGGTGGTGGAGCAACCGTCACCGGCACCATTGCCTACGGCGATGAGTTCCCCACCGCCAAATGGGATGTCTTCAGAGGTGGCTCCCCCGGATGTGGTGGCACTCTCAGCATAGAGGAGGGCCGCTATCCGGAGGGCAGCACTTGGGGCGAGGCTGAATTCGGTGGTCACCCAGGATCTTGCGCTTGCAGAGCACATGATGGAGTTCGCGATCCAGTCACGCGACCACCACGAGAGGGGAGGTTGGATGCTGGTGGAGGCCCGTCTTGGCACCCTTCTCCTCCTCTTCACGGTTGTCTTCTACCTTTCTGTTGCTTCAATTTGATTGCCATGGCTGACACCTTTGATGATACACATTGAAACCAACATCCTTCTCGTTCGTGACTACTGCACCCAGCGGGAGCGGGAGAGAACATCACTGGTGGCTAAGGCCCAAAAGAAGGCCGATAGGGCCCGGGCCTTGGAGGAGAAGAATAAGATCCTTTAGGCCACAATGGTCGATGCAGAGAATCGAGTCAGGGACCTCGAAGCTGAAAGAAAAACTAGTAGCGAGCATGCTTTGTTTTTTAAAACTTTTTGAAAATAACATGCAGCGGAAGCATGATAAAATGATTAACATTTAATCTAAGCATACTTTTAAAACTTTTCTATGCTACTTGTCCCAAGATCTTGCATGAATGATTAATATAAATAGTGAAATCATGAATTCATGCTATGAACATTTCAAAGCAACATATCTATATATGTAAAACCATACCTCGTATGAAGTGGAGACACTCTCCGCTGCGAAAAATTCAAGAGGAGGAAGAAGAACTCTGCTTAGCCGCATACGTGTCCGGTCTCTACAAGTGGTTCACACCAGGGCTCTTTCAAAATCCACTTCCACTCCAAGTGCTAGCTTGTTGTGGAACAATTTGATCGGAACTCCTTTTCTTCTTTCGATGCCGGACTCTCCGAATGAATGAAGAAAACTAAGAGGTGGAGAATGAGTGGTTGAAACCCTTCCCAAACACTCTATCCCAAGACCTAGATCACTAGGTACAAATATGCACACTTTTCTTCAAAAACTTACACCCCTAAAACTAGAACCTTCCTAGTTTCTTCCTTTCTTCCCTTTTGATTTTTCAGCATTTCTTTGTTGATTTTTCTCTTATTTTCGTCCTCCCATTGCAGTCCATTAAGTAGATGGTGAGGGAGAGGGAAAGTGGGGACTTATGGAGTGTTAATGGGTAGTTATGGGTGATAATGGTCATGGAAAGTTACATAACTCCCCAAAACTAAATTTAAACTTATTTAAATTCAGATTAAAGTGTTAATTGATTTCAGTTCATAACTGAAATCAATTGGGTCAAGTGTGCATACATTGGGTTCAACCCAATTGAACCCAAACCTAATTTTGAACCAAATCCTATTTGATTCGTTCCAGATTTTTATAGCTCAATCAAATTGGGCTATCAAGTAATCACATTACTTAATTCACCTCCATGCATCACCAACTATTAGTAAAAATTTTAGGTCATAACCTTTTGTGATATCAAGTGTCTACACTTGCGAAATCATCAAGTGTCGACACTTACACAAGTGTCGACACTTTCAAGAATATCAAGTGTCGACACTTGGATAAAGAAAAAACCCTTTTCTTTGTGAGTCCACGAACGATTCCCAATCGTTCTCCGATCACTAGATCAAGTAGAAACCCCTATGGTGTGTGACCCTATAGGTTCGAACACTAAGCCGGTAGCACTGGAACATTTCCAATACCAGTCAAAGTTGCCATCTAGCAATGACACCCGACGTCTGGATAGGTCGAAGTTGCAGAGCAACAATCAAGAACCATTAGATATGGAAACCTTGTAATTAATCCCTTTTACCTCAATGCTCAAGAAGACTTAGGGTTAAACTACCCAACCCATAAAGTCCATCAACAATGTGTCTCAATCTTACAAGTCCTGTAACACTTTATAGAGACTACCCTGGTCAATGTTTTGCTAAATTGAAATACAGCAAGATATCTGCTCCAAACACTTTGGAGGGGTCAATCCCATCTTGATCCGATCACCGCTACACGAGTACTTAACTGTACCCAGAAACCTTTCATCCCTGGATTAGAAATCCAGATAGTCCAGTACCAAAGTACAGTGAGTTGCTCGCAAGCTACCATGATGATCTCATGTCTGAGGGATAACTACGTCCATATCAAAACTCTAGGCAGAATAAAATACAGACGGATCACGTTCGATGAAATGTCAAACACAACATCTGCATGCCATACCAGTGTCTCCACACTCCTTGGTTAAGAGGACAACCAACGACTATGGCACACAACGACCTATACTTGATATACTATTATCCTGAAATAAGTGTATCATTTGGTCGCGAACAATTTTAGGACTATATGATATATCCTCTCTATATCACATACAAATAGTCCTAAGGACTTCATCACTCAAGAACTCATTACAGAAAGATGAAATAGTGATGAACTTTCAGAATAAATATTTTATTCAATAATATAATTCATATATAATTACATCAAATGTACAACTGTCTACAGTAGAAATTGACTTTGGGACACATTTCCCAACAACTCCCACTTGGACTAAAGCCAATCAGAATAGTATCGTATACCCATCTTCCATTTACAATCATTGAGTTCTTGAATTCCAACGGCTTTGGTGAAGGGGTCAGCTAGGTTCTCCTTTCCGTCAATCTTCAGAAGGTCAATATCACCTCGTTCCACGATTTCTCGCATAAGATGAAATCGACGCAGAATATGCTTGGTACGCTGATGGGACTTCAGCTCTTTGGCTTGAGCAATGGCTCCAGTGCTGTCACAGTACACTGGAACATGACCATCCAGGGAAGGTACCACTCCCAGCTTGTCAAGAAATTTTCGCAACCAAACAGCTTCCTTTGCTGCATCAGATGTTGCAATATATTCCACTTCGCATACAGAGTCTGTTACAGTGTGCTGCTTGGAACTCTTCTAGCAGATAGCTCCACCATTCAGGGTAAAAACAAAACCAGATACACTCTTGCTATCATCCCTATCTGACTGGAAACTGGAGTCAGTATACCCCACAAGTTTCAAGTCAGGTCCTCCAAAAAGAAGCCACTAGTCCTTGGTATTTTATAAATACTTCAGAATGGTCTTTGCAACCTTCCAGTGTGCTTCACCTGGGTCAGACTGGTATCGACTCACTATTCCTAATGAGTATGCCATGTCTGGTCTAGTACATGTCATGGCATACATGATGGACCCTACTACCGAAGCATAAGGAATCCTACTCATACGCTCTCTTTCCTCAAGAGTTGTCGGACAATCCTTCTTAGAAAGAGAAATTCCATGGCCTATCGAAAGATAGCCTTTCTTGGAATTCTTCATGCTGAACCTTTTCAGCACGGTATCAATGTACGTAGACTGGGACAAACCCAGAAGCTTCCTTGATCTATCTCTATAGATCTTCATACCTAGTATGAAAGAAGCTTCACCCAGGTCTTTCATAGAAAACTGGGACGACAACCAGACCTTTATTCCCTGTAATGCAGGGATGTCAATCCCGATTAAGAGAATGTCATCCACATACAGTACAAGAAATACAACTACAGAACCATTTGTCCACTTATATATGCAGGGTTCTTCTTTGTTCCTAACAAAACCATACATCTTGATACACTTATCAAAACGCATGTTCCAACTCCGAGATGCCTGCTTTAGTCCGTAGATGGACCTACTAAGCTTACATACCTTAGATTCATTTGTGGATGTGAACCCTTCAGGTTGCATCATATACACCTCCTCATCTAGCTCACCATTTAGGAAAGCTGTTCGGACATCCATTTGCTAGATTTCATAGTCCAGATATGCAGCTAAGGCAAGCATAATCCGAATAGACTTGAGCATTGCCACAGGGGAAAACGTCTCGTCATAGTCAATACCATAACATTGACGATAACCCTTGGCAACCAGACGGGCTTTATAGGTCTTTACCTGCCCATCTATGCCCCGTTTCCTTTTGAAGACCCATTTGCACCCAATGGATTTTACCCCTTCAGGTGGATCAACCAAAGTCCATACTTTGTTGATTTCCATGGACTCCATTTCATATTTCATGGTTCCCAGCCACAACTCAGAATCAGACCTCTGCATTGCATCCATATAGGTGATTGGATCCTCGTTGTTCTCATCAAGCTCAACAGGATCACCATCCCGGACCAAAAAATCATAGTATCTGTTCGGTTGACGCGGTACTCTACCGGATCTCCTTAATGACTGGTGAATAGGCTCAGGGTTTGATCTTATCATAACGGGTTCTGTAGCAGTCCTTGAATGATTTGGTTCTTCTATCTATTGAACTTCAGTAAGCTTAACATTGGCAGCTTGAGCACCTTCAGTAAGGTACTCCCTTTCCAAAAAGGCAGCTCTAAGACTGACGAACAACTTTTATTCCCCAGGTATATAGAAGAAATAATCCTTAGACTCTTTAGGATACCCAACAAAGAGGCACCTGTCAGACCTAGGTCTAAGTTTATCTATTTTCAAATGCTTGACATAAGCCGGACATCCCCAAACCCGAAGGTGTGATAGACTCGGCTTACGCCCATTCCATATCTCATATGGAGTTTTGTTAACAGACTTACTCGAAACTCTATTTAGAAGATAGCATGCTGACTCCAAAGCATACCCCCAAAAGGAAGTTGGTAGAGTTGCAAATCCCATCATGGATCTGACCATGTCTAATAGAGTCCGATTCCTCCTTTCAGACACACCATTTATCTGGGACGTCCCAGGAGGTGTCCATTGAGAGAGAATCCCATTCTCTTCAAGATAAGTCAGAAACTCCCCAGAAAGATATTTTCCACCTCGATCTGATCGAAGGATTTTAATAAGCTTCCCGGTTTGTTTTTCAACTTCATTACGATACCATTTGAACATCTCAAACGATTCAGATTTATGTCTCATCAAAAAGACATAACCATACCTTGAGAGGTTGTCCGTAAATGTAATGAAATATTTATACCCACCCTTGGCATCGACATTCATTGGTCCACATACATCAGTATGTACTAGACATAAAATGTCATCGGCTCGTACACCTTTTCCAGTAAAAGGTGACTTGGTCATCTTACCAAGTAAACAAGATTCATAGGTTGGCAGTGATTCAAAATCACTAACGTTTAGGAGACCTTCTCCCACTAACCTGTTGATTCTATTCTTGTTTATATGACCTAGCCTACAGTGCCAGAGATAAGCATCACTGACATTATCTAATCTAGGGCGTTTGCATGAAATGTACATTACACCAACAGGCTGTGATAAAACATAAATGCCATTCTTAATATGTCCAGTCATAACCACAACATCATTCATAATGACTTTGCAAAAATCACTCTTGATTAATAGTTCATAACCATTACTGGCCAACTGGCCTACAGAGATAATATTTACAAGGAATGATGGACAATAGTGACAATCATTAAGAACAACTTTACAAGATTCGAAAAACAGATTGACAATTCCCAATGCCAGGACTAGAGCTTGACTTCCGTTCCCCATATTCAGAAATCTCTCGCCATTCTCGAATCTTCTACTAACTTGTAGTCCCTGCAACGTATTGCAAATATGATAAGGACTACCAGTATCTAATATCCAGTTAGTAGTATCACAAATAGAAAAACAACAAAGATTTATCATATAAATATCTTATCCAGCAACCTTTTGCTGCTTCTTCTTCTTCGGCCTGTTCGGGTCAAGTGTAGCTAGGTAAGCGGAACAATTCCTTTTCCAATGACCCGGCTTCTTGCAGTAGAAGCATTCTGCCCGACTTTGGTCAGCCTTCTTCTTAATCTGACTGGGCCCAGCACTTTGCACCATTTTATTTTTATTCTTTTTCTTTTTTCCTTTCTTAAAGGGACGACGCCTTGCCGCACTGCCTCCCACTAAATTCACCAAGCTCTTTTGGAGCTGGTGATCCTTTTCATAAGTCTGTAGTAACCCCATCAACCCATGGTAGTTGACTACAGGCCTTGTTAATCTATAGTGATCTAGAAAGGTAAGTAGGAGGGAGGCAAAGAATTCAAAATCGCATCCTTCCCAAGCTGCTCGTGGAAAGGATATCCGAGTTTGGCCAAGCGCTCGATCATCTCGATCATGTACAATACATGATCAGTGACCGAGGACCCTTCAGTCATTCGAGCGTTGAAGATGGTAGAGGAAACCCTATACCTTTCAACGTCGTCTGGGGCACCAAAAGATTCCTTCAACTTTTGAAGGATTTCCTCTGGTTGGGCCTCCTCGAATCTGCGACTGAACTCGTCATTCATAGCCGCCAACATAATGCACCGCACCATAGTACGGTCAGAGACCCACTTTTGATAAGCATCTCTGACTGCAGTATGTGCGGTGGGGGCTGGCCCCTCAGGTGTCGGATCCGTTAATACATAAAGGATCCGTTCGTGCTCGAGAACAATTCACAGTCTTCGATACCAGCTATCGAAGTTGGGTCCCATGAGCTTGTCATTATCTAATAATGACCGGAGTGACAGATTAGTAGACATTATCTGAAAAAGAAAACCAAAACTATTTAGTATATGAATTATTTAAAACTTAAAGACATGGACTTTTGTCTAAAAGCTCCTCCCACTATTTTATTCAGACTGGTAGCCTCTACCTCCAATCCGAAGAATAACACTTATCCCTTAGTGGGTACCAGAATCCAATAGACAATGCATGAGCCCAACTATGGTCGGCCAACCCATGTTCATCTAAAGGTAGGTTCATAACCAGTTGTTTCTCCAAACAATTCCTAGTAATTTAGCCCTAGGAACACTTCAATCGGCCTTTGGGCTACCTGCTAAAGAAGGTCCCAGTTAGGTCCAACCATTAACATGACTGATCTTAATGCTTCTAGCTAACAAATGATCAAGCCCGACTTTGGCCGGCTAACCTGACCACCTGTTCAAGAAAGTTGCATTATGTCATCATATAATGAATGGCAATTCCAATAGTATGATGACCACCCGATCTATGGATCTGTCGATAATCACCCCACTACTGGACTTATTACCAAACACCTTAATGGGAGGCTAAGACAAAAAATTATCATATAATTTTCATCTTTTTAAGGACCTAATAATTTAGAGGTTTTATACATGTTGTGACAGAAGAGAAAGGATAAGTCATTTCAATAAGCCTTAAGGGTCATGGGTTAGCTTCTTTTGGGTTCTTAATTGGGTTAGACCTAAGTTTAGATGTATTGGACTAAGTAGAGAACTAATCTAATCAAATGTTGAGTTAGGATTTCTTCTCTATAGATCTCTAATAGTTAGATTGATTAGTCCATAGATCTAAATGGACCTAATTTATGGCTCAATGGTCAGCCCGAGTCTTTAGGCTAGTCTAATCGACTTTGATGAACAAATTGATATCTAGGTAAGTTTGGCAGTTTGATCATGATTTTTTGGGGCTATCTCTTACTTGGCCAATTCGGTTGGTGTCTAAGGCAAGATGGTTAATGGCCGAACCCAATCCATAATCTTACTTACCTGGCCAATGTGGTCGATCAGAATTGATTGGATAGCTCATTGACCCGTGTTAACTCATGTCACCTAAGGTTAATCAGTCTTGACTGATTTTAGGTATCCATGGATCATTAGTTATGTGTAACCCTCCTTGATTGCTGATGTGGTTAGTGGGAGGTTGATCCATGTCTTCTCATCTCTTCTTCTATCATATTAGAATTAAATCCTTTAAATTATTAGGTCCATAAAAGGATGAAATTATAGGGATAACAAAGTCCTAGCCTCCCATTAAGTGGAATGGTAATGGATCTAATAGTTGGGTATTCATCGGCAGATCCAAGAATCGGGTGTTCATCGGGCTATTGGAATTGCTGTTCCTAATATGATGGCTTAGTGCGACTCTCTTAACGGTGGTCAGGTGGGCCGGTCAAAGTTGGGCTTGACTATTCGTTAGCTAGAAGCATTGAATTTTGTCATGTTAATGGTTGGGCCTAACCCGGATCTTCAATAGGAGGCCCAAAGATCGATTGAAGTGCACCTTGGGGCAAAACCTAAATACTAGAGGTTACTTGGAGAAGTAATCGGTTGAAGAACCTACCTTTAGACGCGAATGGGTGGGCTGGCCAAAGTCAGGTTCATGTGTCATCTATTGGACTCTAGTACCCACTAATGAATTAAAGTAATTCATCGGATTGGAGGTAGAGGCTACCAGTTTGAACAATTAGTGGGAGGGGCCTTTAGACTAAAGTCCATGTCTTTAGGTTAATAATTTATATACACTAATTAGTCTTTGGTTTTCTTTCCAGATGTCTTCCAACTTGTCACTTCGATCTCTTCTTGACAATGAAAAGCTCAAGGGTCCTAATTTTGATAGTTGGTATCGAAGGCTCAGGATTGTCCTGGAGCATGAACAGATCCTGTATGTGATATCGGATCCGACACCTGAAACCCCTGCTCACAATGTTCGGATTCGGTCAGAGACACTTATCAGAAGTGGCTCTTTGATAGGATCACTGTCTGATGCATTATGTTAGCAGCGATGAACGATAAGTTCAGTCACAAGTTCGAAGAAGCCTAGTCGGAGAAAATCCTTTAAAGGTTGAAGGAATCTTTTGGCACACCAGATGAAGTTGAGAGATACAGGGTCTCCTGTGCTATCTACAAAGCACAGATGCTTGATGGGACCTTAGTCACTGATCATGTACTGTATATGATCGAGATGATTGAGCGCCTGGGCAAACTCGAATGTCCCCTGCATGAACAGCTCGGGAAGGATGTGATTCCGAATTCCCTGCCCTCTTCTGATCTAGATTTTCTTGATCATTATATAATGAATAAGCCTGCAGTTAACTACCATGGTATGTTGGGGTTATTGCAGACTTATGAGAAAGACCACCAACTGAACAAAGGGATGGTAAATCTAGTAGGAGGATCTTCGGCAGGGTGTTGTCCCTGTAAGAAAGGGAAAAAGAAAAATAAATGCTTTGGGCCGAGTCAGGCCAAGAGGGTGAAGGTTGATAAGAGCCATGCAGAGTGCTTTTTCTGCAAGAAGCAAGGTCATTGGAAGAGAAACTGTCCTCTTTATATTACGTCCCTTGACCCGAACAGGTCTAAGAAGAGGAAGCAGCAGAATAGTGCTAGACAAGGTATATATATGATAACACCTTGTAGTTTCTTTATCTACGATACTACTAACTGGGTATTAGATACTGGAAGTCCGATTCATATTTGCAATTCTTTATAGGGACTTCAAGTTAGTAGAAGATTTGAGGACGATAAGAGATTCTTGAATGTGAGAAATGGAAGCCAAGTTCCAATCCTAACATTGGGAGTCCTCAAACTTGTTTTCAAGTCTTGTACCATTATTCTGAATGAGTGTCATTATTGTCCATCTTTTATCTTGAATATCATTTCTATAGGCCAACTGGCCATGTATGGTTATGAACTATCAATAAAGAATGACATTTGCAAAATCATTTGGAATGATTCTGTTGTAATAAATGGATTTATGAATAATGGCATTTATGTACTATCGTGACCTGTTAGTATAGTGTACAAATCTAGCAAATGTCTTAGATTAGATAATATCAGTGATGCATACCTGTGGCATTGTAGGCTAGGTCACATCAACAAGAACAGGATAAACAGGTTGAGGAGCGAGGGTCTCCTCAAGATTAGTGAAAGTAGTTCACTACCCACATGTGAGTCCTGTCTTCTTGGAAAGATGACAAAGTCATCTTTTACTGGAAAAGGTGAACGAGCCAAAGAGATTCTAAGTCTGGTACATACTGATATATGCGGACCCATGAATGTTAGTGCCAGAGGTGGGTACAGTTATTTAATTATGTTTACAGATGACCTTTCGATGTATAGTTATGCCTTCTTGATGAGACATAAATCTGAATCATTTGAAATATTCAAATGATATCATAGTAAAGTAGAAAAATAAACTGGAAGGTATATCAAAATCCTTCGATCAGATCGAGGTGGTGAATACCTTTCTGGTGAGTTTATGATATATCTTGAGGAGAATGGGATTCTCTCTCAGTGGATACCTCCAGGGATACCTCAGTTACAGGGACACCTCAGTTAAATGGAGTGTCTGAAATGAGGAATCGAACCCTGTTGGACATGGTTCGGTCCATGATGGGCTTTGCTTCTAAGCCGCTATCCTTTTGGGGATATGCTCTAGAATCAGCCTGTTACCTTTTGAATAGGGCTTCGAGTAAGTCCGTTAGTAAAACTCCATATGAGATAAAGACTGGACGTAAGCCAACACTCTCATACCTTCGGGTCTGGGGTTGCCCGGCTTATGTAAAACATTTGAAAACGGACAAACTTGGACCTAGGTCTAACCAGTGCCTATTTATTGGATATCCAAAAGAGTCTAAGGGGTATTACTTCTACTTAGCCGAGGAACAAAGGTTGTTCGTCAGTCTTAAGGCTATCTTTTTGAAAAAGGAATTCCTTGGTGAAGGAACTGTAGCCGCTAAGATTGAACTTACTAAACTTCAAAAAATAGAAGAACCGACACATTTAAGGGATAACATAGAACTGGTTGTGATTAGATCACACCCTGAGCCCATACAGGAACCATTAAGGAGATTCGGTAAGGTATCAAGTCGATCAGAAAGATACTATGGATTTTTGATCCGGGACGGTGATCCCATTGAACTCGATGAGAACAATGAGGATCCGATCACCTATATGGATACGATGTAGAAGTCCGACTCTGAGAAATGGCTGGGAGCCATGAAATTCGAAATAGAGTCCATGGAAATCAACAATGTATGGACATTGGTTGATCCATCTGAAGGGATAAAATCCATTGGATGCAAATAAATTTTTAAAAGAAAAAGGGGCTCAGACGGGCAGGTAGAGACCTATAAAGCTCGTCTGGTTGCTAAGGGGTATCGTTAATATTATGGTATTGACTATGACGAGATATTCTCTCCTGTGGCAATGCTCAAATCCATTCAGATCATGCTTGCTTTAGTGGTATACTTTGATCATGAAATCTGGCAAATGGATATCCGAATAGCTTTCCTGAATGGTGAGTTGGAAGAGGTGTATATGATACAACCTGAAGGGTTCACATCCACAGACAAGTCAAAGGTGTGCAAGCTTTAAAAGTTCATCTATGGACTGAAGCAAGCATCAAGGAGTTGGAACATGTGATTTGATAAGTGTATCAAGTCGTATGGCTTCATTAGGAATGGAGAAGAACCTTGCATTTATAAATGGGTTAATGGTTCTGTGATTGTATTCTTTGTATTGTATATGGATGACATTCTCTTAGTCGGGAATGATATCCCAGCACTACAAGGAATAAAGGTCTGGTTGTCATCTCAGTTCTCTATGAAGGACTTGAGTGAAGCCTTTTACATACTAGGTATGAAGATCTATAAAGATAGGTCTAAGAGGCTTCTGGGACTGTCCCAGTCTACGTACATTGATACTGTGTTGAAGCGGTTCAGCATGGAAAATTCCAAGAAAGGCTATCTCTTGATAGGCTCTAGAATTGCTCTCTCCAAAAAGGATTATGCGACAACTCCGGAGGATAGAGAGTGTATGAGTAGAATCCTATATGCCTTGATAGCGGGATCTATCATGTATGCCATGACATGTACTATACCATACATGGCATACTCACTAGGCGTAGTGAGTAGATACCAGTCTGGCCCAGGTGAAGCTCATTGGAAGGTGGTAAAAGTCATCCTTAAGTATTTACGAAATACTAAGGACCAATGACTGATTTATGGAGAACCTGACTTGAAACTTATGAGGTATACTGACTCCAATTTTCAGTCAGATAAGGATGACAGCAAGAGTGTGTCAGGTTTTATCTTTATCATAAATGGAGGAACGATATGCTGGAAAAGTTTCAAGCAGCCTACCGTGATAGACTTAGTATGCAAAGTAGAATACATTACAACATCAGATGCAGTAAAGGAAGCTATGTGGTTACGAAAGTTTCTTGGTGAGCTGGGAGTGGCACCTTTCCTGGATGGTCCTATTCTGGTGCATTGTGACAGCACTGGAGCCATTGCTCAAGCCAAAGAGCCAAAGTCTCATTATCGTACAAAGCACATTCTGCGGCGCTATCATCTTGTACAAGAGATCGTGGAACGAGGTGACATTGACCTTAAAAAGATTGATGGAAAGGAGAACCTAGCTAACCCCTTCACTAAAGCCATCAGAATTCAAGAGTTAGACACTTGTAAATGGAAAATGGAAATAAGATTCTGTACCGATTGGCTTTAGTCCAAGTGGGAGTTGTTGGAAATTATGTCCCAAAGTCAATCATCTAGGCTGTAGACGGTTGTGCTAATTTTGTAATTGTATATAAATTTTTAATGAATAAAAGTTATTCTTTTAGCTGTTCATCACATGTATATTTTCCTGAAAAGAACTCTTGTATGATGGAGTCCTTAGAACTACATTATATTTGATATAGAGAGGATATATCAAGTAGTTCTTAAACTGGTTCATAATCAAAGGATACATTGTTATAGGACGACGATGTATCAAGTATAGGTTATTGTATCTTACATTAGTTGGTTGTCCTCTTGACCAAGAAGTGTGGTGACACTGATGTGATATACAAGTGAAATGTGTGATATTTCATTGAACGTGACCATCTGTGGAGCTCCCTTCTACCAAAGGGTTGCTCGCGAAGGGATATGGACATATGTGTCCCTCAGACCTGAGGTCACCATGGTAGCTTGCAAGCAACTCACTGTACTTTGGTGCCAGACTACCTGGATTTCTAATCCAGCGATGAAAGATTTTTGGGTACAGTCAAGTACTTGTAGAGTGGTGGTGGATCAAGATGGAATTGACCCTTCCAAATAGTTTGAAGTGAATGATTCGCTGTCTCAATTTAGCAAAACCTTGGTCAGGATAGTTCTTGTGAGGAGTCACAAAACTTGTAAGGTTGAGACATGATCTGGATGAACCAAATTAGGGTTAGCAGTCGAACCCTAGGTCACCCTGAGCATTATGAGATCAAAGGGATAAATTATATGGTAGCCATATACCAGAGGTTCTTGAAAGTTGCTCTACAATCTTTAACCTATTCGGATGTTGGGTATCATGCTAGATGAGGACTTTGACTAGTACTGGAAGTGTTCCAGTGCTACCGGCTTAGTGTTCGAACCTATGGGGTCACACACCATAGGGATCTCTATATGATTTTAAGGCTAATTGACGATTAAGAATCGTTTGCTGTCACTGGCGATCAATATGATTGACCATGTGTCGACACTTGAGGGGTCGACACTTGGCTATGACAAGAAGTATTTCTGGAAGACTTTTCTGGACGAGTCGACTCGACCCCTGCTCGAGCCGACTCAATCTTACTGAAAGAACAGTTTGACTGTTTTGTGTTCTAGACGAGCCGACTCGACCCCTGCTCGAGTCGACTCGTCTCTGCTCAACCAGAAAACCCTGAACGAAATTCTGGGAAGCTTTTTTGAGAAGATTTTGACCTAGTTTGAATTTTGAATTCAAGCTGTTTTGGCTCCAAACTTTCGTGGAATGATTGTCATTCCTTCCTAATATGGTTAGAGTCAAATTGGAGTGCTCCTTGACCTTCTCCCCCAATCACTCCTCCTTCCTCTTTCTCCCTCTCTTGGCTACCTTTATAAATAAGTGTTATTTTTAGGGCTGCTAGAGGTTCAAAAAACAGGTAGAAAAGATGAGGATTTTGGCTTGTCTTGCTGCTAAAATTCTTAGAGGGAAGAAAAGGGTTGTGAGGACTTGGGCATTGGGTGTGCGAACACCTAGCACTCAAGCTAGGTCTTGGAAAGAGAGCTAGTTTAGGAAGGGTTCCACCTCTTCTCCTTGTCTTCCAAGAAGAAGAAGAAGATCGGCCTCAAAGATCCTCAGGAGCTAGCACTCTGAGGGAGTTGATCAGAGTCGAGCCCCAGTGTGGATTACCTGTGAGGCTAGACACGTGTGTGGCTCGAGCGCTTTACCCTTACCCTTTTCCACAACATTTTCAAAGGTATAACGGTAAGATACTTTTATATCTTTGCTCCTTTCTTGTTTTTGATGTTTATATTGCATGCTGTATTATTATACTAGATCCTATTGCAGGTAGTTTGGTAGATCGTTTCGATCAATCTACCAAGCCTTCCACTATCGTTATTTTAAAATTATTTTAAAATACATTTCTTTTGCCTAGCATGTTTTTTCCTTCACTCACTAGCTCTGGATCTGGCCAGCGGAGTGTGGGCCTTCGGGAGTGCCCCACTTTGTCGTCTCCAGACTAGGAGTCCAACAGGCCAAATGCAGGACTTCTGGAGTTTCCCAGCTTGAAGTGCCGGGCTATGAGTTAGGTGGTAGATGGTGGGACTCCTAGGGGTCTTGCCGAAATCTCCGGACTGTGAGCATGGTGACAGGTATGGGGCTTCAGGAGTTTCCCGGCTTGAGGTGCTGGGCTGTGAGTTAGGCGATAGGTGGCGGGACTCCTGGAGGTCCCGCTAGCATCTCTGGACTGTGAGCACTGTGATAAGTACGGGGCTTGAGGAGTTTTTCAGCTTGGGGTGTTGGGCTGTGAGTCAGGCAGTAGACGGCGCAACCTCTGGGGGGTCCCGCTGGCATCTCCGGACTGTGAGCACGGTGACAGGTGCAGGGCTTTAGGAGTTTCCTGGCTTGGGGTGCTCGGCTATGAGTCAGGCGATAGATGGCGGAACCTCTGGGGGGTTCCCACTGGCATCTCCGGACTGTGAGCACGACGATAGGTAAGAGGCTTCAGGAGTTTTCCGATTTGAGGTGCTGAGCTGTGAGTCTGGCGATAGATGGCGGAACCTCTAGGAGGTCCCGCTGGCATCTCCAGACTGTGAGCACGGTGATAGGTGCGGGGCTTCAAGAGTTTCCTGGCTTGGGGTGCCAGGCGAGTCATGCCATAGACGGCGAAACCTTTGGGGGTCTCACTGGCATCTCCGGACTGTGAGCACGGTGATAGATATGGGGCTTCAAGAGTTTCCTAGCTTGGGATGCCGGGCTGTGAGTCAGGCGGTGGATGGCAGAACCTTTGGGGGGTCCCGCTGGCATCTCCAAACTGTGAGCGCGATGATAGGTGCGAGGCTTCAGGAGTTTCCTGGCTTGAGGTACCTTTTTATGAGTCAGGCGGTAGATGGCGGAACCTTGGGGGGGGTCTCGCTGGCATCTCCGAATTGTGAGCACGATGACAGGTGTGGGGCTTAAGGAGTTTCCATCTTGGGATGTCGGGCTATAAGTCAGGCGATAGATGGCAGAACCTCTTAAGGATCCCTCTGGCATCTCCGGACTGCGAGCTTCAGGAGTTTCTCGACTTGGGATGCCGTGCTGTGAGTCAGACGGTAGAACCTCTATGGGGTCTCGCTGGCATCTCCAGACTGTGAGCGTAGTGACAGGTGTGGGGCTTCAAGAGTTTCCCTACTTGACATGCCGAGCTTCGAAAGTTTTCGGGCTTAAATGCGGGGTGCTGGTGGCTCCAGTGGGATGCTACATCCCGACTTAGAGTACCAAACTTTGGAAGTTTCCGGGCTTAGAGTGTCAAACTTCGAAAGTTTCCGGGCTTAAATATGGGGCGTTGGTGGCTTCTGGTGGGGTGCTACATCCCAACTTAGAGTGTCGGGTTTCAATAGTTTCCAGGCTTAGAGTACTGGGCTTCGAGAGTTTCTGGGCTTAGAGTGCCGGGCTTCGAAAGTTTTCGGGCTTAGAGTGCAGGGCTTCGAGAGTTTCCAAGCTTAGAGTATTGAGCTTCGAAAGTTTTCGGGCTTAGAGTGCCGGTCTTCGAGAGTTTCCGGGCTTAAAGTGCCAGGCTTCGAAAGTTTCCAGGCTTAAATGCGGGGTGCTGTGGCCCCCGGCTTTGAATCGCCAGGCCTAGAGTCGGGCAATGATTTTCCTACAGGGCAAAAATAACATTGCACTGGAAGGGAACTTTATTGAAAAAAAGGGGAGAGCCTTACATTTTAGAAGGTAAGCCCTTGGGCTTTCGTTGCTGTCGATGTTGACGAGTTGGTAGGCTCCAGGTGGAAGGACCTCGATTACTTCGTAGGGGCCTTCCCAGTTTGGGGGGAGCTTGCCCCCCAGCATGTCATGCCCATGGGCTTCCCGGTGGGTTAGCTATCGACTGCAGGACCAGGAGGAAAAGCCATAAGTTCTTGGAGCTTTGTGAAGGTCGTGCCCCCCACGAACTTCCCGAGGTAGCCTCTCCTTATCAAGTCTTTGATCTTTCTTTTGAAGTGGCGGCAGTCCTCAGTGTCGTGACCAAAGTTGTGACAGAGCTGGTAGTATTTCATCTTATCACGGCCACCAGGCGACTCCAATGGGGGAGGGCAGCGCAAGCAGGGCCCACCCTCACTCTCCATGAGGGTCTTCAACCTCAAAGCGAGGAAGGAGGTGTGTGCTTCTTTCGGAATGGGACTTCTCTCTGGCTTGGGCCCCGCTCAGAAATTGGGGTTCGGCTCGGGCCTGCATACCTCTGGAGCCTTCCCCAGAGATCAATCATGGTCCGCGACTGCGAAGAAGGATGCGAACTGCCATGGAGGGCGGTGACTCGGGCTGCAGAGGTCTTTGGCTACTGCTAGATTGCCAGGGGCCATTATTGGTGCTGTAATTGTCGCACCGCCGTGGACAGCACCTGCATCTGCTGGGCGAGTGCCGTGGGTTGGACATCCGTTGGAGGTGATTGTGGTGGAGCAGGGAGCTCTTTCTCTGGGCTGCGTGGATCTATGTGGAAAAGAGGGTCCTCCACATGGCTAGCGGGGGCTTCCCGTGCACGTGTTGCCACCATGCCTTAAGTGGAATCACTTTCGCGATGGGGGGACTTGTTTAACTGACATTTCAGCATCCTGCATCTTCCTGCCCCCTACCTAGCATGCCAATCCATTGCTGTTCGGATTGCCGTGGCCTGCAGCTCTGATGCGTCGAATTTTCTTTGGATCCTAGGCTTCCATCTCGTGGTCGGCTCACTGGCTTGCCCGGGGGTCCTGCAAGATAGAGAAAAACCTTGGGCCGGAGATTTCGGTGAAAGCACTTCGATAATCAAGTCAGTGGGACGATCGAGGAGAACAGATACCTTTGAGGTGGAGAGCTTGGGGGACTCTTCGCTTCCCGAGGGTAATAAAAGAAAGGATAATCGCAATACGAGAATGGAAGAATGGGAGAATGGAAGGGTCTTTGCCTCTTCCACTTACCTCTACTTATCATTTTTTAGTTTTTGCCTCCTGTTCTCTTTCGTTCGAAGGCCCCTCTTTTTTCTTTGTATGGAGGGGTCGTCTGTGACCTCTTGCCTGCTTTCCAAGTGTTCCCCTTTTCGGGGGAGTCCCAGGGGGTGACACCAGCAGCATGCAGGAACTGTGCATGAGCTCCCGTTTGCCCCTTTGAGGTTGGGAATTATGTTGCTGGCTCTGATGCTCTAGTTGGTTGCCATGATTCGGAAAACCTGGCAAAGCATTAGCATGCAGGCGGTCGCCTCAGGACTTGATTCCTCTGGCATGGCCTTCTACTTTGTGGATAGTACAGATGGTGGATTGGGGAGCGCCGTACCTTGAAAGGGACGTTCCTTCTTGATCGGTGTAAGCTGAGGTCTGAGAGGGCCCTGGTGCTCCGACGAGGCGCCTTCCTCTGCAGGCCTCAAGCGGCGGGCTGCTGCCTGTCAGTTTTATTGTCTCAGATGCGGGGTCTGGGTGAAGGCGACCCCCTTTCCTGCCATAATTTGAATCTTTGTCGCCTCCCATTCTCTGCTTGGTGGCAGCTTGAGTTTGACCTTGGCCGATAGTTGACATCGACAGGGGATTCACTTCGGCTCCTTGCTTGGACACCAGACTTAGGTGGCGCCGCCATCTGCTGGCTGACAATTGGTGCCTAGATGGATTCCACGTCAGCGGATACGCCGTATCTGTTGGCAAAATCCCACTACATGGGCATCTACAAGCTTATTTAGAAAATTGTTATTGATAGATTAGAAATTAATCATGATTAATTGCAATAGCTTGATCGTGTATTCGTTGGACGTCATATGGTATAATTTCTTACCTGATCTAATTTTTTTTCTTATTATTTCTTTTACCTAAAAGTTCTTTCTTTATAAAATTATTTTAAAAAATTGCTCGTTTAATTTTATTTTGCAAACTATTTTGCCTACTACATCTAAGGGATAGTATCCTGTAAGGTAGGTTTGACATTTTGTATGCTACGTTGGTGCATAAGCATATAAGATTATAACCCGTCCTGCACAAAATTGGTATTAGAGCCAATTAATCTTAAAGACACAAATCCATAATGTAATGTGTTGCTGCGTCAACTCCTGGACCGGGGACTGGGGCGGCTGGATGTGCTGAAGCACTCTTCTCCCGGACAAACCTGCAACAAAGTCCTCAAGGGCGCCGGTGGTGTTCCGGCGGGGGACCCTCCGATGCTTAAGTTAGCCGGAGATTGAAGGCAACAGAATGGAGGAATCAAAAGATGAACAGCATATGGAGAGGGAAGAGTTGTTCTACCTCCGAACGGGATCCCCCGGATATCTTATATAGGTACAGAATAGTCCAAAATTTGTTAGGGGAGAGGCCGAGAAAGACTGATCTGCTCCTAGGAGAATCTGGAGAGTGGCCACATGGCGTGCAGATACGGTGGCATCGTGGAAGTAGTGGAGCAGGGCCGTTGGGATAGTAGGATCCCACAGTAACAGAAAGGTGCTTCTGGAATTTCCTGGATGCTAAGGCTCGCTTGTCGGACGTCGGCCATAGGACAGCCGGTCGATTGGACTAAAGGCCAAACCTCTGAAGGAGAGCGATGGGCCGGACCCCAGCAGGAGAGGGTCGTTCGGACCTCAGCTCCGGTGGGTCAGACCGCTGAAGGCAAGCGACAGGCCAGACCCCAGCAGGAGAGGGTCGTTCGGACCTCAGCTCCGGTGGGTCGGACCGCTGAAGGAGAGCGACGGGCCGGACCCCAGCAGGAGAGGGTCGTTCGGACCTCAGCTCCGATGTGTCGGACCGCTCTTAGGTGGAGCCTTGAAAGGGGCGGTCGGGTCGGACTGCAGGACTGGGCCGGTTCTAGCTGAGGGTGAGCCATCATGGTACAACATAAGGTAAGATAGATATTTTGTCACCCTTCCTTGGTTCACAAATAAATTACCTTCATTTTACATTGACCTAACTTAAATAAAATTAGTTAGATGTTGGCTCTAAGGGATTTAAGCTCATTAGGATAAAGGAGCCCAAAAGTTGAACCGAATTTAGAATTGATTAATCAATTGATGTCTAAGGAAAGTTGTTTAAGGATAATGTAGTCTTGAAAAGCGATGGTTAATGAGGATCGTTGCAAAACTATGGAGAGCCTCCCATAAATCTTATACTTTACTGGCCAATTTGGTTAATTAATTTTGAATTTAGAGTGCTTGAAGATAAACTTAGAACAGTTAAGTGTTGTATAGATCCAGGTTGAGTCCTAGTTAGAGTTTCTTTTTCCTTTTGTTTGAAACTTGTTTGCAATTAAAAAAAAATGCTCTTCTCATCTATCTCTTAGATTTAGGTTTAGTGTTTGATCCTTAGAAGTGGTAAAATTTTTCACCCTATACCGATGTCTTTTGACTCCATAGCAATGGACCAAATTTTACAAAAATTAACTACTTTGAATACTAATCTAGATGACGCAGGACATCATGTAACCACTCTTGAGGCTGGTCAGACCATGAATGACAATATGACCCCCTAATGTTACTCCCATTAGGACAGCTCCTAGAGCCACAAACGATGGAAACCAACCTAACCCTTTTAGGTTCAACCTCTAACCAATTGACAACATTACCAAGAAAGTTAAAATTGAAGCCTCAACTTTTGACGATAGATTTGACCCTAAGACTTTCACTGATTGGTATACTAATATGGATTAATTCTTTGATTGGTATGAAATATTCGATGATTGTCAAGTTCGTTTTGCCACAATGAAACTTGGAGGAGCTGCCAAACAATACTGAGTGTTGAGTGACAGTTGGCTAGATCTAGGCAAACACTGATCACATTGTGGGATGAGATGAAGGCCAGATTAAGTGAAAAGTATTTACCCTCAATCCATAGACAACTTTAGATAGAACAGATGTCATTATGTCAGGGTTTGATGACCATAACCGATTATATGCAAAAGTTTGATGAGATCTCTATTAGGTGCAATGTCCAAGAAGAAGAGGATGAGACCTTAGCCTGGTTTAGGAGAGGACTACATGAGCAAATCCAAAAAGAGATCATAGCCCATCGAGTCACCACCGTAAAAGATGCATTCCAACTCATACTCGAGTATGAGCATTACCTCAAGCCTCCCACTAGGTGCTTTGGTTATCAGGCCGGGGAGTTAAGTACTAGAAAGTGGACCAATATGAGCCAAAATGTAACTAAGTCCATCATGTCCTCCAGTCAACTTAATGGAGATCCTAGTGGAAAATTTTTAGTTGAAGGAACCAAACCAGACCTTTCTCGAGTAAAGTATTTTAACTATGAGAGGATGGGTCATTACTAGAATAAGTATCCACGAAAATGTAACTTAATGATAAAAAATGATGAGGATGACTTTGAGGAAGTGGTGCATGAGACTGAAGAGTTCCTAGTGATGAGGAGAGCACACATATGCAGATGGCCCCAACAACACTAGCCCTTTGCAAATTATCCATTGTGTCCTTACCACCAAGAAGGATAAGGATGATTGGCGATGCACTACTATCTTCCATGCTTACACTAAGTGCAAGGGTAAGGTGTGCAAAGTTATCATCGATGATGGTTGCTGCATGAATGTAGTTATTAAAATAGTCTTTGACCTGATGAAGTTAACCCTTGAACCATACCCAAGTTCCTTTATAATTGCTTAGATAAATAAGACTACGATACCTGCCATCAAGTAATGTTGGTCCCACTCAACTTTGCTATACGTAGGGATCAAGAATGGTGGGATGTCCTTTCAATGGATGTTGGACACATTCTTTTAGGACGGCCATTATTGTACAACCATAATGTTATATATTATAGCTTCCCAAACACATACACCTTCACCCATGATAAGAAAAAGATTGTATTGGGATCTTACAAACATAAATCGATTCAGTACCCATCTAGCCAGACTAGTGCACCTAAGGGACCAACTATGTTTGAGGAGAACATGTTAAGCATCACTAGTGTATAGTCGACCAAACCGCTTTAGTTTCCAAATAAGAAGCCATTCTATTAGGAAGGCAGTTTTGGAGTTGTTTTTGCTCTAGTTGTCCGAGAGGGAGATCAACCTTCCCTTGACCTTGAGCTAATCTTGAACCTTTAAAACCTATTGTTTGATTATTTTGATTTGATGTTAGATGAGTTGCCTAATGAACTTCTATCTATGAGAGATATCCAACACATGATTGATTTAGTACTTGGATCATCATTGTCAAACTTGCCACACTATCGGATGAACCCTAAGAAGCATGGTGAGTTGAAACGTCGGGTCGATAACTTGGTTAGAAAGGGTTTTATTAGGGAGAGTATGGGCCCGTGTATAGTTCCAGCACTTCTTACATCTAAGAAAGATAGAACTTAGCAGATATGTATCAATAGCCAAGCTATTAACAAGATCACTATTTAAGTATAGGTTTCTAATTCCTCAATTGGATGATATCCTTGATATGATGTCTGGATTAATGATTTTTATGAAAATTGACCTTAGAAGTGGATATCACTAGATAAGGATTAGGTTAGGAGATGAATGGAAAATAGCCCTTAAGATGAAGGAAGGCTTATATGAGTGGTTAGTCATGCCATTTGGTTTGACAAATGCTTCATAGATATTTATGCATATCATGAACTAAATACTTCAACAATTCATAAGAAAGTTCCTCCTTGTCTATTTTAACGATATTCTAATTTATAGCAAGACCACCAATAAACATTTAAGTCATCTTAGTTAGGTTTTTGACACTCTTAAAAGAGAAAGACTTTATATTAATATCAAGAAGTGTGACTTCATGCAACCTAAGATTATTTTCTTAGGCTTTGTAGTGTCTATGGATGGAGTGTCGACTGATCTTGATAAAGTCAAAGAAATCCAAGAGTGGCCCCAATCTCGGAATATTCATGATAGAAGTTTTCATAGGTTAGCAACTTTTTATCAAAGATTCATTAGAGATTTTAGTTCAATTATGGCTCCAATTATAAATTCCTTGAAAGGGAAAGAATTCAAATGGAGTAAGATTACGACTAAAGTATTTAATGTAGTTAAAGAGCATATGTCTAGTTCCACCTATTTTAAGATTGTTCACCTTTGAGAAGATCTTTGAGGTCTCTTGTGATGCGTTTAAAGTAGGAATAGGTAAGTCTCACGTCAAGAAGGTCACCTGATTGCTTATTTTAGTGAGAAGTTAGGTGAAGTGAAAATGAAGTACTCAACGTATGATAAAGAATTGTATACGCTTTACAAGCCCTATAGTATTGGCGACATTACTTGTTACCTAAGAAGTTTGTTTTACTTTCGGACCATCAAGCCCTTAGCTACCTTAAGTCGCAACATAAATTGAATTCACGATATGCCAAGTGGATCACATTTGTTAAGGAATATACATATGTTCTTAAATACCTTGCTGGTATCGAGAATAGAGCTATTGATGCCATTAGTCATGTCATTATGACTTTGCATGCCATATGAGCACAAGTTATAGGGTTTGACCGAGTCAAAGTTAAGTATCCAATGTCTAAATTTTGGTGAGACTCACAGAAGCCTTCTAAATGGACAACATGACAAACCTAAGTCTATTATGCATGATGGAGATTTATTTAAGGCTAGACACTTGTACATTCTCCAAGGTTCATTGAGGGATTTCGTAATTTGGGAATTGCATTTTGAAAGCCTAGAGGGACATTTTGGTAGGGATAAGACTATTCTTTTGGTAGAAAACTGTTTCTTTTAGCCGAGCCTTAAGCGAGATGTTATAGGTATTGTTGCCCAATATGGTAGATGTCAAAGCTGTTAAAGGCAAACGAAAGAATACTAGTTTGTGTGCACCTTTGCCAATACCTCATGCTCCATGGCAAGATTTGAGTGTGCACTTTATTTTAAGACTTCCTAAAACTATTCGAGATCATGATTGGATTATAGTGATAATTGATAGGTTCTCTAAAATGGCACACTTTATACCAAATAGGAAGACATCTGATGCCACCTACATAGTGAAGCTTTTTGTTGATCAGGTTGTAAAATTGTGTCGACTACCAAAGAATATTATGAATGATAGAGATGTGCAATTTGTGAGTTACTTTTGAAAAATAATGTGGAAACTAATGAATACTTAATTATAATTTTCTTTACTATACCACCCACAAATAAATGGCCAGATCGAAGTTGTCAAACGAAGCCTAGGTGACTTATTGCATTATCTAGTAGGTGATCATACTAGAAATTGGGATAGCATTTTATCAATGACCGAATTTGCTTACAACTTGATTAATTGCACTATAGGGATGAGTCTGTTTGAGGTTGTCACTGGTTACAACCCTAGGACACTAATTGACCTAATTCCATTACCCATAGACTATAAATCAAGCCAGCATGCCAAAGCATTTGTGCAACATATAAAAGACTTGCATAATAAAATAAGATGAGCAGTTATTTTAAAAACTAAGATTTATACAAATAAAGCAAATAAATGTCAGTATGAAGAAAATTTTAAAGGAGATATGGTTATGGTAAGAGTTTGGCTAGAATGATTTTACATAGGTATCGTAAAAAAGCTACATGTGAGAAATATGAGTCCATTCAAGATCTTGAAGTGACTAAATCTAAATGCATCTGTCTTGGATTTGCCCACTGATATTTGTTTTAGCTCAACAGTCAATGCCGAGGATCTTAGCCACTATCATGAATCTATTTCCATCAATAGCCCCATTTTGACAAGGATACCAATGCTACTACCTCAATTTCCACTTCCACCTATACCTAGTATTTTGAGGAAGAAAGAGAAAATTGAATAGGTTCTTGACTACCAAGTTATTATTACACGATCAAGTGATTCATGTAGTTTTCTAATAAAGTAAGCATTTCAACCTGATAAAGAGATGACATAAATATCTGAGCATGAACTTAGATACATCAATTCAAATCTCTATGAGGAATACATTAGCCATAATATGCTATAGTTAGATTTTTCCAAGCTGAGGAGAGATGATGTAGACCGAACCCAACATGCATCCACATCCGGGTTTGGGTCTATCAACGAAAGCAATGCAAGTCAGCACCCAAATCTATCATATAGATATGAAGATTTTAGATTATTTTTAAATTTTTATTTAGGAAGATTTAATAAGATCTTTCTTTCTCTATTTAGAAAGATTTGAGAAAGATATTTTAAGAGGATTTGATATGATATTTCTCTGTTTAGGAAGATTTAGTAAAATATTTTTTCTTTGTTTATGAAGATTTTATCCTATCATTATCCTTTTCTATTCAAAAAGATTTATCACATTTTTTCACCTGTTTAAGAAGATTTTATTATCTTCCTTTCTCTATTTAGGGAGATTTCATTCTATTACCTTTCTTTGAACTATTTTTCTGTTATTTTCTAATGTATCTAGTATAAATAGTCAACAAGACTTTGGTTAAAGATAGAGAATAATTATTAAATAAAATTTGAGTTTTGTTGAAAGGATTGTGTGAAAGCTCTTTTCTTTCACGAGATGTTCTGGTTCTAGCAAGGTCTAGAATTTAATATTTCTTTAAATTTGTATTCTCCATTTTTTGCAATTTTTATGAGACCTAGTTGAAATTCGATAAAGGCAAGGAGGTTTCAAAATTGAAAAAGAAGGCAAAGGTCCAAGATGAGAATCCTTTCTCCCTTTTTCTTGTGCGCACTACTCGAGAAGTCTAACCAGCTACCTCTGCTAGTAACCTCAACTAGCTTCAGTCTAAAATCTAGATCTACAGATATCAATGATTAGTAATAAAAACTAGATTCGCATAATAGTCAAACGTTTAGTTTCTTCTCTCGGAAATTCACACTTTTACTTCTTTCATAAAAAATTAAAAATTATCTAATCTTTTCTCTTCCTACGAGGTACTTGATTGCAATCGTTGGCAAAAATTTACTACATGGACATTTACAAACTTATTTAAAAGATTGTTGCAAATAGATTATGAATTAATCCTAATTAATAGCAATAACTTGATCACGTACTTATTAGATGTCATATGATATAATTTCTTATCTGATCTAATTTCTTCTCTTATTATTTTCTTTAGCCAAGCAGTCATTCTTTACAAAATTATTTTTTTAAAAAATACTCATTTAATTTTATTTTACAAACTATTTTATCTATTGGGTAGGTTTGATATTTTGTATACTGTATTGATGCATAAGTAAGTATATAGGATTATAACCCATCTTGTACCAGAAGGAGTAACCATTTAGTAATTATTCTAGGTTCTAACCATTCTGTGATTTTTTTTCTTAGTCCGAAGAAGTGCTGGTATGCATTTACAACTTCTTTAAAATACAAGGTACCAAATTATTTTCTGTCCTCTTTGTGATTGAAAGGAGGATTATCGTAGAATATATCAGGCACACATTTAATATCCAACCAATCCAAACTCTTCTGTTTATATCCTTTTCATCTACATTTTCATTGCACAACCACCTGTATAATTAAAGCATCCTAGATTACAATGCAATATCTCAAAAATAGCATCTGAAAAATTACAAACGGCACTATCATGATAAACAATATATTTGCAAAGACAAATCCTCAACTTCAAGAACATTATTTCTTATTAATTATGCAATTTCCTCTGATCAGTGAGGTCTAAACATTAGTTCAGAAGGAGGCCGTAGATTTTCTATTTGAGCAGGTCCAAGACCAATTGCTATCCACAATAAATGATTGCAAGATAATAAGCACATGCAATGAATTTGATCTTTAATTTACCAAATAATAATGTTTATGTAAATTTTTAGTTAACCAAATGTCACATGAAACCTGCTGCTCTTTAATGTGACTCGAATATTCCTTAAACATGCTATTTTCTGTCACATAGCAATGTAGAACATAATCAAAATGAACCAAATGACAACAATCCCAGGGAAGAAAGAAATGGTTACTCTATGTGCAATTCTTCATGCTTCTTTCTAACCTGATTTTCTTGGCTGAAAGGAGAAAAATAAGCTTATGCAAGAATGGATATCTATAGATATCAAGAAACAATTAAACACTAAAATGTATTTTTAATCCAGTATACTTTAATGCAAAAGCGCACAACATTGGCACTAGACCCCAAAAGCTTAAGCAGTCAAGGGGTCAAAAATGTATATCAGATCTTAATAGTTTGAGCTTAATTAATAGAATAAGATATACAGACTTTGGGACTTTCTTCATGAAGGTTTCTGTAAGTTAAGCTTTGATCAGTTTGGAGAATTCTGATGGAATTGAAGTCTAATGTGCTAAGACAAGACTCCCATGTTTTTTCAACAAAAAGTATAGCATTGTACTAGGTAAACATATTCTTTTCATCTGGAGGGTGATAACAAAATGAGGCACTCCACTTTTTCATCATAGGGAACATTCCATCAACATCATGATATAACAAAATACTTTCTCCTTCTCTCTCCAGATAATACTTTAGCTTCCCCTTTACTTAATTTTCATGAACAGTGGGTCATTTTTTGTATGATGTTATTTCTTAAGGTTTGTTTATAATCTAAAAGAAAATGATCCGGGACAGCACTTTCGAATCGAATGGGCATAACCCATATATGAGGGGCATTATTCAAGGGGTGATTGAAGTATTATTTGATCATAATGACAGGAGATCAATTAACCTCAAAATGGGATTTCGAAGAGCTACAGTTATCTTCTCTTCTATCTTGTGTATTTCAATCACCCTAATTTACAAGTGAATGTTAATCTCATCAACAGCAACTTAAGGGCCCCTGCATACCCATCTTGAGGTCAAGTAGATTCCTCCAGAAAGGTGGCTACCATAATTCATGTTTATTAAATGGTTATAAGAAAATAATAGGAGGAAAGAATGATAAGAAGTGGAAAGAAGGAAGAAGACAATGGAAAGTGCAATCTGTCATAGAGATTATGTGGTAAACAAAATAAAATCCAAATTTTAATTTCATTTCTTGGTGTCACCATGTGTTCATGCCCCTTCATCCATGCATCATCATCATTTGCCTTTGTCATTCAAGGATACAGATATCTAATCCATTAATTCAAAAAAAAAAAAAAAAAAAAATCTTCATCCTCCCATGATATGGCCAATTCCCTTAGGCCACATCTTCTATTAAATTACGACAATTACATTTTATCATAGAAGAATCCAATCTATTTAAATCAAACTATCTCTAATCTTAACCCGTAGACAATCTAGGAGAATCACAAATATAACTACGAAATTCTGGGAGTCAAATCCAACTCAGAACAAAATATAAACATCTAAGTAAATCTAACTAGTTGCGTTGGACATGGCTGCTTAGTTGTGACAGAACATGGATTATGGTGTGCGATCTGTCACCTAGTCTGAACTCTTTGTTTTTTTTTATAAAAAAGCACTTGCACAATTGCATTAAATTTGCTTTTACATTAGGTTAGATATTATAGAGACTTGAGAGAATGAGCAGTTTGTCATAGTTAAGAATAAACTTGACATGTGGGACATGAAATTCTCCAGCTAGTAAGCTTAATAGCACTTTTTCTGGAATAGCATGAGGGTTTGGAATACTAGAGGTTCAGATGGTTGCATATATTTCAGACACCACACTAATGGACAATCATGACTCATTATAGCTGTGTTTATCTTCTCTCATGCTTCTTGTTCTTCTTCTAGTTCTTCTTCTTCTTCTTCCTCTTCTTCTTCTATATTTTTTATCCAACCAACAAACATAATTCCTTTAACTTGATTCTTTCTTTGACTTATAAACATGCATTCTTTATATCATCAGCAATCCCCACCAACCATATCATTCAATTTCAACCACCTTGATACATAAAACATTTAATTACATTTTAAAAAAATAACTTTCCAATAAATTCAGAAAAACTCCTTTGTCAATCCCCTTTTATGATATTACAATTCAAACACAAAATGAACTGCAAAAACCATTGCTTCCTTTCCCTCCATTAACCAGAAGATCAGAAGAGAAGTAACCGATTGCATACCTCCCGGGAGAAGAAAACCCAAATCCTCCCCAAAGCTCCCAACTTTGAACTCAGAATCCCCTTGGTCCGCCGTCCCCCCTCTCCTCCGATCCCTTCGGGCCCTCGGCCATAAAAAGGCAGTAGTCGGCGATCTCTCGGAACCTGGGCACGCTCCTCAGGTCCACCTTGGTCCCATCCTTTAAGGTGATCACTATGTCCCCCCACTCGCCGATGAACCTGGGGACGACCTTGACGTCCTGGATGGAGGCGTAGGGAAGTCGCTGCGGTCCTGACCGGTGAGGCCGGAGATGACGGTGACCCGCCGGTTGGTGAAGCGGTAGCGGAGGAAGAAGGCGCGGGAGACAGCGGCGAGGGTGAGGGGGAGCCAGAGGAGGGTGAAGCCGAGGAGAAGGTTGGCGACGAGGTCGCCGTAGTGGGCACCGCCGTCGAAGAAGACGCGCTCCTCCTTGCCGCCTGCGGCGGCGGCGGCGGAGGGGGAAGGGGATTTGGGGGAGAGGGTTTGGGAGGGGGGAGGGGAGGAGACGAAGAGTTTGGTTCGGGGTCGGGAGAAAGGTGGGTTTTTGAGGGGAAGGGGGAGGAGGGGATTTGGAGGAGGGCCTTCGGGGCGGCGGAGGGCGGGGAAGAGAGGAGGAGCGTGGCGGCGCGGTGGAGGATGTGGCGGAGGAAGAGGCGGCGGTGGCCATTCTTTTGGCGGGCTTATCCGATGGTAGCTGGGAGAACTTTTGGGTGGCTGGGAAGATGGGGCCTTCTTTCCAATTGCTTCAAACTCGCGCACCGGCTCACGATTAATGGTGGACACGTGTCTGGATTGGGAAGGTTGTTGCCCACTTGTCTTGGACCTGGGTTGGTACAGAGGTTCTTGTGTTGGGTAAATAAATATATCTCTGAATTTTTTGAGATTTTGCAAAAAAATGATGGAAACTGAAACAAGCTTGATAAATGGATTCATCATCACAAACATAATTTAATCACAGTAAGCATGTCTTAAGAATTTTGTTACATTATCAAATATTATGATGAAAATATAGATACATATGATATTTAGAATGTTTTATCAACTTGTTTATATCTGTTGGATACTTCAGTTTGCCAAAATTTATGCTAGCTGAATGACTTTTCTAGTTTCATGTAAATGTTAAGAGACATGTCTAGGAGATAAAGTATAATTTTTTCAGAAGAAAATTATGAGCAAGTCATAAAGAAAAAAAAAAAGTTAGATGTTAGATTTGAAGAAGTATAATTTTTATTTTCTTTTATGCAGCCAGAGAGTTTTAGCTATCCTTAATTATAAGTTTTGTTTTAAAAAAATTTCTTTTCCTGTTCCTTTTCTAAATTTGGGATAAAATCAATTGAATGACTAGCTGCTTTGTAAACAATTCCAACATAACTCTGATGATAGTTTACTGTACAGCAGGAGAAAGAGTAATGTCAAATGTATATTTTAAAAAATAATAAAAATTATATCCATCCAGTGGATTCCATAGCATTACACAGTTAAATGTCATGCCAACTTTTCAAGATAAATCAAATGAATGAGAAGTAACTTTCCACATAATTTTTTGTCCTAGTGGGCCAAAGAATGCAACTCAGCAAGATTGTGTTCAATTGTAGGCAAACTCTAGCCCAACCCAATCTGCATATCTCCTAATCCTAGCCCAATCCAACTCAATCTCAAGTTAGAATTTCCTAATTCAACCTCGTTTAACATAAATTTGGGTTGAGTCAGGTTGCGGGTCACATTTATAAGGCAGTTTGAGCAAACTAAGAAATTTAGGATATATTGAAATAATTTTTTTGGATCAATACTTGTGCATTGAGACATCAATATCATTCATCAATTACAAAACATATTTATGTAACCTAGCAAACAATCATATAAAATGAAATTATAAATATAAATTATTTATTAATTTATATATGAGGTGGATCGGGTTGAAATGGGTTGGGTTCAAGTTGGATTGAAACCTAACCCAATCTATTCCAAAGTCAGTTGGGAATTTTGTGCCAAGCCCAATCAAAATTTTTTGAAACCCAATCCAATCCTATCGGACAGGAGGTTATGAGAGGTTTGATAGAAATACATATTTCATTCGTTTCAATCAAAAGAATAATGAGTGAACAAACTAGTTGGTGAACCTTGGAACAAAGAAGGGGAAACATAATACTCGTAATCCACTAGAGTTGCTTCAAAATATGCTCTCCTCTCTTTCCCCACGCTCTAAGTGCCTAGCTTTAAGAAGCCTCCTTTGTGTTCCCTTCAAACGTCGGGTAAGTCCTCCAAGTTCTTCCCTTCTCTCTCTCTCTCCAAGAAAAAAAGCACACACACCCACACCAACACAAGTATATATGATGGCACTTGAGTGTGGATCATGGAAGTTTCTACCTAAAGGTATAAATTCTACTTGACTAATTTGGTGGTAAAACTATAAGATCAAGTCATGTCTTGACCTAGTCCTGCAAAAAGATCGCATCAAGTTAGGATCTCATTTGTGGATCACCTCATCCGGTCTTCATCTTTGATTTGGTTTTGCCAAGGCAACCATTTGTTACTCATACGACCGGTAATATAGAGTCATACAGAGGCATTTGGTGAACCAATTCGCTGGATCGATCCATGCAGGGACCTTCTAACTAAGTGAGATCATCTGCAATTGGTTGGATCTAGAAAGCCACCCAAACTCTTTGATTTTTGAATCAGGATCTTATGCTGCATTGGGGCTCACTCACTAATGCAGCACCATGCTTTCTTGACCGAATCACTACAATAGATTCATTCATGTTCAGGTGGGCATATATAGGCACATTTGTATTCTTTAATAGAACTTTTTATTAAACAAATAAAAAATTTATTTGTCATGCCCGAATCCAGTATCGAAATCGACTACGTGATCGGCTGCACAATCCTAGGTTTTATCCTAGAGATAATGCCAGACCTAGGTACATAAGATTTTCTTCATTCAAAAAAAAATCACATCAATTAAACCAATATTATTTAAATAATTTAATAATAACTAAATAGTCCATTTATCCAAATCAAGGCCACTAAATAATCCACCTAGTTATTAAATAAGTATCAGCAACATAACTAACTAAACAAAACTAACTAAATAATCTGAATATTGATATTCAGCCGCACGTCCAGCCCGATCCTTGCTATGTATCCCGCATCTCTGAAAAAATCGAAAAGTAAAGAGTGAACTTTATAGCTCAGTAAGGTCTCTAAACAGTCACACCAATAATAGTATAATTTAAAAATAATTAGAAAATAATAGTTTATCAGATCATGCAGTCAAAACAACTCGAATGTCATATCTATCAAAATATTTAATGAAATCACGATTTCTTTTTATGTTTTCTTACGGTAAGCCTTCTGCTTTAGGGTTTTGAACTAACTATGGTCACACTCTTGCATGTGACTGGCATACTATTATTATGCTTTCCCTGTGACTAGCACACTATTATCACAATCCTGCATGTAATTGGCACACTATTGTCACAATCCTGCCTGTGATTGGCACACTATTGTCACAATCTTGCTTGTGACTGGTACATAATTATCACAATCCTGCTTGTGACTAGCATACAATTATCACAATTCCGCTTGTGACTGGCACACTATAACGACGATCCTGCCCGTGGCATGGCTAGTCCAAAATATCATATTATCTTGATTAATACTTTATCATTTCATATCATATAGTCAAATCATGTCATTTACAGTTTTTCAATGACCGGTATCACTGTCCAATCTATCCAAAGTAATTTATATTTGATGAAACATGGTATATAGAAACATAATAACAATAACATCGATCAATCATACTATTTATTCTAACATACCATGTGAAAACAACCATGCATGCCAATACTCATGTGTACAAATCAAATCATGTCGTTTAAGATATATATACAACTGATGATCATGTCCAAAAATTCTTACCTCTCAGGAGCTAATCCAATATACACGATATTAATTTATACCCAAAACTCACTCAACGACCTTTCTGCTCAGAAGTCTGCTCCCCTATAATAATAAATAATTTTTAATATAAATAAATAATCCTATGGCAACTATAAATCAAAACCTTTTATCCAAATTTTCTCAGTGGTCCACTCGTTGATATCTGTTGCCGACCTTACCGCTGTGTTCTGTAGCTGTGAGCTGGTGTGGACCTCGGTCCCCTTTGCTTTGAAATCCTAGGCTCCCGGACCTGCAAAATAAGGTTAGAGACCCGGGCCGGGGGTTCCGGGGGGTACTCCGACGGTCAAGTTAGTGAGCGGCAAAGTGGAACAGATTCACTAAGACGGATCCCCGCTGGATCTCTGTGCTTAGAGGAATCTTAGGTGAGGAGATGAGTGAGAACGAAAGGGGTTAGCACTCCGGTTCCTGCGACTGGGCTCGTCGGGCTCGCTCCTACGAGTTCCTTTGGAGCTTCCATCTTAGAGTCGCCTCTTCTCTCCGTGCATGCGTTTGCCCTCTTGATTGCTTACCTTTCTTCTTGCCTGTGGTGCCCTTTTGAGATCGTTGGGTGCTTCGTTGCCTCGATTCTCCCCTCTGGGAGCCTAGGAGGTCAACGGCTCTCATCTGCCGTTCTCCTCTTGGTCACCTCTCCTCATGGTTGGGAGTTAAGTGGCGAGCTTGTCTCGTCCTCTGCGCTATCACGAAAGGGAGAACTTGGCGGGACCTCGATACAGGCATGGGCGCCCTCGGGCTCGAGGCGTTGATCGTGGCTCTCTCCTCCGGGGGGGTTCCAAGTCACCGACTGCTGGATCTGGTACCTCGATCAAGGTGCCCCTCCTAAACTGGTGCAAATGAGGTTCCGCACACCGTTACAAGTCTATGGACGCCGTACTGGGTGCGGCGCACTGCGTGCACCGGCCTCAGCAGCATTCTCAGGGCTTGTGCCTTCAGCCCTCCCGACGCTCCGTGGAGTAGGCTTGACTTCGGCCGAGATGGACCCATCAAGGGGTGCCACCTGGCAAAGGAGCAGAGGTGCCTGGCTCGACTTCGGCAAGGTGGGTCCATCAGGGGACGCCACCTGGCGAAGGAGTAAAGGCAGACCCACTTCGGCCGAGGTGGACCCCATGTGGGTCGACACCTAGCAAAGTGGCAGAGGCAAGCTCGACTTCGACCGAGGTGGACCCATCAGGGGGCGCCACTTGGTGAAGGAGCAGAGGTGCCTGGCCCGACTTCGGCGAGGTGGGTCCATTAGGGGCGCCACCTGGCGAAGGAACAGAGGCCAAGGTGGACCATCATGGGGTGACACCTAGCGAAGGAGCAGAGGTGCCTGGCTCGACTTCAACGAGGTGGGTCCATCAGGGGGTGCCACCTGACGAAGGAGCAGAGGCAGGCCCACTTCGGCCAAGGTGGACCCTGCCTGGGTCGACACCTAGCTAAGTGGCAAAGGCAAGCTCGACTTCGATCGAGGTGGACCCATTAGGGGGCACCACCTGGCGAAGGAGCAGGGATGCCCGGCTCGACTTCAACGAGGTGGGCCCATCAGGGGGCACCACCTGGAGAAGGAGCAGAGGCAGGCCCACTTCGATCGAGGTGGACCCCGCTTGGGTCGACACCTGGCGAAGTGGCAAAGGCAAACACGACTTCGATCAAGGTAGACCCATCAGGAGGCACCACCTGACGAAGGAGCAGGGGTGCTTGGCTCGACTTTGATGAGGTGGGCCCATCAGGGGGTGCCACCTGGTGAAAGAGCAGAGGCAGGCCCACTTCGGCCAAGATGGACCTTGCTTGGGTCGACACCTGGCGAAGTGGCAGAGGCAAGCTCGACTTCGACCGAGGTGGATCCATCAGTGACGCGGGACACGGATGCGATGCAGTACTAAAGGTTGATTTAAATTTTATGTTAGTCAAGAGCAAATGTTCATTAACCTAATAGCCTATTAAATAATACGTTAAAAGAATCTATAGCAAGCAACTAAATACTGAATTACATCACCCTAATGCATACCTAACAAAATAATTAATTAGATGGATCATGGCGATTAAGAAACCATCCTAGATTAGGTTCCTACTTTCTAACATCAGATCTAGAGGAAGGAAAAGGGATCTTGAGTTACCGATATGCTTAGAAACCTTCTCTGATGAAGATCTGGATCACTGTACTCTAGGATTGAAGAATCGGACTTCAAACTGATCGCTCCTGGCATCCGAATTCTGAACGAACTGATTCCAAAGCATGAACGCCGATCTTCAGAGTTAGATCTTAAGAGAATTTGCCAAAAACACCAAAAATAGCAATTAAATGTTGGTTAGCTACAGCACAAGTCCTACACTGGGCTACCACTTGGGCAACATTTTTCTTTAGACTTGGCCAATAAAACTGATCCTCTACAGCCAAGATAGTTTTATTATGCCCAAAGTGTCCTGCTAAACCTCCTGCATGTATCTTCCAAATAAGAAAGTCTTTAAGTGATGTCTTGGGAACACACAACCTATTTTCCTTGAACAAATAACCATCTCTTAAGACATACTCACTAAATTTAGTGGATGGCCCTAGCTTCACTGATTCATAAATCTTTCCAAAATTCGGACAAAATTCATATTCTTCCTTTAATCGTTCAAATCCGACTACTTCGATATTCACACAATTCAGCAACATTGTTCTCCTACTAAGTGCATCAGCTACCCTATTCTTTTTCCAGCATGGTGCTTTAGGACAAAAGTATAGGCTTGTATAAATTCGATCCACTTGCCATGTCTAGGATTTAACTTTTTTTGAGAATTTAGGAAGCGAAGTGCTTCGTGATCAGAGTAGAGAACGAATTCTTGCGGTAGCGAGTAATGCCTCCAATACCTAAGAGCTTGTACTACCGCATACAACTCTTTATCATATGTGGAATATTTCAACTTGGCATCACTCAATTTCTCACTAAAATAGGTAATAGGATGATTTTCCTGACTTAATACCCCTCCTATTCCTATGCCTGATACATCACAGGCGACCTCAAAGACTTTGGTGAAGTCGGGTAACCTTAGAACTGGTGCCTTAGTCATTCTATCTTTGATCTCTAGGAAGGCTTTATGGGCAGCTCTAGTCCAGTCGAATTCGCCCTTACTAATGCAGTCGATGATCGGAGCAACAATCATGCTAAACCCTCTGATAAATCTCCTATAGAAGGTAGCTAACCCATGGAAACTTCGAACGTCATGAACATTCCTAGGTATAGGCCATTCAACTATAGATTTCACTTTCTCAGGGTCGGCGGTTACTCCTTCTGGTGTTGCTACAAAACCTAAGAAGATGATTATGGTTGACATGAAGCTACATTTCTTAAGGTTTGCAAATAAAGCTTCCTTCCTAAGGATCTGGCAAATCTGACGGAGGTGGTCTAAGTGATCTTCCCTAGTCTTACTATATACGAGGATATCATCAAAATATACGACCACGAATTTTTCAATAAATGATCGTAACACCTGAGTCATAACCCTCATAAACGTACTTGGGGTGTTTGATAATCCAAAGGGCATCACCAACCACTCATATAGGCCATCTTTGGTCTTGAAAGCCGTTTTCCACTCATCCCCGATTCTAACTCTCACCTGATGGTAGCCACTTTTAAATCAATTTTTGAAAAGATGGTCGATCCAGCCATCATGTCTAGCATGTCATCGAGTCAGGATATGAGAAACTGATACTTTATCGTAATCTTGTTAATAGCCTGGCTATCTATGCACATCCTCCAACTGCCATCCTTTTTAGGAGTCAAAAGTGCTGAGACAGCACAAGGACTCAAACTCTCCCTAATAAATCCCTTTTTCATAAGATCCCCTACTTTTCGTTGTAGCTCCTGATGTTCCATAGGGTTCATCCTATAATGTGGGAGGTTTGGCAATGTGGCTCCTGGTACTAAATCAATTGCATGTTGAATATCTCTTAATGGTAGCAATTGATCCGGTAAATCTTCAGGGTAGACATCTTTAAATTCCTCTAATCAATCTAGGATCTCCTTAGGGTATTCTAGTTTTGGTTGATCCTGAGCTTCCTTGGTAACTAAAATCCAAACTGGTGACCCTCTATCGATTTCTCATTTTAACTCCTTTGCAGAGATCAAATTCAGATTAGACTCTTTTTTCTTTAAGTGACTTGACCCTCTCTTAACATTGTCCTTTGGTGGGGTCGCATTAATCACTATTCTCTTTCCTAGATGGTGAAATGCACACGAGTTCGATCATCCAAATAGGGTGGCATCGTGGTCATACAACCAAGGTCTTCCTAAAATGATGCTGCTAACCCCCATCGGAAGAACATCGAACCAACTCTTTCTTGGTAGGATTGTACCTGAATTGTAACTTGGCATCGCAACCAGATGGAAATGTTGGTTGCATCGATCCAGGATACCTTATAGGGGGTTGGGTGTGGAACAGTTGGTAAATCTAGGCTCTTAACTGCATTAGTAGAAATTACATTGACACAACTCCTACTATCAATTATGACCTTACATACCTTATCCCCTATTTTAATAAAGGTCTGTAGGATGTTAGTCCTATGCCAATCCTCATTCCTCTTAGTTTGAGTCAGGATGCATTGACCACTCCTAATTGGTCTGAGTCTAAGATCTCTTCCTCCTCATATTCCTCCACTAACTCAGCTTCAGCCTCATAAACCTCTTCCTCACAAGGGTCACTAATCTCAGGGTCCTCTACTTCAGGTTCCCCTATATGTAAGGCTCGCGATGGACATTGGGCAGCATAATGATCAGTCTGATTACACTTAAAGCATACTGGAGTTTGGTTTTGATCCTTCTGAACCATAGGTGCCTTACCCTTGTCATCTCTACGAATGGGCCGGTGATTGGGTCTAGGTCGATTTGCAGGGAATCGGTTCTGGTTTGGCCTATTTCCAGGGGCATTAAATCTAGATGAATCAGATTGATAGGTAGGTTTCCTTGGAAATCTCTCAGCATCCCTAGAAACCTGATAGGCATGTTCTAAATCATTCACTTCTCTTAGAATCATTTTCCTCTTAATGTCCTCATTCAGGCCTGCTCTAAACCTAGACAAAGTAACTGACTCAGACTCGGACACACCACGCCGCATAACATACTCATCGAAAATGGCTATGTATTCGGACACAGTCTGATTTCCTTGGGTCACCTTCTGCCACTGATCTAAAAGCCTTTGTTCATAGGAGAATGGTAGGTATTTGGCCCTTAATTTGAGTTTCATGTCCTCCCATTTAGCTATATGTGGGTCTCTTCTTTGTTGGCTTAACCTTTCCATATTATCCCAATACAATCGTGCTTGTCGGATCAACCTAAACTTAGCGAATTTGACCTTACGCTCTTCCGACATGGTGTACCATTCGAAGTACTGATCCATATCACTTTCCCAATCAGAGTACATCTTGGGATCTAAAGTACCATCGAATGTGGGGGCTTATAGTCTGATACTCCTAAGGGCTCGTGCTTCCTGATCATCTATGTCATACTGTTGCCTCCTAGGAATAGGATCAAGTGTAACCTCTCTACGTTGGGCTCGATGCCTTGGAATTGGATCAGGTATGGCCTCTCTACATTGGACTTGATGTCTGGGGATTGGATCATGTGTAAGCTCTGGAAGCTGGGGTCCTGGACCATACTGTGGGATAAATTCCAGTGGTGTAGGGTCAGGTTGAGACACATGGGATCCTTCTAATGAACCTATTTTTTCATTCATTTGATCAAACCTTTGGTCAACTCTAGCACTAAACTGCCTCTGTTCAGCACTAAGCTGCCTCATTTGCTCAGTCAAAGATCTCATGAAAGTTTCCATCGTGGGGTCCATGGATGTACTAGGTGGGTCCTGGGGGACCTAGTATGGGGTTCCTGACCTAGTAGTCATGCAAGGACACAATGCACTCAAACAAACCTAATCGACTATGGATAGCTAGATCTAGAGTCCAAACTAGATGCCTAATCAAGGAGGCAAGCTAGTATGTAGTAACTCAAGACTTGGCTAGGCAGGTGTAAGGGGAGTGTAGGTCCCTGATTGCCAATCCTAGACACTAATCAGAGATTGGCCAGGTAGGCGGACCAGCGCACTTGCCCTTCGGGACGTAATCCCTGAACCACCATTCTAGACACCAAGAAATGGGCACACACAGATTTAGTTGACACGATTGAATTGACACTAACTCAGACCTGACCAATAGGTGTCCCTAAGCTCACTAGAGCAATTAGGTTCTAATCAATTTTAATAAGGGCTTGGGCTCGAATGCAAAGTGGGTGGTTTTGGGCTAGGGAAAGGTTATGAACTCCTTCCCCTATGTTATATTGTATGTCCTTAAAAATCAATTAGAAAATGAATGCAATAAGCAACTAATAAAACTAAACCCTAATGATTTTTTTTTTTTTTGGGCAGAACCTATTCTCAGGCCGAAAACAGAGAACTGCAGTTATCACAAAAAACCATAAATTGTAAACAAATTTCTGAAAATACTTTGAATTTCAAGGAAGCTAACTAAAATAAATTTCATATTTTTTTGATTTTTATATGTGCAGAAACAATTAAAACAACAGAGCATATACTGGAAGGCTGAGATGTAGAATTTAACTAAATGCAAGATTAACTTAATCTAAACCTAGGGCTCTGATACCAAATTTGACGCGAGATACCGATGCGATGCAGTACTAAAGGTTGATTTAAATTTTATGTTAATCGAGAGCAAATGTTCATTAACCTAACAGCCTATTAAACAATACGTTAAAAGAATCTATAGCAAGCAACTAAATACTGGATTACATCACCCGCATGCATACCTAACAAAATAATTAATTAGATGGATCACGGCGATTGAGAAACCACCCTAGATTAGGTTCCTACTTTCTAACATCAGATCTAGAGGAAGGAAAAGGGATCTTGAGTTATCGATACGCTTAGAAGCCTCCTCTGATGAAGATCTGGATCAGTGCACTCTAGGATTAAAGAATCGGACTCCAAACTGATCGCTCATGGCATCCGAATTCCGAACGAACTGATTCCAAAGCATGAACGCCGATCTTCAGAGTCAGATCTCAAGAGAATTTGCAAAAAATACCAAAAATAGCAATTAAATATTGGTAATCAAAAGCTAGAAGGAAGGCTGGCACTAGGGTTGTTGGTTCTCCCGGGGATCTTCTTCTTTGGTTGGCTTCTAGGATCTCTTCAAAGCATTGGATGAAGGCCTTGAAGAGACTTAGGGATCAGATTTGATGGAGGGACTAGATGGATAAACAGGGTGTCGCACCCCGGTAGAACTTGGATGTCGCACCCAAGTGTTCTAGGCGTCACACTTAGCACCTATCAGCCATCGTAGCTAGAAAGGAATTGGGAGAAGAACTCGGCAGAGTTTCATTTCATTTCATTTCATCAAATTTCATTAATTACAAGGGGGGAGGTGTAGGGGTATTTATAGAACCCTAACCAGAGAAGTGAGGGACTCAAATACAAGAGTTTCATTACAACTCTAGACTTCAAGTTTACATTGCCTGGACTCCTGCTGGATGAAAAAAATAGACTCCTATCCATAGTTGGCGCCAAGATGAGACTTTGATGGAGGGTCATGATTGCTTTTGGGTTGGTCATTATGATTGGACTCCAGTGTCTTGATAATGTATTCTTCTAGAGCTGCCTGGACTCTTCAGTCTAGATTGGAGAGAACTCTAGAGTCTTGCTGAAATTCTAGAATCTTTGAAGCTTGAACAGTTAGCAGCTTATTTGAATGGAATGCTAGGAACCCTTGGACCTCCAACACTAGGTGAGAAAAAATTTCCAAACCCCTTTGAATGCTTGGCCGACTTCTCACTTTGGCGTGAAATATTATGAGCAGAAGGGCGCCATCTAGGAGAAGTCCTTCACAATTACTCCTCTTAAAATTTTGTGCGCCTTTCTTCATGGGCCGACCAAAAGAAATTGTCTTGATGAGTGTAGCTTGTCCAAATTTAAATGGTAGGCCATGTGTCATTGTCCCCCTGGTGACGTGACAATAGTAGTCCTAAAATCTGCAAAGTTGACATGCAAAATAGGCTAGCATATGACAAGAGCTTGTGCTAGCACATGGGTCACATGGGCTTGTCTTGAACTAGCACATGCGTCTTGATTTGAGTCACATGGGTATTATAATTGGTCTCCCCTGTAATACAAGACTCGACAACTAATTTTTACAGGACTCAATAAATTACTAAAGTCCTATTTGATCAATTGGAACCCAATTTGATCAAAAGGGCAAGACATGTAAATACGTAGTTTAACTTGGTAAAAGGGGTTTAGCCTAAAAGGCTAAATAAATAAAACCCTAATTCCAGTTAGTAAAAGGGGCTAACCCTAACTAATCCAAAATAACAAAAATTAAAATAAATTATTTACATGGATAAAAGGGTTGGGTCCAGGGTTTCATTCACAGGTGATCCACAAGGATGTGGGTTCAACCTGTCGATATTTTCGGGCCCTGATATCCTCACCAATCAGGGGGCGCCACCTAGCGAAGGAGCAGGGGTGCCTGGCTCGACTTCGACGAGGTGGGCCCATCAGGGGATGCCACCTGGCGAAGGAGCAGAGGCGGCCCACTTCGGTCGAGGTAGACCCGCTTGGGTCGACACCTGGTGAAGTGGCAGAGGCAAGCTCGACTTCGACCGAGGTGGACCCCGCCTGGGTCGCCACCTGGCGAAGGAGCAGGGGTGCCTGGCTCGACTTCGACGAGGTGGGCCCATCATGGGGCGCCACCTGGTGAAGGAGCAGAGGCAGGCCCACTTCGATCGAGATGGACCTCGCCTAGGTCGACACTTGGCGAAGTGGTAGAGGCAAGCTCGACTTCGACCGATGTGGACCCATCAGGGGGCGCCACCTGGCGAAGGAGCAGGGGTTCCGAGCTCGGCTCGAGGTGGGAATGATCGTTGGTCAAACCACCTGGCAGGAGAGCTCGGAAGAGAACGCCATGTGGCCCTGCCTAGCGGCCAACTGGGTCTGACGTACGCTCCACGTTAGCGATGTTGCCATATCAGTTGCCCCCCACTCCCAAGTCCTATCGAAGCGCCGCGGCAGGAACGTGGAAAGTTAATGCAGAGATGATGTGGAAGGACAAAAATCTTGCACAATAATTGCCTTGATTGTTGCCGCTCCGCTCATGGCCCTTCTCCATGAGGTCCTTCACATCGGCTGCAAGCTTGCCCAGCCTTCGCTCTTTTTTGGCCTCCTTCCTTGTCGAAGTGGAGAGGAAGTCCCGAAGCAGGAGCATGTCAGTCCCGATCTGCATCAAAGAAAGAGTTAGAACTTTTTGAAGGATCCAACTGGAATATTAAAAGGGAGAATTGGATACTTACTGTGAAGAGCAGGGGAAGGATCCCGAGCAGAGCGTCCGCGTAGTCCTGGTCGCCCCTCAGGCGGCGGTCTCGGGGCATGGCTGCATACTCCATCATCATCTCCGTAAGATCCTGGTCGTGGATGATGGAAGCATTGCCACTAAGCCCTGCCAGTACGGGCGGGGCTCGGAGGAGGGCTGAGTCAGAGTCCCTCCAGTGGGTGGAGCTATAGTTATACCCAAAACTCACTCAACGACCTTTCTGCTCAGAAGTCTGCTCCCCTATAATAATAAATAATTTTTAATATAAAATAATATTCCTATGGCAACTATAAATCAAAACCTTTTATCCAAATTTCGTCAGTACTCCACCCGTTATACCCTTCATAAATTTCAAGAAAGAGAGCTTTTCGATATCTCCTCTTCAATATTTATATTTTTCTCCTCTTTCACTCTCCTCTTTTTTTCCTTCTTTTTTCCTTTTTTTTTTTTTTTTTTCTCCACCAAATATAGGCCCCTCTTTTTTTTTCTTTCTTTCTTCTCTTCTCCCCCAAACCCCTGCTGTTCTTCCTCGGCTAGACCAAACTGACCTCCCATGGTTGCTGGCGGCCATAGGAGGTGGTTACCAAAAAGGAGGCTCGGCGGACCGGAGGGAAGACGGTGGCTTGGCCACCGATGATGCACGGCCCAAGGCAAATAAAATCGGAAATCAACTAAAATCCCAATTAAATCCTCCCTAAAATTGAATTAAGGGAGTAAAAGACTCACCGGCATTGAAGAGATTTTCGATCGCTCGTCAGAGAGGAGGAAGACGGCGTGGAAGGAGGCTTGATGGGACTTAGTTAGCGGCGGTGAGGGGAGATTTAAAGAAAATTCCCCGATGAGTTTCCTTGCCGTTTGGGAAAGAAAAACTTTATCGATCGGAGTCTTATCCCACCTTAAATTCATCGCTGACCACCCCCTCCTCTCCCTGGCTATCCCAGCATCTTTTTCGATGAGATTTTTGGTCCAATAAGAGGGAGAACGAGTTTTCCTTTTCTAGTTCTCTCTTCTTTTTTTCTTGCATTTTGGATTGAAGTCGGCTGGGCCTGCTGATTTTGGCCCAAAAGTTTTCCTTTTCTAGTTCTCACATTCTCCCTCCATTAAAATAATTTCATCATCAAAATTTACGACCTGGCTCGTGCCAGCCAACTTCAACGCAAAAGCCCAAATCTCACATTCTCCCTCCATTAAAATAATTTCATCATCAAAATTTACGACCTGGCTCGTGCCAGCCAACTTCAACGCAAAAGCCCAAATCTCACATTCTCCCCCCATTAAAATAATTTCATCCTCAAAATTTACGTACCCGCGCCCATGCCATGGAAATCCTATACCATCCATTGTTAGTAACACATATCACTTAAATAATCATGAACATATTACTTTATCTACCCCACCTAATAACTAACCCACACTTTCTCAATGAACTTATATCCTAAGATCTTATAACCTTGCTTTGATACCACTCTGTAATGTCTCGAATCTAGCACAGGAATTAGGTACATGATTGACCGCACAACCCTAGGTTTCATCCTAGAGATCATGCCAGGCCTAGGTACATAAGATTTTCTTCATTCAAAAAAAATCACATCAATTAAACCAATGTTGTTTAAATTATTTAATAATAACTAAATAGTCCATCTATTCAAGTCAAAACCATTAAATGATCCACCTAGTTATTACATAAGTATCAGCAACAAAACTAACTAAATAATCTAAATATTGATATTCAGTCTTACGCTCAGTCCGATCCTTGCTGTGTATCCTGCATCTCTGAAAAAATTGAAACGTAATGAGTGAGCTTTACAGTCCAGTAAGGTCTCCAAAAAGTCATACCAATAATAGTACAATTTGAAAATAATTGAAAAATAATAGTTTATCAGATCATGCAGTCAAAATAACTCGAATATCATATCTATCAAAATATTTAATGAGATCATGATTTCTTTTTATGTTTCTTATGGTAATCCTTTTGCTTTAGGATTTTAAACTAACCACGGTCACACTCCCGCCAGTGACTGGCATACTATTATCATAATCCCATCTGTGACTGGCACACAATTATCACAATCCCGTCTATGTCTGATACACTATAACCACGGTCTTGCTCGTGGTATGGCTAATACAAAATACCGTATTCTCTTGATTAACACTTTATCATTTTATATCATGTAGTCAAATCATGTCATTTACAGTTTTTCAATAACCGGTATCACTGTTCAATCCATCCAAAGTAATTTATATTTGATGAAACATGGTATACAGAAATATGATAATAATAACATCGATCAATCATACTATTCATTTAACATACAATGTGAAAACTACCATGCATGCCAATACTTATATGTACAGATCAAATCATGCCATTTAAGATATATATATAATTGATGATCATGTCCAGAAATTCTTATCTCTCAGGAGCTAATCCAATATACTCGATATTAATTTATACCCGAAGTTTGCTCAACATCCCTTCTGCTCAGAAGTCTATTCTCCTACAATAATGAATAATTTTTAAAATAAATAAATAATCCTAGGACAACTATAAATCAAAATATTTTATCCAAATTTTGTCAGTGGTCCACTCGTTGATACCCTTACTTCACGAATTTCAAGAAAGAGAGCTTTTCGATCTCCCCTTTTTAATATTTATATTTTTTTCTCCTCTTTCTCTCTCTTCTTTCTTTCTCCTCTCTTTTTTTCTTATTTTTTCCTTATTTTTCTTTCTTTTTTTTTTCTCCACCGAATAGAGGCCCCTCTTTTTTTTTCTTTTATTCTACTCTTCTCCCCTAAACCCCTGCTATTCTTCCTCGGCTGGATCGAACTGGCCTCCTACGATTGTCAGCAGCCATGGAAGGTGGTTATCGAAAAGGAGGCTCGATGGATCGGAGGGAAGACAGCGGTGCGGCCACCGACGATGCACGATCCAAGGCAAACAAAACTGGAAATCAACTAAAATCTTGATTAAATCCTTTCTAAAATTGAATTAAGGGAGTAAAAAACTCACCGACAGTAAAGAGGCTCTTGCTCGCTCGCCGGAGAGGAGGAAGATGACGTGGAAGGAGGCTTGATAGGGCTCGGTTGGCGGTGGTGAGGGAAGATTTAAAGAAAATTACCTTGACGAGTTCCCTTTCCATTTAGGGAAGAGAAACCCCATCGATCGGAATCCTATCCCATCCTAAACTCGTCGTCGACCACCCCCTCCTCTCCATGGCTATTCCAATATCTTTTCCGGCAAGATTTCTGGCCAAATAAGAGGAAGAACAAATTTTCGTATCCTGGTTCTCTCTTCTTTTTTTTTTCTGCGTTTTGGGTTGAAGTCAGCTAGGTCTACCGACTTCGACCCAAAAGCCCGAATTTCACATCACTCCCAAATCTGGCCATTTTATTAAACAAGTAATCTAATCCAATTTATAATAAATTAAAACAAGTTAAATAATTTAAATAATCAAGTAATGCTGTCCCTATTGAGTAGTCAATGTCTCTTATAGTAAGTGCACTTCACATGCCTAAAGCTAATGTGCATTAAAGAGCCAAGAAATGGCAAATGGAGAGAATTTTCAAACAGAGAATACTAAGGCGCAGTTGGCAACACATGGCACCCACTATGAGCATCTCATTATCATATCTACGTACCATCCAAGAACTTGAAGATATTTAACTTGTATCTATCATGGATTATAATATATAATACTCATTCATACATCATAAAGTCCCTTGCAAATACTATGAAATCGTTAATCTTATTGGATGCTGACTTTAAGCGGACATTCATGTGACTATGATCCATTACCTGAGTAAATAATGAAGCATACCCCCCAATTGGGCCACCTATCATTTGTTCTTCAGATCTTTTCTGATTTTCTTAATGATAGAATCAAAATCATGCAGGATACTTCTCTTACTTTAATCCAACACAATCCACTTATTAAATGATAACCAGGCTACAAAGTTTCCGCGCGTCTTAGAATACCACGCTAACTGGCAGCATATTACCATGACAAACAAAGAGGGCTCTTTATCTCTCCCAAACATAAAAAATGATGATTTTTCCAAGATAAAATGGGCTTAAAGCCTCTATCCTAGGGTCTCACATCATTGAATTCTGAGCTTGAGCCTACACCTAACATAGATATTTATTGATGAAAAATATGATCAGGTCAGAGACATGAGACTTACAGTAGCATGAGTGGTCCATCGCCAGGCAGCACGATCATCAATCGAAAATACAAGGTCGAAGTTGACTGGATCAAAGGGCCTGATGTAGCACATCTGATCACGCGGAGGCCATGTTGATCGGGGCCACCATAGAGTTACCGATCGTGCATTGAGGTAAGCCATCGTGAAGCGGATAAGACCTCCATGATTGGTAGACCATTCTAGCACTGATGCACCGTTTGCTCAACGAATTAAGGCCTGGTAAAAAGAAATCGCTGACTCCAATACTACCAGGGGGGATAATGCTACAAGCATACAATTAGCCTCACCATTCAATTGACCGCTTGTCAGGAGGGACAACATCTCTCCGACTGACTGACTAAGCATCAGGTTTTTAAGTAAGCCAATCCGAGCCAAGCCCAATCATTTCATAGTAACGTGCTTGGCCATAAGCCTTCGAGCAGGCATCGACATTGACCAACTCCTATATACAAAAGGTATCAGCGAGCCTACGCTGACTATTCATAAGGCACTTGGTCATAAACCTTCAAGTAGATATCGACAGTAACCAATTCTTATACTTGAAAGGTATCAGTGACCCCTCACCGATCGTTCGTCGGGCCAGACCACGTGACCGACATGAAAGAGCCTACCCCCTAAAGACATCCTAGTCGATTGTTCATTAGTTACCTATCACGTCCCGAATCCAGCACCAGAATCGGCTACGCGACCAGCCACACAAACCTTAGGTTTTATCCTAGGGGTTATGCAAAGCCTAGGTACACAAGAGTCATACATTTAAAATCACATCAATTGTATCAATATGAATTAAAAGAGTGAATATAACTAAACAATTCTTTTATTTAAATCAAACTACTAATGGTCCACTGATCCATAATAAGTATCGACAATCGAAAAACTACATAATACTAACTAACAAACTAAAAGTCGATGTTCCGTCTCACGCTCAGCCAAATCTTGCTACGCGTCCTGAGTCTCTGAAAAATCAAAAAGTAGGAAGTGGGCTATACAACCCAGTAAGGTTCCCTCACAATCACACCAGTATCAATATAAAAACTGAAAGCAGCAAGATCACAGTAATATAACAAGAAAACGATAAATTTTCGGTCATGCAACCAAAAACAATCATATATCAAGATATCAAAAACCTTTCACAACATTATATTTTCTTTATATGTTTTCATTACTTTTCCTTCTTTTTTAGGGTTCTGGACTAGCCATTATCATACGACGTCCATGATTGGCAACCACACAATCAACATGTATTCTAAGCCCGTGGCTAGGCTAGCTCACGTACAAAGTCCATGACTCTGGCTGTCTCATGTTTTAAACGCCCATGGCCGGCTATTCTATGTATGAAGCCCGTGGCTCCGGCAACTTTAGATCCATGGCTAGTTCATACACCGTTATCACTTTATCCATCTACATCATCTTATCACATCATAACATTCATAGCTTTTCAATAACTATATCATGGTCCAACCCACACAAATAATACATCATTAAAAACATATGGTATACCAGAACATAGCTAGTAACATCAAAAGATCATGTTGTCCAACACATAAATATCAACTATTCCATGCAAATCTAGCCATGTATGCGATGCTCATATGCCCGGATCAAATCATGTCGAAATAGACACACACATATATATATACCGGTGATCAGGTCCAGAGATCCTTACCTCTCAAGAATCAACTGTCTATACCTGAACTAGTCCGTATTCGAATTTTGCGCGATGCCTTCCTGCTCAGAAGACTAATTTCTACATTAATAAATAATTTTATTAAAAATCTAAATTCTCAAGTTTCACGAATCTCGAGAAAATTTCTTGATTCTCTCTCTTCTTTCTCGCTCTTCCTCTCTTTTTTTTTTCTTTTTTTTTCCTGAACCGTACATAACCCCCCTCCTTTTTTTTTCTTTTCTTTTTTTTTTTTCTTTCTTCTTCTCCGAACCAAGGCTTCTTCTTTTGTTTTCTCTTGACTCCCTTGCTTCCTCCTTGGTTCGGCTCGAGTTCATGGCCTTGGAAGCCATGGCAGGTGGTGGTCGGGAACGATTACTGGTCATCATCGGATGGAGGGGTCGGCGACGTGGCCCTCGACGGTGCAGCCCCGATGATGTACAGCCCAACAAAATCAAACCAAAACCTGATTAAAACCTTCCCAATAAATCCAAATAATGGAAGAAGAGACTCACTGGCCGGCATTGGAGAACTCCCGGTCGCTTATCGGAGAGGAAAGAGATGCTATGGAAGGACTAGTTTGGCGATGGCTTGGGGAATTTAAGGAAAAACCCACCGACGGACTCCTCGTTATTTGGGGAAGGGAACCCACATCACCAGAGTCCCAAACTCTCCCGGACTCATCGCCGACCATCTCCCTCTCCCCTCACGACTCCTCCATCGAGACCCCTGGCGAAAACTCTGCCCGGATAAGGCCAATCCCAGCTCCCCTGTTTCCGACTCCGAGTTTCCTTCGTTCTCCTTCTTTTTTTTTTTTTGTAACTGGGCTGAAGTCGGCTGGGCTTGCCGACTTTGGCCCAGTGCTCGGGTTTCACATTACCGATGCCATTCAACCAATCATTTCTAACCGATCAGGCATTGACATAGGCCAATCCTTACAAGTCCTATGGCCTTTATCTTATCAAATGCGCATCTCCCTCAGCAAGAGTCACTCGGTCAAGGCCCCTCAGCCGGCCAGGTCTCAAACATCCAAGCTGACAGAACTATAGGAGTCTTCTACTTCAAGCTCCCAAGGCACAGCACTCTGACACTCACTACCATGGCTTCTATCATGTAGCTGGACTCCCCATCTCATTCCAAAATTTTCGAATCATTGCAAATCTAAGCAAATGAAAAAGGCATACATGGACTCATGTCACAATCCGGATCACTATTTAATGAAGTGTGGCATATTTTGAACTAACGACAAAGCTACATTTAAGGAAACAAGATGTACCCTACCAGCAAGCAAGTCCCAGGCAGCATGTGGAATCCCCTGTCATCTTTTACTGGATCTAACAGGATTTCCATCATCCCTAAATTGTCATTAAATCTTTACTTATAAAAGGGACTTCATGCAAGTTCCCAAGATACGCGTGCTCTCCCACTTATGTTCCTCACACTATTTATCCGATATTGACTTGAGCATCAGAGTACCTTTGATGGGGCCATCCTAGATGGAGTTTTTTTATAGGTACCACTTCTCGGAAGGCCGCCTGCATCATGTACTCCAGCATCACTTCCACACTTTTTCCGGTGCTCGATAAATTTGGGCACTAACAATATCTTATCTTAAAATAAATCATTGTTCTTTCAGGCATTGTTTATGTAAATAGGGAATTTACTTAAAAGAGGTCAAGATTGGAACCAACCATAGAGGTCTAGTATGTGGAAAATTTTTCAGATTCAATCAAAGAGTCCCGAGACACTCGCAATGGTTTGCACTTCACTGTTGTTCTTAATACTCAACCCATACAATCCACATATAATTGAAATATGATGATTTATGAGTGCATCTCTCAGCTTAGGAGTAGAACATGAAAAAATAATCAGATACGTTTCTTTCTGATATTTATGAATCAGTGTTATAGCCCAGTACTCGAACAGCTGCATTCGGCTTTTGCTGTTTGAAGGATTTCCCATTGTAGCTTGGGAGGTATTTCTCCAAGTGTTTCATGACATGGGTAATTATTCTAGCATTTCTATGAAATGAATGATGGCACCCGCCACAGTTTTTCTAAGAGATGTTATGTGATTTGCACTAATTATCCCCTCCAAATCTACCTTGCCAATCACTATAAGAGTATATAAATAATAATTCAGACATTCCTTTTTGGTGAGAAATTTGCAGATATCTTCATATATATCAACCCGGTTGTGCTGACTTAACCATGAATGTGATTAGTTTCTCAACACACATTTCCATGAGAATTAACTGACATATTTTACTTGGATCCTAGACTTTCCTAGTGATACCTGCTCATGTGCTACAGATTGTAGAGTAAAATCGAGAACTTGCTTGAGGTTGCAAATGAGACCAAATTAGCACTCAAAGGAGGAACATCATATATATAGCTCTTTGAACAATGGACAGTGCAACAAGGACAAAGAAGCCAATCATCCCTCAGATGTCCAGTATATAAACTTTGTCAGATAATTAATGTTGTGGTGAGCTTGCTTCTTGCCCATGCAAGGACACTTGGTTATCATGCTCCCACATTTGAACAAATGCTCCTGGTCCAAGCTTTGAACCAATGGAACGATATCGCCGACACTCGCCTGTCATGAGATCCCAACAATTCTCACCCAGTCTTTTTCTGAATCACTGTAAGCCTTATCTTGGATACTGGAGTCTGTCCCCCACAACTTTCTTATGTTATACAGTGTTGAAGAAGATGAAAAATAGACCCCCCACCCTTTATCTCAATTCATTGTGGAAGAGGACATGATCTTTTTGGTACAAAATTGTCATAATTATTTTGTAGCATCCTATGTTTACATATGCTCTTGGAAGAATCTCATCGTAGCTAGGTGCATGCCCTTGAAATTTATTGTATTTCACAACACAATAACCTTCAATTAATCTATGATTCATGGACATATGAGGATTGCTTGCCTAATCGCACACTTCATCTTTAACAGGATGCTTTCTTTGCTTCCTTTTATTCTTCCCTTCTTCTCATTTATTTATAAATAAATTAAATTTTAAATTCTAAAATAGATTCCGAATTGCTCCAAGCTTGCAGGGGGTTGAAGGTGAGGAGGTTGTGATATTTGGGCTTGGGCTGAAGTCGGCAGGTCCAACCGACTTCAGTCCAAACTGGCAAAAAAAAAAATGAAACAAAGGAGTATGAGTCAGAAACAGGGGAGGAGTACTCACCTTATCTGGCCGGGGATTTCGTCGAAAAAGACCTGGGGAAGAGCCTTGGAGGGGAGGGGAGTGATCGACGACGCGTTTGAGTGTGTTGGAACTTTGGTTTGGATGGTATTTGTTTTCTAAATGGCGAGGGAACCCGTCGGTGTGGGTTCTTTAAATCCCTTTTATCGTCGCTGAATCGAGCTCCATCGAGCCCTCCCACACCGTCGTTCTCCTCTCCAGCGAGTATCCGAAAGTCCGTTGAGGCATGGTGAGTTTTCTTTAGAAAGGTTTAATCTAGTTTTTTGGTTTGATTTCGAATTGGTTTTGTCTTGGAGCCGTGGACTGCTAGTGGCCGCATCGCTATTTGCCTTCGATCTATCGAGCCCTCCCGACAACCACCTTCCATGGCCATCGTCGGCAGTCGTGGGAAGGCCGGTTCGGTCGAGCCAAGGAAGAGCTAGGGAAGGGGGTTCGGGAGAAGAGAAGGAAGATAAGAAAGAAGGAAAAAAGAAGAAGAAAAAAAAAAGGGGATCTGTTTGGTACACAAAAAAAAAAAAAAAAAGAAATAGGAGAGAGAAAAAAGAGAGAGAGAGAGGAGTGGAGAGAAGATGTGGAGAGAGAAAGAGGGGAAAATAAAATTTAAAATAATAATATTATTATTATTGCAGAAAGAATCAGGAGAAAATATTTTTCTCGAAATTCACGAAGCTAGGATTTTGGATTGAATAAAAAATTATTTATTATTATAGGGGATTAACCTTTGAGCAAGAAAGTGCTTAGCGAGCCCCATATACAAATTAATATCGAATATTCTAGGACTAAATTCTGAAAGGTAAGGATCTATGGACTTAATCATTTATTGTATATAGATATTTTACATGACATGGTTTGATTCGTGCACATGATCATTAGCATGCATGGTTGTTTCGCATCGTATTTTTGACTGCCTGTGATGAATAGTAAGTTTGACATTATTATTTATGTTTTTATATACATGTTTATCAAGTAAAGTTTTTGAGTGGGTTGGACCATGATGCCGGTTATTGAAAAACTGTAAATGACACGATTTGATATGATGATGTGGAAGGTAAAGTATTAACGGTGTCTGGACTGGCCATGCCACGGGATCGTGGTTACCGAGGTTGCCTGAGCCACCGGTTTGTACATGGAATAGCCGGCCACGGGCGGTTAAAACGTGGGACAGCCAGAGCCATGGGCTTAGTACGTGAGCTAGCTTGGCCACGGGTGGATAATACATGGTTGATTTTGAGGTTGCCAGTCATGGGTTGAAGCATGACCATGGTTAGTCCATAACCCTAAAGAAAAAGGATGATTAAATCGAAAATATAAAAGGAAACCTGATTTTGATAAAAGGTTTTGTCATATACGATATTTAAGTTATTTTGGTTGCATAACCTGTCAAACTATTATTTTCCTGTTATTTTCAAATTATTATTATTATTGGTGAGACTGTTTGGAGACCTTATTGGGTGTAGAGCTTATTCCTTACTTTTTCATTTTTTCAGAGACTCGGGATGCATAGCAAGGAATGGACTGGGCGTGAGACTGAATATCTACATTATTTAGATAGTTTAGTTAGTTTTAGTTTTTTTCTTTTCGGTTACCGATGCTTGTTGTGAATCAATGGATCATTTAGTAGTTTTGACTTGAATAAATGGATTGTTCAGTTATTACAGAATTGTTTAAATAATATTGGTTTATCTAAAATAATTTTTGAGTAAAGTGAATATCGTGTATCTAGATCTTGCATGATCTTAGAATGTATTTTAGAATTTGTATGACCGGTCGTATAGCCGATTTCGATACCGAATTCGGGATACGATAGAGGTTCAAAAAAAGAGAATTAACCAATAAACTATGAAATGACAAGGTGACAACAGGAAAACAAATGGATCGATGAGATCTAATCAGGGTGATATCTTACTTTTGACAGGCAAGCTAGGACAGATCCCATCATTTTGCTTCGTAGTAGAACCGAGATGGTACAATAATCTTACCCACTGCCCTTAAAATCACCCACCGTTTAAATTTAAGCAAACATTTTTGTACCAATTGCTAAGCAAGGCCATTATTTTTTGGGAATATTTAGTTTTTTTCTTAGATTAGCCAAGCGAGCATATGGTTGACTTCGGTTCTTGCATATCTTTATGCAAACATATGTCACATATTTATTAGCAGGTTACATCTTACCACTAGGTAGGTTTAGAAAACTATAGTCGGTCTAATTAACAATTTTAAAGACTGATATTGGTGTAATAAAATGATTTGATAAGCGTGCTATTCTCATTAGGAGATCCCTCTTAACATTATTTTTTTTGCTAATTATATATTTTGCTGGCAAGGTTGCTTGGCGTATATCCCCACCAAAATGAGCATCAAACTAGATTTTACATGCGCTATGGATGAAGATAAAAGACAAACCATACGCGGCACCACATGTACCAATTAATTATAATCATGTACCATGACAATCAATTTTTATTTTTCTATGAATCAATCATTACTGTAAATATTTTCATATAATAAATAAAGAAATAAAAATAAAATGGTTAGCATGGTACATGATCTTGCGGTGCTCGAGGAGGGGAGCATAATTGTTGTTGATAAAGTGTTTTGTATCTCTAGATGTTTCTAAAAGTCGAGATCCAGGCATGCAAAGGGGCACATTAAAAAAGGTACATAAAGTATTTTCCCATATAGTGGTTTATGATTATGGATATAGTTTCATTAGATTATAGCATTACCGTGCATGCATGCATGCTTTATCTGCTTTTTGAGGAAACATTACTGCGTCGACTAATTGCAAAATTTAAATTAGATATATAATAAAATTTTCTGCCACCATTACAAAGAGAAATGGTATACAAATACACACACACACACACAAAACAAAATTGTAAGGAGTCCCAAACTCTCAAGTGCAATGGATAAGGATGGTGAGATAAATCATAGGTGTACATGTACAGGTAAACAAAATATGGTGTGGGCTATCTCTCACTGTTGTTCCGCACTCCTCGATCGTCTGAGTTTAGGAACGATAAGGGACACGGTTATGTGTGCTTGTGATTGATATGACCCACTCACCCTGATTCCCTGAGGAAGGCCAGGAGGGCCGGTTTTATGAGCTGTAATCTCAACTTCTCTCCCATCTCGTGGACTCGCCGTGCCTTAAAAATCAACTTACAAAATTGGACATACTATCACTAATGAAATTAATCAAATATCTTTTATGTTACATGTACATGGTAAAAAAAAGCCTATAAATCATATTACCTTTTTTTTTTTTTTTTTATATATATATATATATATATGATTATTTTACGATATGTCAAACGTTAGGGTCGTTACTTCTATAATTTTGGCCCTTCTATGTTAACTTCCCTTTGACTCACAAATACGATAGGCCTTCAATACATTGAGAATGATGAGCAAGAGAAAATAATATAAGAGAGGAATCTATATGGATGATCGAGTTCAAAACTTTTAGATCGAGTTGGGTTCTACATATGTACCGAAATTTCTGTAACATAACATGGTAGTCCTGTGTAGCAATTGGGACATGGGAGGAGTTGTTTGGGAGTCAATTAATGGAGACTCGCCTATATACCATGTAGCCGACTGCCGGATTTTTTAGACCTAATGCTCTAACCGGGGAAAAGAGTTGTGCAGCAAAGCTAGCTTCTTTTTTCCTCTTGAAATTTGAATTAAAAACAAATTTCACCAAAGATTTTTTAGCAGCAAATAATCAAGTATATATGAAGCTGTACTATTAATAGTTTCTGAAAATTCTTAATTTATCGACTTATCATGACATATATTCATGAATAATTGCAAAACTTTTCAATAGATTCGCAGTGTAAAAGATCAGATTGTACATGTGGTGGAGGATGGACTTGATCATATATGGTTTTTCCTTCTTATTGTTGGCTTTATGGTGGTTTCGGCGTGGATTCCACGCTTTTACCCCATGACAAAAGGGGTTCTGAGATAGTGGGTGACAGTGGGTCACATGCCTCTCTTAAGGGCAGGACTTTTTTTTCTCGTGGGTCCAAAGAGATGGAGTACGGGTGGAGGATGCCTTGCCTTGTCAGTGGGACATCACCACCAAAACCAAAGACAGACCCCTTTTCAAAACACCTTGTTTTCTTACCACCCATGTTCTTTCCCAGCCCCACCTACATGCATTCCTCTCTTTTCCTTCTTTCTTTTGTACTCTTCCTCGTCTCCATATTCTCTTTCCCCTTCCAGCTGCAAGAGAAGCCTTACTGTAGGCTTTGAGTTTTTCCAGTCCAGTGGTGGTTGGTGTGCATGGACCCTTTAAAGCCATCACTAAAACTTTCGACCAAAGCACTTCGATTCACACTTGTTAAAAGAACGTTGGACCTAAGATGATGCAAGTTATATGTCCATAAGGTTTTTTTTTTAGGGAAACCTATAAATAAATATTGGTCCATGGTCCAAATCTAAATCAAGTATATTGGTTAATTACTTGCATATTCTCTCTCACCATCTCTTCACCAATTAAGTTGTCATGCGTTGAAGCTTGAATGAAGGGACACAAAGGTATAAATATGTAGAGAGACACCCTATGCTTCGATCGTGCCCATGCAAAGCCGCATAGCATCAACAAAATCCATGTAATTAACTTGGTTTTGATCTCATAATTTTATTTCACATCTTTAACAATATGGGGGAAAAAAAGGTGCTGTGACTTGAAAAAAAACCTACTAATAAATAACAAAGACTTTATTACTCTACCAAATCCCTCCTCCAAGCTGACTCAAATTTTAAGGGCAGGGCTAGTTTTCTTCATACACCACTGGTTTCGATTCAAGGCCCGAGATCATGTCTATGTAGAGCATGGAGAGCGATCGAGCGGGCAGCACTCGATCGATACGTTACCAATGAAATCTATCGAATGGATCAGTGGAAGCTGTGGTGATCTGACCAGGCCCAGAATGAAGATTGGTCTTCCATGCTGCATAACAAGTTGCTAAGGCTTCCATCAGGGACTCCTTGTTCGATCCTAGGGTATTGGATCTCTGGTCTGGAAGAGGTTTGGAGCAGCTGATCTATGTCTGCTGGCCTAACTGATGGGAAGAAGGGTATGCTTTGGTGAGGATTTAGGGGACTCTCGATGGCCGATGTTCTCGAGATATCCAAGTTGATCTCTGAGCTGTTCTCACTTCTATTGCTGCAAGAACCTTCTGTTTCCTTATTGAGGTTGATGAGTTCTGATGTTTCCCTGCCCTTGAGAGCTAAGATCTGCAAATTATAAATGGTTCGGTTCAAATACAAGAGATATATGTTTGACCGAGACTAATCAGTAAGGTGATGAATTGTGCTATGAGATTCTCGTAGTTAATAACTACTCGAAGTGAAACGATAACTTGATAAACTTCAGCATATATAGAAATTAAATAGATAAGAAAAATAGTGCAAGATGTGCAACTTTCATTAAGTACCAATATTAAAATCCCGAAAGATGTGGCTTTTATTATTATATAGGTGAAGAGGGGGAAAAAAATAACAGGTGAAGACTTTGTGCTTCATCCCATCACCATCTTATTTCTGAAAACCATATGATATACTCAATCATTAGAAGAATACATGGCCAATCTATAGGGCATCTTTCTCGAAATGCTCGTAAGCATCTAACAATCCCAAGGATTTGAAACAGATCTTTTTCAAAAGACTCAAATCAGAAGGATTTGACAGCTCCATGCAACAAATAATATTAAAACATAAAACTGCTTGTATTCCACCAAATTTAACAACCAGATACTTGTTTTGAGCCATCAATGGAACAATAAAGAGAAGAACTTGAAAACCAAAAAGTTTCAAGGAGATGCATGCAGAATTCCGATATACCTCAGCTTGGAGCTTCTTGTTCTGGGCTTGTAGAGCATCATTCTCTGACTTGATGGCCTCAAACTGCCTCTTGAGCACATCATAGTCTTTCTCCAATTGCTTGGTCTTCCACCTGGCCCTCCTGTTCTGGAACCATATGGCCACCTGCCTTGGCTGCAGACCAAGGGCTCTGGCCAGCTGCATTTTTCTCTCAGGCTCCAGCTTGTTCCCCAGCTCAAAGTTCTTCTCCAAAGTCTTCACCTGCTCCGAGTTGAGCCTCCTCTTCTTCTCCCCTGCTTGCGAGCAGTCATCGGATAAGTCGTCTTCAGCGTTCATCTCCTCGCAGGCCTCGATCCCTGGGTAGGACATGGATCTCTTCCCCAGCATCGGGGCCACACCTGCACCACCAAAACCAAAAGAACACCGATTGAGTCAGCTCCAGTTTTAGATCTCGGGAAAGAGAAATGGGTGTCATATATGTTTATTCCTCCTCTTCACCTCTGAAGTCTTGGAGGTTGGTGCATGGGCCGGTGGGGAGCATGGAGTTGAGAGAGGTGGGGGGTGGGTGCTTTTCTTCATGGGGTGTTTGCATCTGAAGCATGAAGTTAGGAGGAAAGAAGGAAGAGGAAGCCATCCCGTTGCAGGCTATTTTCTTCAAAGACGCATGGATCACCAGCCCAATAACACAATGAAATTAAGAGAAAGGAGGGGGTCTTTGGAGAAGGATGGGAGGGGCTAGCTGGAGGTGGAGAGGGATTTGAGAGGGAGTGAAGATGGAAATATATCGTAGGATTTTGGAATAAAAGAGAGAAATATTCACCCTTTTAAGAGGAGCAAAGGGCCCCGGTTGACGTGAAATGAAGGGAGTGAAGTAATCGGGAGGTTTGTTTTGTATAAAGGCTAGAGAGTTTTCAACTTTTTTTTTTTTTTTCTTGTAGGAAATGAAAAGTTTTATTTTATCATTTTATTTCTTTCCTCTTGTACGGCATATATGCGTATGGTTCTTTGTGGCGTAGTAAAGGATGGCAGTTGCGAGTTGATACCCGAGTCCCCATGACTAACACTTCTCATTGTTTTAGTAGAAACGGTGGGCTGCTTAATTTCTTTAATTTGTTTTTTTTTAAAAAAAAAAAAATTTAGACCGCGTACGTATGTAGGTAAAAAGACAGCCGTTTAATTAAACTAAACTGATATAATCCAGTGTGATTTATTCACGAAAATAGGCTATACCTCTGCACTCCATCATCATTTATATACACATTCTGATCGATTAAACTGGACATCAATCTAGCCGGAATCTTAATGTTACTCCATGGAACCATAGCATTCATAAAACTCTTAAGGTTGATAATCTGTAATTATTTTTTATCTAACATGGACGGTAACGATAATTACCAGACTTCATCTGTTTATTAACAACGTTTCATTACCTACGAATCACAGAACACATATATAAGTGGTTCTGCATCTAGATCTAAAAAATAGTTGTTGTCGGAGCAATTGCCGGACGATCATATCATAATTCCAAATCATACAATCACTATACATTGACCAAGGTTTATTCTTCTTGGAAACATAACTTAAGACAGGTGGTTATTCTTAATCCATGCTTTAATGTAGTATAGTGAACTGTATTAGTTAATTTGATATAAAGGTTAAACCCCTGATTCTTCTGAGATGAGTGCGGTTAAGATACTTCCATTGATTAGTTTGTTCTTTTCCTTGCAATGGGATGAGCAGAAAGATCTCCCTTCTTCTTTAAAAAAAAGATTTGTGTACTCCAATTTTTATTGACAGAGCTTGGACATTTCCTTTTCCATGGGCCTATATTTTATGGATTGGTGTGGCCATGGAAAAATAAATTTGGGAAATGAGATTCCTTCTTGGTGAAAGGCTGGCTGCAGATAAATAAATATATATTAGTTAAGGTGGTGGCCTTTAGGAATAGAAAGAGGGGGCAGGAATCTTGGGATGGGTCCTCTGGGCTGCAGGGTTTTGCTACCTAACCCACGTACAGCTATCATGCATCTGGCTTTCTCTCTCTATTTCACACATCACCCTCTCACACAATAGGGGGCAAGGATGGGAAGGAAAACCCTAACCCTAAACCTAACTCCAAAGCAGAGTTGGATTCTCCTTTCTTTCTTCATCTTCTTTTTTTTTTTTTTTTTTTTTTGCCCCACTGACTTTGTGCCTCGTGCTCATCTCGATCCCAATGCCACCTCCCAGCTCGCTATCTGCCACCCATAAACGTCCATCGTCGTTCTCTCTCTCTCTCTCTCTCTCTCACTCTGTCTGAGTTCTAACTCATATCTCGCATGGCAATGTTATAAGCATTTCCCAAGAAACTTGATGAATTAATTTTTTATTTTCATTAAACTGTTTTAATACTAAGAACGTCAAACGTTGGCAACGAAGTACCATCATATTTTTTCCATTTTTGGAAACTACCGTTACATGTTTGGCACGTGCGACCAATGCTTCGGTTCACTTTAGCTGTCTTCATTGTTTTTCTTGTTCTTAGAGCAAGAGTGGGAGCACCAATAATTTGTAGTTTACCTCACAAGGCTGGAACATGGAATCCAATTGACCGTTAGCTGGGACATCGGGAGGTAAAGTGGATCGTAGCACGTACAATCTTCCGGTGGAACAAAAATGTGAAATAAAATCAAAGAAGAGGAAGCTTGACCGAGTATCACATGTTCAATGGTATGGGTCATCACCCTATTTGATTCTTCAACAAGCTTATAAACTTTGTAGTGAGGAACCTAACCGGCAAAATTAAAAAATTAAAAAAATTAAAAATTAAAAAAAAAAAATTAAAAAAAAAAAAAAAAAAAAAAAAAAAAAAAAAAGAAGAAGCTCTTATTCTGTGCATCCTCTCCTTTGCTCATGCTACTATATATTATATATCCTTCATTAAATCTTAAACTAGTTTAATTAAAGTTTTGATCCATTTAAAATAGTGAATAATTCCTATGCCTTGCTTCTCTTGCCAAAGAAGCCTGTCCATATTGTAAAAGACCATTTGTAGGAGCGTGAACTTTTTTTTTTTTTTTTTTCTTGATGGAGTAGGCATGTGAACTCTCATGCATAAAAGCAATTCAGTTAAATTTCTTTCTACTTTATCACATTATATGTAGAATAATAATTTTTTTTAATGAGTTTTAATTTCTAATAGATATTGGCATCCGCGTATATTTTTCTTTGATCCTCGTAGTATTGTATTAGTGTAAAGTATAGCCAACTTTTCGCATGCAATAATAGTTTTGTTGTGTCTCCATTATTTCTTTTGTATGCATGATAAAATGCCAAAGGCTTGTTGGTTTTCTGAATTCATCAATCCATATATAGATCTTCATCATAGGATCCAATTTGAATCCAAGGTGATATATCTGCATCATAGGATTCAATGTGAGTCCAATGTCTTTTCTTCATCTCATTTCTTTTCTTTTCTTGATCATAAATACATAGACGCATGTAGCCACTTCTCGCCATGTGGGTGAAATTCTTGGCAAAAAACACTCTTGAAATTATATGGGAACTTTCTCATATATTATATGAGCATGTGAGATATGTATGATCCATTATAAAGAAGTTTGCTAAGAATCTTTCTATGGTACAAAAAGAATCAACTTTGTGCAAGTCCATTGAAGAAAAAAAAAATACTTACAAGTCGTTGGCCTATATTTAATTTGCAAAACACATGCATCCTTTGTTTGGAATCCAATCATCTACAATAGTTCCCTAATATCAAATATGAGAAATTGTTTTTGATTTTAATGATGAATCAAGTCACTTCAGTGCAATCCCAAGTTTTTTTAGCTTGGGCTCAAGCATTGCTTGTTGCATCTCTACCTTTTCCCTTTCTTGCCATGTCCCTTATATGTTCATGGAAGTGCTTGAACTCTTCAACTAGGGTTTACCATGGCCAAATCCAATTCATACAAAACTATTCAAAAAAAAACTCTCAAAAAAGCCACAAAATTTAGAAATAAATGACAACAATGATAGTGTCATGTAATGCCAAAAATATATTTGATAAATCAACATATTTCAGCTCTAAACAATAAAATGAAAATACCAAAAAATGAAGTCTATGAAGAAATGATATTAAGTGATACTTCATACATTTCAACATTATTTTCATTTAAATGAAGAATAGATTTATCAAATATTACATACTTGTAATACATGCAGTGATTTTGTCACGCCCTGAATCCAGTACCGGAATTGGCTACGTGACCGGCCGCACAAATCCTAAGTTTTATCCTAGAGATTATGCAAGGCCTAGGTACACAACAATTCAAACATATCCAAGGTAAATTAGTATTATATTAATAATCCATTAACAATGTACAATTCAGTATTTAACTCGATGATCATAAATTGGTCTGCTGACTCACAAACGTCAGTAACCGAACTAACTAACTAATTAGCTCAACAAACATGAAGCTCCGTTTCACACCTAGCCCAGATCCTCTTTAAGTTTCCTGAGTCTCTGAAAGAAAACAGATGGTAGGGAGTGAGCTACATAGCCCAGTAAGGGTTCCAAATAATCACCAATAATAATTTACATGTATATGAAAACAACATAATATATGACGAAATCAACAATTCAGATTTCAAGTTTAACCAAAAACTTTGGAATTTTTTAATATTTTTTTTCTTTTAGAATTTCCAATTATTTAACCATTATCTTTAGGGTTCTGGACTAACCACGGTCACACTCCAGCCTGTGACTGGCACACTATTGTCACACTCCAGCCTGTGACGGGCACACTGTTGTCACACTCCAGCCTGTGACGGGCACACTATTGTCACACTCCAGCCTGTGACGGGCACACAAATTGTCACACTCCAGCCTGTGACGGGCACACTGAGAAACCACAGTACCGTCGTGGCATGGCTAGTCCAAACACTAGTTCACTTAACACTTTATCATTTCTTCTCACATAGTCAGATCATGTCACTTTCCAACGATCGATATCACGATCAAACATATTTCAAGATCACTTGGCAAATGCAAACAATACTAACAACAAATTCGTTCCGTAACCCGGAAATTAAATCATGCTATCCGAAAACTACTACGCATGAAAAATATTTAGTTTATACTCGGATCAAATCAGGTCATGTAAAATACTAATATTACGGTGATCAAGTATAGAAGTCCTTACCTCTCAAAATCAACTATCCATACCTGAACTACTCCGTACCCGAAATCGGCGCGATGCCTCCCCGCTCAGGAGACTGATTCTCTACATAAATAAATAATTTTAATTAAAACTAAATTCTCAATTTTTTTCACGAATCTTGAAAAAAATCCTTGATTTTCTCTCTCTTCCTTCTCTCCCTTCCTTCTCTCTCCTCTTTCTCTCTCCTCCTTCTCTCTCCCCCTTCTCTCTCCTCTTTCTCTCTCCTCCTTCTCTCTCCTCCTCTCTCCTCTTTCTCTCTCCTCCTTCTCTCTCCTCTTTCTCTCTCCTCCTATCATATATTTATACATATTTTATTTTATTTTTTTATTTTATTTTTTATATATATATTTTTTTCTTTCTTCTTCTTTCTTTCTCTTCTCTTTTCTTTCTCCCGAACCACCCCTCCTCGTTTTCTTCTTCGGCCGATCCGGCGTCTCACCCCCCCACCTGCCAGCAAGTCGCAGGGCTCTCACAGACCAAGCACAGGCGGCGACGACGGCGGTGGCCGATCCCAACGAAACCGAACCAAAAATCCATCAAAAATCAACAAAAAAAATCTCTCAAAAATTTGCAATTAAAAGAAAGGAACTCACCGGTGGCGTTGGGAAGCTTCCAGTCGTTCGTCGAAGAGGGAGAGAGAGCGTGATGGTGGTTCTAGGGATGGCGGTGAAGGGTTTAAAACGAAAAAACAACGAGATCCCCTCGCCGTTATAAACCCTACCACCCGTCCCAAACCCTTACGGGTCTTCCGCCGACCTCCTCCCTCGCCTCTCACGACTCCTCCCTCCGAGTCCTCCGGCGAAAATCCAGCGAAGTCCCCTCCCCTGTTCCGTCTCTTCCCCGATTCCACCTCTTTTTTTTTTTTCAGTCTGGGTTGAAGTCGGCTGGGTCTGCCGACTTCAGCCCAGGCCCAGAGTTTACATTCTCCCCCCGTTAAAATAAATTTCGTCCTCGAAATTTTTGTACATGGTATTTCGAAAAGCTGTGGATATTTTGTTTGCATCTCTGCTTCAAGTTTCCATGTAGCTTCTCTTTCACTGTGATTGCTCCATTGCACCTTTACATAGGGTATGATTCGGTGTCTCAATTCTTGTTCCTTACTGTCAACAATTCGTAAAGGCACCTCCTCATAGGTCAAATCCTCTTGAAGTTGCAAAGGCACATAATCTATTGCATGATTAGGATCAGGAATGTATTTTCGTAACATGATACATGAAATACGTTGTGCACTCCAGATATAACTGGTGGCAGAGCTAATCGATAGGCCACCTCACCAACCTTATCCAAAATCTCAAATGGTCCCACAAATCTCGGGTTCAACTTTCCTCATACACCAAATCTCATCACACCCTTTATGGGAGACACTTTCAAAAAGACATGATCACCAACATTGAATTTCAGCTCTCTTCGTCTCTTATCAGCATAACTTTTCTGTCGGCTCTGAGCAGTACGCAAACATTCTCTGATCATTTGTACCTTCTCCACTGTTTGTTGCACTATTTCTGGACCCAACAATTTTCTTTCTCCCACATCATCCCAGTAGATAGGAGATCTACACTTCCTACCATATAAAGCCTCAAAAGGTGCCATTTGAATACTGGCTTGATAACTATTATTGTAAGCAAATTCTATTAACGATAAATGACAGTCCCAAGCACCACCCAAGTCCATAACACAAGCTCTCAACATGTCTTCCAGAATCTGGATGGTTCGCTCAGACTGTCCATCGGTTTGGGGATGAAAAGTTGTACTAAAACTTAATTTGGTCCCCAATACTTTATGAAGACTCTTCCAAAATTTTGAAACAAACCTACTGTCTCGATCCGATACTATAGAAATTAGAATCCCATGTAGTCTCACAATTTGTTCTATGTACAAGTTTGCAAATTTTTCCAAAGAGAGTCCGATACGAAAAGATAAGAAATGAGCTGACTTCGTTAGTTGATCCACAATCACCCATATTGCATTATTTTTCTTTTTAGGTAAACCTGTCACAAAGTCCATGGTAATGTGCTCCCATTTCCACTGAGGAATCGCAAGAGACTGCAATGGTCCAGCAGGTCTTTGATGCTCAGCTTTTACCTATTGACACACCAAACATTGAGCCACATACTGAGCTATATCTTTCTTCATACCAGACCACCAAAAGTTTTCACGTAGATCTCGATATATTTTTGTACTACCCGGATGCATCGTATATACTAAACTATGTGCTTCTTCCATAATTTCATTCTTTAATTCTGGAAGTTTAGGAACACATAATCTGTTACCAAATCTCAAGGTACTATCTTCATATATAGTAAATTTAGATTGCACACCAGACTCAACTGTCTCTCTAATTTTCTGAAGCTCTAAATCTTCCTTCTGAGCTGATTTAATTTTGTCAATCAGGATAGATTGTACCATAATATTTGCTAATTGCATTCCAGAATTATGAATTCGTACCTCGATTTCTGATCTTTCCAGATCCATTATGATGTGCTTTTGATTAGTAATTAAAGTTGCCAACTTACTCGGGGTTTTCCTACTCAGGGCATCAGCTACAACATTTGCCTTTCCTGGATGGTAGTTGATAGTCAGATCATAATCCTTTAATAGTTCCAACCATCTTCTCTGCCTCAAGTTCAATTCCTTCTGAGTAAATATATATTTTAAACTTTTATGATCTGTAAAGATTTCACAACGACTACCATACAGGTAATGTCTCCATATCTTTAAAGCAAAAACTATGGCTGCTAACTCCAAGTCATGAGTGGGATAATTTGACTCATATGATTTCAGCTGTCTAGAAGCATAGGCTATCATCTTTCCATTTCGCATTAGCACACAACCAAGACCCTTTCGGGATGCATCACTATATATGCAAAACTCCCCTGTCTCCGCAGGAATAGTCAATACTGGGGCAGTGATTAATCGTTTCTTCAATTCTTGAAAACTCTGCTCACAATCATCTGTCCATTCAAATTTTGTTTGTTTCTGGGTCAGGCGAGTTAAGGGTATAGCGATAAAAGAAAATCCCTCAACAAACATTCGATAATATCCTGCCATTCCCAGGAAACTACGAACTTCGGACACATTAGTGGGTCTCTCCCACTCTACCACTGCTTCCACTTTCTTTGGATCCACAGAAATATCATCCTTAGAAATAACATGGTCAAGGAAGGAAATTCTATCCAACCAAAAGTCACATTTTTTTAGCTTGGCAAATAATTTCTCCTCTTTGAGTATTTGTAATACTATCTTTAAGTGCTCCTCATGTGCTTGTAGACTTTTTGAATATATCAGTATATCATCAATAAATACTACTACAAATTGATCCAGATATGGTCTAAACACTCGGTTCATGAGATCCATGAAAACTGCAGGTGCATTTGTCAGACCAAAAGGTAGAACCAAAAATTCATAGTGTCCATATCTAGTTCTAAAAGCTATCTTTGGTACATCCTCTGTCTTTATCTTCAATTGATGATAACCAGAACGAAGATCAATTTTTGAGAATACCTGTGCTCCCTGTAATTGATCAAATAGATCATCAATCCTTGGTAAGGATATTTGTTCTTTATAGTCACTTTGTTCAATTCTCGATAATCAATGCAAAGCCGAAAACTTCCATCCTTCTTCTTTATAAATAAGACTGGAGCACCCCAGGGAGACATGCTAGGTCTGATAAATCCTTTATCCAACAATTCTTGTAATTTCTCCTTAAGTTCTTTTAATTCTGCCGGAGCCATTCTATAAGGAGCTTTGGTGATGGCACCTGTACCTGGTATAAGATCGATAGAGAACTCAATCTCTCTATCAGGAGGTAATCCTGGCAGATCATCTGGAAAGACCTCCGGAAATTCTTTCACAATGGGTATGTCTTCCAGCTTAAGCACCTGCTGTCGAGTATCTATCACCGTTGCCAGAAATCCTTCACAACCTTGTCTGAGGAGTCGCTTGGCAATAAAAGCCGAAATTACCCTCCTCATAAGAGTTAACTTGTTACCCTTAAAATAGAACTCTGACTGATCAGGAATTTGAAATTTCACAATTTTCTCAAAACAGTTGATGGAAGCATGGTTTGCTGTCAGCCAATCCATTCCAAGGATTATATCAAAATCTTTCATATCCATGACTATCAAATCGGCTTTCATTATTCTACCTTCGATATTCAATCTACATTTCTTGCAGATTTGATTAACCACAAAAACATCCCCACTAGGAGTGGAAATACAGAGTTCAAATTCTAAAGATGTCGGGGTTAACTCATTATTTTCCCTAACCAATCTAATAGATACGAAAGAGTGTGTAGTGCCAGTATCAAAAAGAACATAAACATTACTGGAAAATAATTTGATCATACCTGTTACTACAGAATTTGATGCATTAGCATCCTGCTAGGTGAGTGAATAAACCCATCCCTGAGTTACTGATTTCTGTTGTCCTTCAAGTTGCTATTTTCACGAGGTAATTGGTGCTGTGACCCCTGACCAGAGGGACACACAACTGCCTTATGTCCCGTTTACCATAGTTATGGCACTTCCACTCATCTGGCCAAGTACAATCCCGCTTATAATGGGAACCACCACACTTAAAGCACTTGATATCATTCTTTGGTGGAGTCTTGTCATCTGAAATAACATTGTCAAGCTTCCTTGTTTTTGCATTGGTACCTTTATAGAATTGGCCTTGATTCCCTCTTATTCCAGATCTCTTCTTTAATGCTTTTTCTCTTTCAGCTTGAGCCACATTCAATCCCCTTTCAATAATTAATGCTTTATTAACAACCTCTTTATAAGTTGGTAGCTCAAAAGCAATCACTTGATGCTGGATCCGACTTAAGTCAATTTTCAAATTTCCTGGCCCGGATTCCTTCATCAGCTAAGAGTGATGGAGCGTATCTTGACAATTCCTCAAACTTTGAGGCATACTGAGAAACAGTTAAAGTATCTTGCTCCAAGCGATCAAATTCACGAAATTTTTGTACCCGAATACTTTGAGAAAAATATCTCTCATAGAAAACCTTTCTAAAATCTGTCCAGGTAAAAGGTGTATCATTTGGTCCTTGTTTTCCAAGCTCCAGTTCCCACTAAGTAGCTGCCTCATCTTGCAATAAAAAGGTAGCGAATGTAACTTTCTCCTCTTCTAGACACCGCAAGGCTTGGAAAACTTTATCAACAGCTTTAAGCAATCCCTCTGCCTCCATGGGATCAGAAGTCCCCTTGAATACCGGCGGCGCATACTTCTTGAAATCTATTAGTGTAATTGGTCGTTCTTGAGGAATTCCGACTTCAGGCTGTTGTCGTTGTAATAATAATCGTTGCATAAATTGCTGCTGTTGCTGTTGGGCTTCCATAAATCTTAGTGTATCAGCTCTTGCAGTAGCTTACTGCTGTACTAAAATTTGTAATAGCTGAGGAAGACCCATTTGGTCCCCAGGCTGAACCCAGATCCACCCGGTGTTCCTGTTTCAGCAGTTCCAGTATCCGGGGTGTTATCCAAAAGATTGGGCACTGGCTTATGGTGACGCTCCTCATTACCAGTGTTGTCCACTAGATTCGGCATTGGGTCCTGTGGACGTTCCTCATTATCAGATAAGGCTCCAGCATTCTCATGCTGCTCAATAGGATCCCAAGCATTTGCTCCATCCACAAATCTTGTGGGCCTCCTAACACGTCCACGTCCACTACCACGTGCCATGGAAAACCTACACCAATGTTGTTAGTATACAACTAACACTCATATGGTCAAAACAATCATGACATAATATCTATCCCACATATGGATCAACCCACACTCTCTCTCGTTGAGCTTATATCCTAAGATCCTAGAACCTGGTTTGCTCTGATACCACTCTGTCACGCCCCGAATCCAGTACCAGAATCGGCTACGTGACCGGCCACACAAATCCTAGGTTTTATCCTAGAGATTATGCAAGACCTAGGTACACAACAATTCAAACATATCCAAGTTAAATTAATATTATATTAATAATCCATTAACAATATACAATTCAGTATTTAACTCGATGATCATAAATTGGTCTACTGACTCACAAATGTCAGTAACCGAACTAACTAACTAATTAGCTCAACAAACATGAAGCTCCGTCTCACACCTAGCCCAGATCCTCTTTAAGTTTCCTGAGTCTCTGAAAGAAAACAGATGGTAGGGAGTGAGCTATATAGCCCAGTAAGGGTTCCAAATAATCACCAATAATAATTTACATATATATGAAAACAGCATAACATATGACAAAATCAACAATTCAGATTTCAAGTTTAACCAAAAATTTTGGAATTTTTTTACATTTTTTTTCTTTTAGAATTTTCAATTATTTAACCATTATCTTTAGGGTTCTGGACTAACCACGGTCACACTCCAGCCTGTGACTGGTACACTATTGTCACACTCTAGCCTGTGACGGGCACACTGTTGTCATACTCCAGCCTGTGACGGGCACACTATTGTCACACTCCAACCTGTGACGGGCACACAAATTGTCACACTCCAGCCTGTGACGGGCACACTGAGAAACCACGGTATCGCCGTGGCATGGCTAGTCCAAACACCAGTTTACTTAACACTTTATCATTTCTTCTCACATAGTCAGATCATGTCATTTTCCAACGATCGATATCACGATCAAACACATTTCAAGATCACTTGGCAAATGCAAACAACACTAACAACAAATTCGTTCCGTAACCCGGAAATTAAATCATGCTATCCGAAAACTACTATGCATGAAAAATATTTAATTTATGCTCGGATCAAATTAGGTCATGTAAAATATTAATATTACTGGTGATCAAGTATAGAAGTCCTTACCTCTCAAAACCAACTATCCACACATGAACTACTCCGTACCCGAAATCGGCGCGATGCCTCCCCCGCTCAGGAGACTGATTCTCTACATAAATAAATAATTTTAATTAAAACTAAATTCTCAATTTTTTTCACGAATCTTGAAAAAAATCCTTGATTTTCTCTCTCTTCCTTCTCTCCTCCTTCTCTCTCCTCTTTCTCTCTCCTCCTTCTCTCTCCCCCTTCTCTCTCCTTTTCTCTCTCCTCTTTCTCTCTCCTCCTTCTCTCTCCTCCTTCTCTCCTCTTTCTCTCTCCTCTTCTCTCTCCTCCTCCTCTCTCCTCTTTCTCTCTCCTCCTTCTCTCTCCTCTTTCTCTCTCCTCCTATCATATATTTATACATATTTTATTTTTATTTTTATTTTTTTTATATATATTTTTTTTCTTTCTTCTTTCTTTCTTTCTCTTCTCTTTTCTTTCTCCCGAACCACCCCTCCTCGTTTTCTTCTTCGGCCGATCCGGCGTCTCACCCCCCCCACCTGCCGGCAAGTCACAGGGCTCTCACAAACCAAGCGCAGGCGACGACGACGGCGGTGGCGATGACGGTGGTGGCGGTGGCGACGACGATGGCGGCGGCCGATCCCAACGAAACTGAACCAAAAATCCATAAAAATCAACAAAAAAAACCTCTCAAAAAATTGCAATTAAAATAAAGGAACTCACCGGCGGCGTTGGGAAGCTTCCGGTCGTTCGTCGGAGAGGGAGAAAGAGCGTGATGGTGGTTCTAGGGATGGCGGTGAAGGGTTTAAAACGAAAAAACAACGAGATCCCCTCGCCGATAAAAACCCTACCACCCGTCCCAAACCCTTACGGGTCTTCCGCCGACCTCCTCCCTCGCCTCTCATGACTCCTCCCTCGGAGTCCTCCGGCAAAAATCCGGCGAAGTCCCCTCCCCTGTTCCGTCTCTTCCCCGATTCCACCTTTTTTTTTTTTAGTCTGGGTTGAAGTCGGCTGGGTCTGCCGACTTCAGCCCAGGCCCAGAGTTTACATATTTTAAGATTTGTTCTACAAGCATTAGCCTTGACAAGATAATCTTACCCTGTTGCTGCAATAGTAGGTCTTGACAATATAGGCCTTGACAAGATAATCTTATTCTAGCATTCTGGAATAAGGTTCGATACAGAATCGGCAATGATTATAGTACATTATTCTGAAAAAACGATTGGATTAATTTGTGATACCTCTCTTTAGACTATCTTCTTTAACTTATATTTACAGAGCTGAAAGAAAATTGGCACGGTGATGAAACATTTTAATTAAAAGACATTAAATTGGAGAATTAAGTTGCCTTCTATCTGTCTTTGCTACTTCAGTCTATATTCACTCAACTATATATATATATCAGATTTGCCATCGTTCGTGATGGCCTGGCCTACAAGTCGGCCCATCTCTAGAATAACCAAGTCCAAAGTAGGCTATATGATTTTTAAAGCAATGGGAAAATAAAAGAAAAGAAGGAAGGAATTGAGAGGATGATTCTTAATGGAAGTCTTCTTTTCCATTAAGTCCGGCAAAATGCAAATTCTTAGGGAACATCCTAGAAAATTCCATATAAAAACCCCATCTACCCTCCCATGAAGGGCATTGCGCCTCCTTTTTTTTTTTTTTTTTCTCCCTCTTTTCTCTATTTGAAGTCATGGCTTCTCGTTCCTGTGCTCACCAGAAATTAAGGTTGGAGATGCTGCTAGAGTTGAGGTAAGGCCCTGTTTTCATCTCTTCTCTTCCCTCCCCTTCTTTCCATGGTCTTTGGTACCTCGCTGATCGCCAGTTTATCGAAAAATCAAAAACAAAGTCCCCTATTTTGGCCCAACCACTTTTCCATTTTTTAGGCAATTGGCACTATTGCCACTTGATGCCGGACCTTCAGGCAAGTGCCCGAATTCCCTGTTACCCTCCATGGTGAGTCAATGGCTACCGGCAAGTGACTAACAGCAAAAACAAAGAAAAAATTATGGATCCCCTATTTTTAAATTTTATTTTTCTTGATTCCCGCAGGCCAATCCTTGCCACCAGTTGTCCATCATGGCCACTTCTAGCTAGAATTGCTGCTCACTGCCAGATCTACTATAGAAAATAAGGTTATTAGCGTTGGCCAGTTGCTGTTGCTTATAACCTAATTGCCGTCGCTAATATCCTGTCTGAAATAACATTGTTGTTAATAGCATTTATTAGTAATGGCAAAACATCTATCGCTAACAATGATTATTAACGATAATTTTGATGACGGTATTGCCATTGCTAATAATATTTTTAATTTTTTTAATTAAAATTTTAAAAAATATTCGTGGCCAAACTTGTCGTCGCTAATTATATGCCATCGTTAATAAATTATTACCGACAACAACTTGATATCGCTATTGCAATCAATAAGAATTTTTTATTTTTTTATAAAAAAACTATAATTATATTTTTGTAAAATCTATTTTTATTATAATAACATGCAATTATATTTCCTAAAATCTATTATAAAAAAATAATCAACTACCATAATTACAAATAAAAAACTAATTATATTACATTAAAAGTATAATTTATATAATTTTACAAATTAACATTACTTTACAAATATCAAATTAAATATATATCATTAAAAAAATTATGTGAGATCCTTTTCATCATTGTCCCCCTTCTACCGCTCTTGTACGTCCTCTTTAGAAGTCGATGAATGAGAGTCGGATGTCCCAGCATTCTATAATAAAGAAAAATAAAATATTATCAGTAAGTTTCGATACAAAAATATATATATCGATACAAAAGTATATAGTTTAACATACTCCAATTCTTCAATAGATTATTCCTACATGTTTCATATGATGATACGGAGCAATAGACACCTCTGGTCTTTCGATTGGATGGTTAAATTTAATTTTTATCTCCTATGTCCCCTTCCCGACTCAAGCCTAAATATATAAAGCTTCTAAATATAGAAATTTAAAAGAAGTAAAGAAATTTATTAATAGACTTACCTGTTGTAATGGCTATGATAACGAGACCAACTGATAGTGCAAATATGGGTCCCGGAGAATCTTAACAACCGTATCACGAAAAATATCTTGGAAGCTTTGAGGTCATTGGACAAAAAGATGCATGGGTCACGATGTTCTCGATATATATATTATTCCATGTCGGGTCATTGAGGCTTGAGAGGACACTGAAGACCAACAAGCTATTGGAGGGTCGATGCTGTGCCCAAATTCTATAATCTAGCTCCTATCATCCCTCTGGTGGTCTTGAGCCATCCCTTGAGATTAAGGAGAGGCTGAGAGGATGGGTTATCATCATGGTACGATATGATGTACTATACATAATCCACTTATATAATTTACAAATTCACTAGTCCCATTATATATATCAGTATATCTAAAAATTAATAAATAATACTTTTAATTATTATTGTGATATGTTGAGATCTAAGATTTAAGTAATCACCTATTCTTCTGGACTGGTGTGTGGCCTCCCATAATTGCAGCTACCCCAATGCACAACCCAACTATCATGTCTATAATAAATAAATAATAAACATAATTAATTAAAATATATAATGATCAATTCCATATGAGATTAATATAAATGCATAATTACCGATCTATCTGCTGGCCATCTAGACAACCCATAAGGGGGTGAATTAGATTTATCAAAAACTTAAATCAAAATGTGCTGCCTTTGAAAACTTATAGAATGATGGTGAGTAGAAATATGCACGTTGACTTTTCTAAAATGAAGTATTGAATATAAGAGTAAAGAAATAAAAAAATACACATAAACACAAAAAACTTATAATGATTTGGTGTACCCAAAACCTATATCCATTTTCCAAGCCTTTCTTTAAAAATTTTTACTATAATCTCTTCAAGATTACAACCAAATTATTTTACCAGTTTACAGCCAATCCTTAGCTAAACATCTAACTTTAATCCTCAATCGAAATTAAAAATAAAAGAACTAAAAAAGTAGAATATGAGTACAAGCTCCTTGAAAATGAACAAAAATAAGCAACAATGTACTAAAAAGGAGACTCCTAAAAATTTATAAAATCTTCAAAACTTATCTTCTTGATGAGAAGCCAATGATTTGAAGACTTTTCAGGTAGTTGGGAGAAGAAGCTCTCAAATTAATGGTCTTTGGCTTTTTCTCTTTCTTGACTTTCTCTTGTGGTTCTTGGAATATTCTCAGTTCTTGTTATTCTTCAATAAATTTGATAAGCTTTAACATGTTTCCAGAGTTAAAACAACTATTTTTAGCTATTAAAGATGGAATAAAGCTGTTAGATTCAAATCTAGATGATTCTAAACTTAATGTAGAACTAGTCGTTATGCTGTCAACAGTTCTCGAGTTGACTCGGATCATTGTTGAGTCGACTTGAATTTTATTCGAGTTGGCTCGGTCCTCAAATAAGTAGACCTAATCTCAGTTCACCAAAATCTATTTTTATGCTTTTCACTATTGAGTCGGCTCAAATTGTGGAGGTCGACTTAGTTTCCATCCTATCAGAAAATCAACTTTCTATAAAGTACTGTTGAGTCGACATAAATAATTGAGGTCGACTAGATTTCCATCTGAGTCAGCTTAATTGATATTTGGATTGACTCGATAGTCAACCTTCAATATAAAACTTTTATAATTTTCAACTCTTCTATCAAGTCGACTCGATTTTTATTTGAGATAGCTAGGCAGTGTGCCAACTGAAATTCTTTATGTGCTAAGGTAAAACATTTTATGTAGGGTTGAAATTTCGAGCCTTTAAAAAATTTTTGATTCCACATCCTAATACACTATTCTTGCTTGAATTTTACTAGCTTTTTCTTTCCTTTAAAGCTTCAAAAACATATCTTTCATATCAAAAATTATTATCCTTAAATCTTTCTTTTTGTACTCTAACATTTCCTGAAATATAAACTTATTCAACTTATTAGTTATATTAAATACTCAAATATGTTGTTATTTATCAAAATCAATCCTTAGAACCAATAATCTTCCATTTTTTGATGATGATAATGAAATTTTGAGTATATAAGCAAATGATATTAAAATAGATATAGCACTCTTAAAATTTTTAAATAAGTCAAAGTAGCTTAAAGCATATTAATTTTGCAAAGATTCATGATATCATTTATCTTAGAGATTTTCATTACTTAGATATTAGAGTATTTTGGAGCTATTAAAGCAGTTTTAAGAAATTATACATAGAGTATCAAGGTATATGAATTACATATTAAGTATCAAAGTATAGTACAATATTTATCAAAGTATCACTGATATACTCAAGGAGTATTGAGTATCATTATACATATATCAAATCAGTATCAAATATTATCTGGTGTTCCGAAAGACTCCTTCAACCTTTGAAGGATTTCTTCCGGCTGGGCTTCCTTCAACTTGTAACTGAACTCGTCGTTCATCGCAGCTAACATGATGCATCGGACAGTGGTCCTATCAGATAGCCACTTCTGATAAGTGTCTCTGACCGAACCCCGAGCATTGGCAGCATGGATCTCAGGTGCCTGATTTGATGTCACATACAGGATCCGTTCATACTTCAGGACAATCATGAGCCTTCGATACCAACTATCGAAGTTGGGTCCATTGAGTTTCTCGTTATCGAGAAGAGACCGGAATGACAGGTTGGAAGACATTTGAAAGGAAAATCAAAGCTAATTAGTGTATATAAATTATTAACCTAAAGACATGGACTTTAGTCTAAAGGTCGCTCCTATTATTTTGCTAAGATTGGTATCCTCTACCTCCAATCCGAGGAATTATTTTAATTCTCTAGTGGGTACCAGAATCCAATAGACAACATATGAGCCCGACTTTGGCGGGCCCATCCATGCATGTCTAAAGGTAGGTTCTTTAACCGATTACTTCTCCAAGTAACCTCTAGTATTTGGATTTTGCCCCAAGGAGCACTTCAATTGGCCTTTGGGCCTCCTATTGAAGGTCTCGGTTAGGTCCAACCATTAACATGACAAAATTCAATGCTTTCAACTAACGAATAGTCAAGCCCGACTTTGGTCGGCCCACCTGACCATCGTTAAGAGAGTCACACTGAGCCATCATATTAGGAACAACAATTCCAATAGCCTGAGAACACCCGATCTTTGGATATGCCGATGAACACCCAACTATTGGGCCCATTACTATCCCACTTAATGGGAGGCTAGGACTTGGTTATCCCTATAATTTTATCCTTTTAAGGACCTAATAATCTAGAGGGTTTTTAAATAATGTAATAGATGAAGAGATGAGAAGACATGGATCAACTTCCCACTGACCAAATCAGTAATCTAGGAGGGTTACTCATAACAAATGATCCATGGGCATCTAAAATCAGTCAAGACTAATTAACCTTGGGTGACAAGGGTTAACACGAGTCAATGAGCTATCCAATCAATCTTGATCGACCACATTGGCCAGGTAAGTGAGATCATTGATTGGGTTCCGTCATTAACTGTCTTGCCTTAGACACCAATAGGGTTGGCCAGGTAAGAGGTAGCCCCAAAGAATCATGATCAAAATGCCAAACTTACCTCGATACCAATCAGTTCATCAGACTTGATTAGACTAGCCTAAAGACTCGAGCTTTTCACTGAGACACAAATTAGATCCATTTAGATTATGGACTAATCAATCTAACTATTAGATAGATCTAGAGAAGAAATCCTAACTCAACATTTGTTTAGATTTGTTCTCTAATTTGTCCAATGCATCTAAACTTAGGTCTAACCCAATTAAGAAACTAATAGAAGCTAACACATGACCCTTAAGACTTATTGAAATGACTTAAAGTCTTTGAATCACATTCCTAGAATTCCTAGTCATTTTAATTCAAAATTAAGTTCAATAGCCTTAAATTAAATTAAAATAATTTTACAACAAAACAAAATTTGAATTCACTATTTTTTGCATTTTCTGCTGCCAAGTGTCGACACTTCCTGATCAAGTGTCGACACTTAGCCGGAGATAGGAAAAATAGAACGCCAGATTTCTAGCACACACCTGTGAGTCGACACCTACAAGGCCAAGTGTCGGCTCACGAAACTCAAGTGTCGACACTTCCTGTTCAAGTGTCGACACTTCGCCTGAGACAGGAAAAAAATACTGATTTCAAATCCAAAGTTTTTCCAAACTTTCAATCAAAACTGATCAATAAAACTCTTAGATCTTATCTAAAGTTATTTTATGACCATTTCATCATATTAAAACATCTTTAATCTACATTTTCTTGCTTCTTATTTTTCTTTTCAAGAGTCAATCACATCGGCACCCCTACACGCCATAGGAGACCCCATTGAATGGGAAGAGAAGGTCTTGCAGCCTACTTCTCTCCTATGACCGGATGGCCATGGTGAAGCACTCAATCCAAGTACTTAAGAAATGATGTTATTAGCATGCTAGCATCATTATACTACAAAAAGGAATCTATTGCTCTGATACCATTGAAGGTAAAAAATACCTACACCTAGCATACAATATGCAGAAAAAGAGGACAGAAAAATATATTTTAAAATAATTTTAAGGCATGCACAGTGAAAGGCTCGGTAGATAGATCCAAATGATCTACCGATCTGCCCGCAACAGGATCTAGCATAATAATCTAAGATGCAACATAACATCAAAGTAAGACAAAACCACAAACATAAAAGTACCATACTTTTATATCAAGAGAGAAGCAGTGGAAGGAGGAGGGCGCTCGAGCCACACACATGTCTGGACTCTACATGAAATCCACACATGGGCTCGACTCTGATCAACTCCCTCGGAGTGCTAGCTCTTCAGGATCCTTGGGACGATCTTCTTCTTCCAGGAAGACAAAAGAGGAGAGCTGGAATCCTTTTCCAAAGACTCTCTTCCCAAGACCTGCTAGAATGCTAGGTAGCACACATCCAATCCCAAGAGCTCTCACAACCCTTCTCAATCTTCTTCTCTCAAAAATTTTTTCTCAAAATCTGTTGTAGCCTCTGAAATGACTCTTATTTGTAGGACTAGCAATGAGAGGGAGAAAGAGAAAGGAGGAGAGATGGAAGGAGAGAATGGGGGAGAGGATCAAGGCCATACCAAATGGGTCCAACCCATTAAGGTAAGTATGACTATCATACCAAATAACCTTGGAGCCAAAACTGGTTTGAATTCGAAATTCAAAACAGGTCAAGACTTGCCCAAAATTCTTCCAGAAAAGTCTTCCCAGAATTCTGCTCATCATAGGAAGTGTCGACACATGAAAATTGCCAAGTGTCGACACTTCACCAAGTATCGACACCTGCAAAATTTCAAGTGTCGACACTTGGAACAAAGTCAATCATATTGACATTCGGTGATGGTAAACGATTCTTAATCATCGATTAGCCTTAAGATCAGATATAAATCCTCTATGATGTGTGACCCCATAGGTTCGAACACTAAGCCGATAGCACTGGAACATTTTCAGTACCAGTCAAAGTCCTCATCTAGTAATGATACCCGACATCTAGATAGGTCGAAGATGCAGAGCACCTCACAAGAACCTCTGGCATATGGTTGCTATATAATTCATCCCTTTGACCTCATAATGCTCAGGATAACCTAGGGTTCAACTGCCGACCTTAATTTAGTTTATCCAGATCATGTTTCAACCTCATAAGTTCTGTAACTCCTCACAAGAACTATCCTAGCCAAGATTTTGCTAAATTGAGACATAATGAGTCATTCACTCCAAACTATTTGGAGAGGTCAATTCCATCTTGATCCACCACCGCTCCATAAGTACTTGACTGCATCCAGAAACCTTCCATCACTGGATTAGAAATCCAGGTAGTCCGATACCAAAGTATAGTGAGTTGCTTGCAAGCTGCCATGATGATCTCAGGTCTGAGGGACACATATACCCATATCCCTTCACGAGCAACCCTTTGGCAGAAAGGAGCTCCGCAGATGGCCATGATCAGTGAAATGTCATATATTTCACTTGCATGTCATACCAGTATCTCCACACTCCTTGGTTAAGAGGACAATCAACAAATGTGACATACAACAACCTACACTTGATACATCGTTGTCCTATAACAATGTATCATTTTGTTGTGAACCAGTTTAAGAACTACTTGATATATCCTCTCTATATCAAATAATGTAGTTCTAAGGACTCCATCATACAATAGTTCATTTCAGGAAAACATAAATATGATGAACAGCCAAAATAAATAACTTTTATTTATTAAAAGAACTCATATATAAAATACAAGGTAGTACAACCATCTACAACCTAGATGATTGGCTTTGGGATATAATTCCCAATAGCTGAAGCACTACCAACATGATGTGGGGTCGGGGCAACGTAGCCATTACTGGCCCGACCACCAACAGGGGAACCGAGAGGAGAACGAATGGGGTTCTGCCCCATGCTACCATAAAACTAAATAATTAAAGACTGAGGGAGAAGGAGACTCACTGGCGACGGTCCAAAAGTGGCTGGCCACTAAAGATGGGGAAGAAAAATGGTAAAGACTCGATCTTGACCCGATTAAAAGAGACGAGGGATGAGATTTAAAGGAAAAAATTATAGAGGATAACATTATTGTAGATGGATTTGCTCATCAAGAGTCCCACCCAATCCCTTCATGACTTCACCTTCTTCCATCTAACCACGACGGTCCAGTCGACAAATTTGGCGACCTTTTTGCTCAGACAAGTAGGGGACGAAGTCCCCTGTTTCGGTCTTCCATCCCTTTTTTTTTGTTTTGGGTTGAAGTCAGAAACTTTGGTCTAGAAAGGCTCGATAACCTGGTTCTCATATTTAGAACATAATATCGTTACTTTGAACTAAGTGAAGGATTCGATCATTTTGAAGTTATGTAGCAATAACAAATTTTTCACTGCTCTCTATACCAATTTCTTAATAATAAATGAATCTTCTCCTTGAGTCTTTATATCTCTCTTAAGAATTAAGATTGCATGCTTTCTTTGGTTACATTAGAAGAAAAAACTATATGCCAGGAGGTGATTGGGAGGAAAGTCAATGAGAACCTTACCGGGTGTGCAAAATACAACTAGGCTTCAAAGACAGCGTACCACCTTTTTCTTATTGCCACTTCTTTTCCTATATTGGAAAGCCATTTGCTCACCCTAAGGGTGCTCTTGTAAGAGTTTTTACTTATATTTGGGCTAACATAATAATTATTTTTTTATGATTTATTAAAATGGGTTGATTTTAAGATCCATGTTGATAGATATTATTGAGCCCAATGTTATGTGATCATTGTGTTTGGGCTAGGAGCACCTCATGTGAGTTGGTGTGGTTGAGACAATACAGTATAGGCCTTGGCCCAACTAACCCATGATGGGATGGCCTGTTAGGGTTTGCTTATAAATAATAGGCTAGGTCCCATCTCCAATCCTCGTTATAATATTATTATTCTACATGAGATTTGTTCTCATGGCTTGTCCCATCAATGAGCTACCTATTATGAGAGGATGCTGAAGAGAAGGGCTCTACCTTCAATGTTCACACGAGCATCTTTTATAGGTATGGGATTAATGGTGAATACAGGTATGTATCACAAATCTCTTTTAATTGATTATGATAAACATTACAAGATATGTTAATAATCAGATCATATCTAAACTTTGTTTTATTCCAATCTTCAATGTTTGATCCATGGGATTATAGAAAATTTTGTCAATATTTGGTATCAGAGCCCTAGAATTTTTGGTAGAAGATTGAAATCATTTATTTTCTTATTCATCTTTAGATGATTGACCTGGAAAGCTTGATGATATGATAATACTATTTTCCATGCTTTAGATCTGGTAAAATAAAATTATACATATTATAATATTAAAGAAATATTATTTTTTTTAATATAATTATTTTTTTAATTTTTTAAACCCCTCTTACCCCCATCGGTCGACATCATCGATGGTGATATGGATATCTCAGTCCTCATCGACTTGAGTGGTGGCCGACAGGACGGGGAGAGGCCGTGAAGCCGATGGTGGCAGTGGTCTCGATTGAGATTGCAAAATAAAAAAAAAGGGAGGCAACCATGAGTGGCCACGGTCGGCTATCCCCGGGCCAGTCTTGATGATCGATCAACTCCCTAGTGGTGGCAATGTGTCCTCTGACCACCATGGTGGTCGATGGAGGTTCACCCTATGAACGAACAAAAAAAATTGGAGAACCCACCGTCGGGCACATCTCGATCTCTGGTGATACTACCGGAGGTGGTGACTGGCCATCCCGGTCCATCCTGGTGGCCTTCCCGCTGGTTCTTGCACCAGTGGTGAGGGGTTTGGCAAAGGGGTGGTGGCGGTTGAACTACTGTTTCTTTTTTTTTGGATGATGTGAGATGAAGGTTTTGTGGGTTTTGGGTTTTGGGTCTTAACCTAAAATCCAATAACCCAATATCCCATAACAAAAAAAGGAGGCCATTTGCATATAGGCCCCTGACTTTTCTGATATTATAAATTAGTCCTTTTGTAATTTAGTAGCTGTAAATTTATATTTATATATTGGTCCAAAAAAAAGGGTTGACATCGTGGAACGTCTATGTGCTGTGGGGGCCCAGCTCCTTATTTGGAAAGACTCTAATATATACATCCATAATTCTATGGTGGTGCATAAAAATCAGTGGATCATCTGTATCTAACTCTCTTATTGGGCCTTTATTTCTTAAGGGTTTCATATCTTTCTTTAAGTGATGATTCTATACGGCTCACATGCATTTTTCTTAGACATAAGGGTCATAATAATTAATGAAGATATTGGTTTGTCTATGCTTCAAATATGCAATGCTTGCTCCTTATATCATCCTTAGTCCCTAGTGCTATAGTCATGCTCATAACATGTTCAATATGTTGAGAATAACATTGAGGTAAAAATATCACATATCTCCGGTACTTCTTCTTGTTTGCTAATATTCCTAGAGATCATGGAGGCTGATATTTGCCTTATTTTCATCGCTTGATGATGGTTGATCTATCATCAAATAATAAGGGTAGATGGAGATAAGTTTATATGGACTTTAGGTTTGGATTATCAGATTTTAACCTATTTAAAACCTAATCCATTAATTAAGTTGAGCTCAAATTAATGAAATGGCAGAACCCAATTACATTATGTCAGTTTTAATTTGAGTTAAGGAGATTTTTGCACTTAAGCCCATATAAAATTATAAATTATAAATGAGTTCTAAAAATTTTACATTTAAATCCCTGTTATTTTCTAAAAATATATTTTATAATTTTTTTATATTTTTTATAATTTATGATTTAGTCCTTTATTATTATTTTTTGATAAAATTGCTGTAACTTGCTTATTGTACATCTGTTTGAGCAATTTTTGAATTGTTAGACTCATAATATTTTGAAGAACATTTTAATAGAGTTCTTCATATATGATAAAATATTTAAATATTTTAAAATTTATTTATGTACAATCCTACTCATTATTATATAATTCGAGTATATTTTTGCGTAGTCCCAAAGGATCTGGAGCATTCTATGAATTTTGAATAGCTGAGTTATTGAGGACTAATTATTCATCTCTTATTATATTTTAGAATTGTATATTGATTTATCTATTACCGTTGATCCAAAATTAACTGTAATTGACTGTTGTACTTATTATATCTATAATTCTTGTCCAAAGATATTTTATCATTGTATAGTAAGTGTTATTGATAAAAATGGTAATTAAAATATATTATTATGTTATGATATGACCAGTGGGGTGCATGTTGTTGAGTATCCCATTTTGGACTGATCTTTTGTGGCATACACGTCGTTAAAGTATGTTTTTATATTTATTTGGATATTTATCTTTCCTATATGAATAATTTTATGGATTGACAAAAATATTTATCATTAAAGTGATTTATTTATGTTGTCTATAAGATTTTCATTATGAGAGAGATATTTTCTGGTTATTGCATACAACTACCTGCCCAAAAAGGATTATTATATATTTCAATCAGAAAAGGTTGCATGGAGCATTGTGTTGTAATTGTGCTATAGCTCTCATGGATCTGTTTGTCCAAAAAGGATAGGTTCATGACTGTTAGGATATTTAATTTGCTTGTGGCTTCATGTAAAGAGTACGTATGCATATTGTATGTTCTATCCAAAGGAGAATATATGATATTATATTTGGACTCTTGTATATCATTTATGTATATATCCATTGATAAATATTTGCATTCATACTCTCTTTGCTTATATAGTTATTTTTATGTTAATAATAATAATGTTATTATTGAGATCTTAACTAGATCAAAATATCAAAGGTAGAGGTATATTAGATTTAGAAAATTTATCTATCCAAATAAAACAAATTTTAAATGTCTTGTATCCTCATTGTGTTAACCTTTATTTTCTTTGAAAATATATAATATATATATATATATATATATATATATATATATATATATATATATATTGGGCCTAAGAAATTTATTTTCTTAAAAGATATATTTTTTTAAAAATTTTATATTCTCATCACATTGACCTCATTATTGAAACTCAAAAGTAAGTCATATTCTCTCCTTAAAGAAGAGTTTTATGATGATGCACATGGTACACTTGTTGAGAATGACTTATTATATTTAAAGTATTTATTTATTTATTGTTTGTACCACAAATATATTGTATCGTACATGATCTTGATTGATATTTTATATATCTTATACCACCTTAAAGGTCATGACTTGATGATCCCTTATTAGAAGGTTTATGAATTTTGATGGATAGTGACCATCAAAGTGATCCATTCACTTAAATTTATAAGATCTTTCTGTAAGAAATTTAGAATGGATTGCATAACATTATATATAAAAAGAGATTCCTTATATGGATCATTTTTTTTAAAAAAAGTCTTGTAACATTAGGCCAAGGGCTCTCATTAAAATAATGCTTATAAAGACTTTCTGAAATATATTGTATATATTTCTCTATTGATTAACTACATAAATGTTATTTAGTAGTCAGTATATTGTATTCAATGAAGTTAATGCTTCCATTATGATACTCTAACTGAAAGAAAATATAGAAATTGAATTGTGCCAACACTAAGTTTGATAGATTATAGATATTACATTATATAATGATCTTCCATCTTAGATGTCATATAAGAGTACTTTGAAATAAAGCTACCTATAAGAGTGATAAAGAGTGAATCATTTTATTTGAAATATATTTATATAATTGATTTCATTCCTATTATTGTATTTAAGAATGGTGATCTAATAATTTCTTGATCTCATTTGTGAAAGATATCTAGAATCTGATAAAAGAAAGTCTGGATAGCTAATGGATAGATAAATTAATATGTGATAGATAGTATGAATGTGTCAGGTCTATATCTTGAAACTAGAGAGTATTGCATCTAAAATTAGTATTATGAGATTTCTATCTCTAAAACATTGATTACTCATCATATTTATTTTTTTGCTATGCAATTTAGTGAACTTAAAATCATATATGTAAAATAATTAATAATCATATCCTATTTTGTTTCAAAAGATTTGATACTTTTCAAAAAAAGGTTAGAGTATTGATATATGTATCAATCATATTTTAGGATCCATATATAATAAATAAACAGTATTATTGAATATTTGTATAATTATAGGATAGTTGTTTAATATACCATGTTTAAAATTTCAAAGTAAAATGATATGACTGAGAGGAAAGCATACTTTGAAAGATATGGTGTAAAGTGTGATGAATGGGTGCAATTTATCATAATATCTCTAGTATAAGATCCTAAAATAGTTATACAAGATACTTTGAGTCAAAGAATAGTAAGAAGCCCAATATTATTCAATTTTATATTAGAACTATCATGCAACACTTAATCATTGATAATCCATCAGTGAATAAATCTTGATTTTGTAATAATATGTTATTAATTTTGGTTATTCAAATAATTTTAAATAAATATAGATTCTAATATCTTAATAGATGTATAAAGAATGTTAGTCAAATTATGTCTTGTTTGTAGATTCTGATTTGCATAATGTTGATGCTCCTATATTAGAAATATGATATTGAAAAAAAAATAAGTTATTGCTCTTATTTTTTTATTTATGTAAATATTATATTTATCCCACTGGATGACAGTGGGAGAGCAACATTAAATATATACAAATTAATTCTAATACCTCAATTACTACTTGATATAGCATTAGTAAAGAAATCATATGATAAGAAATAAAAATCATGTCATTTCTTATGATAATTTGATTTCTCAATATGTGAATGGTTAAAGAGTGTGTTTCATAAAATGGCAAAGGCATGAAAATAGAATCTAGTGGTATTTTTAAATATATAGGCAAAGTTTGTAGCATATTGCAAAGTCATAATTTATATTGCTTTTATTATGAAACTTTATCTTGGAACTATGATTGTTAATTCTATCTTAAAATCACTTAATATTTATTATAATTGTAGGCATCTATGTTTTTTAAAGGAATAATAAAAGTTTCTATTATTCTATCTATATAAAGATAAAATATTTCATAGTTAGAGATTTTAATTAAAGGAAGATATTTATAAAATATATAAAGTCAATATTTGTTGATCTCTTAATCAAAAATGAGATCCATAGTTTTTATAAAATATATCAAGAATATGGACATTTAGAATATTTTATTTTTTGGATTAGTGGAAGTTTGACATATTTGATGTATTTATATATTAACTTGATTGATAAATTTTATTGTCATTAATTACTTTATTGATAACATATAAGTATCGAGTACATATGTATAAAGTCCGTTGTTGTTGATTCTTTGACCAAGGATTGGAAATCTATATGCTTTACAAAGCATGTTGAAAATATGAGCATATTGAATTCTTTTATTATACTTGATTAGAGGGAGTGACTTTATATTGTGCTTTATTATTATAAAGCTTAGCTTCATTTGATATCTCTATCATATATATTTATATACATTATTGACATAATAGTTGATATAAATATATTTCTATATGATTATATGCACATGTGAAATAATAAAATATAACATACTACTTCAAGAATGTATTTTGTCTTGAGAATGACAGTTGTATGGATATGTTTCATGTGATAATTATGATATCTCATTATATTTGGAGACATACAGACTTCTTTTGAAGTCGTGAAATTTTTCTAGCTTGTAATAAAGTATATGGTTAAAAAGAAATCATAATTGATATTTATTATTATTATTTTATTATGAAATATATTTTTGGTTATGTACCTGACTGAGATCAGGTATTGAGTCTTAGATATGTTGTGTTGTCTCATCATTGACTCCATGTTTGAGTATGTGAGATAGAATGACTTGTTGTTTGATACCATTAAAATTTCTCTTGCTTATTTTTATTTTTCAAGCATGTTGAAGAGAAATTTGAGGATTGACAATGAAAATAACATGTTTTGTTTGGATTATCTTGATACTATTTTTTACTACACTACCACACCAAGACTCATATCGATAGTATTTATGATGCTTGTAACTATGGATAGGTCTTGTATTGGATAAGTGATATAATGACTCCCATGATTTGGCATGATGGATATTGTTGGACTGAATCATTTGTAGGTATTGTCTATGGATTATATTTTAGTGGCCATATATTATTTTTAACCCCAGAGTCGTTTTAAAATAAAATGTTTTCAAAATTATAATTAATATTGTCCAAGTGGGAGAATATAAGAATTTGACTTATATTTGGGCTAATATTAATTATTATTTTTGGGTTTATTAAAACGGTTTGATTTTATTATCCATGTTGATAAACATTGTTGAACCCAATATTATGTGATCATTGTGTTTGGGCTAGAAGTACCTCATGTGAGTTGATGTGGTTAAAGCGGTATAGTATAAGCCTTAGCCCAGCTGGTCCTTGATGGAAGGGCCTGTTAAGGTTGGGTTTGTATAAATAATAGGCTAGGCCTCTTAATAATACCCTCATGTTATGATATTATTATTCTATGCGAGATGTTCTCACGGCTTTCCCATCGATGAGCTACCTATTGTGAGAGAATATAATACTGGAGAGAAGGACTTTGTCTTCGATGTTAACATGAGTATCTCTTACAGGTATGTGATTAATGACGAATACATGTATGTATTGCAAATCCTTTTAATTGATTATGTGATAAAATTACAAGATATGTTAATAATCAGTTCAGATCTAAATTTATTTTATTCCAATCTTCTATATTGATTCATGAAATTATAAGAAAAAATTCTTATATTTCCATCCTCGGTCCTTTTTTATTATATATTTTTTGATCCCAAATTAGAGAAATTTTCAAAAAAGTTCTAGCTGGTTATATATACTTCAGCTACTCGCAATTATCTCTTGGGTCCGTCGGAAAGAATAGATTCTATGATTTTCTCAACGAGCATCTATCTACAGCGTCCATGACATCAAATAGATTTCACATCTCATTGACCGGCCCTCATTATGTGATATGATGCTTGTTTTTGAACTCGGAAGAGTTTGGATGAAGGTCATCAATATTCTCGAAAGTTTTTGTGAATGCTGATTATAAGATTTTTTTTTCTTATGGTTTGTCTCATCTATCAAACTGCAAGTTAACTTCTGAGGATCTATTTTTCCTTTCTTGTAATTGTTTTCCACTCCGGTCTTCAATAAAAGCCAGGTGGCCATCTCCACCTCCCTTTCATTCAATTTTTTTTAAAAAAGACATATAGGGTCTGGATAAATTTGGTGCCTGATGGCCAATGATGATCAAATAGGAGCCCAACTTTGGCCGGAGAGAAAGATCAGTTTGTGCTTAGAATGGCCTCGTGTGTCAGTTTCTCTGACACTCATAGCCATCATTGTAGTCAGCTTTTGTCATAAAGAATGCAGCACAGCACACTTTGTGATTCATATTTGACTGATGATTTCTTCCACTGGGTCTGTCAACAACTTGCATCATATTCTGAACACAAATTTTTTAAAGGGTGATATCTATCTCCCTCCATCTCCAGTGAAAAAAACTGTTAATCTGTGCTGGTAATTAGGACATTGCATCATGGTAGGCAACCCATTTTGAACCCTATAACTTGGAGTGTAAAGCTCCAAGCTCACAACCTTTCACACTGGTGGAAAAATAGCCAGGCACTTTGTGACATCTTTTACCATAACGACTGAAAATGTTTATCCCTTTACATTAGAATTAATGTAAAGAACACATTACAGTGCCCTATTCAATTGCTTGCTCGAATTCAGATTAGCCAGGGGACACATGACTTCTATGATTGAAAAGATATGATGATTTATTGATGGTGTGGTCGATTCCTAATGGTAGGATGGTGGCCCTTGCTCTAGTTGGCATTACACAAGCCATGGCTTTGTTATATCTTAAGCAATTTTCCATTGGAATGTAGTGGATCCTAATGCTGTAGGCCTCTCGCAATTAAATAAGCGGCTGAAGCTTCTTCTCTCACAAGGTTTGTTGGTTTCAATTCAGATGAGTTTTCTGTATGGGCTATGTATGATAAGTTCTTTTGTGTTGGTTGACGGCTGTGACAGGCTTCTGCAACCAATGTGGTCGAGAGAAACTGGTGAAGAATAAACTCCATTACTGCTTTCTTCATTTTGAAAGAAGAAATAGGATGAGCATATTTTGCAAGCCCTCTTTTTATGATAAAATGTGGCATGCATACAAGTCTAGTATGGACACGAATAGACTATACCAACTTTTCTAAAAAAAATTAAAAAAATAAAATAATATTAATATTAATATATAATTAAAATTAATTAAAATTTTTTTATAAATATTATTTGAATTATATTTATATTGTTTCATAAGATTAAATTCATCAATAATAAAATCTATCATAAAATTCTCGGTTATCTCTTTATCGATACAAGTAACTAAATTATCGATAAAAAAACTGTCTTCCATCTTGTTGCACAATCTGGTCTTGATAATCTTCATTATTGAAAATACTCTCGCTGTAATAGCAGTTGAACTGGAAGAGTCATAAGCATCGATCATAGACTAGTAAAGGATGAATGTGTATCAATCACTATAATGGTGGCATCGCGCCGAGTACCGTTGGCATTGCACAACGGGATGGGACGTCCATCGAATGACGGGGCCAAAGGCGATGGGGCGCGAGTGTAGTAACATCGATGGGAGCCTGAGGTATGACGGGTGCTCGCCTGTCCATGCCCCTAAGATCTAATCATGCACGTCGCTAGAATGGTGCATAGCTTCATTGCACGTGGCATTTGCCGATGAACAACGACCGCTAGAATGGTGCATAGCTTCATTGCACGTGGCATTTGCCGATGAAACAACGACCGTTCCGTGCATACGCGAGAGTATGTCTTGGATGGATTTGCACCTCCCTGCGCACGATGATCGCGTGGGCGACGCGCCCGATTAAAGGGGTTCCGAAATTGGGCTGAATCAGATTGCACTGATTTTGACTCGGCTCGCGCGTGCGAGAGAATCTCTTAGAATCACTCGACAATTTAAAAGAATGACATTCTATATAAAGAGGAGTATGGAAAACAAATTATCCGATGTGGGACTAAAGATGTTTCATTTGTACCAATTCAAGAGAAGGGAAAAGAAATTTGTTTTGGAGAGAAAAAGAAACCTTTTAGATTGTTGAAATACTACAATTTCCAACACCCATGACATGTGAAATACTTGCTCCGACTAACCGACCAATGACTTGGTCACAAACTAGCTGAGCAACAAGACCATGGTTCTCAATTGTTCGTTGTTGGGGTGCGAACCTACATCCACGGTGATTTAAGTAAAATTAAAGAAGAATTTGATAATGCGAGTTAGAAACAATGACATGAAGATAAGTTGGCCTGGGAGCCACCCGGAGCTTAATCCAATCGATGTTTGACAAGGCCTGACGATGTCGTTGGCCCACGAGTTTCAAAAGAGAAGACTTCTAGTCGGTCCATAACCGACTGGACCCACAAACCTCAAAAGAGCCAAGAAAATACCTAATTGGCGCCTAGCTGACTAGGCCCAAGGAGAGAGACAATGGGAGAAAACCCTGGAGATAGAGAAGGTTTCCTTTATAAGTAGATCTGAAATATAGATAGGTGAAAGCCGTGATTTTTATTTTGAGAATAAGCATGCTTCAAATGTTTGTCTTTGCCAAAAGATTTTTCGCACTCCATTATCTGGGTTGTGATGGTAGAGCAATATGACTTAAGTATAATGCAAAGTTTGCTCCTATCAAAATGTATGTGTGTACTTTTGTGTGATCTAATTTTCCCCAATTGGATAACAAAGCCGAGGTTCAACGAGAAGCTTCATTGGAGCTGTTTTGGTGATGCCTCTTGAAATTTCGTCAAGCTTCATTGGAGCAATTTGGTAATGCCCGGGGCTGAGCCGGGCCACAACCTGGCCCGGCCTACCAGAGAAGGTCCAGTCACTACTCCCAATATATAATAATATAGCCATAAATGGGCTCTATTATTCTGGCGATAATTTTGAGCCCTTCAGGTTCTACGAGAACGTGCTCTATTGCCAGCCCATTTGAGGCCCGTTCGATGCAAATGATCTCTTGTAGTTGTGTACCTTTGGACGATGAGTCTTAGCTCCAAATTTCAGTGGCTCTTTATATATTCATTCATTTCTTCTATTTGTGTCCATGTTTTCTGCCATTATTTGTTTCTTCTGGTGAGGTATTGATACATATATCAGTAAGTGTATAGATACTGCACTTCATCTTAACTTTAGCAAGTATATAGGTTTGTACAAAATCTTATATTATCGAATTTTAGGACCTTGCTGCAGTTTATGAAGAGCCAAATACTGTTTGGTTGCCCCCCATTGGGTTTTGTTATTTTTTTTTCCTGTAACGATTTTTTGATCTGCCATCCAAATTTTCCTTGACCACTTTTTTTTTTAATAATCTGTCTGCATATCGTATCATCCCTCCTAAGAATCCTAACCATAAAATTATTTTTATCGAGAAGCAATTTGAATGTCTCGGCAAAAACAACAAAATCTCAAAGAAATTGCTACCTTTCTATTTCTTATTAAAAAGAATGAAAGACAAACACTGGTCTCGAGCATTTTGAACAAAGGAAAAACACAATAATTTGATATTTTCGTATTTAATAGAGAGGGCTGCAAGCAATTATTTGATTGAAAAATAGTTGGTTACATACCTTTGGACAGGGTGACCCAGTTCTACGAACACCCTACGTACTTATGTAACAATGCTTTATGTGTTTTTTTTTTTAATGGAAAGGAGAGTTAAAAGCCCATCAGTTTATTAAAGAGAAAAAGGAAATAGAGTATAACTGAGAGATCAAGAAAAATGAGAGGAAGTTAAGTAGTTAACCACCACCTCAAAATTTTTAGTGTTCTTACCTATTAACAGGTGTTACAGTATCTGACCAATGTAGGAACCTTTCCTAGTTATGATCTCCTTGATGCATAAATTTGTTTTAATTGCAAGCCATAAGAAAGACTCTGACCTTCTTGAAACCCATCGATCGATGTTCAAATGAAAAAGAAAACTTGTAGTCACTATCATTATTTGGGATACTCTAAACTTCATTCATTTAAACTTGGGGAACAATTTGTTTAAATTTCTGATCATGTCACTGGTTATAGGAAAAGTAGCATGGTGAAAATGTGTCTTGCATGAATGCATGGCCAAGTCTTTTTGTCCATGCATGCGGTTTCACGGTTACGTTTTGAACTCTTAATACTTAAAAAAAATATGTGTATTCTTGAACTTCTAACTTACTTTACACACTGAAATCCCCCTGAACAAGGACCCAGAATTGAGGAGAAGGAAAAAATTAGAAAAGGAGAAATATAAACAAAAGGCTGCGGTCGGCTCCACTATCCCAACCAGGACATAATGGATGTTGTTGGTGAAACACTACCGGACCCGTCACAATGGTGGCTTCCTACAGTTGTTGGCCATTTCATTATAATAATAAAAGCACCTCCTATTGTTTACGTTGTGTATGCTACAGGTAAGCAGGCGAGCATAGTTACGTACGTAACTACGTAAAATGTTTAAGCTTCTAAGATCTGGACCTTGCAAGGATTGCTGCTGTATCAGAGTCGGCCAACAAATCGATATGATATAATACCGTATCATATTGGTGTGGATATCGATTTCAATAAATTGAAAAAAAAAATTATCTTCCACCCCACTCTCGAACAAGAATCGTTGACCGGACCTGAACCGGATTTGAATCGGACCGAAACGGATCCGAACAAGATTGAACCGAATTATACCGGTCCGAACCTATCCGTACTGTATCGAACCTATTCGTACCATATCGAACCGATCCGTACCAGTCTGATTCAAATTAATTTTTATGATTTGGACTCTGAATCATTTTTAAAATTGAACCATACCGGTTCTTAACCAGTACGATATGATACGTCCCGAATCGGATGGTTCGGGATGATACAAAAAATCCTAGGACCTTGTTACCTGACACGTTCAGGAGGAATTCGTTTTTTTTAAAAAAAAATATTTTTAATTGCTTCTATACCTCTAGTCTACCCGATCTAACCTGGTCGGAGAAATATGAGTTTTTTTTTTCGGGTGACCTTAGGCTTGGCCTCATGTCCATACACTAAAGGTTTCATAAAGAAAGGCAAAATTGTGAAACTTCATTTATGAAGTCGTTTCGTTGGTTAGAAAAAAGATCCATATGTTTGAGTTTGCATGTATTTGGGATACCCAATCTCAACCTTTAGACCCAAGCTTGGCCCAAATCAAAGTCTTCTTCCCTCCCATTTGACTCCCACAAGAAATGAGAGTTCTCACCTCTGATTCCTCAAAGAACAGCGAAGCCCTAGACCCCTATAAAAAAACCTCTCATCCCATGAGCCATCCACCCCCAAGATCATTCGTGCCGGCAAGGATGAACTTCGATTTTCATTGATTCTGGCGATAAGATTCGAGATTTCTCCGATGATCGATGTGGGAACTTCATCAGAATTGTGATAAGTTAGCTTCTCCTTTTTTCCTTTCTTCCGATCGAGTCGCCATGGGATTTTGGTCGATGAAACATCAGGTTGGAGGTCCAAACAAGGTCTTCCCTGTTTCAGCTTTCATTGTGCTCTTGATCCGTTAATTGTCGATGATGGAGCAGTCACCAGAGTGGTCTCCCTGCTATCGGAGTCACTACCTGTGGCTAACCTGAGGACCTCCCCACCATCATGAACGAGAGGGAAGAGGAAAGGGGAGGGTCTCCCCTATTCGGCCAAGTGGAAGAAGATGAGAGGGAAAGAAAATAGGAGAAGAAAAGAAAAGAGAGAAAAAACAAAAAGAAAAGAAAAGAGAAAAAAAGGAAAGAAAAAAAGAAAAAGAAAAGAGAAAGAAAAAAAGAAAAAAAAGAGAAACGAAAAGAAAAGAAAAAGGAAGAAAAGAGAAAGAAGAAAGAGAGAAAAAAATAATAATAAATATTGAAAGGGGAGATCCAAAAAGTTCTCTCAGGAAAATTGTGAAGTAACGATATCAGCAGATGAACCACTGATAAAATTCGGATAGAAAATTTTGGATTTATAATTACTATATAATTATTTATTATTATTAAAATTATTATTATAGAAAAATAGCCTTCTAAGTAGAAGGTGTTGGGAATTGTGTCCCAAAGCCAATCGTCTAAGTTGTAGGCGGTTGTGCTCAGTATTGTAATCAGTATAAGAATTAATAAAACTTTATTTTGGCAGCTCATCGCATTTTTCATTTTCCTGTAATGAACTCAGTTTATGTGATGAAGTCTTTAGGACTGCACTGACTTCAATATAGAGAGGATATATCGAGTGGTCCTTTAAACAGGTTCACAACCAAAAGATATATTGTACAGGATGTCAATGTATCAAGTGTAGGTTGTTATGGTTCACATTATTTGGTTGTCTCTTAACCAAAGGAGTGTGTTGACACTAATGTGATCTGCAAGTGGGATGTGTAACATCTCATTGAACGTGACTCCGTGGAGCTCCTTTCTGCCAAAGTATTGCTCGCAATTGGATATGGGTATATATGTCCCTCCGACCTGAGGTCTCCATGATAGCTTGCAAGCAACTCCCTGTGCTTTGGTGCCGGACTACCCGGATTTCTAATCCGGTGACGAAAGATTTTTGGGTACAGGCAAGTACTTGTGGAGCAGTGGTGGACCAAGATGGAATTGACATGTCCAAATTATTTGGATTGAATGTCTCGCAGTGTCTAAATTTAGCAAATCCTCGGCCGGGGTAGTCCTAGTGAGGAGTCACTGGACTTGTGAGGTTGAGACATGTGGATTTACTCAGTTAGGGTTAGCAGTCTAATCCTAGGTCATCTTGAGCATTGGAGGTCAAAGGGATGAATTATACGGTAACCATATGCCAGAGGTTCGATAGATTGCTCTCGCATCTTCGGCCTATCTGGATGCCGGATCCATTGCTAGATGGTATCTGTTACGGCCGTAACGATGACATGACATACCTCAGATTTCATTGTGCGTGATTCGAGCCACGTGGAGTTTTTCGGCAAGGTCAGATGTGGCTTCGCCTCGGTCTCGGCCGAGGTCGAGCCGGGCCCTCTCGCTCCTTCGCCAGGTGGCGCCCGGAGACGGGACCACCTCGGTCGAAGTCGAGCGCCCCTCTGCCGCTCCGCCAGGTGTCCACCCAGGAGGGGTCCACCTCGGTCGAAGCCAGCGGCCCGTTGCTCCCTCGTCAGATGGCGCCCTGAGATGGTCCCACCTCAGCCGAGGTCGAGCCGGGCCCCCTCGCTCCTTCGCCAGGTGGCACCGAAGACGGGACCACCTCGGCCGAAGTCGAGCGCCCCTCTGCCGCTCCGCCAGGTGTCCACCCAGGAGGGGTCCACCTCGGCCGAAGCCGGCGGCCCCTTGCTCCCTCGCCAGGTGGCACCCTAAGACGGTCCCACCTCGGCCGAGGTCGAGCCGGGCCCTCTCGCTCCTTCGCCAGGTGGTGCCCGGAGATGGGACCACCTCGGTCGAAGTCGAGCGCCCCTCTGCCGCTCCGCCAGGTGTCCACCTAGGAGGGGTCCACCTCGGCCGAAGCCGGCGGCCCCTTGCTCCCTCGCCAGGTGGCGCCCTGAGACGGTCCCACCTCGACCGAGGTCAAGCCGGGCGCTCTCGCTCCTTCGCCAGGTGGCGCCCGGAGACGGGACCACCTCGGCCGAAGTCGAGCGCCCCTCTGCCGCTCTGCCAGGTGTCAACCCAGGAGGGGTCCACCTCGGCCGAAGCCGGCGGCTCCTTGCTCCCTCGCCAGGTGGCGCCCTGAGACGGTCCCCCTCGGCCGAGGTCGAGCCGGACCCTCTCACTCCTTCGCCAGGTGGCGCCCAGGGACGGGACCACCTCGGCCGAAGTCGAGCGCCCCTCTGCCGCTCCGCCAGGTATCCACCCAGGAGGGTCCACCTCGGTCGAAGCCGGCGGCCACTTGCTCCCTCGCTAGATGGCGCCCTGAGACGGTCCCACCTCAGCCGAGGTCAAGCCGGGCCCTCTCGCTCCTTCGCCAGGTGGCACCCGGAGACAAGACCACCTCAGCCGAAGTCGAGCGCCCCTCTGCCGCTCCGCCAGGTGTCCACCCAGGAGGGGTCCACCTCGGCCGAAGCCGGCGGCCCCTTGCTCCCTCGCCAGGTGGCACCCTGAGACGGTCCCACCTCGGTCGAGGTCGAGCCGGGCCCTTTCGCTCCATCGCTAGGTGGCGCCCGGAGACGGGACCACCTCGGCCGAAGTCGAGCGCCCCTCTGCCGCTCCGCCAGGTGTCAACCCAGGAGGGGTCCACCTCGGCCAAAGCCGGCGGCCCCTTGCTCCCTCGCCAGGTGGCGCCCTGAGACGGTCCCACCTCGGCCGAGGTCGAGTCGGGCCCTCTCGCTCCTTCGCTAGGTGGCGCCCGGAGATGGGACCACCTCGGCCGAAGTCGAGCATCCCTCTGCCGCTCCGCCAGGTGTCCACCCAGGAAGGGTCCACCTCGGCCGAAGCTGGCAGCCCCTTGCTCCCTCGCTAGGTGGCGCCCTGAGACGGTCCCACCTTAGCCGAGGTCGAGCCGGGCCCTCTCGCTCCTTCGCCAGGTGGCGCCCAGAGATGAGACCACCTCGGTCGAAGCCGAGCGCCCCTCTGCCGCTCTGCTAGGTGTCCGCCCAGGAGGGGTCCACCTCGGCCGAGGCAGGCCAACCTGTGCAGGAGCACGAGCTCCGAGACTGCCCCTTGAGCCGTGCGCGCCGCACCCCGAGAGAAGCGCCCGTACGGTCGGCAGCGGCACACGAAACATCGCTTACATCGGCCCGACAGGTTCCGCAGTCGAGAGGCGAAGTCCTGACAAAACAGGACTCGATAACGGGCATCGTCGATACCTGGGAAGGAAAGCGCTCATGCTTGGCCCAAGGTCTGGTCGGCGCCCTCCCTTTACTCTTTCCTCGCTAGGCCCGGCAAGCAAGGCGGGGAGGCCGCCGGGTTCTTTGATCCAAAAGGGAAAGGGGAAAGAAATGGAGGGGAGGAGGTGAAAGCGACGAGGGGGCCTCCCAAAGGCGGCAAAAGGCAACGTGAGGAGTTAAAAGGAAGGGGAGAGTAGACGACCAGGTAAGCAAGAAACGGAGGCTGGGAAAAGGAAGAGCACCAAGAGCAGGATCCAAGATCCCGAGAGGGGACCTTCAGCACGAGCTCGATGGAGGAACCCGGCCGGATTTCTATTCTTCCTGAGATCTTTCTTGCTAGCACAATCTCTAAGTCTGGAACTCCTTCGGGGGCCCGTCTCGGAGATTCTGTTCCCTCTCGCCGTTTACTAACTTGACCGTCGGAGCTCCCTCGCCGAGATACCCGGCCAGGGCTTCTGACCTTGTCTTGCAGGATTGAGAGCCAGGAGACCCCGGGGCGAGATGGTCTAGTCGAATCGGCGGCTCCGAAGCCACAGACGCGGCGGCGAGATCGGCAACAGTATCTTGTGCTGGTACTGGAAGTGTTCCAGTGGTACCGTTTAGGTTCGAACCTATGAGATCATACGCCATAGAAGATTTCTTCCTGATCCAGGAACCGATCAACGATTGGAATCGTTTTGGTATTTAGGTCAAATGGTTTAATTAAGCACACATTGGATTTTTTTGGTCTGATTTGGATCGACCAGGATGGATTTGGGTCAACCAGGAATTGTTCCTGAAAAACTAGGATTGGATCCGGTTTTCTTGCTGTTTGGGTCTGGTCGGACTAGGATTTTGATAAACCAACTTTTGGTTTTTAATGAATCGATTTTCTTATTCATTTGGAATGGATGAATCGGTCATTTAGGTTTTGTTGAAACCAGTTTTAAAAGGATGGCTCTCTGTTTCACGGTGGTTGTCTCCCTCTTGTCTTCTACCCTCACCACGTCTATCCTTCTCTCTCTCGGATATGCCTTGTTTCTCCATGTGGATGGGATAAGTACGGCTTGGAGTTTGATCTTGCTTGGGAGATCAGTTTGCACTGGACCGGGAGAGGTCTCTCCATGATTTACTTGTTGCTTCACGAGTTCCCAGCATGTTTAAACAAATCCTAAACCAATTCAAACGGAGATTTTGCCCTCGGTTCCAGCATTTCAACCGATCAAGTTCTTTTCCAAGGAGTTGGGATTGATCCGGTCTTCTCTTCACGCACGTCAACTCCTCTTCTTCCATGTTTACACCGATCTGGACTGCACTTCCAAGCATTTTCCTTTCCCTTCACGGATTGAATTCTTGGACTGCACTTCCAAGCATTTTCCTTTCCCTTCACGGATTGAATTCTATGCCTATAAATATAGCATGATGGTTGAACGCCAGGAGGTGCAAGAGAGAAGTAAGAAAGAAGTAAGAGAGGAGCAACAGGAGGTGAAGAAGAAACAGCGTGAGGGAGAAGAGAGAGAAGTAAGAAAGAAGTAAGAGAGGAGCAACAGGAGGTGAAGAAGAAACAGCGTGAGGGAGAAGAGAAGAACAGAGTTTTCTGTTGGCCTTTACGGGATTTCCAAGTATATTTATATGCTGGGTTTCAAGGCCACGAGGGAATTAAGAAGAAACGAGCATTTGCCTATTGAGAGAAGCGGGGAGTGTCCGTGAAATCCTTCCACCGTTTTAAATTTCTAGTGTGTGCTATTAGTGGAGTTTAGGTGGTCTTGGAGAAGACCGTCCATGAGAATTATTTGATATTCCCTGCTTTATATAGCCGTGATCAGTTTATTAATTTTTGGTGAACTAGCATTCATTTAGGAATCGGATCAGCAAGAGCCCCATGCATGGATACTCTAGAGGGTGGACGCTTGGACACCTCGAGAAGTTGCATCGACCTATTTATTTTGCTGTTGCAGATCTTATTTTACTGTTAAAAGAGTTCAACCGATCGCTGCTAATCTGATCTGAAGACTGAGGAAGTCTGCTTCAGTCAGGTATATTTTATTTTGGTTATCATGCATGTCTATATCTAGTTGTTATCATATGATTTATAATTATTGCACTTGTCGATACATGCCCGTATATGCATCATGATATGTTAGATCCTGTGCATGAGTAAGTACTTTCCGCTGCATCTTTTAAAATTTTAATTATGCAATACCTGCTCCTTAGTGTTGCATGCCTAGGATAGGCTTCTGCTGTACCAGCTTTTCCTTCAGAAGGGTGTTAAGTGAGTTCCAGGTACGAACTGATATCGGATGTATTTAGTTTGTCTCTAGTGAAGTAAGAATTTATGGACACGATTACTAGTTTATAAATATATTTTACATAGCACGATTTTGATCCTTAAATATGAGTATTGGCATGCATGATTATTTATATATTACATATTTTATTTTCTCATGATGGATAATTATGATTGCTCATACTACTATTTATATTTTGCGTATGATATATTCCTATTTAACACGACTATTTGGATGGTTTGAATTGTGATCTCAGTTATTGTTAATCTTGAAAAAAATATGATTTGAAAATATATTTGAGATTTGATAAAGTGATAATTAAGAAGAATGGGTGTTTGAACTAGCCATGCCACCAGATCATGGTTACTGAGATTGCCAATCATAGGCTAAAGTATGATAATGAGATTGTTAGTCACAGGCTAGAATGTGATAATGAGATTGTCAGACACAAGCTGAAATGTGACACCGAAATTGCCAGTCATAGGCTAAAGTATGATAATAAGATTGCTTGTCACAAGCTGAAGTGTGACAATGAACTTGCTAATCATAAGTTAAAGTATGACACTGAGATTGCCAGTCATGGGCTGAAGATGACCGTGGTTAATCCAAAATCCTAAAGGAGGATGATTAAATTAGAACATAAAATGGAAACATGATGTTACCAAAGATTTTGCTATATATGGTAATTAAATTATTTTAGTTGCATAATATGATATATTATTATTTTCTTATTATTTTTAAACTGTATTATTATTAGTGTGACTATATGGAGTTTTTACTATGCTATAAAGTTCACTCCTCACTTCTCCATTTTTTTAAAGTTGTCAAGCGTGAGATCCAGTATCAAAATTTTTAGATTGTTTAATTAGTTCTATTTCTGATACTCATGTAACATATAAGTTGATTATTTAGTGACCATGAATTGAATGAGTTGGTTATTTAATTATTATTAAATTATTTTAATGATGTTTGGTTAATTAACTTTAATTTTTGAAAATGATAAAATCACGTGTACCAAGGCCTAGCATGATCTCTATGATAATACCTAAGATTTATGTAGCCAGTCGCGTAGCCGATCCTGGTACTGAATTCGGCATGTGACATAGTGGTATCAGAGCCAGGTTATAGGATTTTAGAATGCAAGTTCACAGAGAGAGAGCAGGTCGATCATTAGGTTGAGACAGGATAACGTAATATATTATGTATACTTAGGTGATATGTGAACACTAACAATGATTGTTATAGGATCCCATGGCACGTGGAGGTGAACATGGACGGGCTAGGAGGCCTACGAGATTTGTGGATGGTTCAAATGCTTTGGAGCCCTTGAATTAGCAAGAAGATGCTGGGATCATACCAGACAATGGTGTGTATAGGCAAGAACCATTGCATAATCTCATGGACAACACTCTGGAGAATAGATCAACAGTAGAAACGGGAATCTCGGGTGGATCTGGAATTCAGCCTGGGGACTAAGTTAGCCTCTCTTAACTTATATAACTATTGGTGCAACAATAAACCACTGCTAGACTGATATGATAAGGATAGCAGAGACGCAACAATAATAATAACTCATGCAGCAACGTTAATAGTTTATGCAGCAACTACTATAGGTAACAACAACAAGGAACTTCTCAGCGACAACTGGGAGTCAGGGTTCAACAAGAGTATCAAATAATCTTGATAGATTTCAAGAAGTATGCCCCATTGATATTCAAGGGAACTTCTGATCTTATGGAGGTCGAGGGTTGGCTGAAAGTGATAGAGAAAGTGTTCCAGGCCTTGCAACATCCAATAAAAGAAAGAGTTAATCTTGCTACCTTCATGCTACAAGATGAGGCAACCAATTGATAGGATATGGAGCTTGGGAAGCTAGGATCAAATGATGCACCTTTTACCTAGAAAGGTTTTAGGAGAGTCTTTTATGAGAGGTACTTCCCTCAGAGTATTCAAATTCAGAAATTCCGAGAGTTCGACTGCTTGAAGCAGGGTAGTATGACAGTTGTCTAGTGCATCGTAAAGTTTGAAGAACTATCCAGATACGCTTCGACACTGATAGTGGGCTAGAAAATTTGAGATGGACTTAGAGGTCGAATATAACAACAGATAACTACTTTCGAGCAACCTACTTATAAAGAGGTCGTCAACAAAGCATTGATAATAGAAAGTGATTTGGATATTACTCAAGCAGAAAGGGAAAAGGCTTTGAAGAAGATGACAAGATCAAGAGGACACCAAGGTGAACATAATATGAACACCGGTACCAAGACTAGGAAGTTTGACACTGTTAATCCAAATGACAAGGCTCGACAAAAGGATAATGTCAATTGTTATAAGTGCGATGGGTCTCATTATTAATGAGATTGCAAATGGCCAAAAGGGAAATGTTATAATTATAGAAAGGAGGGTTACAAGGCTATTATGTGCCGCAGTGAAAAGGAGTCACAACTCTCAAGCTTCTCGAGGAACCCTTACTAACCAAGCACCTCAAGATGGACATCAATAAGGAGGAGGATAGCAGAAGCCAAGAATCCAAGAACATGTATATGCGCTCACACAATAGGATGCCAATGCTTTTAATTCAGTGGTGATATGCATGATTAGGTTATCATCCAGTAATGCTTATGTTTTATTTGATGCTAGTGCTACACATTCTTTTATATCAGCTAGTATGGTTATAAAAAATAAAAAGTTATTTTTGATACCACTAAAAACTGACCTTTGTGTTTCCATACCAAGTAGAGATGTCAATATAGTTAACCTAATATGCAAGGAATGTGAATTGGACATCGAATGTAGGGAGATGAAAGCAGATTTGATAATCCTAGAGATGAAGAACTTTGATGTAATCCTTGGGATAGATTGGTTAGTAGCATATCATGCTTCCATTGATTGCTTAGAGAAGATAGTAAAATTTTGGGTCCTTGTCCAGTCGAAGTTCGATTTTGTGGGTAGCAAGTTAATCTCTTAGTGGAGGGTAATCTCAGCTTTTAATGCTAAATGACTCCTTAGGAAAGGTTGTGAAGGGTTTGTAGTGACAGTGATAGATATACAACAAGAAGAGCTCAAATTCGAAGACATTCCTATTATGAAAGAGTTTTCAAAGGTCTTCGTAAATGACCTACTAGGATTACCTCTTGACAAAGAAATCGAGTTCTCCATTGATATCATACCTGGCACTGGAGCCATCTCCAAAGTTCTATACAGGATGGCTCCGACTGAATTAAAATAGCTTAAGGAGCAATTGCAAGAGTTGCTAGATAAAAGATTTATCAAACCTATCATGTCTCCCTAGGGTGCTCCGATATTATTTATGAAGAAGAAGGATGGTAGTTTTCGATTTTGTATAGACTATCGAGAATTAAACAAGGTGACAATACGGAATAAATATTCTTTACCAAGGATTAATGATCTATTCGATCAACTACAAGGGGTACAAGTATTTTCAAAAATTGATCTTCATTCTGGCTACCATCAATTAAAGATAAAGGTTGAGGATGTGTTTAAAATAGCCTTTAAAATCAGATATGGATATTATGAGTTCCTAGTCATGCTTTTTGGTTTGATAAATGCACCTGTAGCTTATATGGACCACATGAATAAGGTGTTCAAACCCTATCTAAATCAGTTTGTAGTAATGTTTATTGATGGCATATTAATTTATTCACGGAGCCCACAAATGCATGAAGAACACCTAATGATAGTATTGCAAACACTCGAGGATAAGAAGTTGTATGCCAAGTTACAAAAGTGTGAGTTTTGATTGGACAAAGTCTCTTTTCTCGGACAAGTTATCTTTAAGGAATGTATTTTCATGGATCCAAAGAAAGTTGAGATTGTAGTAAATTGGAAAAGACCCACTAATGTATCTAAAATTTGAAGTTTCCCAAAAATGATAGGATATTATCGAAGATTTATAGAAGGATTCTCTCTTATTATCGTGCTTCTAACCTGCTTGATCCAAAAGCGAGTGAAATTGAATGGATAGAAGAATGTGAGCAAAGTTTCCAAGAATTAAAAAGTGGTTGGTAACAACCCCGGTGCTAACTGTCCTTACCGAAATAAGAGATTTCACTATATATAGCGATGCATCTCGTAAGGATCTTGGTTGTATTCTAATGTAAAACAGAAAGATAATAGCATGTGCCTCTAGGCAGTTAAAGCCATATGAGTCAAATTATTTTACTCATGATTTGGAACTAGCAGCTATGGTTTTTACTCTAAAAATATGGAGGCATTATTTATATGGTAGGCATTATGAGATTTTCACATATTACAAAAGCTTAAAATATATCTTTACCCAGAAAGAGCTAAACTTAAGATAAAGAAGATGGTTGGAGTTAGTAAAGGATTATGACCTAACCATCAATTATCATCTATGAAAGCTAAATGTTATAGCAGATGTTTTAAGTAGGAAGTTTCAAGTAGGTTGCAACTTACTAATCAGAAACATATCATGTTGGCTTTGAAGAGATCTAAGATTGAAGTACGATTGCATGATTCTGGAATTTAACTAGCTAATCTTGTAATATAGCCTACACTGATTGAAATAATAAATCAACTCAAAAAGAATATCTAGAAATATAGAAGATTAGAAAAATAGTGGAGTCTGGTGCCCAGTCTGAATTCGTATATATGCAGATGTTACCTTAAGATTTGATAGCAGATTGTGTGTTCCTAAAATTTTAGAATTAAAAAATGAGATTTTAGAAGAGGTGCATAGTTCAGTTTATACAATGCACCCAGGAGGTACAAAGATATACTTAGATTTAAAAAAAATTGGTGGTCAGGTATGAAAAATGGCATAGCACTATATGGAGCTCAATGCCTGGTGTGTCAACAGATAAAGGCTAAGCATCAAAGACCCGCCGAACCACTGCAATCTCTCATGATCTCTCGATAGAAATAGAAATATATTATCATGAACTTTGTGATGGGTTTGCCCAAGATCCCTAAAGGTAATAATGTAGTATGGGTGATTGTAGATCAATTGACAAAATTAGCTCATTTCTTATCCTTTCAAGTCGGTCTCTCTTTGAAAAGATTAGCAAGCTTGTATATAGAACAAATTATGAGATTGCATAGAATTCTGGCTATTATTGTATCGGACCGAGACAGTAGATTTGTTTCATAATTTGGAAGAGCCTTCACAAAGCTCTTGGAACCAAATAAGATTTTAGTACAATATTTTATCCCCAAACTGATGGACAATCAGAACGAATCATTCAAATTTTAGAAGATATGCTAAAAGCTTGTGTCATGGACTTGGATGATGTTGGAACAGTCATTTATCATTGATAGAATTTGTTTATAACAATAATTATTAAGCCAGCATTCAGATGGTACCTTTTGAAGCATTGTATGGTAGGAAGTGTAGATCTTCTATTTGCTTGGATAATGTAGGAGAAAGAAAGTTATTGGATCTAAAGAGTGAATTGTGAACATGGTACAAGTGATCATAGAATGGCTACGTACAGCTCAAAATAGACAGAAAAGATATGCTGACAAGAAAATGAGGGAGCTGAAATTTCAAGTAGGTGACCATGTTTTTTTGAGAGATTCTTCCACCAATGGCATAATGAGATTCGGAATGCGAGGCAAATTGAGTTCGAGATATATGAGTCCATTTGAAATTTTAAATAAGGTCGGGGTGGTGGCCTATCGGCTAGCACTACTACCAGCCTTATCAGGTGTGCATAATATATTTCATGTACTAATACTACAAAGGTTATTCTAGACCCTAGCCATGCAGTAGAGTACGAGCCATTGCAGCTTCATGAGGATCTGACCTATGAGAAGGTTCCCATATGGATTTTCGACAAGGATCAAGTGTTATGATATCAGACAATACCGACTATGAAGGTACAATGGGGCAACCATAGTAAAAGAGAGGCTACCTAGAAGCTTGAGACAGAAATAAGAGACAAGTATCAACAACTCTTTAAACTTTAGATACATTAATTTCTTGGATGAAATATTTAAGGGAAGAAGAATGTAATACCCGATTAACAAAAAGGGGAAGGAAGATTCCCGATCGAAGTCTTTCTTCCTCTAGTCTAACTTCCACAAGGAATAGGAGTCCTCACCTCCGATTCCTCGAAGAACAGGAGAGTCCTAAATTCCTATAAGAAGACCTTTCATTCCTTGAGCCATTCAACCCAAGACCATCCATGCCGACAAGGAAGAACTTCGATTTTTATTGATTCCGGTGACAAGATTTGAGATTTCTCTGGTGATCAACATGGAAACTTTATCAGAATTGAGATAAGTTAGCTTCTTCTTCTTCCCTTCCTTCTGGTTGGGTTGCCATGGGATTTTGACCGGCGAAGCACCGGGTCGGAGGTCTAAACAAGGTCTTTCCTATTTCAACTTTCCTTGTCCTCTTGATCTACCGATCGCCAATGATGGAGCAGCCACCTGAGTGGTCTCCTTGCCGTCGGAGCCGCTACTGGTGGCTAACCAAGGACCTCCCCCCATCGTGAACGGGAGGGAAGAGGAAAGGGGAGAGTCTTCTTTATTCGACCGAGCGGAAGAAGAGGAGAGGGGAAGAAGAGAGAAGAAGAAGAGAGGAGAAGAAAAAAAAAAAAAGAAAAAAAAAAAAAAAAAAAAAAGGAAAAAAAAGGGAAAAAGAGAAAAAGAAAGAGAAAGAAAAAAGAAAAAGGAAGAAGAGAGAGAGAGAGAAGAGAGGAAGAGGAAGAGGAGAGAGAATTAGACAGAGAAAGAGGAGAGAGAAGAGGAGGGAGAAGAGAAAGAGGAGAGAGAGAAAATAATAATAATAAATTTTGAAAGAGGAGATCCAAAAAGATCTTCTCTCAGCAAAATTATGAAGGATATTAGCTGATGGATCACTGATAAAATTCAGATATATTATTTTAAATTTATAATTACTATAAAATTATTTATTAATATTAATTGTTGTTGTAGAAAGATAGCCTTCTAAGCAGAAGGGCGTTGAGCGAGTTCCAGGTACAGACTAATATCGGGTGTATTTAGTTTATCTTCAGTGAGGTAAGGATTTCCAGATGTGATCACCAGTTTATAAATACATTTTACATAGTACAATTTGATCCTTGGACATGAGCATTGGCATGCATGATTGTTTATGCATTACATGTTTTATTTTCTTATAATGAACAATTATGATTACTAATATTGCTATTTATATTTTTTGTATGATATATTCCTATATAACATGACTATTTGGATGGTTTGGATTGTGATCCTAGTTATTGTTAATCCTGAAAAGAATATAATTTGAAAATATATTTGAGATTTGATAAAGTGATAATCAAAAAAAAAGATGTCTAGATTAGTTATGTCACGGGATCATGGTTACTGAGATTGCTAGTCACCGCTAAAGTATGACAATGAGATTGCCAGTCACAGGCTGGAATGTGCAATGACATTGCTAGCTAGTCATAAGCTAAAGTGAAATACTGAGATTGCCAATCACAGGCTGAAGTATAACAATGAGATTGCTTGTCATAGGCTGAAGTGTAACAATGAGCTTGCCCGTCATAGGCCGAAGTGTGACAACAAGATTGCCAGTCATGGGTTGAAGCATGACTATGAATAACGTCCAGAATCCTAAAGAAGAAGGATGACTAATTAGAACACAAAATGAAAACATGATTTTACCAAAAGTTTTATTATATATGGTAATTGAGTGATTTGGTTGCATAATATGATATATACTATTATTTCCTATTATTTTCAAACTGTATTATTATTGGTGTGACTGTATGAAGTCCTTGCTGGGCTGTAAAGCTCACTCTCCATTTCTTCATTTTTTTTAAAGTTGCAGGATGAAATGACAATGGTCGAGTCGAGCATAAGATCAAGTACCAAAATTTTCATATTATTTTGTTCTATTTCTATTACCCATGTAACGAACAAGTTGATCATTTAATGATCATTAATTGAATGATGATTATTTAGTTATTATTAAATTATTTTAATAGTATTTGGTTAATTCTGAAAATAATGAAAATCTCGTGTACTTAGGCTTAGCATGATTTCTAGGATGATACCTAGAATTTGTATGGCTGTTCGCATAGCCAATCCGGTGCTGGATTCAGGGCATGACAAAGTTAAAAGGATTGTTACTTCTAGCCTTGTAGGTTAGGTTGATTCTGGAAAGTTTTTCACTTGCTTGACAAGTATATTTGGCACAACTTTGATCATTGATCATAGAAATTATACTTGGCATGGTGAATGTATATATTGCAACATGAGTAACGCTAAAAAGTCAATTAATCCCATCTCAACGAAAGTTAATTAATTGTAGAAAACAATTGTTAGCAGTAAGGGTTTTCCTACTATAAATTCAGATTTACAACCCTAACCACAGATATTTGATGCCAACCTTGTTTCATGACGGTTTCTTGCAGGAGTCGTTTAGCATTATAACATTATTCATGCGTCATAGCATCGATCTAAAAATATATGAATATTCAATAACTTAATTTTTTTAATAAAATAAAAAAAAGGGATGGGCAGTGCTTTATTTTTTGATGAAAAGTTAGCCTTTCCTTTAAAAATGATACTTTGATGTTAAACTTTTTTTAAAAAAATATACTTGCACCTTTAGGTTGTAGAGGGGTGCGATTACACAAATGAAAATTGTTAAAGTGACCTAAATGCCCTATGCATTACAAAAGCTACTTGCTGTTTGTAATGTTAAAATGGTACTGTACCATGCCTTGCAGATACTAGAGAATTTTATAACTAGCTCGAGCTTTTCAAATGATGGGAGTACCGGTCTATGCTATACAGCTTACTCATTTGGTTACAAAACCATCTCTATGAAAATGTTCCATAGCTCCATTTGGAGAGCCTGATCATCTTGCTAATGACTTAAATCTACTCTACATCGAGAAGCATTATTTCAAGCTTGGACTCGATCAAAATTTGATTTGTAAAATTGGTAATGGATCATGGGAAACATGATGCAAACCCTGCCAAGTAATGCAATGCATTTTTCTTTAGACACCACTATCCTCCTCAACATTTCTATAGCAATAACTTTTATAGAAATTCGACCTGATATAACTATCAATGGATTGTGATAACAATTACGAGTTGTTATAATTGTTTGTCTCCTTGATTGATATACTTGGGAGGCTATCGATCGACCAGCCTGGTGTCACGTGGATGCGATCGTGTTTTTATTATTTGCTCGGATTTAATTTGAAAATTTTCAATGGATTGAAAAGAAAAGGAGTTACAGGAAACCTAGACCCTCTTCATCTAATAGAAGTCCGCTAGGTTGTGGGAGAGATTAACATCTAACTCAACACAAATGTAGATTAGGTTTGGGTCATGCAAAGTGGAATGTTAGCTGACCCACATGCTGGAGAGGACATTGACAATGATTTGGAAGATGGAAATGTTCATGGACCTACTCAAATTATCTTTCAATTAATTAAAATGGGTTCATGTACTTGGACTTCCCTCCATTAGCAAAAGGTTATAATCTGTCCCTCCTTCTACTCAAATTATCTTTCAATTAATTAAAAATGGGTTCATGTACTTGGACTTCCCTCCATTAGCAAAAGGTTATAATCTGTCCCTCCTTCAGCAAGACCAATCCCCCCCCCCTCTATTCCTTCTTTTTCTATCCACTCCCGGTGTCCTCCAAGAACATTGCATATTTGCATTCCCCCCGTCCTCTATAAACCCCACATTCCATTTGGCAGAGAGAAAGCCTAGCTCTTTTCCCAACTCTAATTTCCATTCTCTGCCCTTCCTCATCCGCAAACCACCATCAAAACTCACTCCTTTCACCCCCAAAGCCAATCACAACTGTCTTAATTTTTGTGTCCCACCTATGGGCACTCTTCCTTTGTTTCGCACACCCTAGGATTTTTATGTCAAATTAAAATCCCATCGCTCCCCCTTGACAAGCTTTTCTCCTGCCTACAACCTTTTAGCTATCACTCTTCCTCTGCTTTAACCCCTCCACATCCCGATAGAATCCAGCTCACTTCTCAGGGGACGTTCCTTATATATATCTTCTTCAATCCCAAAGCAACCCAAAACCCCCCCCCCCAACCCATTCCCCTCAAAACCTTGAACCCCTACCCTCGCCCTCCCCCTCCCCTGTTCCATAATTATAGCATTTCATTCACTTCTTTCCATTCCCATATTCTCATTCATGGGCTGTACCACCTCGAAGCAGGCTCGCCGTGACCTCCGCCGGAGCACCTCACCGCTGCCCCGCAGCCGCTCGATGCCCCACCACCGCAAGGCCGGTGGCGCCCACCCTTCCGCCACCCTTGGCTCCCTCATCTACGGCCCCCCGCCCCCGACGCCCGTGACCGGAGCAAAGACCTCACCACCGAGCACGTCAAAGCCAAGGCCTTGTCGGTGATGATCCAGAAAAGAATTATGAATACACGTACAGAGACACCACCCAATGAGCCAGAGAGCATCGATGCCTGCGAGCTCATGTCAGGCTTGGAGGACGCCACTCCTCTCCGACCACCCACCACCACCTTCGACCGCCACTCCTTCTCCTTCCCCACCACCGGCCGGGATGTCGAGCCCGTGCCTGAATCGAAGCTCAGCTCCAAATTCAGCAATATTGGAGCTGCGTCCCCAGGTCCAATGATCACTGCTGCCGACTTTGATCTGGAGATCATATCAAACTTTCAAAAGGCTCTGGATGAGCTCTCTCCACGGCTCCCATCTCCCGAGTCGGTGAAGACAGCATCGAGATGGAAAAATAGGTGCACCGAGTCGACCGGCATTGTTCGAGCGAGGATTGATGCGTTCCAGGAGATGATTGATGCCAGGAAGGCCAATGCCACCAGGATTTCGCAATGCGGAAAGTGCCCGTCAGGTGGTGCAAGGAAGGTGGTGATCTACTTCACAAGCCTTCGTGGGGTACGAAAGACTTACGAGGAGTGCTGCTTGGTGAGGATGATACTGAGAGGCTACGAAGTTTCCATCGACGAGAGGGATGTGTCGATGGACAGGGGATTCAGAGATGAGCTAACCGAGATTCTCGGCACAGAGTATGGAGGAAGCTGGCTGCCGAGGGTGTTCGCCAATGGAAGGGACTTGGGAGGGGCGGAGGAGGTGAGACAGATGCATGAGTTGGGGGAATTGGGGAACGCAATGGAAGATTGCACCGAGACATTTGTCGAAAAGGGTGGCAGGGGAAGGCCGTGCCAGGGGTGTGGCGACGTGCGGTTCGTGCTCTGCGAGCGGTGCTCCGGGAGCTGCAAGGTCTATTTGGAGGAAGAAATGGAGGAGGAGGAAGAGGAATGGGAGGATGCCGAGTTTAGATTCCGGCGGTGTCCCGACTGCAATGAGAATGGTCTTGTGAGGTGTCCCGTTTGTTGTTAGAAGCTCGCTAGCAGCATATTTGAAGTTTGGAGCAATTTTAGCAGTGCAGAGTGGGATAAGAAGGAAGCAAGCTTTGACAAAGAAGTACATACAATGTTAAATTCAAATTTTGGGTGTACCTAGACTTGAACTTCTCTCCTTGGAAAAAAAAAAAAAAAAAATCTCCCTTGGAACTCTTTTGTTCCAATATTGGAGAACAGAGTGTCTTTGCCTAGGTGTGTCCGTGGAGAGGATATTGAAATAATGCAACTTTGATTTGGAACCAGATTGTTTTGACTTTCATTCTTGTTCTCTGCATTCTTCTTTCTTACGTACATCTTCTTTCAAAGTTTTCGATTGGAATTGGGTGCTTGAGATACTTAATCTTGCCTCTTCATCAGTTCCCTGTCATTTCAAAGACAGAGGTTGGGCGAGTAGCGAGTGGTTGGCAGGTCATTTATTCTGTTTTGCCTTCTTACAGAGAAGAGAGGCACTTGCACGCGTGCATGCACGTCCACGCTCGCAGACTAATTGCTTTTGTTGGCATTTTAATGCTAGAAATCCTATTGCACATTGGAAAGCATTCGCTTTAATTCTCTTTTTCTTTCTTTTTTTTTTTGTTTTAATAAAGATATATAAGCCATGCAATATGAAGGATATATGACCGAACTATTCATCTTTTCATTTCTTGCAACTTCTATTTAGCTTTTCTGTCCTCCCTTATATTTTTTTCACGTCTTCATTATATGCGATTTTCTATTATCAAGTCCGTACGTGCTTCCATTTCTTTGCAAGCATGTGTACCAAAACGAAAATAGTACTATTTCTTTTCTTTGAACTGAAGAAGAAAACTGCTTCTTACTCATCCTATATTCCAAACATACATAACAAATCAAATTACTTTGGTCGTTCAGGTTCTCTAACTGAAAGAAATGTCCATTCTTTTGGGGGGGGGGGGTGTGGGGCCCGGGGGCGTTCTCCCGTTGCCTATAGGTAGTGGTAGTCTATTATTTATGTGGCGGTGTGTCAACTTTTTACCTACTTGAGATTTTAGTATAGTAGGATGAAAGGAAATCGAGAAAAAGGCATCAGTTTATGTTTGGATCTGTAGCTTTTTCTCGAAAGAATTTAAATAGGTTACTCCTTTTCTCCATTAGACTGTTCCACTAGGAATATCTTTATAGAAACAAGGTTTATATACAGGGAATCATAAGTCAGTTTTTAAAATACAATTCCTCTGTCAAATGAGATCGAGCAGTGCAAAATAATAATAATTTTTTTTAAAAAAAAAAAAAAAAAACTCTGAATAATGCATCTCTATGTTCCAAATTAAAGTTCTTTGTAGGGGGGCATTAATTCATGCAAGCACCTTCGACGAAGGGGCACTACAAGAACCCGAAAAAATGGTGCTAACGCACGCTCTCACCACTTGGCTTTATCAATGTAAACTTCTTGAGGGTGCCATGGGTGTCCAAGCACTGCGATAACTCTTTAAAGGTTTAAAAGCATTTTCTCTGGTCATAGCATAAGCTGACGAACCTATGCTACCATGTTTATCAATCTAAATCTTCTACCATTACACTAAACGATTCACATCTGGACAAAACAATTGCCAGGGAAATTCAATAATGGGGTGTTCTTGCACATAGTTCACCTAAGAAATTATCTTTGAAAGTAAATTTTACATGCCAAACACAGCAATAAACGGTACCAACCGAGTTGTGAAGTTTCACTCCAGATTCAACTAAGCCTTCACCCTTCTATGGGAGCGGGGTGTGTATATATATATATATATATAAGAGAGAGAGAACCATTTATTAAAGCTTCCTACACTTCTAATTTCGATATTGTTTTTCATAAAAGACATCGTTAAACTTCGAGCCTTTGCACACAGCCTTGACCTCCTTTATTGGTCTAGCAGATAGCAGGAAAAGCCAACACACAGTGCATGATACAAGTTCCTCCTGATTCTAACTTATTTCAAAGAGAGAGAGAGAGAGAGAGAGAGAGAGAGAGAGAGAACACACTAAGACCCATGGATTGGCTTGGTATATAAACTCGAGAACAGCCACGATGGCTGAGCGAGGTGATCAATGGAATCCGCCAACTCCAGAAGTGGTAAAGTTGCTCTTAGAAAGCTTCGGAAGCAAGAAGTATCCAACCACACCACCCACAAAGGCAACTGCAGATGCGAGAGCAAAGGCAGGAATGTTCCCCTTTCCAAAGAGTGCATCCCATGGGCCAGCACCGAGAGCTACGATCACCTACAAGAATAACAAATATTGGCAGGTTGTCAACAATCCAAATATGTCCATCGATTAGCACAAAGAAATTGTTTTCACTTGTGTTGATCCAGAAAATTTTGGAGAATGCATTCAACTAAACAACAAGAGAATTGAAAAGTTAGCTACCACAAAAAACACGAGACGGCATCGACTCTGTTAGACATATAAGGCTCGTTGAAGCTCGAGAACTGTTAAAGCCAACAACGAGTGAAGGTTGAAGAACGAAAAGAAGATGTATTTATTTCCTATACGTGCTCTTTTCATGAGCACGGCACTCGTTCAACCATAAGATATATTTATTATGCTGGTCAAGTTGTCATGAAGTAAATTGAACAACTCATTTTTCCTTCCACGGTTTGTACTAATGATCAAATCTTAACTAATCACATCCACATCTCAAAAATAATTTATTAAGTTGAAGTGTGTCAAGTATCCTTGATAACTTATTGCCTCAAAAAAAGAATGTTCAATTGGTTTGAAAGAAAATTTGCTAGAATAGATCAGAAGTCACCTGGGGAATAACAATTGAAATGTTCAAAACTCCAGTGCAGAGTCCTGTGCAATTGTATACAATCTCGTCAGAACCGAAGCGCATTAAGACTAGATACCATGAGATTCAACAAAGAAATAATTTAAACCAACCCTGGCCGCCGCCTTTATCTTTAGCTAACTGTGCTGTCACTGCAAAAGGAACACTAAATAATACCTATACCAAGCAAAAGAGTTGTAAGAATGACAGGCTCGACATTTGGAAGGCAATGATAAAAGATATAGAAGCATGAGAAGAGCGATACTAACAGCTAGGGGGAATCCAAGAGCTGAAAATAGAAAAAGTGCTACAGCTTTGACATGGCCATCTGCAGTGACTGCATTCTGAACTGAACCATGGTAGTCATGCAAGGACCATACGCTTATGATTGCAGTGGCAGCCATGGCAACAAACATGAAGAAGTTGCTCATCACCCACACTATTCTTGAACTCAATTTCCGGCACAATGGTTCAATCATGAAAGAACTAATTGCAAGAACAATCTAGCAAGAAGGAAAGGAAACTTATTTTGTAGATTTTGAAAGAATAAAACAATTTTCTATAATGTCTGGAATTTTTTCTCTAATTTTCTACTTTTTAAGTTTAGCAGTCACATGAAAACATATGAGGTTTTGGAGCAACTTTGACTTCTTACCGAGTTCAATAGCAGACCAAATGCACCGTGTCTGACCCCTCGCTCATAAGCATCAATCTCAGCCTGCGATCCATTTGGATTCCCATGGTAAACTTCTCGTCCCATCCAATCTGTGTCGTAAAGCAAGAACGGGAACCATGATAACTGCAAGAAACCAAAATAGAAAAGAAGAAGAAGAAGAATTTAGAGATGGTACTCAAGATTGAGAATAAACAAGTGTTTTGTTTCAGATTCCCTTGTTTTGACAGGATGGTGAGTCACATACCCAAGTAAGAGCAGTGACAAGAAGAACTGAAGGCATTCCAGGAGGTAAATTCTTGAAACTTTTGAAGGCAGAAAACATGCCAGATCTTTGCCCATCTTCATTCTTCACCTGATCACCATTTGATTGAAGATTTGCATTGACTTGAGATAGCGGAACTTCTCTAGCAAAAATCATGGTCACGGATAAACAAGAAAGGAGGATGACCTGTTTGCACATGTAGAACATATCAGAGTCCATGCATATGGCACAATCTTTTTTATCTGCCTTAAAATCCAATACAGGAAGCAGACCATGAGATAATAGTAGTTACAAATAATACAAGCAGCAGGAATAGAAGAAATATGGTTGTGATGTTTATGTGGATGGACAACACCAACCGATGATAGAAGTGAAACAAACAATAAAAAAGATATGAAAATTGAACTTAGATGTCTGAGACTCAAGCTGAATTGCACAGTAGATCAGAACTTAAAGATTACCTATTTTTGAGAAAAGCCTAGAAAGTAAATTTCACCTTTAACATGAATGACTGAGAAGAAAAACCAAAAATTGACAAATGGGCAGCTACTCTTTATTTGGAAGTACATGTAATAAGGACAATTCAAAAAAATAATAAGTGAGAGAATAAGAAAGTAGGGAAGTCTGAGTAGGACTCAAACATCATGCACACCAGGAAAATGAAACTTATGGTTTCCATTAGTTCATCAGGGTTTATAACAAACTTTGGACCAATAACCATGAAACTGAAACACATATTACAAGATGGTTTCCTCATGCCTTTGAAGGTGAGTTCAAATCTTTGTCTATGGAATGACATTACAGCACTATTCTCATTCAGTAGCTATTACTGAAACCCTGCAGAAAAGGGAAATGATGTCTCGATATCCATCTTCTTTCAACACTCTGCTTGTGTGCAGCCCAGACAATTATTTGAAGGCATAAATAAATCAAGAATGACTCAAGATAACTACCAAGAACAAATCAAGACAAGATCAAAACGCCCAAGATAATCAAAATTGTCTTGTACAAGATCTGGATCCATAATTCAGCTTTGGTACCATGTTAACCAACTACTAGAGCCCGAAAGCTTAAGTTGTTAGGAAATAGTTCAACATGTTCCTACTCTTTAACTTCTGGCACCTGGACATATTCCCAGGAGAAAACCTTTACTTCTAGGGAAACACTAAAACCTGCATGTTCAAAAAATTGTGACAAGATCTTTGTCACAAGGGTGCAAGAAATAAATGGTTATAATTTTACATAAATTGTGCCTCAATGTGGCACTAAGATCTCATTATAACACATTAAATCCACTTTTAACTTGAAGGATGTGCTTTTGATGTATAAATTTCCTTGACCTGAGGATTTAAGAAATTAAAAACAGAGAACATGAATAAGATGAGGATAGCAAGGGAAATGTTGCAAATGCATCCACAGCAAAAGCATAATTAAGAGGATTTCTGCCTAAAATAAAGAAACCAAAAAATTTGATCCAGGCATCAGATGGTGGGGACTACCTTGTCAGGATCCATAATCAGATCACAATAAAAAGGCCATTACATGGTTATGGTTTCAGAAATCTGGAGTCCTAGGGGAGGTAGATTGGGAATGGACCTAAGCCTTGGTATGTTTTTGTGAAAAGCAGCTGCCCTAGGACCTGAATCCACTATAATTGTTAGCCCAATCCTTTACCATCGCACCAAGCAATGACCCCTCACAATCAAATGGCAATTACTAACAAAAATAGAGGGAGCAACTAACTATACAAAAGAAAAAAAGAAAAAAAGAAAAAAGATAAAGGGGATCCTAGAGTAGGTCTACTTACACACTCCACACCTTATTACAAAAAAGTTTATGTGCATTGTTACTCCAATACATATGCCCATATTACTATGCTAGAACTGGACAATAATCATGACATACTAACAACTATGAGCTCAGATTGTTGGCAACTTTTGTTAGAACAAGGATTTAAAAAATTTTGGATGTGATTAAATAAAACTAACAAAATATTTAGTTGTAAAAAAATTATAAGATATTTACAGAAAATCGTAAAATCAAAAACAAATCTGGAAGTATGCGATATACTATCCTAAGGTATTATTCCATCCCCCATGCAGGAATAATCGTAAACACCATCCCAAGATACGACTAGGATTTCTCCATCTATGAGCATGACTGTCGTGGAGGTTTATGAGGACTCTTTTATCATCCAAGAAGAAGAAACTTTTGTAATTAAAAAGATCTTAAAGAAATTTAGAGAGGAGAAAAAGCTAGAAGAAGATAAGAAAGACTTTGGATGACTCGCTAGACAAGGATTCAAGAAAGCTTTTTATAGCCATCAAATCTAATCATTTGGACTTTTATTGGCTCAATGAAGCCTGTAATAAGAAGCTCAATAGTCAAATAATTAAAAACTCAATGGTCAAATAATTAAAAGTCCAATGGTCAAATAATTAAAATAAAATGGTCAAATAATTTAAAAATTAGAAATTGGTTGTTGGAGAAAATTTTGAATTTTTTCAATAATTTTCTTCAAAACTCAAAATTTTAAAAAATAATAAAATAGAAATATAAATTCCCGGATGCTTATACTATGTAATGGGTAAGGTGATTTTAACCTCACTTAGCATGAATAGTTTTTATCTAAAGGAATCAAAGTAAACCAGGTCTTGAACTATATTCCTTTGATTTAGACTTTAACTACCACACACAGTATAGAATTCTCTATCATAAGTTTGTGCATAAGTGGTCCTACATATGCATCTTGACTTTTTATGAAAGTTTCTAGAGATTGTCTATGTCTCTAACCGCAATCATGTATAGATACTCTCATATAAGTAAGCCCCTCTAAGAATGTGTATAATGTCACATCTCGAGGAATACCTTTCAGATCTTATTCATAAATAAACTCTTCCTAACCACTATTTAGAAGCACTAATCATCATAGGGATGGAATGAAATCTATTACTCCCATATCAGATAAACCATATATGCTCTCTAACTAATTAATCAACTTGTTATTACCATATTGAACCTACTTTAAGAGATCTCCTATCACAAAGGTTAGATACCCACTGTGGAAGGTCCTTTATAAGCTAAGAACCTACCTTCTCGATGATTCTAGGACTTTAGTCCTATTTTAAACCTTTTAGAAAAATAAATTGATAAAAGAGCCTCCCCCCATAATTTCTGAGAACTTATGGCATTGATTATGTCATGTAGCTGTTCAGTCATGGAATTAAAATAAGGAAAATAAGTAGTAAAGGTTAGGATATAACTAAAAATTTTATATGTCCCACACAATAAGAACAGATTACATATTATTATATGATCTACATAACAATGCTTTGAAAATAAAAAGTTTGATCAATGGGAATGGTATAATTTCAATAAATGAATTTGTAATTAAATTACTAGGGGCAATAACTTACTTGCTCAAAAAATTAAGCATGGGTTTCAAAACATGAATCATATAACTACTTAGTACAGTAAATTATTACATAGAGCATGAAACAATAACGTGATATATAGAGATTAAAATCAAAGTTATAAGAATTTAGCAACTGAAAAAAAGTAACAATTGAACATTGTAACACTATATCTAGTGATAGGTAATTATGTAATTTTTACAATCTGCCCCTTTTGTAATGGAATAAAAATATCCAATATTGTAATCTTGAAAAAAAATCACACAGGTAATTTATATTGGTTAGCATGGATTTTGAAAAAAGTCATAAGTATGCTACTTGATATAGAAATAGAACTGCCCGATCACTACAACATATTTAAATGCACATTAATTATTTCACTATTTCATAATAAACACTGCAACACAAATAAAATAAAATGCAGCTATAGTATGTAGATGCATTGTAATTAAAATCTTACCATTCACAATCCAAATCAAAATGGCCATAAATGAAATAGATCAAAGATGGTAGTAGTTATTATTCCTTTTTTTGTACATACCCTACTAATTTAGCAATGAACAAATATTCTATAACACATATCTAGTTTCTAGGAAGCAATAATTTTCTAAATGAAGCACGTAAACAAGAGATCTATATAAAAAATAATACATACATACATATACACACACACACAAAGATTATGTATATGTATGTATGTATGTATGTATGTATGTATGTGTATGTATGTATGTATGTATATGTATGTATGTAATATGTATGTATGTATGTATATAAAAGAGGTATGATCAACTAAAGTTACAGTATATAGAACTTTATTATGCAGGCTCATATTACATATAAAATCTATAATATTCGTCCTATAGACTTGCTTCTAATTCATCATTCTTATTTGAGATCCAAAATCTAAGACTTGCTCTTTGTTTTACAAATAGTATAACAAAAAAAAAAAAAAAGCATATGAAATGATGAAAAAACAGGGATATATGACAATTAGGGGACCTATAGAAGAAGCATGGATTCAAGTGTTGTACCATATCCATCTGAGCCATATGGTACATAGTACATACAAGTTAGTAAGGTACGGACATGGCCCAAGGCCTTTAATATTCTTGAAACATGAATATGACTATGTGCAAGTCTATTATTCCAGATAGATACATGCTCGTCAAAAAATATGGTCTAGGAGTGATAATTTTATCAATGTGGGCAAAAGTACTTGTGGATGATCCACCCCTTTAACCCGCAAAGCTATATAGATAAATAGTTCTTGCTGAACTCATAAAGATTCTACAGAAAAAAGGTAGAAACAAATGCTATGTTTTTAATATGGAATACAAAGCATGCTATTATTGGAATACAAAGCATGCCATTATTACCTAACTTGAGTCTAAAATCATTAATTTGCCTGGTAATTGCTAATGAATCGGCCAATGAATGATGGATTTCAATAACCAATATCATAATAGAAACAATCAAAATTTTACAGCTCTAGGCAAGTTGTGAAAAATAGATAAGAAATTAATGACAATTTAATTACAAAGGATAAAGCAATAGAACAGGTGAAATGCTTCAAGCTTCTATCAGTGTACTGGTTTTAATGAGGTAAATGATATGAGCATCAAGAAAACATTAATATCCATCTGTAAACATAAAGAAAATATCAAATGTCTATGCTCCATGACTACCATGATGCTTGCTTGCTGAACATAATTTCAGTTACCAAGCCTAGAAGATCAATACTCCCTGTGGTTGTCTGACATAAATTTTCTAGTTAGATGAAATCTTTCATGAAACAAAGTTATACCTTGATAAAGAAAAAAATAGCTATCTAAACAAAAAAGTGTAATGTCTGGCATGTACTTTGGCTGGACCACAGACAAGCATCTAATAGAGAGGAAAAAAGCTTCAATAAGCTATACGAGACAACTTTCTATGTCCAACCCCAGAATGAAATTGGATAAAGTGCCCTAGTAAACAAAGAAATGTTAAGTAGAAGCAATCATAAAAAAAAAATGCAAATTCTATTTTAATCTTGAATTAACACTATGTTAGCTTCTTAATCACAATCCACGGAAATACACCTTAGATTGTTAGAATAGGGATTTAAAAAGAAATTGGATGTGATTAAATGGAACTAACAAAATATTTAGTTGCAAAAAAAAATTGTAAAATACTTATAGAAAATTGCAAAATCAAAAACAAATCCGGAAGCTTGCACTGTCCTAAGGCGTATTTTCATCCCCCATGTGTGTTAAGAAAAAATGCCTCGATTCGGCCCATTGAATGAAATCCACAAAGAGATTCAGCTCATGAAGGAACCAAGCCTAGTAGCAGCAGGCCAGGCCATGCCCCATGCGAGCACGGCCTAGGTGCGTGTGGGCACACGGCCCAAGTTTGCATTTCAGCCCCCCTGTCGCAGTTCACCATGGTGCATCGTGGACCACTGATCCACAGTGGAATTGGTGAGGTCCATGGTAGTTTTCACTGGTCCTTATCATGGTCTATGATAAGGCTAGAACGATCGGATGCTCCCGCATGATCCAGGCAAAGATCCGATGGCCAAAAGAGGTCTCTGACTCTGTTTGGGCCTAATTAGTATAATTTGCAATGCGATAATGTGATCGACTGGTCAATGGGTCAAACAGGAGTTGAACAAAGAATAGGAGTCCTTTTTCGATGTAATTTGGACCATTAAAATTCTATTGAAGTACTCTTTGACAGGGTTACATTCCAAAGGCTATAAAATGGGGGGTAGATGGGTCAAGGATAGTTGTGAGGATCTAGAGAGCCTCCAAAAGATATAGTAGTGGTAGAAAAGCCTACAAGAGCTAAAGGATCTCCTTGAAAGTTGAGAGCTTTGTAAGGGATTTGGAGCTTCTTGTTGAGAAAAATTGTATAGAATTGAAAGTGCAAATTCTTATCTCGTAAGTAAATATTTTTTTCATAGAAAAGTCTTGCATGCCTTATTGATTGTATCTTTTATTTTATTTTCTCTTCTTCATTCTCTTGCAGCATCAACAACAACATCATGATCTTGAGAATGGGGATCCATATCCACACGAGAAGTTTTCAACAAGTGGTATTAGTACAATTGGTACTCATAATAGTGCGGAAATAATCAAAAATACCATTCCAAGAAATGATCAGGATTTCTTCGCCTACGAGCATTATCATGGTGGAGGTTGATAAAGACTCTTTCATCACCCAGGAAGAAGAAATTTTGATAATTGAAAAGATCAAAATAAATTTTATAGAAGAGAAAAGGCTATAAAAGTTTTGGATGACTTGCTAGACAAGGATCCAAGAGAGCCTTTTTTGAAGCCATCAAATCTATTTGTTGAAATTTTTATTGGCTCATTAAAGCTTGTAATAAAAAGCCCAAGGTCAAATAATTAAAAGCCTAATGGTCAAATAATTAAAAGATAACGATCAAATAATTAAAAGTCCAGCAGTCAAATAATTAAAAACACAACGGTCAAATAATTAAAAGATTAGAAATTGATTGTTGGACGGAATTTTGAATTTTTCCAACAACTTCTACTAGGTCCATGGTTCAAAATTTATTGGTGGCATATAATTATCATATTCCTCCAAAAAAAAAATACATGTTTAGACAACCAAACAAGATTTTAAATATCCTAAACAAACACAAATACTAGATGAAATCACTTAATATTGGTTTTCAATCTCACTAATCATAACAGGATGGGTAGGGTTCCCCACCCTTTCTCTAAAAAGATAAAAAAAATAAAAATAAATAATAATATAATGAATCTATGAAAAGATTGCACTACTAGGTTCATACAAATGATAATCAAAAGAATACATGTTTAAAAAATATTATGCAGCAAAAATGTCTACTTACACAACCTTTATTTTCTGAGTTTTTTTTGCCTTATTTTGGAGGGTTTTGATGCCTTCACCCTTTTTCTTACAACCTTTATTTTCTGAGTTTTTTTTGCCTTATTTTGGAGGGTTTTGATGCCTTCACCCTTTTTTCTTCTCTTTTTTTTTTTCCTTTTTGAGAAAGAGTTAGGCATGATTCCTATTTTCTTTCCTCTTCATGACATCATTTAATTGAAAAAGTTTGGCGATCATTTTGTCATTAGAAAACATTTGTTGGAAAACACTATCAAGGGTAATAAAAGTCATATGCATTATAAACTAGGTTTTAGCCTAGTTTGTATAACAATCCAAGATTTCACTCAAAAAAACTAGCAAAAAAGTATTATTTGTATTCCTTGGCCTATATAAGTAGGCAAGATCTATCCGCTATATAGTTGATATAAGACTAAACACATGCATGTATTGATTCTCACAGCTTGCAACCCTACTCCACATAAAAGGAGGTTCTTGGTTCGCAGCCAAAAAAGATCAAGTCCAAGTTACTTAAGGGGAAAAAATCAGCAAATAGAAAATGAAAATATTGCATATAAGTGTAACATGGGGACTTACAACAGCAATCAAAAATGCTCCCTTCAGATTTGCACAGGCTTCACAACAAGCATTTGACATAAGGAAAGGAAACCACCTGCCCCGAGATGAATTCAAATAAGGAATCATTATTAAAAAATAGTCCGATACATCCATCATCTCATAAACTAGAATGAAAAAATCTTAAATCTCCTTGAGAAAACAAATGTACAAACTCATACAGACATATATGCACACTTGCATGTATGCATTCATACGCACATTCCATAAATACATACACAAACACAGATATATACAGTTATGGACCTTCATATATTGATATTACAAAAAAAAATCTTTTTTGATCAGAACAATGGAAAAGTCACTGCTTTTTCAATGAAATTCGTGGAATGATAAGGAGAACGAAAAGGCTAAAAGAAGAGAAGCATATCCACATGCATAAATAAACATGTACATTTACGCACACATGATCTCGACTATGCTCTTCTCTAGAGGACAAGTAATATGCCATCCTCACAGCACTTTTACATTCAAACTAAAGAGTATCTTTTTTTTAAAGAGATGCACTCATAAAACTAATTAAGGGCACATCTGCTGTCATCATTAGAAGAGTTAAGTGTTTGCATATTTGTCTGTGCATTCGTGTATGTATGCATGTGCCTGGAAACAGTGATAACCATATAATCTCACACATACTTGTGCCAAGCATTAGTAGAACCAGAAGAATATCCTAGGATATTCCCAAAAGCCATCCATGAGCAGAATATTGCATTTGCTGCATTGCATCCATGATGACCTGTGAAAGAGTAACTGGTATTTCAGTATTTTGGCATTGATACTGTGGTGTGAGTACAATGACTTGAAGTTAAAGATGGTTCAAGTAAACGAAGAACGCCATTCTATTCTGCATTAACGATGCAATTACAAACTCACCTGAGAGATCAGCCATAAGTGCACGAGCTGGACCCTGAAACACATGAATTGCAAAGACTTTGAATATCTATAATAGATCAGAACCTTCATCTATGAAAACCTTAAGAGTGGGTTAATAAATCAAACATTAAATAGACATACCTGTACTGAATTATTAGAAAAATCCAGAATCCAAAATCCAACAACAAAAATAATGGCAGCATGCCATCGGGCACCATGATAAACACTATAATTTATAAGAAATACGGTCAATACAACTTTATAATGGTACAGCAAACAAAGAAGAAAATGCAATAAGGAAAGCAAATCAAACCTGCAATGCTCCTTGGTATCGCCTAAGGCGAATCCAATGTCTGAAGAAAACCCAATTATAACCACCTAGAACACAAACATCGACTTCATATATATGACGAAACCAATAAATGATAACAATCATAGAAACGCCCTTGTATCTGAGCATGTTAATACTCACAGCAAAACAAATCGATAGACATCCAGCAAGTATAAACGGTCTCCTCCTCCCAAGTCTTGAATAACATTTATCACTCCATAAACCAACAAAAGGCTGAACCTGATCACATATAAGACCAAGGCATGTCGGTCAATTTCTTGTTCTGTCTTTCTCAACAAAAGAAAATAATACAACTCCAAATAATTAAAGAACTCTATAATCTATGTAATTTAGATTAGAGAAAAATCAGAATTAATCTTTTACATTGCCCCTTCGATTGTTATTATTTTCCCTGTTAAATACCTCAAATATATGATGGCGAGAAAGTCAAAATTATATATATATATATATAAAAAGAGATGAAAATACTTCGTCAGATAATGCTGAACTTACATGAGATATTTAAGTTATCATCATGATATCATAACTCGATCAAATCATGCAAAATTAGCCATTAGCCAAAGCATAAACTCAACGGGAGAATTTAAAAGTTTAGAATCCCAGATTAATAAAATTACATCTAAAATTAAAAGCATTATCAAGGACTATTAACAGGGCATGTTTAGCAAAGTTTAATTGTAATAAAGTTAAGGGTTTTAATACTTACTATGAAGCCTGCGATTGGGCCGCAAAGCCACATGAGAGAGGAAAGGGCATGGGATATTCCCAGCGTCTGCACCAACAAAAAGAGTAAGAAAAAAATTGAAAATTAAAGAAATGTAACAAAAAGAAAAAAGAAAAACAGTGCAGATATTTTCTTTCTCATCATTGGTAAGAACAGATAAAATGCAATAATATATTGAAAAAAAAACTCTATTGCACATACAGACACGCATAAGTACATAAATAGATAAACGTATAAATGTACATACATACAAATTATACGTATTTATTGTATCAAAAACGATATACTATGTGACCCTTCTAAATAGGTAATTTTTCATTACGTTAAAAAGATGTGCTTTAATTTCATCAAAAACACTGCGTAATTTTTTTACTTAGTTGAAAATATATAAAAATAGAACTGTGGATTATCATTATTGTAAACTTACATAATATCGGTAAAAAGTTGGAAGCATGAACTCTCCTCCATCCCCTTAAGATCTTTTGTTTATACATGCTTGTAATGGATTAGATTGAGAAATTCCAAAAGAATGGAGAGAGATTCCATAGCCAGACATTTTGGCCAACTTGGTGGGTGGTTGATTCCAACAAAATGAAGTAGGTTCCCAATTTATTGTGGCAAGAAATAGATGAAGAAATGTGAAAAATATTTGGCTGTGGGCAGGGCACGCTCGAATAACCCAAGCAACCTAGCTAGCCCGGGGAGACCAAGCTATGCCCTAATTCTGTCTTCCCTAAATCCTGAGCAGACTCGAACCCGAACCTCAAAATGTTACAAGCCAACAAGCCCACGGTTTAAAGTCTATATAATGAACCAATGCCCGGTTTGGGACCATACAGGCCCCTTTAGAATTACACCGAGTCGGACCATCGTCAGTAGTGGCCCAAACAGCTCAGGCCTACGCTATTGCTAAACTCCATACAATCTCTGTTCTAACTATTTTGCCGTTCTCACCTTCTTTTTTCTCTTTGTATATACTTCGGCATTTTAATAATAGCCGGAGGGCAGCGCTTTGCTCCTCTTCGATCCACTCAAAAAGAAAGAAAAAAAAAAAAAAAAACAAATCCACTTTAAAATTCACACCCAGCATATCATATTTGTGAAGGACCAAACGAACCCAAGGGGAGCAATCCATGGGCACCAGTTTTTTTTTTTTGTTTTTTGTTTTTTGTTTTTTTCCCGCACTCACCCAGCACAAATTTGAAAACCCTGCTGCATCATGGTCGCGACATGTGCAAGCTATATTCCTGAAAAAATTATATCCTACACCATGTCCATCACGTGACCGGGCACAGCTATATTATTATTATTATTATTATTATTATTATTATTATATTTTGTAGTGGTCAACTGAGATGGGCACACGATGCACGCCGCGTGGGATATAATTTTCTCCTATAATCCTATTGTAGAGCTGGAGTGTTGCTCTCGCCCTTCTAATAACACTCCACTCCCGGCTGTACAGCTGGCATATGAACTTTTGAGCAACTAACAGGCTTATCCTGTTTTTTTATCCGGATGATGAAAATTACGATTTTACAACGGTATTCTAAAATTTATTTTTATATTTTATTATTTATTTATTTTAATTGTTGGATTAAAAATGAATTGTTTGGATTTCGACCGGTTGAGGAGAGTCGACGAAAGGTGGGGAGCGCCGCGAAAGAGCTGTTGGGGGAGGGGGTGCGGCGGGGCGACGAGCCGCAGGGAGCGGTGCGGGCTGCGGAAGAGCTGGGGGACGACGAGCTGCAGGCACTACGGGAGGGGGTGTGGGGGGCGGCGCGGAGGAGCCACGATCGGCAGGGACGGGCGGTTCGATGAACCACAGGCACCACCATGGTAGAGGGGTGGGGGGTGTGGCCCGGAGGAGCCGCGGGCGGCAACAACGGCGGGGTGATGAGCCGCGGGGGCAGTGTGGGGGGAGGCGCCGAAGATATGCGGGCGGGGGGAAGGGGGGGGTAGGGGAAGGAGCGGCCATTCCCACGGTTAACGGAGATGAAGAGAAGAAAAATGAAAAAAAATAAAAAAATAAAAAAATAATTAAAAAATAATACTGAAATACCGTAAATAATCTTTATGATAAAAAATAATAAAGAGCACCGTGGCAGTTTATAAAAATTAATATGAGAGAGAAAAGAAATAAAATAAGCCTTCGGAAATGCCGAACGTGGCTGTCCCGTTTGATTGCATTCGTTTTGCTACGAATCCGAATCCGAATCCGAATGCAATCAAACGGTAGGAAGGCACGTTCGCATAAGTGCTATCCATGGATAAACCCAAAAAAAACAAAAAAAAAATTATGAAACCCAGCGCTTTGGCTGCTCGCATAACCCACCTTATTTGGCGGTAAGTGAACGGTATCAAGGATCGGAAATGGGCAAAGATCCGACTAAAGAAATCCAAAATTTCCCACGGACCCTACTTGCAATAACCTCGACAAATTGACCCAAATCACACTCACGCCATGAATCACACCCATCACCCTACAGTTGATGATGATCACAAACATCATCACACCAAAACAACGTGGCATTTAAGGGCCGTGCTTCTGCCAGCATGCGTCCCTTTCTATGCCGTTTGAAAGTGTGGCCATTCACAAAGGCCACTAAATGAATGACGTGGGATGGCATCACGACCGCTTATGGTCAGAGAACGGTCAGAGTCAACTTGACCACCAACCACGCTTTTCCCTGGGTGGTGATCTCATGCACGTACGACCTGATATACGCGGAAAGTCGCACACAGTCGCAGTGCATTGGATAATAAGATGGGTAATTAATCCTCGAGAAATAGCAAAATAAAACTCGAAACTCGAAACTGACCGGTATTCGGATAAAATCTTTTCTTCTCGAAGGAAGGAGGGGAGGAGGGGGCGGAAACCAAATGTCAAATATAGAAGGCTTTTTCCGCATGATTCTTTGAGACCAATGCTTTATTTTAAAAGAAATATGTGGGATGCCAACGAAATCTTACTCATGGACCCGATCCAAATCCGACGCGCAGCGCACCGTTGCAGAGCAAATATATATATATATAATAAAACGCTGAAGAGGGAGAAAGATAGGGAGAGGGGACGTCGGAGGTGATCACCTGAACGTAAGGGGTGAGCAGCGACAGCTGCAGAGCCCAACCGTACTGGACTCCGCCGGCCAACGTGCAAGCAAAGATCAGCCTCGTCAGGCTGATCGGCGTCGCCGGCGACAGCCCCTCGGCGGTCTCCCCCAAGCGTACGTCCCTCCCGCCACTGCTCTTTGTACCGCTCTTCCCCGCCAGCTCCACGTCGCCGTGCCCCCGCTCGCCGTTCGGCATCTTGATTCCCACCGCCGCCACCCGCCGGACTACCGTAAGAGTATTTTTTAGAGGGAGAGAAAGATGTTTGAATGAGAGGTTCGGAGGCTTCCTACCGGTTAGAGAGGAAAGGTGGGTGAGAAGGAGTTGCCTTTGACTTGGGAGAACTGGAAGAGAGGGGATGGAAATAGATGGGGGATGGACCGGTGGAGTTGGAGGAGGGAAGAGGGAGGAGGGGCTGGGGTGAAGGGAAAGTGGAGGGATTGGCCAGGAGTAGGTAGCTAATTAGTGTGCTGATGGAAAGCTATATATGCGGTAGACACGCCAATGCTCTTTTGTAGCTTGCCATTTATTTCCTTTGAGAGTAGGTTTATCTCTTGAGTCCCCGAATTTTTTTTTAAAAAAACAAATATATATTTTAAGGAACTTTTAAAAAAAAATCCACCCCGAATTTTTCTTAAAAAATAAATATATATTTTAAGGAACTATAAAAAAAAAAAAAAAAATCTATTTCGCTTAAATTTTAGCAACATTTCCCTGCTAAAAAATAAGCGGTGCATAAAACGAAAAAAATAGAGAAGAAAAATCTTGATCTCTCATTCATATCAACTATCACATATCCCAGAAATTAATTTATAGATTTAATCGAGTTATCGACGAGACAGAACCTTAACCTGTTGGCAGTAAGGTAAAGCCTCTACCATCTAAGTTACTGTCTTAGCAATTACTTTTATTTATATTTTATAGTTTCATATTATTTTTATTTTACATTTTTATCCCTCTTTATATGTTATCTTATTATATCTCATTTTAAAACTTACTTTTTCTTATATATTTTATCTTATTCCTTTGTTTTCATGCTAGGATTACTTATGTTGACTTGATCTTGATTTGATGATTGACAAAATGTTTAAGTATATATGAGTACTAATTATATTTTAAGTGTTTTTTTCAGATCTTAGTACCCATCCATGTTGAATGAAGAAATGCTTGTATTTCAATTGAAAAAGTCCTTAAATTAATAGAAAATTAAGTATATGGACTTTGGAATTGATTTGGAAATGAAGTGTCGACACCTGAGGATCAAGTGTCGACACTTGAAGAGTGAAGTGTCGACTCAAGACCTGAGAACAAGAAAAAATAGAAAAAAATGAAAAATCAAATTGGCTGTGAATAGTATTCTAGTGTCGACCTACTGTAGCAAGTATCGACACTTGCACTATTCAAGCGTCGACACTTACTGTTCAAGTGTCAACACTGACTGTAACGGCTAGTTTTTAAAAGCTGCAGAACTTCTCCAACTTGTTTCAAACGGCCATATCTTCATCCCCAACGGCTATAAACGGTCATTTAAGTGTTTGGAGAGCTATATAAACATCAAAATCAAATGGGGAAGTAATCTTTTGGTGAGTTTTTTGAATATTCTTCAAGGATTCAAGAGTTGAGTGATTCAAAGCCTTCAAGCTTTCAAGTTTCAAAGAGAGCATTCAAAGTCTACATTGTTGGGTTTGTGAACCAGTGCGGAAGCGTGGATTTCAAAAATTCCAAAATCCCAAATCTTATTAGCAATTAAAAACTATGACTACATGCATGTCCAAATTTAAACATTGTTTAAATACTAACCTCAGATTGCTATTACCAGTCTGATGCAGAAATGAACTCCAAATTGAGTAGCCTCTTGAACACACCAGGCGTCCACTTGTCCGCCCTCCGATGGTGATCCACACGGGCAAATGATCAAGACACTGACTCCTTAATTGGGTTCCTTCCAATCAAGTTCTACCCCAAGAACTTGATATATGGGCTATTGGCTAGGACTCCTCTAGCCAAACTGGGACTAAACCTTCTCTCTTACCCTTCTCCTTGTCTTCTAGCAACTTTGGCCCCTTAAGGCACTCTTGTCTTAAGAATAAGCCCTTGTCCTAAAATGAGACAAGGCTTGTCTTGGAGGGAGAAGAAAATTAAGACAAGATTGTCTTAATGTAAGAAAGAAAGGAGAGGCGCCTTCTTCCTTTACCGTCGGAGAGTTTCTCTATGACTCTCCTTCTGTTCTGAGATTCGACAGAGCCAAGGCTCTGTAAAGGAATCAAAGAGGAAAGAGAGGAAGGGGAAACAATCTTCTGGAGAGGGAGAGGGAAAATAGAAGCAAGGCTTCGCTGTAGAAAATCTGGAATCGTTTTTTTTTTTTTTTTTTTTATGGTGAAGTCTTCTCCTTAAATAGGCGACAGAGAGGCGCCTACCCATCTGTAATCACCCTCTCACGCCCCTCGCTCCCTTCTCACGTCCTTTCCCTTCATCTCATGGCCCTTGAATTAATCTCACGGCCTTTGGGATGGGAAGACGCAAGAAAGAGTCGCGAAAAAAAAAACAGAAGGCGCGCGCAGAAGAGAAGAGTCGCGCCCCTTCGGTGTTTTTTTTTTTCACGGTAATCCATTTTTTTTTGAAGAGTCCACGCCTAGGTGGACTCTCTTCCACGCCCCTTCAGCCAAAACGCGCGATCCTCTTTTCTTTTCTCACGCAAAAACGCCCCTTGGAGAGAGTCCACGCGCGCGTGGACTCTTCTCCTTGCGCGCGCGCGTGGAAGAGAGGGGAAGGGGCTTAGGCGATGTGGGAAAGGGGTTTAGCCTCTTAGGTTAGCCCAATTGCTAGCCTACTATTAGCCCAATATCTTGAATCTTCAATTAGATTCAAACCGGAATGAATTTGGATCTAAAAAAGACCAAATCGGAACCCTAACTCGAATCCGATTCAAGTAGAAGCCATGGTTTGCAACACATGCTAGTGTGTTCATCTGCAAACGAGATTTAATTCCAAATTAAATCCTTGATTATTGTCCTAAGTGTGTGACCCATTGGTTCCATACCTAGCCAGCAGTGGGTCCGAGTGCAAGTTGACCTAATTTGATCAGAACTCATTCTAATCGATTTAGGTCAAATCGAGCTAACTCAAGTTAGTCAATTAGGACTCCTCCTAATTAGTGATCCAATTAAACCATTTAATTTGATCAACCCACAAGACAAGATTGACGTCTAGCAACGTGTCATGTCTACCCGGAAGATATGGAAATTCTGGTGAAATTCCAAAACTACCCTTCAGTGGAAAGTTCCCGTACAATTCGATCCTTCAATCATCTTGCATCCCGAATATAACTATGGATATGGAAACATGTCAAAACTAGCTTACTCATTCCCAGTCATACACTAATGATTCAATTAATTCGATATTAAAAATTTTCTAATATCTGTACTTTGATCAAAGATTTTCTGAATCATCATCTGACCTAATTTGGCTGGATGCAATCTCCTCCTACTATGAGTGATCAATTCCTTGTTGACCTACTCATTACCTTCATATACAATTCACCATACCCAGCATCAATCTCGTGCATGACCCAGTGTCATGATTGAGATTGAACCAAAGCATGGGTTCATGTACATAAGGTATTATGGCAGTCTCAGGTCATAGGACTACTTGTACAACTCCCACTATGAGAAACATCTATTGACATGCAGCTAAGGCTCCATTAGATGTTCTCAAACTGGATCTATTCAGTGAACTCATTCGCTAATGAGCACCCACATCCTTGTATTAGTGTCCCACACAAGTGACTGTGAGAGCAGTCACCCTTTTCAGCATACATAGGATGTGCCAGTCTACCGGAAACCCTGATCCCCAACTCAGGGTTCCTATGACTAGGAATATTCTAGATTAGGGTTTAAGGCCTTAGATCTCACTGGTATGATCTCATCATAGCCCTAGGACCATAGCCCTAATCTATGGGGTTCATCATATAATGACACAGCGAATGATAAAAAAATTTGCCTTTATTAACTTGTCAATTTACAATGGTCTGGGAGATACAAATATTGGCTTATAGGGCATAATCCTTTCAATCTCCCACTTGCACTAAAGCCAATCGCTCTTATTCTTTAACCCCATACAATCGAGGTGGCGATCAAACTCCCGCTGTGGTAGAGCCTTAGTGAACGGTCTGCTATGTTGTTCTTTGTATCCACTCTATTGATGCAGACTTCTTGTCTCTCGATTATCTCTCGGACAAGATGGAAGCGTCTCAGAATGTGCTTGGACTTGTGATGGGCTCTCGGTTCCTTAGCTTGAGCAACTGCTCCAGTGTTATCACAATAGAGTGGCACCGGGCTCTCAATCTCAGGAACTACTCCCAACTCTGTGATGAATTTCTTCATCCAGACAGCTTCCTTGGCGGCTTCACTGACAGCTATGTACTCTGCCTCGGTAGTTGAGTCAGCTACAGTCTGCTGTTTAGTGCTCTTCCAACTTACTGCTCCACCATTCAAGGTAAAGACATACCCTGAAATGGATTTACTATCATCTGGGTCTGATTGAAAACTAGAGTCTGAATAGGCTTCTAGTTTAAGATCAGACCCTCCGTATATAAGAAAAATATCCTTAGTCCTTCTCAGGTACTTAAGAATATTTTTCACAGCCTTCCAGTGATCCTCTCCTGGATCAGCCTGAAATCTACTGGCTACACCCAAGGCATATGCCACATCAGGCCTGGTACATAACATAGCATACATAATCGACCCTATAGCCGAAACATAAGGTATAGAACTCATTCTATTTCTTTCTTCAGGTATCTTAGGAGACATCCTCTTAGAAAAACGTATGCCATGACCAATAGGTAAGTAACCTCTTTTACTTTCCTCCATGCTAAATCTCTTTAGCACCTGGTCAATGTACCTAGACTGGGATAAGCCTAGCATCCTTCTTGATCTTTCTCTATAGATCTTTATACCCAGTATATAGGATGCTTCTCCCAAGTCTTTCATGGAAAACTGTTTCGATAACCACACTTTGACTGATTGTAATATTGGGATATCATTCCCAATAAGAAGTATATCATCAACATATAGAACTAAGAAAACTATGGCATTCCACAGTCTTCTTGTACACACAAGGTTCATCCTCATTTTTGAAAAAATCAAATTCTTTGACTGTTTTATCAAATCGGATGTTCCAACTCCTGGATGCTTGCTTTAATCCATAAATGAATTTCTTTAGCCTACATACTTGATTAGGTTTAGTCTCCAAGACAAAACCTTCTGGCTGTGACATATAAACCTCTTCCTTAAGGAAACCATTGAGGAATGCAGTTTTTTCATCCATTTGCCAGATCTCATAATCATGGTATGCTGCTATAGCAAGCATAATCCGAATAGATTTGAGCATGGCAACAGGGAAAAATGTTTCATCATAATCTATTCCCTGTTTTTGTCTGAAACCCTTAGCCACCAATCTGGCTTTATAAGTTTCAACTTGGCCATCTGCCCCAATCTTCTTTTTATAGACCCATTTACACCCAATAGGGTTAATACCCTCTGGTGCATCAACCAAAGACCATACTTGGTTGACATACATGGAGTCCATCTCGGATCTCATGGCTTCCAGCCATCTGTCTGAGTCTCTACTCATGACTGCTTCCGTATAGGTTAGAGGCTCATCATTTGAATGATTTGGGCTTCATTATTTCAATTATGAACCCATACCTCTCAGGTGCCTGTCGCACCCTATCAGACCTACGGATAGGAGTGTGTTCAGGTTCTATATTAACTATGTTGTTACTTGACTGAGAAGTGTCTATTTGTTGAATTTCATTAAGTTCGATATTTCTACCAGTGCCCTTTTGTAGGATGAATTCTTTTCCATAAAAGTGGCATGCCTACTGACCAAAACCTTTTGTTCAGTAAGGTGGTAGAACAGATATCCTATACTATCTCTAGGATATCCCATAAATAGACATTTGTCTGCTCTAGTATCTAGTTTATGTCCAAAATTTCTTTTTACATAGGCTGGACATCCCCATATCTTAATATACTTAAGATTGGGCTTCTTACCTCTCCATAATTCATATGGAGTGCTAGAGACAGTTTTAGATGGTACTCTATTCAAGATATAAGTTGCTGTTTCCAAAGCATATCCCCAGAAAGAAAAAGGTAACTCCGTGAAGCACATCATGGACCGTACCATATCCAATAAAGTACGATTCCTCCTTTCAGCAACACATTTAATTGTGGTGTGTAAGGAGGAGTCCATTCAGAGATGATCCCCTTATCTTTAAGGTGATCAAGAAACTCAGTGGATAAGTACTCACCTCCTCTATCTGATCGGAGGATCTTTATACTTTTTCTTTTCCTGTCTGTTTCTCTACCATACTTTGATACTCTAAAAATTTTTCAAAAGCCTCGGACTTATGTTTCATTAGATACACAAATCCATACCTTGAAAAATCATCAGTAATGTGATGAAGTATGAGTATCCACCATAGGCTTGAGTGTCATAGGCCCACATACATCTGTGTGTATGAGTCCCAATAACTCTTTTGTCCTTTCTCCATGTCCACCAAATGGAGTCTTGGTCATCTTACCCATGAGACATGATTCACAAGTTCCTAATGACTCATAGTCATAAGGATCAAAGAAATTTTCTTTGTATAACTTGTTAATCCTAGTCTCACTAATATGTCCAAGTCGACAATGCCAAAATAAGGTATTGTTTACATCATCTCTTTTCCGTTTATTAGAAACATGAAAAAATATTGTCATTAGTGGAAAGAGTTAATAGACCATTGCAGAATATGCCATAACATATAATTTCATTAGATAAAGAAATTGAGCAGCCACTGCTCATTACATTCATAGTATCCTTGTTTAAGTAACAAGGGTACAGATATGATATTTCTAATGATTTTTGGCATATAGTAACAATTCCTTAGCTCCAAGATCTTCCTGAAGGTAACTTCAAAATATAAGTCCCTACAGCTTCTGCTTGGATGGGTCCCCTCCAGCACCGTAGAGCTCAAAGTTACCTTCCTTCAATACTTTAAGCCCCTGAAGTCCCTGCAATGATTTGCAGATGTTATGACCACAGGTGGTATCCAACACCCAAGTATTTGAAATGGAAGAATCCAATGACAAAATAGTATGAACTTCTTTCATACCTTTTGGTGCCTCTGATGCACCAGGCTTCACACTTGCAAGGTAAACCTTGCAGTTCCTTTTCCAATGACCCGGCTTGCCACAATGAAAGCAGGTCATCTGTTCGGAGGCCTTCTTTCCTTTCTTCTTCTTAATGCCCCCTTTGGGATTCATCCTCTTACTGGAACCTTTTTGCCTGTCTCTTCTTATCCACAAGAAGAACTGGAGCCTTATTTTTCTTTACATGGCTCTCTGCTGTCTTCAACATATTCAACAGCTCAGGCAAGGAAGAATTAAGTTTGTTCATATGGTAATTAAGAACAAACTGTGAAAATGACTCTGGGAGTGATTACAAGATCAAGTCTTGATTCAACTCCCCATCCATTACAAAACCTAATTGACCTAATCGAGTGATTAGATCAATTACCTTTAATACATGGTCTTGTACCGATGTACCTTCTGTCATCCTTGCACGGAACAACTGCTTAGATATTTCATATCTAGCAGTTCTACTGTGTTCTCCATAAAGCTCTTTTAAATTGAGCAGTATGGAGTTAGTATCCATGCTATCATGTTGCCTTTGCAACTCATTAGTCATAGAGGCAAGCATAACACACTTGACAGTAAGTGAGTCATTTTGCCACATATTATATGTGGTCTTCTTCTCTTGCGAGGCATCTTCCCTTGGTGGTTCCAAAATTGGGGTATCAAGAATATAGAAAATTCTTTCTTGACTGAGTACTATTTTTAAATTCTCAGCCAATCAACATAATTAGGCCCAGTCAATTTGTTGCATCTAAAATACTACGGAGTGAGAGTGAAGAGGCCATTTATCTACATTTAAACAAAGAACAATACATAAGCAAACAACCATGAAATGACATGTTACAGCCGTGACAGTGACGTGGCCAGGCTCAGGTATCGCCGAATGCGAGCGAGCCACGTGTGAGTTTTAATGCCGGAATCAGCGCCACGTCCTCAAGGCTGGGGTCGGCAAGACCGCACCGCCCGATACTGTCTGAAGCAAACGGCCCCCGCCGAGGTCGAGTTCGGCCCGAAGTTCCCCCACCAACTCATCTGCGCCCGGGCTCGGAGGAGCCCGCCCCGTGTGAGGTCGGCCGAGGTCGGCTGACCCCCCGCCTTGCGCCAGGTGGCCGCCCGGAGACAGGCCCACCTCGGCCGAAGCCAGGCGATCTTCTGCCACCTCGCCAGGTATCCACCCAGGAGGGGTCCACCTAGGCCGAGGTCGGCTGACCCTCCGCCTTGCGCCAGGTGGCCGCCCGGAGACGGGTCCACCTCGGCCGAAGCCAGGCGATCTTCTGCCACCTCGCCAGGTGTCCACCCAGGAGGGGTCCACCTAGGCCGAGGTCGGCTGACCCCCCGCCTTGCGCCAGGTGGCCGCCCGGAGACGGGTCCACCTCGACCGAAGCCAGGCGATCTTCTGCCACCTCGCCAGGTGTCCACCCGGAGGGGTCCACCTAAGCCGAGGTCGGCCGATCTCTCGCCTCTCGCCAGTCGGCCCCCGGAGACAGGGCCAACTCAGCCGAAGTCAGACCGCTCGTACGGAGAGGCCCCCAGGGGAAAGCGACGGGTCCCGAGGCCATCCCTCGGGCCGTACCGACCCCAGACGGCGTCCCGTACGGAGGGCGGCGGCACGCGGAACGTGACTTACACTGGCCCGACAGGTCTCGCAGTCGAGAGATCCGATCCTGACGGAACAGGCCCCGTAAACGGATGGCGCCCACGCTCGGGGAAAAGAGCACTCTCACGAAGCCCGAGGCCTGACGACTGGCCGCTCTGCTAGCGCCGCCCTCCCTCCTTTTCTCTCCTGTCCTTGCCTTCTCCCTGCTGGGCCCGGCGGACGAGGTCGGAAAGCCGCCTGGCCTCCTTCGCCAAAAGGGAAAGGAAAGGAAGACAGGGGGAGGAGTTTTCGAGGAGGAAAAGGACAAGCACACGACGGAAAGCACACGACGGAGGGAGATAAAGAAGGAAGAATCCGGAGACTGCAAGGTAAGCCAACTAGCCTGGGGCAAGAAGGAAGCATCGGCACAAGGCCTCGCTCCGAGAAAGAAGCCAGAGATCCCGAGAGGGGAATACTGGACGCGAGCTCGGCAGGCAGGCTCAGCCGAGATTCCGGTCCCCGGCGCTTCCCCTTCACTAGTTAACTCTCCAAACCTGGGACCCTTTAGAGGGCCTGGGAGCGAGAGTCTGTTCCCCTCGTCGTCTACTGACTTGACCGTCGGAGCCCCCTCGTCGGAATCCCCGGCCAGGGTCCTCTAACCCCTTTGTTGCAGGTTTCTCGCAGGAAGGGAGGCTCCCTTGCCAGGCGGTCAGGGAGGATCGGTTGATCCTCGGCACGGGCGCGACGACGAGGACGGCAACAGATTGGCGCGCCAGGTAGGGGGGCAGGACACTAACCCCTAGTGGGAACTAGCTTTTTGCAGGTGTCACGCTCTCTAGCAATGGTGGTCACTCGTGGTCGCGAGGCGTCCACCAGCCGTGTGGGAGAAGCCCACTCCCCACCAGGGGGCCACACCCCCGAACGGGAGCTTCCCGCTCCCCCTCCTCTTCTGCAGCAGCCTACCCCGGCGGACGGATCCCTTGCGGCCATCGTCCAGCAGCTGCAGACCTTGACCTCAGCGGTCCGACAGCTCCAGCATCAGCAACGGTCCCTGGCCACTCAGCCGCAGCCAGGGACCCCCGCGGCCCGGGTCGCGGGACAGCGTGGGAGCCTGCGCTCAATCCAGGGCAGGCCGTCCCATCCGCAAGCCATCTCCAACCCCCGAGAGAGCCGCCAAGCTCCCCCGAAGAAAGACTATTCCGGCTCGGAGGATCACGAGAGTCGATCCCCGGCCGATGGGGCCGAAACGGCGCATCGCAGCAAGCGACGCCGGGTCCGGACCCCGCGCCGAGACCAATCGGCGCCTCCCTCACCTGCAGTCTCGGTGGAAGACTCCACCGATGAAGCCATCAGGCGCCAGGCCGAGAGGCGCCTAGAAGAGCACGAGCGCAAGTTGGCAGAGTTCGCCCGACGGTTCGCCGACCTGCAGAACTCGTCAGCTGACCCGCGGGCTACGACTCCCGCCCCCCTTTCTCCGAAGAAATTCAGGCGGAACCGATCCTGAAACGGTTCCGCATGCCACAGGTGGACCCTTACGACGGGACCACCGACCCCCTGGACCATTTGGAGAGTTATAAAGCTCTCATGAGGGTCCAGGGTGCCACCGACGCCCTTCTGTGCATCGCCTTCCCTGCAACCCTTCGGAAGGCCGCCCGAGTCTGGTTCGCCCGTCTCGAGCCCGGATCCATTCGCTCCTTCCAGCAGCTGGAAGGAAAGTTTGTGGCGCATTTCGACGCTTGTCGAAAGGTGCCAAGGGAGGTGGACAGCCTCTTCTCCGTCCGCCAGCAGGACCAGGAGCTGCTCCGTGACTACATCGCCCGTTTAAGACCGCGGCCCTGGAGATCTACAGCTTGGACGAGCCCGTCGCTATGCTGGCTCTAAAGCGCGGGCTCAAGACGTCCCGCCTGACCTATTCCCTGGACAAGAAGCCGCCCAGGACGTATTCCGAGCTCCTCCTCCGCGCCCACAAGTACATCCGAGCGGAGGAGGCCGACCGCACCCGTCGAGAGCTGGACGGGAAGATTTTGAAGAAGTCGACCCCGAGGGACGCCCCGGGAGCTCGGAGGCCCGGGCCACCAGCCGACCCTCGCCCGAACCCAAGGCCGAGGGCCGAATCTGCCCCCGAGCGGAGGTACACCCCTCTCCTCGCACCTCGAGCCAAAATCCTTATGGAAATCGAGGGCGAGCGTTATCTCCGCCGACCTCCACCTCAGAACCCGAGGGCAGCCCGAGACAAATCAAAGTACTGCCAATTCCACCGCGAGCACGGGCATGACACGGAGGAGTGCCGCCACCTGAAGCGGGAGATCGAGGAGCTGATCGGGAGGGGATACCTCCGGAAGTTCGTCAAGAACGAGGCTCCCTCCGAAAAGCAGCCGCTCGCGGCCTTGCCACCTGTCCCTGCGATCGACAACCGGCCAACAGAGAGGCCCGTGGGCATGATCTCACGCGGATCTGGCCGAGCAGAGAAGAGAGCCCGGGAAGTCCCGGAGAATGTAACCCCTCCCAAGGGAGGGGAGCCTAATGACAATGTAAACAATGATGCCGTGGTGGTCGAAATGACCATCGCGAAACACCCTGTACATCGAATCATGGTGGATAGTGGAAGCTCGGCCGATGTACTTTTTTATGACGCTTTCTCTCGGATGAACTTGTCTCTCGACCAGCTAAAGCCAGTGCACACCCCACTGGTAGGTTTTACAGGGGACTCCGTGGGAGTCGAAGGGGAGATCACTCTCCCAGTTACCGCCGGATCCCCACCTCGGCAGGCGACCATCATGGTAACTTTCACTGTAGTCAAGCTCCCTTCCCTTACAACGCCATCCTTGGGCGTCCCGGGCTCAACCGACTAGACGCCACTATCTCCACAAGGAGATTGCTGGTGCAGTTCCCCACGCCTTTCGGGTTCGGGGAAATGAAGGGGACGATCCAGCCAGTCCCGCTCTGCCTGCAGACAATCCCGGGCATCAAGGGCGCAGAGCTCGCCCGCGAGGTCGAGGACCTCGACCTAAGAGAAAAGGAACCCAGGGGAGGGCCCGTAGAGCGCCTGCTCTCCTTTCCCCTTGGTTCAGACCCCCTGAAGACGGTGCAAGTTGGGGCCCAGCTCCCCGAAGAGGAACGAACCCGCCTGCTGGAGTTCCTCCGTGCCAACGCCGATGTGTTCGCCTGGTCGGCGGTCGACATGCCGGGTATTCCGCCCGAGATTATCATGCACAGCCTGAACGTGGACCCAGGCAGCCGCCCGGTCCGCCAGAAGAAGAGAAGCTTTGCCATGGAGAGGCAGAAGGCGATCGACGAGGAGGTAGAGAAACTTCTCGCCGCCGGTTTCGTCCGAGAAGTCCAATACCCCAGCTGGTTAGCAAATGTGGTCATGGTAAAGAAGAGCAGCGGTAAGTGGAGGATCTGCGTGGACTACACCGACCTCAATCGAGCTTGCCCGAAGGACAGCTTCCCTCTGCCAAAGATCGACCAGCTGGTCGACACCACCTCGGGACACCGTCTCCTGTCATTCATGGACGCTTTCTCCGGATACAACCAGATCCGGATGAATCCGGAGGACGAAGAGCGTACCGCCTTCATAACTGACCGCGGGACTTTCTGTTACAGGATGATGCCCTTCGGCCTCAAGAACGCGGGGGCGACGTACCAACGTCTGGTCAATAAAGTCTTCAAAGACCAGATAGGCCGCAACATGCAGGTGTACGTGGACGACATGCTGGTAATGAGCAAACTTGACTCGGACCACGTAGCCGACCTGGCGGAGACGTTCGGCAACCTCCGGCGCCACCAGATGAAGCTGAATCCGGCGAAGTGCGCCTTCGGGGTCTCCGCCGGAAAGTTCCTAGGGTTCATGGTGACCCAGAGAGGAATCGAGGCCAACCCGGAGAAGGTCCAGGCTATCCTGGACATGGAGCAGCCAGCCTCCAAGAAACAAGTGCAACAGCTGACCGGCCGGGTTGCGGCCCTTAGCCGTTTTATTTCCAGGTCGGCGGACCGCTGCCGTCCCTTCTTCAAGGTGCTGAGGAAGATGAATGGTTTCGCCTGGACCGAGGAATGCCAGCAGGCCTTCGAGGAGTTGAAGAAGACGCTCGCATCACCACCTTTGCTGTCCAGGCCCGAGGAAGGGGAGGAGCTTACCCTCTACTTGGCCGTTACCCCGGAGGCCGTCAGCTCTGTCCTGGTCCGAACCGACGACCACGGGATCCAGCGACCGGTGTACTATACCAGCAAACTCCTCCGGGACGCGGAGCTCAGGTATTCCCGGCCCGAGAAACTCGTTTTTGCGCTGATAGTATCTGCCCAGCGTCTCAGGCCCTATTTCCAAGCGCATCCCATCGCCGTCTTGACGGACCAACCGCTGAAAGCGGTGCTCAGCCGACCCGACACCTCGGGGCGATTGGCCAAATGGGCACTGAAACTCAGCGAGTTCGACATTACATACCGACCGAGGTCGGCAATGAAGGCACAGGTGCTGGCCGATTCTTGGTCGAATGCGCAGGTTTGGGCAAGGAGCCCGAGGAGGACTCTTCGGCCCAGCCGATGGAGGTCGGCGCCAACAAGCCCGGAGAGGACGCCTGGATCCTCCATGTAGACGGAGCCTCAAACTCCGGAGGGAGCGGAGCTGGGCTCATCCTTGCCAACGGCGACGGGGTCGTCGCAGAATGTGCGCTCCGTTTCCAGTTCCCCGCGACAAACAATCAAGCGGAGTACGAGGCGCTTCTCGCCGGACTCAGGGTCTCCCGCGAGCTGGGCGTGACCAACCTCAGAGCTTTCACTGACTCCCAGCTCGTGGCGGGGCAGGTGTCCGGGGAGTACGTCGCTCACGACCCCCAGATGGCGAAGTATCTGGAGCTCGTCAAGGCAGGCGCGTCCAAGTTTCGGCGCTTCAACATCTTCCATATCCCCCGCGGGGAGAACGCCCGCGCGGATGCTCTCTCTCGATGGCGACTCTGCCGGACACGATGCTGGGACGCGCTCATGTGGAGCGACTCGAAGTCCCAAGCCTCGAAGCACCGGCGGGGTCCATCAGGTCGCCAGGAGCCCGGCTGGATGGACAAGTACGCCGCGTACATCACCGACGGCATTCTGCCGGAAGACCGAGACGCGGCTCGCCTCATCAGGAAGAAGGCCGTGCGGTTTGTCCTGATGGACGGGCAGCTGTATCGAAGGTCCTACTCTTATCCCCTCCTCAAGTGCATTGGACCCGCAGAAGCCAAGCTTGTGCTCCAGGAGATTCACGAAGGCATCTGTGGGAACCACGTGGGGGGCAGGGCATTGGCATACAAGGCCCTTCGTCAAGGCTACTTCTGGGAGACGATGAAGGAGGACGCCGCCGACTTCGTGAAGAAATGCGACCGGTGCCAGCGCCACGCCACGGTACAGCGGCAACCCTCCAACCCGATCTCTCAGCTCTCAGCCCCCTAGCCATTCGCCCAGTGGGGAATGGACCTTCTGGGCCCATTCCCGCCGGCATCCGGCCAGCGGAAGTTCCTGATAGTGGCCATCGACTACTTCACAAAGTGGGTCGAAGCCGAACCCTTGGCAAGAATCACCGAAGCAAACGTCGCCAAATTCTTCTGGAAGTCCATCGTCTGCCGCTTCGGCCTCCCCCACACCGTGGTCACCGACAACGGACGCCAGTTCGACTGTCGAGAGTTCGAGGATTTCTGCAACGACCTCGGCATCAAACATCGCTTCACCTCGGTGGCGCACCCCCAGACCAACGGGGAGGCTGAGGTCATGAACAGGACCATTCTTCAGGACCTCCGCACGCGGCTAGACCAAGCCAAGGGCAGGTGGGCCGACGAGCTTCCCAGCGTTCTTTGGGCATACCACACCACTCCAAGGACGGCTACCGACGAAACCCCATTCAACCTCGTCTTCGGGGCCGAGGCAGTCATCCCGATCGAGCTCAGCATACCCACGCTGCGCGTGGAACAATACGACGAGACAGAAAACCCGGCCAGGATGATGCTCAACCTAGACCTCCTCGAAGAAACAAGGGACAAGGCCCGAATTCGAATGGCGGCATACCGGCAACGTGTAGCCAGATATTACAACTCCCGAGTACGGCCGAAGGTTTTTCGTCCCGGGGACTTGGTCCTCCGGCGTACAGAAGCCTCCCAGCCACGAGAATGCGGCAAGCTTTCACCCAACTGGGAAGGCCCTTATCGGGTAGCAGAAGCCCTCCCCCACGGGGCATGTTACTTGGAAGAATTGGGAGGTGCCAGGTTCCCCCGGACATGGAACCCCTCGAACCTGAGAATGTACTACCAGTGATGTAAGGCTCCCGTTCCTTTAACAAAGCTTCTTCGCTTCAAACATTCTTCTCTGACTTCAACAAAAAGCCCGGAGCACAGCTCAGCAAGCCGCGCAAGGTTTGAGAAAGCCTGCGGCATCGAGCTCAGTCCGGAAGATCCTGGGCTTCGGCCTGGAAGGTGGCGTCGAACCCAGTTCGCCCACGCAAGCCCGGAGCACAGCTCGCAAGCCGCGCAAGGTTTGAGAAAGCCTGCGGCATCGAGCTCAGTCCGGAAGATCCTGGGCTTCGGCCTGGAAGGTGGCGCCGAACCAAGTTCGCCCACGCAAGCCCGGAGCACAGCTCAGCAAGCCGCGCAAGGTTTGAGAAAGCCTGCGGCATCGAGCTCAGTCCGAAGATCCTGGGCTTCGGCCTGGAAGGTGGCGCCGAACCAAGTTCGCCCACGCAAGCCCGGAGCACAGCTCAGCAAGCCGCGCAAGGTTTGAGAAAGCCTGCGGCATCGAGCTCAGTCCGGAAGACCCTGGGCTTCGGCCTGGAAGGTGGCGCCGAACCAAGTTCGCCCACGCAAGCCCGGAGCACAGCTCGGCAAGCCGCGCAGGTTTGAGAAAGCCTGCGGCATCGAGCCAGTCCGGAAGATCCTGGGCTTCGGCCTGGAAGGTGGCGCCGAATCCGCTTCGCCCACGCGGCCCGGAGCACAGCTCAGCAAGCCGCGCGAGGTTTGAGAAAGCCTGCGGCATCGAGCCAGTCCGGAGGATCCCAGGTTTCGGCCTGGAAGATGGTGCAGGAACTGTGTTGTCCGCGCAGGCATGAAGGCAGCCAAAAGTCGGACCTGCTCAGGATTCTTGCTTTGCCGCAACACGGTTTTGCAGACCCCGTCCTTCGATTTAGTATGGAAGAACCAGGCCCGCAGTTGTCTCAGGTATCCCAGACCGACATCTCAGGAACAAACAAACAAAGAAGAAGAAAAAGAGCCAAAGTTGATAGACAAATTTTTACAAAGAAAGGAGTCTTCATTACAAAGTGTTCAGTACAAACAGGGAGCTCCGACAGGCCGGAACTCCCCAAAAAAAAGAGAAAGACACGGAAAGCAAAAGTACAAGCCAGCAGTCACTGGGGCGCAGGGTCGGCGCCGTCCGCCGGAGGTGCGGGCGCCTCTTCTTCAACTTCCACGACGACCGGCTCCGGAGGCTGTGTCTGGGCCGCGGCGTCGTCGGTCGGAGCTGCTGCAGGTGCCGCCTGAAGTATCGCCTGGGTCGTGCCGGAGGCCCTGCCCTCGCTCCCCGGCTTCCTGCCGCCGACGACGACCGCACTCAGGTCCAGTTGGGGAAGAAGGCCCCCACCTTTTCCCGGCACATCCGGAACCCCTTCAGGAAGGAGTCCACGGCGGCCTCCCGGACTTCCGACGTAAACTCGTCGGAAGCCCGGAATTTGGGGACGGCCTCCAGCGCTTCCCGCTTTGCCGCCTCCAGGAGCCCGTTGATGTACGAGCTCCGGTCTTTCGCCATGGCCGCCTCCCGCCGGGCCTCGTCCAGCTGACGCTCCAGAAACAGTGAGTGGGCCTGCAGGCGCGCTTTCTCCACCGCGTCCTCCTCAGTGCGGCGCTGGTTGGAGGTCCGCTCCTCCGCCAAGGAGGCCTCCAGTTCCTTGTTCCGCTCCTCGGAACGCGTCAGGTCGGACCGGAGGGCCTGCTTTTCAGCTCGCAGTTCGGCCCCCTTGTCCATCAAGTCCTTCACGTCGGCCGCGAGCTTTCCAAGCTTCTGCTCCCGATCGGAGTCCCGCTTGGCGTTCCCTACGAGGTAGTTCCTCAGTAGGAGGACGTCGTTCCCGATCTGCAAGGGCAGAAATGACATGTCAGTACCGAGGCAGGAGGCCTCGGATTGGAAGAGAAAAGAAGAGTCAAGGATCAGGCTTACCGTGAAGAGTTGGGACAGGATGCCGAGCAGCGCATCCGCGTAATCTCGGCCGCCCCGAGCTCGGCGGTCCCGGGCGGTGGAAGCGTACTCCATCAACTTCTCCGCCAGTCCTCGGTCGAGGATGACCGAGTCTCGGTGCGAGATCACCGGCGCCGGGCCCTTCGGGCCGATCCCCGCGACAGCTGCCCCCTCTGCTGGAGCTGCAGCCGACGGACCGGCGGTCGCCACTGGCGGTGCCGTTGGGCTGCTGACAGGAGTGGGCCCGGCGATGGGCAGAGCGGCGGGCGCCGGAGCTCTCTCGGCAGCGTTGCCAGGCCGTGGGGCCGAGGCGCCAGGGGCGCCGCCCTGAGGAGGTCTGGGCGGAGAAACTACGGCGGCTGGGCCGGGCGCGGTCGCCGCTGCGACCTCCCGGCTCGTCTCCGTGCGAGCCCTCTTCGCCACGGGCTCGTCCACGTCAACGACCTCCCTCTGGGCCGCTCCCTCCAGAAGATTCTCTAAGGAAAACTTCATCCCTGCAAAGTGGAGAAATCAGAAGGTCAGACAGTTCAATCTTAAAAAGAGAGGGGGGAAGGGCAGAAGTTAATGCGGGGCCAAATCTCACCGGTCTCCCGGATGGGACTGATGCCGGCCTCAAAAAGATTCTGCTCAGAAAGCAGAACCTCGAGCGGCGGGACCACGTCACTCAGGAGCTGGCTGTAAGACTCCTGGTCCGCGGGCTCGACTCGAGAACTCCGGTTCGGCGATCGGTCCGGTTCGCTCCAAGCCCAGTCGACGTCGTCGACCGAAGCAAAGAAAAACCAGCTCTTCCATCCCTTGACCGAAGAAGGGAGGTCGAACCGGAGACACCTAGGCCGGGGCGAAATGTACCACCAGCCATCATTGGTGGAGCACTTCTTCAGGGTGAACAGGGCCCTGAAGAGTGAAAAACGGGCAACGAACCCGTGGAAATGGCAGAAGACAATGAAGGAGAAGATGACCCGGATGGCATTAGGAGCCAGCTGAGCCGGGACGAGCCGGAAATGGCTGAGAAAGGAAAGGAAAAAAGGGTGCAGAGGAAAACGAAGACCCCCGAGGAGGAAGTCTTCGTAGAAGGCAATGCGGCCGGGGCCACTCATGGTGACACGCTCCCCGGACCGCGGAGCAAACAGACGGACAGATCCCGGGATGCCATAGGCATCCCGGAGCAGAGAAAGATCACCTTCGGTCATGGTAGAGGCATGACCGGAGGGACCGGCGGGAAGAAGTGGCGGAGCAGGAAGAGAAGCCAAGGCGGGGAGTGAACGGAGGGGCACGGCAGGCGCAACCGGAGGGGACCGGACCCCCCTGGGGATGCCAATAGTGACACCCCCGGGTTGCAAGCGCCGGCGGACCTCCTCTGGAATTACCTCCTCGTCCGAGGAGGAAGAAGACGGAGTCCTCGGCCGGGATGGACCGGCCTCGTCCGAGTTAGAAGAGACATGGCGACGGCGCGCCATGGAAGAAGGAAAGGAGAAGGGGGCTGAATAAGAAACGAGAGAGAAGGAGAAGAAGACACTTACCCAAAAATGCACAGACGGGCGCGAGCAGCAGAAGTTGTTAGCCTGCAGCGAACCGCCCACGAAGCAAGGGAAAAGGCCTCGTTCTGGAAAGTCCCCTCCCTTTCAAACTCAGCCGGCAGCAGCCGTACCCACCATTCCGCCTCAGGCCACTGGATGGTCGCCACGTGGGCACACGCCCGACACCGACGCCTCGTTAGCAGAGTAACGGCCTCTGCCCGAAGCAGCGCATTGATTACGGGCAAGTGGACGACACGTGGCGACTCCCCATAGGTCTTCAGCCGCATCGAGCCACGACGAATGGAGATCGTGCCAATTATGATGCAAGATCCTCGCCTCCCCACGTCATGTCAGCAATTAATCCCGACGCTCCGTTCTACGATGCCCCAACGGAACGGCGAGCTGGGGGGCAACTGTTACAGCCGTGACAGTGACGTGGCCAGGCTCAGGTATCGCCGAATGCGAGCGAGCCACGTGTGAGTTTTAATGCCGGAATCAGCGCCACGTCCTCAAGGCTGGGGTCGGCAAGACCGCACCGCCCGATACTGTCTGAAGCAAACGGCCCCCGCCGAGGTCGAGTTCGGCCCGAAGTTCCCCCACCAACTCATCTGCGCCCGGGCTCGGAGGAGCCCGCCCCGTGTGAGGTCGGCCGAGGTCGGCTGACCCCCGCCTTGCGCCAGGTGGCCGCCCGGAGACAGGCCCACCTCGGCCGAAGCCAGGCGATCTTCTGCCACCTCGCCAGGTGTCCACCCAGGAGGGGTCCACCTAGGCCGAGGTCGGCTGACCCTCCGCCTTGCGCCAGGTGGCCGCCCGGAGACGGGTCCACCTCGGCCGAAGCCAGGCGATCTTCTGCCACCTCGCCAGGTGTCCACCCAGGAGGGGTCCACCTAGGCCGAGGTCGGCTGACCCCCCGCCTTGCGCCAGGTGGCCGCCCGGAGACGGGTCCACCTCGGCCGAAGCCAGGCGATCTTCTGCCACCTCGCCAGGTGTCCACCCCGGAGGGGTCCACCTAAGCCGAGGTCGGTCGATCTCTCGCCTCTCGCCAGTCGGCCCCGGAGACAGGGCCAACTCAGCCGAAGTCAGACCGCTCGTACGGAGAGGCCCCCAGGGGAAAGCGACGGGTCCCGAGGCCATCCCTCGGGCCGTACCGACCCCAGACGGCGTCCGTACGGAGGGCGGCGGCACGCGGAACGTGACTTACACTGGCCCGACAGGTCCCGCAGTCGAGAGATCCGATCCTGACGGAACAGGCCCCGTAAACGGATGGCGCCCACGCTCGGGGAAAAGAGCACTCTCACGAAGCCCGAGGCCTGACGACTGGCCGCTCTGCTAGCGCCGCCCTCCCTCCTTTTCTCTCTGTCCTTGCCTTCTCCCTGCTGGGCCCGGCGGACGAGGTCGGAAAGCCGCCTGGCCTCCTTCGCCAAAAAGGGAAAGGAAAGGAAGACAGGGGGGAGGAGTTTTCGAGGAGGAAAAGGACAAGCACACGACGGAAAGCACACGACGGAGGGAGATAAAGAAGGAAGAATCCGGAGACTGCAAGGTAAGCCAACTAGCCTGGGGGCAAGAAGGAAGCATCGGCACAAGGCCTCGCTCCGAGAAAGAAGCCAGAGATCCCGAGAGGGGAATACTGGACGCGAGCTCGGCAGGCAGGCTCAGCCGAGATTCCGGTCCCCGGCGCTTCCCCTTCACTAGTTAACTCTCCAAACCTGGGACCCTTTAGAGGGCCTGGGAGCGAGAGTCTGTTCCCCCTCGTCGTCTACTGACTTGACCGTCGGAGCCCCCTCGCCGGAATCCCCGGCCAGGGTCCTCTAACCCCTTTGTTACAGGTTTCTCGCAGGAAGGGAGGCTCCCTTGCCAGGCGATCAGGGAGGATCGGTTGATCCTCGGCACGGGCGCGGCGACGAGGACGGCAACATGACAATACATAATTAAATTAGGACTTTAATTTAATTATGTCTCCCACTATTTTATCGAGCATCATAACCCTCTATACGATGATCAAGAAAATCCTAATTAGTTTTTCTTAGTGGGGTTGAGATCCCAATCCCTTATAAAGGACCTTGTGTGTACACAACAAATCTTATATAAGTTCATAGGTAGGAAAACTCTCTCCAATTGTAACCCGTACAATTCTCAACTTATCCCGGCCTCTAAAATATTAATAGCCTTGTGTATACACAACAAACTATAATATTTCAGTTAAGTAAGACCCTCCATAGCCATATAGTCATGACTTTAATAGTAATACCCTTGTGTGTACACAACAAAATATTACAATAAATCATGCCATAAACAAATAATTGTATTAGGCCAAAAATTGTGTTAGTCACCATATTAGGTCTTGTGTGTACACAACAAACCTAGTATAGATCGTAATACAATAATGACCTATCATGAAGGAAGGCCAATAATAGTATTTTAACACCAAGCATGTTAGTCAAGAATTAAATCAATCAGATCGGCCAGGCTAGTGGAAGAGATGTGGGGGTCCCCCCGTTGCTTTCCTAGACACCAATTTAAAATTGGCCAGGTCAGACAACGGAACCAATTAAAAAACCACGATTCCTTTACCTTCCCAGAACCACCTTTCTAGACACCGAAATGACTAATTATCCATCATGACTAATAATGCTTATCGGTTAACTATACTACCACTTAATATAATTTTAAGAGGGATTTATGCAATGCCAGCACATTCAATTAAAAGCTATCACATATATTAATACATGCTTTAAACTAAGCAAATATGTGAAATGTGTGCCATCATACTAGGACAACCATTTACCACATAATGGATACACCATTATGCCAGGACAACCTTATTTCAGTATGATGGCTCCAGGGCTAATCATATCTCTAAGACAATTAGGGTTTCAGTGGAAAACCCTAACTGGTGGCAATCATCAAACTCATGTTCAATCAAAGACATGCATTGTGCATCAATATAAAAACTTTAACATGATACTACATCATTTAATAAAACATGAATTGAACTGCATAAGTTTTAATCCTAATAAGGAGGCTCTGATACCACTGTTGGGTTCGTGAACCAGTGCGGAAGCGTGGATTTCAAAAATTTATGAAACCAGGTCCGAACCCTAATCCCAAATCTCCTTATTAGCAATTAAAAACTATGACTACATGCATGTCCAAATTTAAACATTGTTTAAATACTAACCTCAGATTGCTATTACCAGTCTGATGCAGAAATGAACTCCAAATTGAGTAGCCTCTTGAACACACCAGGCGTCCACTTGTCCGCCCTCCGATGGTGATCCACACGGGCAGATGATCAAGACACTGACTCCTTAATTGGGTTCCTTCCAATCAAGTTCTACCCCAAGAACTTGATATATGGGCTATTGGCTAGGACTCCTCTAGCCAAACTGGGACTAAACCTTCTCTCTTATCCTTCTCCTTGTCTTCTAGCAACTTTGGCCCCTTAAGACACTCTTGTCTTAAGAATAAGCCCTTGTCCTAAAATGAGACAAGGCTTGTCTTGGAGGGAGAAGAAAATTAAGACAAGATTGTCTTAATGTAAGAAAGAAAGGAGAGGCGCCTTCTTCCTTTACCGTCGGAGAGTTTCTCTATGACTCTCCTTCTGTTCTGAGATTCGACAGAGCCAAGGCTCTGTAAAGGAATCAAAGAGGAAAGAGAGGAGGGGGAAACAATCTTCTGGAGAGGGAGAGGGAAAATAGAAGCAAGGCTTCGCTGTAGAAAATCTGGAATCATTTTTTTTTTTTTTATGGTGAAGTCTTCTCCTTAAATAGGCGACAGAGAGGCGCCTACCCATCTGTAATCACCCTCTCACGCCCCTCTCTCCCTTCTCACGTCCTTTCCCTTCATCTCACGACCCTTGAATTAATCTCACGGCCTTTGGGATGGGAAGACGCAAGAAAGAGTCGCGAAAAAAAACACAGAAGGGCGCGCGCAGAAGAGAAGAGTCGCGCCCCTTCGGTGTTTTTTTTTTTTTCACGGTAATCCCATTTTTTTTTAAGAGTCCACACCTAGGTGGACTCTCTTCCACGCCCCTTCAGCCAAAACGCCGATCCCCTTTTCTTTTCTCACGCAAAAACGCCCCTTGGAGAGAGTCCACGCGCGCGTGGACTCTTCTCCTTGCGCGCGCGTGTGGGAAGAGAGGGGAAGGGGCTTAGGCGATGTGGGAAAGGGGTTTAGCCTCTTAGGTTAGCCCAATTGCTAGCCTACTATTAGCCAATGTCTTGAATCTTCAATTAGATTCAAACCGGAATGAATTTGGATCTAAAAAAGACCAAATCGGAACCCTAACTCGAATCCGATTCAAGTAGAAGCCATGGTTTGCAACACATGCTAGTGTGTTCATCTGCAAACGAGATTTAATTCCAAATTAAATCCTTGATTATCTGTCCTAAGTGTGTGGCCCATTGGGTTCCATACCTAGCCAGCAGTGGGTCCGAGTGCAAGTTGACCTAATTTGATCAGAACTCATTCTAATCGATTTAGGTCAAATCAAGCTAACTTGAGTTAGTCAATTAGGACTCCTCCTAATTAGTGATCCAATTAAACCATTTAATTGATCAACCACAAGACAAGATTGACGTCTAGCAACGTGTCATGTCTACCCGGAAGATATGGAAATTCTGGTGAAATTCCAAAACTACCCTTCAGTGGAAAGTTCCCGTACAATTCGATCCTTCAATCATCTTGCATCCCGAATATAACTATGGATATGGAAACATGTCAAAACCAGCTTATACTCATTCCCAGCTCAGTCATACACTAATGATTCAATTAATTCGATATTAGAAATCATTTCTAATATCTGTACTTTGATCAAAGATTTCCTGAATCATCATCTGACCTAATTTGGCTGGATGCAATCTCCTCCTACTAGGAGTGATCAATTCCTTGTTGACCTACTCATTACCTTCATATACAATTCACCATACCCAGCATCAACCTCGTGCATGATCCAGTGTCATGATTGAGATTGAACCAAAGCATGGGTTCATGTACATAAGGTATTATGGCAGTCTCAGGTCATAGGACTACTTGTACAACTCCCACTATGAGAAACATCTATTGACATGCAGCTAAGGCTCCATTAGATGTTCTCAAACTGGATCTATTCAGTGAACTCATTCGCTAATGAGCACCCACATCCTTGTATTAGTGTCCCACACAAGTGACTGTGAGAGCAGTCACCCTTTTCAGCATACATAGGATGTGCCAGTCTAACCGGAAAACCCTGATCCCCAACTCAGGGTTCCTATGACTAGGAATATTCTAGATTAGGATTTTAAGGCCTTAGATCTCACTGGTATGATCTCATCATAGCCCTAGGACCATAGCCCTAATCTATGGGGTTCATCATATAATGACACAGCGAATGATGAAAAAATATTGCCTTTATTAACTTGTCAATTTACAATGGTCTGGGAGATACAAATATTGGCTTATAAGGCATAATCCTTTCAATCTCCCACTTGCACTAAAGCCAATCGCTCTTATTCTTTAACCCCATACAATCGAGGTGGCGATCAAACTCCCGCTGTGGTAGCAAATGATGAAAAAATATTGCCTTTATTAACTTGTCAATTTACAATGGTCTGGGAGATACAAATATTGGCTTATAGGGCATAATCCTTTCATACATCTACAAGCATCAATCAAAGGCTTCATCAACTTGAAGACAAGATCTTCATCAACAATCAAAGACTTCAAAGAGATATTTGCTTTATTTTAGAAAGCTTTTATTGTATTCATTTATACTTGCTCTTACATTGTTTTACTTAAGGTTTTGGTGAGCCTTGAAAAACCAAAGAGGTTTTTGGTAAGCCTTGAAAACCAAAGTGGTTGTTGGTGAGCCTTGAAACCAACTAGGATTTTACTTGTGAGCCAAAGCCAAAATAAGTTGTTTAGGTTCTTGTTATCCCGTAAAACCAAGGGTGGTTGTTGGTGAGCCTTGAAACCAACTAGGGTTTGACTTGTAAGCCCGAAGACAAAACAAGTTGTAAATGTTGTTGGTGGGCCTAAGTTATAAAACCAAACTTAGTGGAATTTCCAAGGAATTCTTGGGAAGTGGATGTAGGTGCTTGGTTGGCACCGAACACTATAAATCTTTGTGTTTGTGTGATTGTTCTCCTTGTGCTTTTATTTATTTATTTTCGCTGTATTTATTTAAAATACACAAGCACTTGAATTGCATTGGCATATACTTGCTTTAGTTCATCTTTTAAATAGTACAAAAGTTTTATAAAACCCAATTCACCTTCTCTCTTGGATTCCCTACCTGAGCCTACAATTTTTATCCCTCAAAGACATGTATCAAATAAAATAAAATTATGCTTAAGTCCGCTATAATATTTGCTTCTCTTTGGATCTGAGACGGTCTACTTATATTTTGTGAAAGTGATGACACTGCCCTTTTTAAAAATCCAAGATATATTTACCAAATTATTAGAGAAAGAATATTATTTGTAAATAACATGCATTGGCTTTTGAAGTGCAAAATGCTCCACCATATCCATTATCTCCGGAGCACAATGGCTGAGCATTGGCATCTATTGTTTTGACTTTACATAAACGGCAACAGACACTTCCATTTCCTTCGGTTAGCTCTTGATAATAAATAATGCAAAGATAAATTAAAAATACCAGTTAATTATTTTATTGCTCAACCATGATTATTTAGTGTGGCTAAGCACACATCCTCGTAGGTCCATCCAAAAAAACCTTAATCAAAAAACATTATTTAAATTTCTTGACCTGTATAAATATCTAAAATTTATCTAATGCATGATCGATGTGGAGGCTAAACATGCATTCTCATGGATTCTTACATATTCTTATATTTAAGCTTGGCATTCTCATCTCATTAAAGATTTAAATTTATTCTAATCAATTACAAGTACCATGATTAATCCTAATAGATTCACTATGTAGTGTCCTCGATCTAATCCACATAAATCATGTATCGAATATCCATTGATACCATTTGTAATAATTAGGATCTCGATCATAAATGCCAATTAAACACTAGCTAGAAAAATAAATATAAAATATAGATTTAAATTGAATAATTAAATTTTATAATTATATAATCAAAGGTATTATTAGGTAAACAGTAAATCAAGTAATTGTATCTTTATGGTATATATTTCCAACAAAAATTTATAAATACTATATAAAATTAAATAGATTATAAATAAAATTAAATATTCAGTTTTGGATAGGACAATTGGTTATACATATCCATAATCATTTATTTTGATGGATATGAATATGGATAGTTATATTTATTAGATGATATCAAATTTTATCCATACCTTGATAGCTTCTGGATAAAATAAATCTGAGCTGTCGACTTTCACCCCTTTATCGGGTAGAAGATAAGCTTGGATTTATAAAACATACGGCACCTTCTTAATCAGTCGACGTTGGATAATAACAAGCTCCTCTATTAACATCATGATGCCTTAGCTTTGCCAAGAATTGGCTACCAATGTTTCAGCTATTGGGTGGAGGAACGAAAACTTGCAAACCGTACTACCAAGATGGTAATCTCCTCCGGTTAGTATTGGGTAAAGTTCCATATTTTCACATCTAAGATTCAAACAGAATTTATTAAATAATAGATTATCTCGTTGGTCTGGACAGCATCTTTTCCCTTCCCCACCCTCCAAAAAAACCAATCCTTTACTTATAAAAAATATATATATAAAACATATTTCATTGAGTGGTAGACGCTAAAATATAACGGGCACAATTAATATACAGAAAATGATTCTATAGGAAAAGCAGTTTAAACGTGATAAAAATAATTAGCAGCACCAAAAACAAAGGATTTGGCAGCCGACGGCTATGGTACAGGATCGCGGTTGTATCCTTCGTGCGAAAGAAGAACCCACTGGCCGTTGGATCATCCACAGGACAGCTTTCACAAGGATCCGAACTCATCATTCATCTAGTTGCACAGATCTCAATGCGCGATGGGGATGATCCAACGGTCAAGGGGCGAGAAGGAAGGTGCATCGATCCTTCTTTCGAGAAAAAGTATGCAGCCGGGCTCCTAGCACCATGGGTGTGGGAAAAGAACATGCAAGTGAAGTCCGTGACCAAAATAAAATACGTACCGAGCTTCCAGATTTCATGTCCCTTTTAAACCATTTATTTTTTTAAAAAAAAAATAAATCAATAAAATTCAACATCGAAGGCAATAATTGGAGAGAAAAAAACTGATAAAACAAAGGCTGGAAGAAAGCGAAAGAAAAGGGAGAGAGGAGGCGATGCATGGTGGTGATCACCTGAACGTAAGGGGTGAGCAGCGACAGCTGCAGAGCCCATCCGTACTGGACTCCGCCGGCCACCATGCAAGCAAAGATCAGTCTCGTCAGGCTGATCGGCTTCTCGGTTGGCAGTCCACCGGCGGTCTCCACAAAGCTTACGTTCCTCCCGCCACCGTCGCCGCTCTTGGCGGCGCTCTTCCCCGCCACCTCCACCTCGCCGTTCGACATCCTGACCCCCGCCGGACTACCGTATGAGTATGGTCGAGAGAGAGAGAGAGAGGGAGTGAGAGAGAGAAGTGGGATATGTGCGCGTCTCGAAGTGCGGGCACCGGATATATATGGCTTAGAGAGAGAGAGAGAGAGAGGGTGAGGGAGAGAGAGAGGAGTGGGTCATGCGTGTGTCTCGAAGTGCGGACACCGGATAGCGCTGGCGATGTCTCGGTTCCGGTCGCGGTCTGCTGTCCGGTATTTATTTGTATCCCCTGCCACGCGTTTCCGGATGAACTCCAATCTGTGTTGCCACGTAGAATGAACAAGTTAGCAGTAGAGTTATCCGCGAGATAGTTTATTTAACGCGTCGACCTGACGTGGATGCGGTCACCGACAGGTGACATCGATCCCCTCGTCGTGTCCTGGTCCGGAATTAACTGGCGCACTGGCCGGCTACGGGATCCATCTCGGCTTCTCAGTGGCCTAGAAACGGGATTTTTTTTTATTTTTTATTTTTTGGAAGGAGGGGGGGGGGGTAAAGAGGATATGGTCTTGCTTCACGCTCGAAAGGTTGCCCAAGAGGTGCCCCAGAGAGGAGACCTTGTGGATCTCGCAGGGGTGCAATGCGTTGTTTGTGGAAGGAGGATAACCGTTTAAAAATATTTGATTCCCATTTTGTACCAAAAATATATATATTTGATTCCCATCGGAGAATCTGGCGTATGGCCTTCCTGCCTGTGTACGGCCCCTTCAGGTTGCTGGGGGGGGGGGGGGGGGGGTCCAGTGGTTTCGATGGATGTGTGACACGTGCCAGAGGTCCCAAACCACCCCCTAACTTCCGAGGCAAAGGATTAGGTTTGGGTTGCAGCGGGGAATGCACGCACCACGGAGTAAGGGCACGGGAGGTCATGGATCACAACCGCATTGGATAATAATTGAATTTTTTATTTAGGGAGGTGTTCTTTATTACTCAGTAATGGGGGCCAAAATGAGGGTTGTATATTTCTGAATCAAACCCCCACCTCTTATAATAAACGACAAGGGATGGAAACATAGTTTGGCAATTAAAATTATTTTTAATTTATAATTTATAGTTCAAATCATTTAATCTACTAGATTCCTATGGCAATCACTTATTTTGTTATCTATGGCCAATGGCCATAACATACTTCTCGTGAAATAGGAAGGAAGAAGATCGTCAAATAAGATGGAAATATGCCAAATCAGTGTCTGGTTCTTTTCCCATAAGAGAGAGAGAGAGAGGGGGAGAGAGAGAGAAATAAAAGCAAAACAAGCACTAACTCGGCCAAATCCAGGATACACGAATAATAATAAATTTTGTAGGAAAATTGGTATAATTTAAAATTTATTTAATAAATTTATTTATTATGATTTAAAATTATCTTAATTTATTTAAAATTTTAATATTTAAAAATTTCTCTCTAAAATTACTAGTCAAAAAAATTTGGTACATGTATTAAAAAAATTCCTTCCAAAACTAAACCAATTTTTTTTTTATAGATATAATAAATTATATATAATATATAATTTTTAAAAAAATTGATACTTCATTATCATTGAATTCAAATAGCTCAACCTATTATATATAATAAAAAAATTTTATATATAGCTACTTGGTTCAATGCATGTATTTCCGGAATTATTCCCACTAACATCAATATCCTACTCTTTACCAAATGTAAACAACTCATCCAAACCAACATTTACGGTGGGCAAAGGTAAACCAAAATATCTCTCTCCGCATTTTTTTTTTTTTTTTTTTTTGGAGGGGGTGTAAAAGAAACATAGCTCTCCTTTACCAGCTGTCTTTGAAATAGAAACAAAAATTTCTACTCAAAAAAAAAAAAAAAAAAAAAAAATTTTGTCCATGTATATAAGATTTTATTGGATGCTATCTGAAAATATTTGGATACAGCAAAAAGAGTAAATAGTCAAGATTCAAAACATTCCTATTGATGGCTTCCGGTTATCAATATATACTTGGATATCTGGCCGAGATGAAAACACTGCATGCAACGAACCTAATCTGAATCCATTAATTATTTGCCTATGTTTTATGTAACTATGGCAATTAATATGGGTCATGACCCGACAAAAAGGTAAATGGATATGGATAATTGCTAGCCATATAAGTTGGGTCCACAAGATTTGAAGTATATCTGGTGTTGCCGTCCTCGTCGCCGCGCCGTGCCGAGGATCAACCGATCCTCCCTGACCGCCTGGCAAGGGAGCCTCCTTCCTGCGAGAACCTGCAACAAAGGGGTTAGAGGACCCTGGCCGGGGATTCCGGCGAGGGGGCTCGACGGTCAAGTCAGTAGACGACGTGGGGGAACAGACTCTCGCTCCCAGGCCCTAAAAGGGTCCCAGGTTTGGAGAGTTAACTAGTGAAGGGGAAGCGCCGGGGACCGGAATCTCGGCTGGGCCTGCCTGCCGAGCTCGCGGTCCAGTATTCCCCTCTCGGGATCTCTGGCTTCTTTCTCGGAGCGAGGCCTTGTGCCGGTGCTTCCTCCTTGTCCCCAGGCTAGTTGGCTTACCTTGCAGTCTCCAGATTCTTCCCTCTTTATCTCCCTCCGTCGTGCGCTTGTCCTTTTCCTCCTCGAAAACCTCTCCCCTGTCTTCCTTTCTTTTCCCTTTTTGGTGAAGGAGGCCAGGCGGCTTTCCGACCTCGTCCACCGGGCCCAGCAGGGAGAAGGCAAGGACAGAAGAGAAAAGGAGGGGGGGCGGCGCTGGCAGAGCGGCCAGTCGTCAGGCTTCGGGCTCCGTGAGAGTGCTCTTTTCCCGAGCGTGGGCGCCATCCGTTTACGGGGCCTGTTCCGTCAGGATCGGGTCTCTCGACTGCGGGACCTTTCGGGCCAATGTAAGTGACGTTCCGCGTGCCGCCGCCCTCCGTACGGGGCCGTCTGGGGTCGGTACGGCCCGAGGGATGGCCTCGGGACCTGTCGCTTTCCCCGGGGCCTCTCCGTACGAGCGGTCTGACCTCGGCTGAGTTGGACCTGTCTCCGGGGGCCAACTGGCGAGAGGCGAGGGATGGCCGACCTCGGCTTAGGTGGACCCCTCCTGGGTGGACACCTGGCGAGGGTGGCAGGAGGTCGCCTGGCTTCGGCCGAGGTGGACCCGTCTCCGGGTGGCCACCTGGCGCAAGGCGGGGGGTCAGCCGACCTCGGCCTAGGTGGACACCTGGCGAGGTGGCAGAAGATCGCCTGGCTTCGGCCGAGGTGGACCCATCTCCGGGTGGCCACCTGGCGCAAGGCGGAGGGTCAGCCGACCTCGGCCTAGGTGGACCCCTCCTGGGTGGACACCTGGCGAGGTGGCAGAAGATCGCCTGGCTTCGGCCGAGGTGGACCCGTCTCGGGTGGCCACCTGGCGCAAGGCGGAGGGTCAGCCGACCTCGGCCGACCTTACTCGGGGCGGACTCCTCCGAGCCCGGGCGCAGATGAGTCAGTGGGGGAACTCCGCGCCGAACTCGACCTCGGCGGGAGCTGTTTGCTTCAGATAGTCGTCGGGCGGTGCGGTCTTGCCGACCCTAGCTTTGAGGACGTGGCGCTGATTCTGGCAGGGAAACTCGCACGTGGCTCGCTCGCATTCGGCGATACCTGAGCCTGGCCACGTCACTGTCACGGCTGTAACAGTTGCCCCCCAGCCCGCCGTTCCGTCGGGGCATCGTAAAACGGAACGTCGGGATTAATTGCAGACATGACGTGGGGAGGCGAAGATCTTGCATAATAATTGGCACGATCTCCATTCGTCGTGGCTCGATGCGGCTGAAGACCTATGGGGGGTCGCCACGCGTCGTCCACTTGCCCGTAATCAATGCGTCGCTTCGGGGCAGAGGCCGTTACTCTGCTAACGAGGGACGGTGTCGGGCGTGTGCCCACGTGGCGACCATCTAGTGGTCTGAGGCGGAATGATGGGTACGGCTGCTGCCGGCTGAGTTTGAAAGGGAGGGGACTTTCCAGAACGAGGCCTTTTCCCTTGCTTCGTGGGCGGTTTGCTACAGGCTAACAACTTCTGCTGCTCGCGCCCGTCTGTGCATTTTGGGTGAGTGTCTTCTTCTCCTTCTCTAGCCCCCCTCCTCTCTCATTTCTTATTCAGTTTCTTTGTCCTTTCCTTCTTCCATGGCGCGCCGACGCCATGTCTCTTCTAACTCGGACGAGGCCGGTCCATCCCGGCCGAGGACTCCATCTTCTTCCTCCTCGGATGAGGAGGTAATTCCAGAGGAGGTCCGCCGGCGCTTGCAACCCGGGGGTGTCACTATTGGCATCCCCAGGGGGATCCGGTCCCCTCCGGTTGCGCCTGCCGTGCCCTCCGTTCACTCCCCGCCTTGGCTTCTCTTCCTGCTCCGCCACTTCTTCCCGCGGTCCCTCCGGTCATGCCTCTACCATGACCGAAGGTGATCTTTCTCTGCTCCGGGATGCCTATGGCATCCCGGGATCTGTCCGTCTGTTTGCTCCGCGGTCCGGGGAGCGTGTCACCATGAGTGGCCCCGGCCGCATTGCCTTCTACGAAGACTTCCTCCTCGGGGGTCTTCGTTTTCCTCTGCACCCTTTTTTCCTTTCCTTTCTCAGCCATTTCCGGCTCGTCCCGGCTCAGCTGGCTCCTAATGCCATCCGGGTCATCTTCTCCTTCATTGTCTTCTGCCATTTCCACGGGTTCGTTGCCCGTTTTTCACTCTTCAGGGCCCTGTTCACCCTGAAGAAGTGCTCCACGATGATGGCTGGTGGTACATTTCGCCCCGCCTAGGTGTCTCGGTTCGACCTCCCTTCTTCGGTCAAGGGATGGAAGAGCCGGTTTTTCTTTGCTTCGGTCGACGACGTCGACTGGGCTTGGAGCGAACCGGACTGGTCGCCGAACCGGAGTTCTCGAGTCGAGCCCGCGGACCAGGAGTCTTACAGCCAGCTCCTGAGTGACGTGGTCCCGCCGCTCGAGGTTCTGCTTTCTGAGCAGAATCTTTTGAGGCCGGCATCAGTCCATCCGGGAGACCGGTGAGATTTGGCCCGCATTAACTTCTGCCCCCCCCCCCTCTCTCTTTAAGATCGAACTATCTGACCTTCTGCTTTCTTCATTTTGCAGGGATGAAATTTTCCTTAGAGAATCTTCTGGAGGGAGCGGCCCAGAGGGAGGTCGTCGACGTGGACGAGCCCGTGGCGAAGAGGGCTCGCACAGAGACGAGCCGGGAGGTCGCAGCGGCGACCGCGCCCGCCTAGCTGCCGCTGTTTCTCCGCCCAGACCTCCTCAGGGCGGCGCCCCTGGCGCCTCGGCCCCACGACCTGGCAACGCTGCCGAGAGAGCTCCGGCGCCCGCCGCTCTGCCCATCGCCGGGCCCACTCCTGTCAGCAGCCCAACGGCACCGCCAGTGGCGACCGCCGGTCCGTCGGCTGCAGCTCCAGCAGAGGGGGCAGCTGTCGCGGGGATCGGCCCGAAGGGCCCGGCGCCGGTGATCTCGCACCGAGACTCGGTCATCCTCGACCGAGGACTGGCGGAGAAGTTGATGGAGTACGCTTCCACCGCCCGGGACCGCCGAGCTCGGGGCGGCCGAGATTACGCGGATGCGCTGCTCGGCATCCTGCCCCAACTCTTCACGGTAAGCCTGATCCTTGACTCTTCTTTTCTCTTCCAATCCGAGGCCTCCTGCCTCGGTACTGACATGTCATTTCTGCCCTTGCAGATCGGGAACGACGTCCTCCTACTGAGGAACTACCTCGTAGGGAACGCCAAGCGGGACTCCGATCGGGAGCAGAAGCTTGGAAAACTCGCGGCCGACGTGAAGGACTTGATGGACAAGGGGGCCGAGCTGCGAGCTGAAAGCAGGCCCTCCGGTCCGACCTGACGCGTTCCGAGGAGCGAAACAAGGAACTGGAGGCTTCCTTGGCGGAGGAGCGGACCTCCAACCAGCGCCGAACTGAGGAGGATGCGGCGGAGAAGGCCCGCCTACAGGCCCATTCCCTGTTTTTGGAGCGCCAACTGGATGAGGCCCGGCGAGAGGTGGCCGCGGCGAAGGACCGGAGCTCCTACATCAACGGGCTCCTGGAGGCGGCGAAGCGGGAAGCGCTGGAGGCCGTCCCCAAATTCCGAGCCTCCGACGAGTTTACGTCGGAAGTCCGGGAGGCCGCCGTGGACTCCTTCCTGAAGGGGTTCCGGATGTGCCGGAAAAAGGTGGGGGCCTTCTTCCCCCAACTGGACCTGAGTGCGGTCGTCGTCGGCGGCAGGAAGCCGGGGAGCGAGGGCAGGGCCTCCGGCACGGCCCAGGCGACACCTCAGGCGGCACCTGCAGCACCTCCGACTGATGACGCCGCGGCCCCGACACAGCCCCCGGAGCCGGTTGTCGTGGAAATCGAAGAAGTGGCGCCCGCGCCTCCGGCGGACGGCACCGACCCTGCGCCCCAGTGATCGTTGCTCTGTAATTTTGTTTTCCTTTCTTTCTTCTTTTGGGGAGTCCCGGCCTGTCGGGGCTCCCAGTTTGTACTGAAAGACTTCGTTTAATAAAGACACAGCTTTTACCAAAACTCGTTCATCATTTTGCCTTTTCTTTTTCCTTCTTTTGTTTCTGAGATGTCGGTCTGGGACACCTGAGATAACTGCAGGCCTGGTCCTTCTATACTAAATCGAAGGACGGGGTCTGCAGAGCCGTGTTGCGGCAAGGCAAGAATCCTGAGCAGGTCCGACTTTGGGCTGCCTTCATGCTTGCGCGGACAGCACAGTTCCTGCACCATCTTCTGGGCCGAAACCCGGGATCCTCCGGACTGAGCTCGATGCCGCAGGCTTTCTCAAACCTTGCGCGGCTTGCTGAGCTGTGCTCCGGGCTTGCGTGGGCGAAGAGGATTCGGCGCCACCTTCCAGGCCGAAGCCTAGGATCTTCCGGACTGAGCTCGATGCCGCAGGCTTTTTCAAACCTTGCGCGGCTTGCCGAGCTGTGCTCCGGGCTTGCATGGGCGAAGCGGATTCGGCGCCACCTTCCAGGCCGAAGCCCAGGATCTTCCGGATTGAGCTCGATGCCGCAGGCTTTCTCAAACCTTGCACGGCTTGCTGAGCTGTGCTCCGGGCTTGCGTGGTCGAACTGGGTTCGACGCCACCTTCCAGGCCGAAGCCCAGGATCTTCCGGACTGAGCTCGATGCCGCAGGCTTTCTCAAACCTTGCGCGGCTTGCTGAGCTGTGCTCCGGGCTTGCGTGGGCGAACTGGGTTCGACGCCACCTTCCAGGCCGAAGCCCAGGATCTTCGCAGGCCTCCTTGCTGAAGTTTAGAGAAGAATGTTTAAAGTGAAGAAGCTTTGTTAAAGGAGCCGGGAGCCTTACATCACTGGTAGTACATTCTCAGGTTCGAGGGGTTCCATGTCCGGGGGAACCTGGCACCTCCCAATTCTTCCAAGTAACATGCCCCGTGGGGGAGGGCTTCTGCTACCCGATAAGGGCCTTCCCAGTTGGGTGAAAGCTTGCCGCACTCTCGTGGCTGGGAGGCTTCTGTACGCCGGAGGACCAAGTCCCCGGGACGAAAAACCTTCGGCCGTACTCGGGAGTTGTAATATCTGGCTACACGTTGCCGGTATGCCGCCATTCGAATTCGGGCCTTGTCCCTTGTTTCTTCGAGGAGGTCTAGGTTGAGCATCATCCTGGCCGGGTTTTCTGTCTCGTCGTATTGTTCTACGCACAGCGTGGGTATGCTGAGCTCGATCGGGGTGACTGCCTCGGCCCCGAAGACGAGGTTGAATGGGGTTTCGTCGGTAGCCGTCCTTGGAGTGGTGTGGTATGCCCAAAGAACGCTGGGAAGCTCGTCGGCCCACCTGCCCTTGGCTTGGTCTAGCCGCGTGCGGAGGCCCTGAAGAATGGTCCTGTTCGTGACCTCAGCCTCCCCGTTGGTCTGGGGGTGCGCCACCGAGGTGAAGCGATGTTTGATGCCGAGGTCGTTGCAGAAATCCTCGAACTCTCGACAGTCGAACTGGCGTCCGTTGTCGGTGACCACGGTGTGGGGGAGGCCGAAGCGGCAGACGATGGACTTCCAGAAGAATTTGGCGACGTTTGCTTCGGTGATTCTTGCCAAGGGTTCGGCTTCGACCCACTTTGTGAAGTAGTCGATGGCCACTATCAGGAACTTCCGCTGGCCGGATGCCGGCGGGAATGGGCCCAGAAGGTCCATTCCCCACTGGGCGAATGGCCAGGGGGCTGAGAGCTGAGAGATCGGGTTGGAGGGTTGCCGCTGTACCGTGGCGTGGCGCTGGCACCGGTCGCATTTCTTCACGAAGTCAGCGGCGTCCTCCTTCATCGTCTCCCAGAAGTAGCCTTGACGAAGGGCTTTGTATGCCAATGCCCTGCCCCCCACGTGGTTCCCACAGATGCCTTCGTGAATCTCCTGGAGCACAAGCTTGGCTTCTGCGGGTCCAATGCACTTGAGGAGGGGATAAGAGTAGGACCTTCGATACAGCTGCCCGTCCATCAGGACAAACCGCACGGCCTTCCTCCTGATGAGGCGAGCCGCGTCTCGGTCTTCCGGCAGAATGCCGTCGGTGATGTACGCGGCGTACTTGTCCATCCAGCCGGGCTCCTGGCTGACCTGATGGACCCCCGCCGGTGCTTCGAGGCTTGGGACTTCGAGTCGCTCCACATGAGCGCGTCCCAGCATTGTGTCCGGCAGAGTCGCCAATCGAGAGAGAGCATCCGCGCGGGCGTTCTCCCCGCGGGGGATATGGAAGATGTTGAAGCGCCGAAACTTGGACGCGCCTGCCTTGACGAGCTCCAGATACTTCGCCATCTGGGGGTCGTGAGCGACGTACTCCCCGGACACCTGCCCCGCCACGAGCTGGGAGTCAGTGAAAGCTCTGAGGTTGGTCACGCCCAGCTCGCGGGAGACCCTGAGTCCGGCGAGAAGCGCCTCGTACTCCGCTTGATTGTTTGTCGCGGGGAACTGGAAACGGAGCGCACATTCTGCGACGACCCCGTCGCCGTTGGCAAGGATGAGCCCAGCTCCGCTCCCTCCGGAGTTTGAGGCTCCGTCTACATGGAGGATCCAGGCGTCCTCTCCGGGCTTGTTGGCGCCGACCTCCATCGGCTGGGCCGAAGAGTCCTCCTCGGGCTCCTTGCCCAAACCTGCGCATTCGACCAAGAAATCGGCCAGCACCTGTGCCTTCATTGCCGACCTCGGTCGGTATGTAATGTCGAACTCGCTGAGTTTCAGTGCCCATTTGGCCAATCGCCCCGAGGTGTCGGGTCGGCTGAGCACCGCTTTCAGCGGTTGGTCCGTCGAGACGGCGATGGGATGCGCTTGGAAATAGGGCCTGAGACGCTGGGCAGATACTATCAGCGCAAAAACGAGTTTCTCGGGCCGGGAATACCTGAGCTCCGCGTCCCGGAGGAGTTTGCTGGTATAGTACACCGGTCGCTGGATCCCGTGGTCGTCGGTTCGGACCAGGACAGAGCTGACGGCCTCCGGGGTAACGGCCAAGTAGAGGGTAAGCTCCTCCCCTTCCTCGGGCCTGGACAGCAAAGGTGGTGATGCGAGCGTCTTCTTCAACTCCTCGAAGGCCTGCTGGCATTCCTCGGTCCAGGCGAAACCATTCATCTTCCTCAGCACCTTGAAGAAGGGACGGCAGCGGTCCGCCGACCTGGAAATAAAACGGCTAAGGGCCGCAACCCGGCCGGTCAGCTGCTGCACTTGTTTCTTGGAGGCTGGCTGCTCCATGTCCAGGATAGCCTGGACCTTCTCCGGGTTGGCCTCGATTCCTCTCTGGGTCACCATGAACCCTAGGAACTTTCCGGCGGAGACCCCGAAGGCGCACTTCGCCGGATTCAGCTTCATCTGGTGGCGCCGGAGGTTGCCGAACGTCTCTGTCAGGTCGGCTACGTGGTCCGAGTCAAGTTTGCTCATTACCAGCATGTCGTCCACGTACACCTGCATGTTGCGGCCTATCTGGTCTTTGAAGACTTTATTGACCAGACGTTGGTACGTCGCCCCCGCGTTCTTGAGGCCGAAGGGCATCATCCTGTAACAGAAAGTCCCGCGGTCAGTTATGAAGGCGGTACGCTCTTCGTCCTCCGGATTCATCCGGATCTGGTTGTATCCGGAGAAAGCGTCCATGAATGACAGGAGACGGTGTCCCGAGGTGGTGTCGACCAACTGGTCGATCTTTGGCAGAGGGAAGCTGTCCTTCGGGCAAGCTCGATTGAGGTCGGTGTAGTCCACGCAGATCCTCCACTTACCGCTGCTCTTCTTTACCATGACCACATTTGCTAACCAGCTGGGGTATTGGACTTCTCGGACGAAACCGGCGGCGAGAAGTTTCTCTACCTCCTCGTCGATCGCCTTCTGCCTCTCCATGGCAAAGCTTCTCTTCTTCTGGCGGACCGGGCGGCTGCCTGGGTCCACGTTCAGGCTGTGCATGATAATCTCGGGCGGAATACCCGGCATGTCGACCGCCGACCAGGCGAACACATCGGCGTTGGCACGGAGGAACTCCAGCAGGCGGGTTCGTTCCTCCTCGGGGAGCTGGGCCCCAACTTGCACCGTCTTCAGGGGGTCTGAACCAAGGGGAAAGGAGAGCAGGCGCTCTACGGGCCCTCCCCTGGGTTCCTTTTCTCTTAGGTCGAGGTCCTCGACCTCGCGGGCGAGCTCTGCGCCCTTGATGCCCGGGATTGTCTGCAGGCAGAGCGGGACTGGCTGGATCGTCCCCTTCATTTCCCCGAACCGAAAGGCGTGGGGAACTGCACCAGCAATCTCCTTGTGGAGATAGTGGCGTCTAGTCGGTTGAGCCCGGGACGCCCAAGGATGGCGTTGTAAGGGGAAGGGAGCTTGACTACAGTGAAAGTTACCATGATGGTCGCCTGCCGAGGTGGGGATCCGGCGGTAACTGGGAGAGTGATCTCCCCTTCGACTCCCACGGAGTCCCCTGTAAAACCTACCAGTGGGGTGTGCACTGGCTTTAGCTGGTCGAGAGACAAGTTCATCCGAGAGAAAGCGTCATAAAAAAGTACATCGGCCGAGCTTCCGCTATCCACCATGATTCGATGTACAGGGTGTTTCGCGATGGTCATTTCGACCACCACGGCATCATTGTTTACATTGTCATTAGACTCCCCTCCCTTGGGAGGGGTTACATTCTCCGGGACTTCCCGGGCTCTCTTCTCTGCTCGGCCAGATCCGCGTGAGATCATGCCCACGGGCCTCTCTGTTGGCCGGTTGTCGATCGCAGGGACAGGTGGCAAGGCCGCGAGCGGCTGCTTTCGGAGGGAGCCTCGTTCTTGACGAACTTCCGGAGGTATCCCCTCCCGATCAGCTCCTCGATCTCCCGCTTCAGGTGGCGGCACTCCTCCGTGTCATGCCCGTGCTCGCGGTGGAATTGGCAGTACTTTGATTTGTCTCGGGCTGCCCTCGGGTTCTGAGGTGGAGGTCGGCGGAGATAACGCTCGCCCTCGATTTCCATAAGGATTTTGGCTCGAGGTGCGAGGAGAGGGGTGTACCTCCGCTCGGGGGCAGATTCGGCCCTCGGCCTGGGTTCGGGCGAGGGTCGGCTGGTGGCCCGGGCCTCCGAGCTCCCGGGGCGTCCCTCGGGGTCGACTTCTTCAAAATCTTCCCGTCCAGCTCTCGACGGGTGCGGTCGGCCTCCTCCGCTCGGATGTACTTGTGGGCGCGGAGGAGGAGCTCGGAATACGTCCTGGGCGGCTTCTTGTCCAGGGAATAGGTCAGGCGGGACGTCTTGAGCCCGCGCTTTAGAGCCAGCATAGCGACGGGCTCGTCTAAGCTGTAGATCTCCAGGGCCGCGGTCTTAAACCGGGCGATGTAGTCACGGAGCAGCTCCTGGTCCTGCTGGCGGACGGAGAAGAGGCTGTCCACCTCCCTTGGCACCTTTCGACAAGCGTCGAAATGCGCCACAAACTTTCCTTCCAGCTGCTGGAAGGAGCGAATGGATCCGGGCTCGAGACGGCGAACCAGACTCGGGCGGCCTTCCGAAGGGTTGCAGGGAAGGCGATGCACAGAAGGGCGTTGGTGGCACCCTGGACCCTCATGAGAGCTTTATAACTCTCCAAATGGTCCAGGGGGTCGTGGTCCCGTCGTAAGGGTCCACCTGTGGCATGCGGAACCGTTTCGGGATCGGTTCCGCCTGAATTTCTTCGGAGAAAGGGGGGGGGAGTCGTAGCCCGCCGGGTCAGCTGACGAGTTCTGCAGGTCGGCGAACCGTCGGGCGAACTCCGCCAACTTGCGCTCGTGCTCTTCTAGGCGCCTCTCGGCCTGGCGCCTGATGGCTTCATCGGTGGAGTCTTCCACCGAGACTGCATGTGAGGGAGGCGCCGATTGGTCTCGGCGCGGGGTCCGGACCCGGCGTCGCTTGCTGCGATGCACCGTTTCGGCCCCATCGGCCGGGGATCGACTCTCGTGATCCTCCGAGCCGGAATAGTCTTTCTTCGGGGGAGCTTGGCGGCTCTCTCGGGGGTTGGAGATGGCTTGCGGATGGGACGGCCTGCCCTGGATTGAGCGCAGGCTCCCACGCTGTCCCGCGACCCGGGCCGCGGGGGTCCCTGGCTGCGGCTGAGTGGCCAGGGACCGTTGCTGATGCTGGAGCTGTCGGACCGCTGAGGTCAAGGTCTGCAGCTGCTGGACGATGGCCGCAAGGGATCCGTCCGCCGGGGTAGGCTGCTGCAGAAGAGGAGGGGGAGCCAGAAGCTCCCGTTCGGGGGTGTGGCCCCCTGGTGGGGAGTGGGCTTCTCCCACACGGCTGGTGGACGCCTCGCGACCACGAGTGACCACCATTGCTAGAGAGCGTGACACCTGCAAAAAGCTAGTTCCCACTAGGGGTTAGTGTCCTGCCCCCCTACCTGGTGCGCCAATCTGTTGCCGTCCTCGTCGCCGCGCCCGTGCCGAGGATCAACCGATCCTCCCTGACCGCCTGGCAAGGGAGCCTCCCTTCCTGCGAGAAACCTGCAACAAAGGGGTTAGAGGACCCTGGCCGGGGATTCCGGCGAGGGGGCTCCGACGGTCAAGTCAGTAGACGACGTGGGGGAACAGACTCTCGCTCCCAGGCCCTCTAAAGGGTCCCAGGTTTGGAGAGTTAACTAGTGAAGGGGAAGCGCCGGGGACCGGAATCTCGGCTGGGCCTGCCTGCCGAGCTCGCGTCCAGTATTCCCCTCTCGGGATCTCTGGCTTCTTTCTCGGAGCGAGGCCTTGTGCCGGTGCTTCCTCCTTGTCCCCAGGCTAGTTGGCTTACCTTGCAGTCTCCAGATTCTTCCCTCTTTATCTCCCTCCGTCGTGCGCTTGTCCTTTTCCTCCTCGAAAACTCCTCTCCCCTGTCTTCCTTTCTTTTCCCTTTTTGGTGAAGGAGGCCAGGCGGCTTTCCGACCTCGTCCACCGGGCCCAGCAGGGAGAAGGCAAGGACAGAAGAGAAAAGGAGGGGGGGGCGGCGCTGGCAGAGCGGCCAGTCGTCAGGCTTCGGGCTCCATGAGAGTGCTCTTTTCCCGAGCGTGGGCGCCATCCGTTTACGGGGCCTGTTCCGTCAGGATCGGGTCTCTCGACTGCGGGACCTTTCGGGCCAATGTAAGTGACGTTCCGCGTGCCGCCGCCCTCCGTACGGGACGCCGTCTGGGGTCGGTACGGCCCGAGGGATGGCCTCGGGACCTGTCGCTTTCCCCGGGGGCCTCTCCGTACGAGCGGTCTGACCTCGGCTGAGTTGGACCTGTCTCCGGGGGCCAACTGGCGAGAGGCGAGGGATCGGCCGACCTCGGCTTAGGTGGACCCCTCCTGGGTGGACACCTGGCGAGGTGGCAGGAGGTCGCCTGGCTTCGGCCGAGGTGGACCCGTCTCCGGGTGGCCACCTGGCGCAAGGCGGGGGGGTCAGCCGACCTCGGCCTAGGTGGACCCCTCCTGGGTGGACACCTGGCGAGGTGGCAGAAGATCGCCTGGCTTCGGCCGAGGTGGACCCGTCTCCGGGTGGCCACCTGGCGCAAGGCGGAGGGTCAGCCGACCTCGGCCTAGGTGGACCCCTCCTGGGTGGACACCTGGCGAGGTGGCAGAAGATCGCCTGGCTTCGGCCGAGGTGGACCCATCTCCGGGTGGCCACCTGGCGCAAGGCGGAGGGTCAGCCGACCTCGGCCGACCTTACTCGGGGCGGACTCCTCCGAGCCCGGGCGCAGATGAGTCGGTGGGGGAACTCCGCGCCGAACTCGACCTCGGCGGGAGCTGTTTGCTTCAGATAGTCGTCGGGCGGTGCGGTCTTGCCGACCCTAGCTTTGAGGACGTGGCGCTGATTCTGGCAGGGAAACTCGCACGTGGCTCGCTCGCATTCGGCGATACCTGAGCCTGGCCACGTCACTGTCACGGCTGTAACATCTGGTATTTTGAAGGACGTGCTAAAGTTTCAAGCTTGAGAAATTATATCATAGTCTGTATATACTCTATGGCTGCATGTGTGGATAGCCGCTCATTTTTATAGTGGTACATCAAGATGAATACTCGATGTATTGGATATATTGTCATATCCCAAATCTAATACCCGGGTTGGCTACACGATCGACAGCATGAATCCTAGAATTAGGATCGAAGTTGGGCTGGCCCAAAGCCCATTAGCTAGAACTAAGCCGGGCCAGTCCAATGGGCTTCGGGCTGGCCCGAAATCGGGTCAGACTTCGGACCAGATTTTAAATATATCGATCGGACTTCGGGCTTTAAAATAGAGCCCATTCAATTTTTGGACCAAAGGGATAACCGGGCTCGGTCAGAAAATTTTTAAAATTTGGTTCGAAGCCCGCCCGATTTCGAACCAGCCCAAAGCCCATTGGGCTTGCCCGGCCCAATTCTAGCCGATGGGCTTTGGGCCGGCCCAGTTCCAGCCCTACCTAGAATACATTATAGAGATCATGCAATGTCTTATAATTTATTAAGATTTCAATTTTTTTAGTACATAATTGTTCTCGATTCATAATAAATATTCTATATTAATAAATACTAAATCTCATATATTTTATAGAGCTTGGTCATCTAACTATATTAAAGATGCTCTATCTAATCAACTCTTTCAATCATTGTCCAACCATATCCAAAATACTTTATCTTATAATTTTAAAAAAAATAGAGAGGGTTGTGGGTTTTACAGCAAGTAAGAATTTCCATACACACCATCTTAACAACAATAGATAAGAAAGTAACATATAATCTTAAAAAAAATTATATATCATAAAATATTATGGTCATGCATAATAACACATGTCATACAATATAAAATACCATATCATATAACTCTTACAATCATCATAAATTAGATCTAATCATCTTAGGATGCTCGACTTTGGACTACCATAACCACGTTTCCAGTCTGTGGCGGTGCATCAATAATTTCACATTTTTGATATATGACAGGGCATTAATAACATGGTTAGTTCTAAGGACTACACAACCATGTTTCTGGTCTATAATGGGGCATTAACAGTTCCACATTTCTGGCTTGTAACGTGGCATCAATAGTTTCACATTTCTGACTTGTGGTGAGGTATAATCAACAGTTCCACATTTCCAACCTATGGTGGGGCATTAATAGTTTTACATTTTGACCTGTGGCAGGTATTAACAGTACTACATTTCTGGCCTATAGTAGAGCATCAATACATGACTAGTCCAATGCACCACCACTCATCATGCAATCATAAAATCAATTTCATACTTGTTAAAAAAATTTATATCAAAATATATAGTTTTTTTATAAAATTGAATGCACATGAATATTGCAATTTATCCAATCCAAGACCAATAATATATGAAATATAATTCATATAAAATTTATATATACTTAACACATAAGTATATAATGAATAGCTATTGATACTACATATACTTCAACAAATAAGTATATAGCATGCAACCATCAAACCATATAGAACAAAATCATTGATATATAAAATAGTTTTATATCAATAGATGATCCATATATAGGAATCTTATCTTTATTGGTGATAAATTTGAAAAGAAATGAAACAAAAAATTTCTCTAATAGGATCTCCATTAATACGGCCAAGCACGCAGTTGCGATATAATCAACAAGAAATAAATAAATAAACAGAAAATACAAGAAACAAGAATCAAAACCAGCGAAAGACAGGGATTTTACGTGGTTCACCAAACTGGGCTACGTCCACGGCGGCACAGGATCTGCAAGGCTTCACTAAGAGTTGAATCAGGTACAAGCCCTCAAAACACTCTCTCTTAGAAACTCTTTTAATCCCCTTAAAAGATTTCAGGATTTCTCTCAAATGCACCTGGAGGTACTCACAAAACCTCTCAGATATTCTCTCTGAAATCTCACTTACAAACCTCTCGAAAAATCTTTTTTTCATCAATAATCATAAACCTTCACAGCCTCTGTTTATATAGAGTACAAGAAACAGGGCTCGTTGGCATCCAAGAATCCAAAAAATACAAAACTCTAGACTCCCAATCTCCATAGAAGACTTCTGGGCAGTTGGATGTCGCTGCGCCAAAATTCGTGCGCGCAGAAACGGAACCCAAAATTCGTGCGCCCGTGTTCGCGTCTTCCCGCGTCCTGGCTCGTGCCTGCGCGCATCCTGGCCTGCGCGCACCCGTGCGCGCGTCTACCCGCGTCCTGGCTCATGCCTGCGTGCGTCCTGGCCTGCGTACGTGGACCGGGGGGCTTCGATTTTAAGGCTTTCAGATGGAAAATAATCTCCATCTACAACAATCTCCCACTTGGAGATTAATTGACATCAACCTTTGATCCGCCTTCTTTCTCTGTGCCTCACTCTCCTGATCTATCTCTTGGAAAGGTTCACCAAGTTGTAACAGAAACTCAACTTGTCTCTGCTCACAACCTTGGTGAACATATCTGCAGGGTTCTTGGCACCATCAATCTTCTCCAGCTTCAGCCACTCCTCATCCAACGCACTGCGTATGAAATGATATCTAAGCTGAATATGCTTGGTTCTTGCATGAAATGCTGGATTCCTGGCCAAGTGAACTGCGCTCTGGCTGTCGCTCCATAGCGTATTACAATTGTGCTTCTTGCCGAGCTCCTTCATCAACCTCTATAACCAGATCATCTCTTTACTAGCTTTAGTGATCGCCACATACTCAGCTTCCGTAGTTGACAAAGCCACTATCTTCTGCAACTGAGATACCCAGCTCACTACTGTATTACCGACAGTAAAAACATAACCAGTGGTGCTCCTCCCACTGTCTCTGTCACCAGAGTGATCTGCATCTACAAATCCCTGTACTTGAAAACTGTCACCTTCATAGCACAAACTGTAGGTTGGTGTACCCCTGAGATATCTCAAGATCCACTTCACTGCATTCCAGTGCTCCTTGCCTGGATTCTACATGTATCTGCTGACTGCTCCCAATGCTTGTGCGATGTCTGGTCTTGTGCAAACCATTGCATACATCAGACTTCCCACGGCCGAGGCATATGGAACTTTAATCATCTCATCCCTTGCCTCCTGAGTTGTTGGACACAACTGCTTGCTAAGCTTGAAGTGTGTTGTCAAAGGTGTTGACACTGCCTTTGCGTTCTCCATATTGAACCTCTTCAGCACCTTCTCTACATAGTCCTCCTGAGATAGCCATAGCTTCCGTTGCTTTCTATCTCTCTTGATTCTCATGCTAAGAATCTGCTTCGCCTCTCCCAAATCTTTCATTGAGAACTTCTTTGCCATCAGTTTCTTGAGCTCTTCAATCTTCCTCATACTAAAACCTGCTACAAGCATATCATCCACATACAAGGATAAAACAATAAACTCATTATTTACGAACCTCTGGTAGTACATGCAGTGATCTGACTAGCATCTGGTGAAGCCCTTCTCTAGCATGAAACTGTCAAACTTGAGGTACCACTACCGTGGAGCCTGCTTCAGACCATATAAGCTTTTCTTCAGTTTGCAGAACATGTCATGTGATTTGTCCAAACTTGATGCATGTGGCATGGGCGTCCAAACATGATGATGTGGTGCATATGAAGGTGGGGCACCAAGAGGTAGTTGGCACATGGCTTGCCTTGAGCTAGCACATGGGTCACATAGGTTTTAACTTGGATCCCCTCTTGTATTACAGGACTCAACTAATAATTACAAGACTCAACCAACTAATTAATTACAAAGACTCAATTGTAACCAATTTGAAGCCCAACTTGATCAATTGGAACCCAATTTGATCAAAAGGCATACTGACTCATAATTAAACCATACCATACTTAATTAGGCTTGCAAATACAAAATCCTAATTGAAGTTGGTAAAAAGGGCTAAATAATACTGGACCATTATAACATAATTTATGATCCAATTGAAATTGAAATTTTTTTAAGACTCAATTTTGGATCCAGGGATTTTTACAAGAACTCAATTTTGGGGTTTAGGGTTAAACCCAACTAAACTAAAATAATAAAATTTAAGATAACTATTTACAATTGATCTGGGGTTTGGGCTTAAGGCTCTTCATTCACAGGTGATCTACAGGGATGTGGGTTCGACCTGTCATTTTCTTCTGGCCCTGGTGTCCACACCATCATCGCTGAGGCGTGCTTGGACTTAGAGGAGAAGTCCAAAAAAGGATAGATGGGACTTTGAAGAAGAGTCTTTGAGCAAGAATAGTAGTTTTGCGAGGAGAGGCATAAAAGTACTTCACTGGAGGTAAAGCACATGGAGTCAAAGGTCCAAAAGTTCATCATAAGAAAAGAGCACTACTCATCGACCTCTTCAGATATTTGGTACCCTTCAAATTTTTTATCTAATTCTTCCACTTCTTTATCTTCTTCATATTCTTTTTCTTCTTCCTCTTATTGGATGGAAAAAGATCTAAGTAGGAGGTTTCTACCACTTCCTCTCTAAGAGATACCCCCACGACCTTGCAGAGCTCTTGTCTCGCTCTAAGAAGTACATCAACATCAAGGAAGGTATGGTGGAAAAAATGAAGGACAGAGAGGAAGCAGATGCCCTCATGAGAGTTATCCTCTTCTTCTCCCTTGACCTAGGAAGTAGAATGATGGATCAGAACTCACCATCACTCCAGATCGAAGCCCTTACAATCACTGTAAGTACATAACTTATGAGCCAGAGGTGCACCTATCAAAGCCCTAGGTGAGCCTTATGTCTCGGGCAGGGCAATACAACTCTTATTTAAGTCCTGGATGAGTTTTGTATCCCAAGCATGACAATACTACCCTTCAAGCAATCGGTCTTCCAGGTCAAATTTTGATACCGTAATCCCTGGTTAAGCAATAAACCTTTCAGGTATGGCAATCCACCATCTCCAAGCCCTAGTTAAGTAATCAGTCTTCCAAGTTGGATTCCGATACCTGTAATCATGGTTAAGCGATAAGCTTTCCAAGCATAGCAATCTGCCATCTCCATGCCCTAGTTATGCAATCAATCTCCCAGGTCAAGTTCTAATACATGTAATCCCTTGTTAAGAGACAAGCCTCATAGGCACAGCAATCCGCCATCTCTAAGCCATGGTTAAGCAATCAGTCTCCCAGATCGGGTTTCGATACCTATAATCCCTAGTTAAGCGATCAGACTTCTAGGCATGGCATCTTCACCACCTTCAAGCCCCAGTTAAGGAATAAGATTCTCGCATTAGGTTTTAACACCTCTAAACCTTCGTTAAGTGATCAGACTTCCAAACAAAAATTGGATAGAAAATATGCCCTCGAGTGAAGCAACTTAGCATGTTTAGCATCGTATCGGTTGCATGTCAAAGGAAGACCCTGGTTTATATTGGGGATCCTCCTTTTCCATGTACGATACTACCTGAAATGGAGTATGAAGGTCATAGCATTCTATTCGACCTATCTCCAAGAACTTGCATGCATGAGGTAAGGGGGAATGACCCTCACATATCCACAAGCCAACTTTAACCATTCCATTATAAAGTCCTGGATGAGCTCCACGCCCTAGGTAGGGTTAGCGAGCCTTTTATTCTAAAATCCTAAATAAGTTTTGCATCTCATATAGGATCCTTGAACCCTCTATTCTAAAATCCCTTCGTACCCTAGGAGGGTCAGTGTACCATCTATTCTAAAATCCTAGATGAGCTTGTGTCCCAGTAGGATCGATGTACCCTCTATTTTAAAGTCTTTGATAAGCCTTGCACCCTAGGTACGGTTAGTAAATTCTATATTTTAAAATCCTAAATCCCAGGAAAGATTGATGTGTCCTCTATTTTAAAATCCTGGATGAGCCTTGCACCCAAGATAGGATTAGCGAACTCTCTATTCTAAAGTCCAAGATGAATCTCATGCCTCAAGAAGGGTTGGTGAACCCTCTATTTTAAAGTCCTGATGATCTCAGGTAGGGTCAGTGAACCGTCTATAATTCTAATCCTAGATGAGTCCTATGTTCTAAATAAGATCACCAAGTCTTTATTCTGGTTGAGCGGCAAGGCACCTAAGGATAGATTGACACCCTCAAAGCTTCTCCAGACTTCTCCAAGCTTCTTCAAGGAAAACTCCTCTAAGCTCCTCCAAGCTTCATGAAGCTTCTCTAGGCTTCTTCAAGCTTCTCTGAGATGAGATTCTCCAAGCTCCCTCAGGCTTCTCACAAGCAGCCTATGCCACCAGCATCTAGCGCCTCGCTCAGTATGCAGCAAAGCATCCCTGACTCTTGATCCACTGGAACTGGGGGCGAACCATCTACGTAACTGACTTTAGCGAGCGAAGATTCGATATCGAGCCCTGTGACCTTCAACCTCTACTTTCTACATCCAAGACAAAAGAGATACCTCATCCTAGGAAGTTGGGTCATGGTCAAGCCTACGTGGAACCCTGTGTGGCTCACCTCTTCACCCACCGACTAAGCACAATGAATAGGTTCCACCAGATCTAGACACGTGACCTTCGAGAGTCATCCTGGGAAACCAAGCACCCCCTCTTTCATAATGGAGCAGGTAACCTAGCATCGACTCTTTGACATTGGCCATTTTAGCAGACGCGACAAACTATGGACACACACTTGTAATGAAGACAACCTCCATGCTGTCTCTAGCCACTCTAGGCCACTCCTCGAAGGGCATGCACTCTACAGGGATATATCAACCACTACTCCCTACACTGTAGAGCATCTCTTAGGTGTCAGATACTCTATATATCTCATCTATAAAAATCATTTTTTGAACCCTTCAGGTAAGTCTTTTTTACAAGACTTTTTTTTAAGCAAGTTCCTCTGAAAGTCTTAAGCCCTCAGAGAAACTAAATTGCTCTCTCAAAGTCTCCCAAAGCTTTAGATTGCTACTCAGTTAAAGGCTAGGACTACCTTGCCTCGTCTAAGCCTCGCTTACCCTCCCTTGTGCCTCACCTATACTCCTCCCTCCCATCCATCCATTTCCACTGCCTCACCCATACTCCATCATGACTACCTACCACTTCCACAGTCTCACCCACACTCCATTGTGAATTCCACAGCCTTACCCATATCACTCCATCGCCACATCTTCCATTTAGAAGCTACAGACTTATCTCTTTTTTGTTTGCTTTTATGGGAGACTGATTTAGACATCAGAGGGTCCACCATCGGGAACCCCCATCATGGCAGGATTTTTATATCTTCCTCTTTTTAGAGATCCCAAAATGCCCATGTATCTTGGAGAGAAATCTAGAGCTATTTGATGCAGCAGCCACATCTAGCCACATCAGTAAGTCTCAAGCAAAACTGTAATAATCAGTAAAAATTATTAATAATAAAATTAGACTCTTTTTTTACTAAATTTTTTGTCACTAAAATTCTAAATTCTAATAGTGTGCTCATTAGTTCTTTTAATAGAATGTGACTATGTAAAGTAAATTGATGCATAATATTTTTTAACCATTATGAGTTTATATAATTTATGAAATATATTTTAAAAAATATAAAGCAAATATTAGGAACCTTTCTATTTTGATCTATCTACCCTCATATCTCCTTAGCTATAAATTTTTTCATTGAATTCTTTGACTTACCATACTGATCCAATATGATTTTGTTGCCATACTGATCCAATATGATTTTGTTGCACAAATCCATCATCTAACATTGTTAGTACATCATCTTGAAAGACAAAATTACCCTTTCCAATCCTCTCCTTCAAAGTTCTTTTTACTTCCCCTCAATTATCCTATTCCATTCCAATCCTCTCCTTGCATCTTTCCTTCTTTGATGATCTAATGTTTGTATGTAGTCTACCATCCTTAGCAATCTTGAGCTAGTCATCCTCACCATTAATTCCCAAAGGCTATCCAATCCCCTTCTTCGAGCTATGAAGAGTATAACATAATGCTAGCTATATTATGCAGTTTTCACCCCCTCATCAACAATCTGCTCCAAATAGTCTAGCAACATGGCTTTCTTTGATATCCTACAAATGTAGCCTCCAAAAAAGAAATGCAATCATCATCAAAGCAATTAAAAATCAAGAAGCCCCTTGATTTTTTTTCACCTATGGATCTAGGGCAGACCTCACAATCCAAGAGCTTGGCCTAGGTGACCACTGGTAGTTGAGGAAGTGCATGAAGGGTTAAGGTGGTAGGGTCCTCAGGTCAAAGGATGATGCTATGAGCTTTGAGATTGAGGACATTAACCTTATAATTGGTTGGGGTTGTGAGAGGGAGAATGATTGGAGTTGAAAGGATGAATGCCCCCTATCTATCATTTTATTCAAAAAATCTTAGAAAGGATGGATGGAGCATATGAAGGATAGATTACTATATTAACAAAATTATCCCTCATTATTTTTTGATAAAATCTTAACACTAATTCTATTAATATTTTATTTACTATTTTTAGTCAACTATTTATATAAAATTAAATTAAATATTTAAATTTAATTATATATTAAATATGATTAATATATAAAAAAATTAATTCATGTGTAATTTAATTTATTTAATTAAATTAAAATTAAATATTTATATAACTATAAATTATAAAGTTTATTAGTTTATATATTGTACTACTTTTTTAGCACAGATAAATATCATAAATCGATAATAATATTTTTATCAAAGAATGGTTTGATAAAAATGTTATATAAATACCATCCTTCCTTCTTTTCTTTTTTTGTACCAAATAAAGGAAAGAATTATTTCCATCCATTCTTCCATATTTCATCAAATATATGAAAGTATAATGAAAAATCCATCCATATTCTTCCTTATCCATCCTTTCTTCCCTATCCTTCCTCCAATCGATCCGTCATTCCAGGGATGGGAGTGATTGGTCTAGGGGTTCAAGGTCTTGTACCATAGCACTAGCAATGATGGCCTGCCCCCTTAGAAGATCACCATTACTGCTTAGCTATCCTCCACCTTGACCTACTTTGCTTCCTTGAACACCACCTTGACCCCTTGCTCCAACATGACAATCGCATAGAGCATTTGAATAAAGAGTTGCAGATGGACTTGGATCATTATCTCCACCATCACGATCATCTATGATAGTTGAGAAGTGTCACTATCAACCTATGATCATCTATGATAGCTGAGAAGTGGCACTATCAACCTATGATCATCTATGATAGTTGAGAAGTGGTACTATGAACCTATGATCAAAGGAGTAAGGATGCTTTAGCATTAGAGAGGGTGTTAAGGGGGCAACTGTAGACATAAGTATTATGACCATCAAGAAGGATTTGATGAGGAGGAGCGGGATGGAGAGGGTTGGGGAGAGGGGGAGGGGCAGTATCCATAGGCATGACGAGGAGTGATAGAGATAAAGGCTAGCATAGGTGAGGGCAAAGAAAGGATCATAATTGCACTAACCTAATGCAAGGAAGTCGATCATAATTTGTAAGAGGCTTTTCAAAGAGCTAAATTGATTTAGAGGCGGCAGGGACAAAGTCAAACTAGAGGGTTTTTATTCATACTAGAGTCCCTCATTTAGATGGATGGTTTTGATATCCTGATTAAAATATTCATGTATTGATAAGTAGTGCAAGTGATGGAGAGTGATAAACCACATCAATCAGATCGAGGATGATATAGGTTGCTATTGCTCAATCAAAGATAGTGCTGCATGCTGATGGCCGCCACTAAGGGCTATCTCATTGCGAGCGCCAATAGTGGATGCAAGGCAAAAGCAGAACCTGGTGTTGAAGGTCATTGTATAGTTTATTAGATTTGACCTATAAGTATATTACATGATTTGAAGCTGATTATATTCATGTTGTTAAGTAATGTTAAGTAAAAAGTGTTTTAATCCTAAACATATCACATGACCATCACATAATATAATCCTTCGGGCTTAGAAAATAGAGATAGATAGCAAAACTACTTTGTACTATGTTATGAGTTGAATATTTTAAATGAAGGGATGGTAAGGGAAAATTGCCTTAAAGTAGAGAGAATGTTTCAATAGTGTTGCCAAAAAGACAAATATATTATTTAGTGCATACTTCTTCTTTGGATATATAAATCAATCACTAGGTATTTTACCTATAGGTTGCCTTGAACTCTTCATTCTCATCATGAGGGCCAAGTCTAGGCACATGCATTGTATACAACTACTAAATCTATAGCTCCAATACAACTGCTAAATCTATGGCTCCAATCAAAGGAAGTGTATCATTTGATTATCAACTTAAAGTACTATTTAAGGTCATCAAAACTTGGCATGAAATCTTTTTCTAGTCACATAAACAAAATTATACTAGATTAACTCAGATTTTAAAGATAGATATAGCCAATTCAACCATCTTGAATCAAATGTAAGATAGGCCACAGGTTATGGCTTTGCATCACCTTCTCCTTTGTTAATATTCCTACACAACCACCAATCTATTAGTTGGTTTCCTTCCATATAGATTGGCTAACCAAAATTAGGATGGTATGTATTAGAATCGAGAAGAAAAAATTGTTATGATTTTGCATTTACATGAATGGCATAGAATATATATATATATATATATATATATATATATATATATATATATATATATATATATATATATATATATATATATATATGTATGTATGTATGTATGTATAGGAGTATAAAGATTTAGAAAATCAGAATTCCACAATTTCATGATAAGAAATAAAAGGAATCGGGATCCTATGATTTTGGTCTACATGATATATATTACGAAATTTCTCTGATACTCTCGAATATGGTATATTAGCTAAAAATATTTCATGATATTCTCTAATATTTTTTAATATTCTCTAATATGGTATATCAGCTGAAATCTCTTTGATATTCTCTAATACTCATAATATTCTTTAATATTAGTTGAAAACCTTTCATGATATTTCTCAATATCCTCCAATACTTTTTCTCAAATTAGTATATGAAGATCATGAATACCCAGCTTGCTTTTGCAAAAAAATTTGATCTTTTGCCAAAAACTTGATAAAGATATATATCAATAACTTAGTGCTTGGTAGATATAGAAATGGAGCATATTAAACCTTGTTGTAGTTTCTTATGAATGGAGTAACAATGAATTTCTATATTTAGTTCACTCATAAAAATCTGGACTTGTAGCAATGTAGAGAAAAATTTAGTTATTACAAAACAAGGGAGTAGGCAATAATTAACAGATATGAAGATCATGTAAGAGGGAAGGTAGCCATGTAATCTCACAAGTAGCCATAGTCATGGCTTCGCACTCGACTTTAGCTAATGAATGAGAAATAATAGTTGTTTCTTACTATTCCAAGATATAAAAATAGAATTAATGAAAATGCAAAAGTTCATAGTAAAATGATAGGTTACAGGATACTTATCTAATCTAAGTCATAATAAGCATTGAGCTTTAGATCACTAGTAGATAAAAGTAAAATACCTTAGCATGGTGACTTTTTAAGTAATAAAGAAGATAGTGAGCTGCATCTAAGTGAGGTTTATGAGGATGTTACATGAATTGGCTTAAGATATTTATGTAAAATATAATATCTAGTTGTGTAATAGTGAGATAAATAAGTCATCACATAAGACAATGATAAAAAAAAAGATTAGGAAGAAGTTTTCCATTGCTATTGATAAGTTTAAGATTTTGCTCCATTAGTTGATATGCTATTATAGTCCATGTAAAGCCATAATTTTAAAAAAAATCAAGCACATATTTGTGTTGATTGAGATAAATACCATGCCTGGATTAGGCCACCTCAATTCCAAGAAAATTTAGAAATTATCAAGGTTCTTAATCCGAAAGTGCTGGTGAAGGAAAGCTTTGAAGCACTAGGTGGCATGGCTATCATTGCTGGTGTTGATAATATCATCAACAAATGTAAGAATGAAGACAAATTAATTACCACGATAAAGATAAAATAATGAATGATCAACTTGGAATTGAGTAAAATTTGTGTTTAAAAAAGTAGAGATGAATTTAGCAAACCAATTTCGAGAAGCTTGTTTAAGTTCATAAAGAAACTTGTTAAGACGATAAACAAAGTTCTCTCCTTATCAAAGATATTCAGGAAAAAGATGCATATATATCCAAATAATCATGTAGAAAAGTATTCTGAACATCTAACTGAAGTGACCAATTTTTAGTAACAGCCATGACAAGTAAAACTCATACTTTGATTATTTTGATAACTAGGACAAAAATCTCATGATAATCTATGCCTTTTATTTGAGTATAGCTTTTGGCTACTAACCTAGCTTTATATTGTTGAATGTTCCCATCAAAATTATACTTGATCTCAAAAATCTATTTACATTTAATGAATTTCTTATAAGAAAGTCAAAGAACCAAGAACCATATATTCTTATCTTTCAAAGCCTAAATCTCTATATCCATTGCCTTTCTCCACTTAGAAAATTTTACAGCTTAGAAAAATATTTTAGGTTTAATAATAGAAGCTAAAGAGTAACGAAAAGAATAAATAAAATAAAAAAAATGATAATAGGATAAAAAATTAGCAAGTACAAATAAAGTACCTATCATGAAAAAAAGTAGATTAAATCTAAGCATGAAAATGGTGATAGTCTTCTAAATAAGCAAGAGGGATGAATTCTTTGTAAATAAAATAAAAGTGATACAATTGGATTTGATGGTAGAGATATGTTAGGCTAAGAAGCAAAAATATCTGGAGTGTTAGTAACATAATGTGATACAAAAGATATGTCAGATAGATAAGTAATATTACTTTAATTGGGAATAGATAAAGAAAGAAATTTGATGGATTTATCAATGGAAGTAGACTATATCTTGAAGAAAAAATTAATAGACTAAAAAAAGTGACATCTCTACTAACATAAGTTTTATTGGAATAAAGATCAAATATTTTATAACCTTTATAGTGAAAGGATATCCAATATAAATGTCAGGTAAGATGCGAGCATCAAATTTATATTGAATATTTGAATTGTGTCCATAACATATACAACCAAAAATGTTTAAATGGTGATAGAAAGGAATCCTTTTAAATAATAGTTTATAAGGAGCTTTATCTTGAAACACTTTAATAGGAGTTCCACTAATAAAATAGCTAGTAGTAATAATGCAATCATTCTCAAATTTTAATAATAAATTTGCTTTAAAATGAAGTGCATGAGTAATATTTAGAAGATGTTAGTATTTTCTCTTCACTATTCCACTCTATTGAGAAATTGAAATACAACCACATTGATGAATCGCACCAAGCAAGTTCAAAAATTAATGACATTATCATTAAAAAATTCAAGATTATTATCACAACGAATTTTACAAATAGTAGTATCATATTATATTTTGATCATTATAAAAGTAAATTTAATATATTTATATTCTTGGATTTATATTACATGAGATAAATTCAAGTATTACATTAAAAATCATCAACAAGAGTTAAGAAATAGTATACACTACTAATCGATGGAGTATTATAAGGTTTCCAAACATCCCTATAAACTAATTTAAAATAAAAGGCAGATGAAATATAACTTGAAGAAATGATAATTGATATTATTTAGCTAATGTGCATATAGTCCAAATACATTTATTTGAAATAAACTATGTACTAAAATTTAAAGTAGAAAATTTTTGAGATAAATCATAAGTTGGATGTCCTAAACACCAATTGTATAAGTCAATTTCATTTTGATGGACAAGCATAGAAGCAAAAAGGATTTGATTTATACTTCAAATAATAAATGCCATTATATTCTCTATCCAGTCCAATCTCCTTATTCATTTGCAAGTATTGAAAAATACAATATCCAGAAAAAATGTAATAGAATAATTAAGTATTTTGATAATTTTATTGGTATATAATAAATTAAATCAAAAGTGGAAACATGTAAAACATCTTTTAATGATCATATAGGGTAAGTTTAATAGAACCAATGTGTGTGGCTTGAAATATATCATCATTAGAAAGTTTGATATAAGAACCAAAATGAACATGAGATGTATTTAAAATATCAAATTATAAGTCATATGATTAATGCAACCCGAGTCTATAATCCATGAATTATTCATAAAAAAAGATAAGAAGTAATATCTACAAAGTTGGCCATAGAGAAAGGTAAAAGAAAAAAAAGTAGAATTGTAAGTTGATGGAGGCGTAGAATGTCATGGCTCTAATATCATATCATAATAGAGCAAAAATTATTATGATTTTGCATTCATCAAAACGATATATATATAAGTACAAAAATTTAGAAAATCAGAATTGTATAATTTTAAGATAAGAAATAAACAGAACCATGGATAATTTCAGGATAAGAAATAAACAAATCGGAATCCCTTGATTTTAGTGCATATGATATATATTACAAAAAGTTCTTTAATACTCTCTAATATGGTATATTACCTGAAAATATTTTTTTAATATTCTTTAATATAGTATATTGACCAAAAATCTCTTTAATATTTTTTGATATTTCATGATATTTTTAAGTATTAACTAATTTTTAAATAGGCCAAGGGCAGCCACAGGTCATGTTGGAGATATGTAGGCCAAGGGCAGGATCTAGTTCCATGAACCTTACCGCATGACCAAGAATGTGCCATTAAATTTTTGGGAGATGGATGCTTTCGAACAGTGGGCCAAATTGGCAACTTATCCAACCATTAAATCCTTGCCCTCTCTGACACCACGGTGGCCTTGGGGGCACACTAAGGTTTGCTCTTTGAGACAATCCAAGGTTTCTAATTCCGAGAGAGATAAACGGTGGATAAGGTGGGGCCTTTGATCCGTATCTGATGGGCTCGTGGGGGCCCACATAAGTAGCAGCACATGGTATATGATTGTCGTTTGAGGCCATATATATAGCATCAGGTCCACTCCGGAATCTGAGAGCTCCTTTCATTCGGTGGACATCCCATCACTAGCCATTGAGGCTGGTCCCCGATCATTAACTGGTCAAAATTTTGGACGGGATGGTAGCCATTAAACCTACTCATTTTATGGGCTGTCCGTCCAGCTCATTTAAAATAGCTTGGGAATTATTTTCAGCAGCGTGGCGGGTTGCACCGGATCTTAAAATAAAATCTAAAATTTTAAAAAGGTCATATTCATATTTAAGTGTATCGCTCTCTTTCTTTTATTTCTTCTCGATTTTTCTTTTTGGTTCATCTTTTTGTATCTTCTCCATCTCGATTTCTCCTCTACGTGATGATGGCTGCAACTAAATCGACATCTTTGATGAGATTCTCAGATGGGGATTACCAGAATTCCTGTTATTGAACTATGCTATATGCTAATCTTAGGAGACTGATCATAATCTTTGAGCCAGCATCAGAATTGGTCTCGTCCTTCCAGTCACCTTTTTGTTTCATCCTTTTTATCACCTTCTTGCTAGTCACCACCTCCTTAGCCACTCACCTCCTTCCTACCACCCTCTCGACTTCCTTCTCATGTCATCTGGTACACCTTTCATCCTTTTCGCAGTCTCGTCCTCCCTGTCACCACCTCGCATTGTCCCATCCTTCTAATTGTTGCTTTGTATTATCCCCACCCCCTGACTCTTAGAATCTTGCCCATCATCTTCTCCTCATCTATTGAAATCCTAGATCTTGCTCGGAGGCCCCTAGCCCGGTTTAGAATGGGCATAGGTTTGAAAAAGAGGCCCGAAGGCCATGCTCGAGCTTGGTACAGTGCTATGCCCTGAGTGAAGCCCGACCCACCCGATGAGCAAGTCAAGTAGCCATCTACTATTATAAAGAAAATAATAGCTTTTTGTTTATATTTTTTTTGAAAATAAAATAAAATTTGTTTAGATGGAAATAATAGGAAAAAAAAGGGAACATTATGGTGTTGTTCCACTAGTAAAATTATATCGTTTTTACTTTTGGTCAATTACTTTCCACTCAAACTATTTAATAATTTTATTTTCAAGAAAATCTATAATCGGGGTGAATAAAGGACATTGTTACTTATTTTTTACTAAAATAAAGACATATATTATTTTTTAAGCATTATTTAAACAAAAAAATATTTTATTTTAGTTAAGGCTATAAATGGATCGAGTTAACTCATAATCCTATCCAATCCATTTAGATCCGATCCAATCCATTTTTAGGGACCTGTGGATCCTGATCGGATCCTAAAATTAGATCCATTCCATTTTTCGGATCGGATATGGGTTTATTGAATTTGAACCCAACCCGATCTGACTCAAACCTATTAATACTATTAAGATCATATCTATTCTGATATTTAAATTATAATTTAAATTTTATATGGAACTTATTTTTAATATAGAAATAGAGTTATAATTATTTTTGTATTTTAACTTATTTTAAAAATAATATTATTTGTTATCTATTTTATGATTAATAATAGCTGGCTACATAATAATTAAAATATATTTGTCTATATTTTATCTAGATCATATCTAGATCTGATTTTTTTAGATTAGAACTGGATTATTCATAGAACCGGTCTAATCCAAATGACCCGTTGGGTTAAAAATCCTGATAGTGGACCCGACCCAACCTGATCCGATTTTCTAGTAAATTTGATCTGGGTCTAATATTAGGATCCGATCAAAAATTCGGATTGGATCGGGATCACTCATGACCCGGTCTGATCCGATCCATTTTCATTCCTAATTTTAGCTAGTTTAGATGCTTGAATTTAATTTAAAAAGTAATTTATTCAGATAAACAATGAAAATATCTAAGAATAGCTATTAATTCTATAATACTTTATTGTTTTACTTTTCTCTAATTAATATGTATGATGTACAAAATCTTTAAGGCCGTAAAACGAGCCAAGGTTGATTGAGTTTGGATTTGACTAAATTTGATTTGAAACTAATTTCAAACTTGAAGGTCAGGATCAAGCTTGCTTCTTTTACCACTATTACAAGCTTGAGATTTCAAACTAAGCTGAGCATGTATCTAATTGATTGATTTTAAAAATTCTGAATCTAGCAAAAAATAAATCAAACTTGGACCTTAAATTTGAAACTTTGCTAAAATCTGAATTAATATTTAATGAATTCAAAGATGAAATAAATATTCAAACCTGAAAACGGTTATAATTATAAAATTTTAGATCTAACAGCCACAATCTAAATTTACATACTCATACATGTATACATATGTATGTGCTTGTTTGTGTGTATATATATATATAATTTCAAGCGTAGTTAGGCGAGTCTCACTAGGCCAGTCTATGTTTATTTTAACTTGAAATTAATTTCTGGCAATATTACTGATTCAAGCTCGACTCGAGCTTCAAATCTATAAAGATTTTTCATAATTTGCACCACACAAATCCATAATTCTAGACCGATATCTAATGCATCATTTAGAAGCAAACCAATGTCACCCTTTGTAGCCCAACCCCAATGCTAGTACAAGGCTGTTGTGGTCTGAGCTGGAGTTCGAAAGACGATCATATTCCCTAATGTACTAAATAGAAGGATTTCATTGCTTTTTTTTTTATTGAACGGAGTAATTAAGAAACTGTCCTGAAATAAGTATATCCAAGAAAATCCAAAAGCAAAATATTCCTAAAGGATCTAGATGTGTCCCCAAGATATGACCAAAATACTTCACCAGAGTGATCGGTGACAAAGGAGGCGATCCAGTCTGTGGAAAGCTTTACTTCTACTCCGATGTCGCTTGAGAGTAGTGGTGCTGGAGAGAGACCCGCCATGCCCTTTTTCTTATCCATCGATAGTGGCGGCAATGTTGGGAAGCTAGTAACACTTCTCATCGTCAGCAACCGAAGGGTGGACCTGGGGGCTGTTGGGCAGGCCCTTGGGCTAGAATTGTCGATGGTGAGTCTCAATGACCAGTTCCTCAATCGCAGTCCTGATTTCGTCTCCTTCATCACTTGGGGATCCTTAATCTCCTTCTTCACCTCTCACGGGTTCCCCCCCGACAGCTTCGATTGCGATGCCGTTGTTGTCCAAGGGAAGCCTACTGCCACCCAAGGTTGGTTTCCCTAATTCCCCTTGCCTTTGGATAGCCTAGGTTTTATTGTAAAAATAATTTTGATTCATTATTTTAATTGCTTTATGTTAGTGAGAGCCAATGATTTGTTGCAAGGTGGTAGCCAATTTAAGTTGGAAGCATGTCGTAAACAGGTCAGGTTCAATTGAATCTTTTTTGATCCGACCTGAATCTAACTTGATCTAATTGCCACCCTTATATTGTAGACCCTAACCTAACCTGGTTTTATATTTGAATGGTTCTTGGACATCCACCCAACCTATTAATTGACAACGCTATCTATGGTTAGGTTCATAGGACATGATAGGTCATCCCAGTTTGGGTCAAGCTGTCAAGCATTTAACAATTTTTTTATAGCTTAAAAATATAATAATTATTATGCAAATATAAAACTAATAAATTTTTAACTTAAAATAAAGGATCCAACTTTAAAATGAACTTTCATTCAAAAGTTTTCAATTTAACCCGAGAAATTAATCATTCTTAAAAGTATAAGCTTACAAACTATAATTTCTTGAAAATAAATTTTAAGATTTTATAGATATGAACCTACCAAATTAAAAAATGAATGTATACATATCACTTGGACGGATAAAGAAGGATTAGTTTAAACAAGGGTTATTTCAATGAATTGGAAAAGATATTTAGGATTTAGAAAAAGGGTTTTACATCATTTAGTTTCTCAAGTTGGGCTGCAGTCGATCTTGGAGATTGGAAAATGTAAATCCAGAGTCAACCCCATTTTTAAATCCGTCTAATTTCTAACCTTGACCCCATCCATGGCTCTTCAAATATGGACTACATCAAGTCAAATTGTTTGGAACTAGGTAAGTATGACCCTAAAAGTGACTTCAACTTAGAATAAACCTATAGGACTTATTTGGTTTATCGGAAGTGGAGGGAAAACAAGGTAATTTCTAAAAAATTAAGAAAGATTTTCTTATATGATAGGAGTTTTAAGAGAAGAGAGAATAAAAAAAGTTTTTTTATAAGAAGACATTTTCTACGTTTCATGGAAAGTAAAAATCAACTAAGAAAATAAATTTTGAAACTTCCCACGGGATGAAAATGGATGATCCCTTTTTTTTAAAAAAGAATATCCATTTAAGATTATCTTTATAAATATTAATATAATATAATATTATAATATTATAATATTTATATTAATATAAATATTATATTAATATTTATATAGAGCTTGGAGCAAAAAGGTGTAGCTTTGTATTTATTAAGGATATAATAAATATTTTACATGATTTTCTTAGAAAAGTAAATGTTTAATCAAATATAAATTATTTTAAAATAAGTTGGTCAATTGAACATCCTAAAATTATATTTCCAGGTATTATATTTCTAAGAAATAATTTCTTAAAAAGTAATTTTTCAGAAAATAGTCTTTCAGAAAGAAAAATTCTTTCCATGAGCTAAACGAGTCCATAGAAAAATTGGGCCAAAATATTTTATGCATTACCCGGATACGATCTCACAATTCAACGACCTCATCATATTTAAACTTCTACAGTTCCATTGCACTATTATTTATTTATTTTTTTGTAAAAATATAGTCACCAAAAAGATTAAAGCAAAATATGATCTTTAATATCGATGAGCAATGCTTAACATGCATACTTTGGAAAGAACAGCCAACGGAGTTTGATGGACTTGGGCCTCTTGGAGACAAGCAGGGATTTCCTAAGGTGATGTCCAAAGTAGGCTTGTGCTGGGCTGGAGGTAACGAATTAATTTCCGCAGGTTGATTACTGTGTGCCTTCTATGGGCCAGATTTTGCATCAATGGGCTATGTCATGACAATAATGTAGGCCCAAATTTTTACCTTGTGGCTGCTTTGGCTATCTTCCATAAATCAAAAATTAAAAAGAAATGAAAAAGGCCTATCCCAAACTGGGTTCAATTTAATAAGGTCACGAGTTATCTTTATAGCATAATGTAAAACCTAGTTTAGATCCATTTGGGTCTGATTGTGTGATTTCCAATTTCCCCCAAACAAATAGGTTCATCCATAAAAGAAGTCCTCTCTCTGGATCTACCAATGCTCCACTCTTGGATGAGACAGCCATTCCTCAACCGCGATGGAGATCATCATCTAGTTTACAGCCATTCCTGAACCATGATGCTGATCACCATCTTTTTACCTGCATTCTCTCCTTGTCAAGCAGATAATAAGATCTCGGTTCGATGAATTATGAACATCACATTTTGTGTCAAATGTCAACCTCTGAACTACTCAACACCCCAACCAGTCATTGAGGCCAAGAAGTGATTTTAGGCTTAATATTGTGACAGGATTTAGGTTGCAAAGAAATGCCGTGGATATCGCCAAGGCGGTAGCCTAGTTGGTTTGGGCCTTGCCTCATAATCAACCGGTCACGTGTTCCAAGAATAACTTCGAGGAAAACTCGATTAAATCTAAGAATTATCTCATGGGGCTTGTGATAATTGGGCGAGTGAAAGATCAGGGTTCTTATTATTTAATTTCCGTTCTAATTCTAGTTGGCACCTTGATGGTGTCACGTTAGCATACTCACTTTCGGGTAGGGAAAGACTATAAAAGCATGATAATCTTCCTCTTATCGAGGTTATAGAGGATTTAAATTTTTGATAATGGATGTCTCCTCGCTAATGCTTCTTAATCTTAATAATTTCTTGATTGGTTGATTGATAAGAGCAAGTTATTTCCCGTTGCATTTGATTGTTTTGGAGCTCTGCTGAGGCTCAAAATTAGTTTAAAAAATTATATATCTATTTTGCTTTCTAACCCAAGAGACTTTTATTTTTTATTTTATTTTATTTATTTATTATTTGGTGGGAAGATCTGGTTGGTTGTCCCACTTCCACGTTGACGACCTCTCTATCTTGTCCAATAAATTCATGATTGCAAAAGACATCTTTTCTTGAGAGAAATAACTTGTACAATGGAATTAATGGCATCTTACAGAACACCATCCGAATTATGTAGTTGTATGTCGTAAAAAACACCCCCTTTTCTTTGTTTTGGGGAAAGGAAAGTCAAATATCGGTCTCATATTCACTAATAAAAAGTGTGCTACATGGATTTATTAATTAGCTTAGATTGGTCCTCCTAACTCTTGGTTATGAGTCCATGGCGACTGATATCATGGCCAGTTTCATTGTGCCTCAAACTTTTAGTCATGTTGATCCACCACTAGGGGGATAACAGGATCGAGGAGAACTCGGGCCATAGATGAGCCCCCACTCTCTCAAGTAGGAGTCAACCATGACAAGGGCATCATGGAATTAGGTGGGAAAGTTTGTCATGATCCTACATTAACTAATAAATAGGTATCACATGAATTTATTAGCCTGGACCGGTCCTTCACTACGTAGCAGTTTAAGCTTTTTGATTAGGACTCCCTGACTCAAAGTTCACTTGCTTTTTATTGATATATAGAAAAAATAATACATTTTCCTTGCAATCGAAGAGGGGAAAAAAGATTATATACGCCATCTTGTAGAACGTAGTTTCAAGACTTCCTCGCATTAGCACAGTAGATTTTGTATTACAAATCACTACGTGGCTCCCTTTTTTTATGAAGCTGCAACTCTTTCCTTCCTTCTAAATGCATGTACAAGAAACTAGGCATCCCAATCTTTACCCGCCCTTCATTTTAAATTGCATTATTATTGGCCAACTTTCGAAGCTAAGGTTGGATTTATGTTAACCCTTCGTATATATCTTTTATTTTGACAATTAATAAATTTTTGGTGGCTCCGTTCTTCTTTTCTCTTAGCAAAATGGCTTGCACCAATAAAGCCAATCAAAACACATAAAAATGGTAGGCATTAAAAAAAAAAATTTATACAAAAAAAAAAAAAAAAAAAAAAAAAACCGATATTTCAGCCAACTCTAGGAGAGAGAAGACTGATGCATTATTCTCCATGAGGTGGTAATTAAGCTCTCTTTTCATGAATGATGTGAGTTTTGAGGTCCATGTGGAATGTCATATTTGAACCAATAAAGAGAAGAAACAAGCCCGCATGCTTTTGTTTTTAAGACCTATCAAGTTTGACTGCATTAGTAATGCATGAAAACTACGGAGAAATTAGATTGATAGAATGCCAAGACTACTTCAGATGTAATAGGATGCAACCATCAAACAAGGACAACGGATTTATAGTTATTGATAAGTTATTCTAGCTCCATTTAGGGTAGACAAAACAAAATATTGAAGTCATTACAGAAGAAATTAATGCAGGTCACCTGTCTTGCATTGGCACTTGCTGATAATTTTAGACGATACTAAGTGAATTTGAGTTATGAAGTAAATACAATGAAACTACTAGATATCTTTACCTCACATGTATGGAATTATCTAATGTGGTTAATTAGATCATTTTATAACAGGCATGGAATACAAATCTTTACTTGGTGAAAGCCTACTTGCTTTAGAAATCATTTGTATTCTAGCTTGCACGTACATTTTTACATTTTAGTATTTGCAAATAAGATTACTCGTAGGACTCATTTGATTCGTAGGAAGAAATGTGGTAAACAGAAAATGAAGAAACATCCCTTGTTTGGTTGAAGTTTTCAAAAGATAAAGATTGGAAAGTGACATTAATCCTATGAAAATAAATTTTTTATCTTAGATGAGAAAGCAAAACCTATGCGAGACATGAATTTTTGGCTTTTCCATGGACAAGAAATTGAGATATTTTTTTTCAAAAGTACTCTTAGCACTATAATTAGAATGGGATAAGATGTTTTTTTTTTTTTTTTTTAATTAAAGGTATAATAGATATTTGATACATCCTTTCTAGGAAAGCAGATGCTCGTTCAAATATGAGCTACTCTAGAATGTACCAATTTTTAAAAATCAATTAAATATTCCAAAATTATTTTTCCAGATATCATATTTCCAAATATTTGCTGAAATTAACTTTCTAAGAAAGTCGCTCTAGTGCGGAAATTTTTTTTCCATGAACCAAACATGACTTAAACTCTTAATTAGTAGATATATAATGCATTAATTTCTTCTTGTTAAAATCTATCGTCTTTGTTTTTATTAACTGATAACGTATACTTTTTCCACTTCCAAAAAGCGTACTAGTTGTCCCAAAGCTGCTAGATCAATGGCTTTTTATTATTTCTTGATGAAATGTGTGCGTAGGATCGAGGAAAAAGCTTGTTGATTCTATCGTAAATATTTGTCTAGTATCCGAGGAAAAACCATATATAATCCGTTGAATAAATGAAGTAGAAGCCTATTTAGTTTGAGAATTCCTCTATTCTTCGTTTGGTGCAATATCCTACACCAATTTCATTCCGGGAGTTAGCTCAAATTTCGTATATTTCATTTCTTCTTTTTATATCATCCCTCCTTGAAGCCGTGCATTAGCTGTTAATCAATTTAATCCGGACAACTCAAATGCACAGAATTGAGCTCGGTGGGCCAACTTCGTGCATATAGTTGCATACGGTTGTGTTATGGATTCCATTTGTACTTCCAAATGCATTTGGAGCCTCTTAAATTTGAGCTGGCAATGACCACGACCTGCATAAACTGTCAATATCCAAGGGATCTTTCATGTTTAATTATGCTTCCCTTATCAAATCCAAATGAACTAGCCGACATCGATCGACTTCACTGATCTCATAGACAAATTCCAGTAAGAATTTGGTCCAACGGCAACTCCATGAGCGATATTTCGGAAGATTAATACCAGTATAGGTGGCATATATTTGTTAAAATAAAATTAAATATGGAAGGCATGCATTCATAGGTATCGATGGAGAGAAGAAATATTGAAATCTGGATTCAAGTTTTTGAAACAATCTTCATGACTAGAAAATGTGAAGCTTGAGTCGATGATGTATACGAATACTAGCTAGCTATCATTCTAAAGATCAGAAATCCTAGAGATTGTAAATTTAACTTATCCATGTCTTGAAAAGTGAAAAGGCAACCTTAGTACTACTATCTTGGTGCAACCCAAGGCTAGACTATTTATCTTGAAACTAACCCCCCACTGACATCAAAAGAACGCAGCACGCTCTTTGTTGCATCCTTGATAATAGTGAAATATCCAAGGTTAAGGCAAAACACATCAAGACTGTCCACATCGATTTTATCGAGGCTTCCCATTAGAACAGCGTTAAAAAAAGCCATTAATTTTATATGGAGTTACCCAAGATCGAATATAGCGATTCTAGCTAGGGATGATAAATCAACTGGCTCCATAGCATAATTTAGCTTTAGGTACAGAAAAGATCGATCAAGCATAAGTGGAGTACATGGAAGATCACTGCAAGTCTCATTAAGCTAATTAAAGCATAGGGTGGCATCTAACTGCATGTAACTAATTTATTCTACGACAGTAACCACCAACATTTAGCAGACAAAATCTAAAACCAGTCCATCACATGAGCAAGCTCCTGATGATCGCTGCTTGAGCACTGCTCGCATCGGTCGTGGCAAGCAGCTCTGACAGCCTCTCACTCAAATCATCCACTTCTCGGTGCAGGCTTCTGATGTAGTTACAAGTGTCCTGCAAGACCCCAGCGGCCGACACCTGAACCCAAAAACTAAAACCCTAAGTACCATCTAAATCCAATGTTTTAGTTAGAATAAGAAAAAATAAGTTTATGAAACACTAAGATATATATATATATATATATATATATATATATATATAGAGAGAGAGAGAGAGAGAGAGAGAGTTGTCACATGAAACCTACCCTTCCGTTGCTCCTAATGCCGGCTTCAGGAGCAGCGCTTGCAACTTGGACACAAGATCATTGATCTGTTCATCAGTAATCCTCGATGAGCTTGGCTGCCTTGATCGAGACCTCCTGCTGGACATCTTGGTCAATGATGGGATATGTTCTTTGGTGTAGGTTGAATCAGAGAGAAGCTAGGGAGGTAATTAAGGGTCTAAGAGACCCAGATAGCGGCAATTTTGTAAGTGGAAGAGAACGAAGAGAGCCAAGTTTGAGGGACAAAGTTGGTGAGATGAAAGATAAAAGATGAGACAACGGATCTAGCTGGAGAGAGATTTCAGGAGAAGTTATGTTGGGAGAGCGAGCGAGAGAGAGAGATGAGGGAGTGGAAGAGGCAATGAACACTAGGGGTCTTGATGGGGCGGGGGGGGGGGGGGGGGAGAGGAGAGGTGCATGGGAGAAAGAGATGGCCAAGTCTTCTATTTAAATAGCGTGTTGCAGAACCCCCACCCACCCCCGGGGTTTCTGCAAGTGGGAGAGATTATTAGACGAGAGAGAGAGAGAGACATTTGGGGATCCACTGTAGTGTCCCCCCTGTGGGTGCCTGCAAGTGGTGAAATTATTAGATTCACATCTGGGTTTAGGGGGACGACGAAATCCTTCGACCGGAAGCCAACGGCTCTTGACCGAGCTCGTTTGGTTGACAGGTCCACCAGCTCGGCGGTGGACCGAGCGGTGGACCAGTCCAACCACAAAGAGACCCGCGCTAATGCAGAGGAGGAGCGATACGGGCGCGTTTAAATATTTCACCATCGCTGAGCTGGTGGTCCATCCAATAATTTCACCCCAGGTCCTGTGCCAGAGGAAACCACGCAGGCCATGTTATCTTGTTATTTAAATATTTGTCACGCATAATATAAAATAGATGTAGGCTTACACCAATGTGGGGCCTTGGCGCCTCAAGGTAACCTTGGCGTGGTAATTAGAAAAAAAAAAAAAAAGTACGAGCACCCGAACTCAAATCTTACCGGAAGATCGAGAGCTTCCTTAGGTTGATGGAGGCAAAATGGATAAAATATTGGTTTAATATGCTCATTAATTTCCCAGTGAATTTAAAGATAATTAATCATGATATTTCTGAATTGGATTTTTATTCTAAGATGAATTTTAGAAGGCACGACAGGAATAGGTGATGGCAATTCACTACTGTGGTATTTGGTTCTACTAATTTCATCCAAAATAAATTTTTATTCTAGTTTATTCTTTTAAACAGCTATAAAAAATTGAGATGGATCATCCAAAATAGACTATTTCGGTCAAACCTTGGTATTCTAGAATAGCTATTTCATGTTATTTTCTTTCTATCCCTACAGCATTAATTACATTGGAATAAAATTGTTTTCTAGATTTCCAACCAAACAAAAATCTAGAATAACAAGGATGAATAGCTATTTTTTGAGAATTGGTATTCTTATTTCGGGAATAAATTTTTTACATCCAAATGCTACATAATTTTGGTGGTGTTTGGTTGCCTTAATTCCACCTGGAATAAGCTATTATTCCAATTATTTCTTCCAAATAGCTATAAAAATCAAAGTGGGTCATCCAGAATAAACTATTCCGGTCAACCTTTAGTATTCTAAAATAGCTATTCCACGATGAACGAAGAAATAGCTTATTCTAAATCATTTATTTTTATATGGTGGGCTCCATTGCAATAATTATGTAGGAATAAAATCGTTATTTCATATTTCTAGCCAAACAAAAATTTGGAATAATAAGGATGAATAATTATTTTCTAAAAATTGATATTCCTATTCTAGAAATAAATGTTTTATATCCAAATACTCGAGAGTACCTGAAAAGTTTTACTTAAATTAAGTTTGTATAAAATTTTAGAATAAATAAGTTTGTTTTGAAAAAAATTTATACAACAACCAATTTAACAATCCCAGGCAACATCGGCATAGATCATGCATTAAGTCATAATTTCTACCGTTTAGAATGCTTGACTAATTATAACTAATCTACTACATTTATCTTTTTTCGAGTGTGATGTTTTATTTAGTTTGATCTTGTGAAGTTTGATCATGGATATATGTTGTGAACTCATTTTCCAACAGGTTGAACCTTTGGTATATATATATATATATATATATATGATTGGTTAACATGATTGGCTCTACAAAACCTTGTAGCTGTTACTCTAATCTTTCTTTTTCTTTTTAGCGCCGAGGTGCCAAAAAAAGGCGATGGGCCCCCTTAACAAGAGTGATGGGTGGGGTACAGCAAACAGCCAAACTACCTGCGTACGTAGCACCTTCCAGTGCCTTGCCGGTATCACCAGGAGACCGATCCATCATCCCATCAATACACCCATCTCCTTTACTGGCCGTACGATGCATCGATCGCAGCATGCAACATGCATTGCACGGATTGTCCAAAAACTGTTAGCAAATAAGATGTAACAATGCATGCACGCATGCATGCTCGTTATTCATCAGACGTTGGTTCTACGATAAATGACGGTACGATACATTGCATGCTCCTTTACATGCAGGCCGTACGATGCATCGATCGTAGCATGCAATGCATTACGCGAATTGTCCCAAAAAAAAAAAAAAAAACGTTAACAGTTAATATGTATCGATGCATTCACGGCATGCTCGTCGTTCATTAGACGTCCATTATACGGTGAATGACCGTACGATACGTTCCATTCGTCGGTTGTCTGCATGTCCATGAAAACTTAGGGCCATCCCGGCCATATGCGTTTGTCTTATTGGAGGACATATTAATTGTTGACGGTCATTTCAGAATTATGTACGGTCCAATCGGCAAATATCAACAATAAAAACGAGAATTAATTAATATCTTGATATAAGGCTGTTGCAGATCGTAATCTTTTAACACATGGTGCATGTCTTATTACAATGCATTATACGTGTGGCGTCCATCACACATAGGGTATATATTATCTTATCTGCCAATCACCAGCATTAAAAATATCATCAAGAGCCAATCTCTTTATTGTAAAGCTGATTAACTCCTATATATTTTTAATTTTTACAAAGGAACCGCAACAGCCGGTAGGTTTGAAATCTTAGCCCATGTGATTCATGGGGAACAGATAAATGTGGCAATGACTCGTAGGCTAGGTTGAAATGCAGTTTTGGAAACGTGGGATGTTCAGTGGACCAAGGCTCACTGGTGAGCTCCGAGCACCGAGAAGTGATCTCAGGTTTGAAACTAAACGAGAACATTCCTGCATGTCATGTTCCTTGCTATAAAAAATTTAAAAAAAAAAAAAAAAAAAAAAAAAAGGGAGATGACCCTTCGTGTGACGAGCATGCTATGTATTCATATTAGATGAGTGCAATTCCCCCCAAATAAATTATTTTTATAAAGATTAATTGTAGCCTACGTTCGGAAATATTTCAACCCAGACATCTGGAGAAAGATGAGTCTACAAGCAACATCTCTTCTGGCAATATGCCAACTAAGAATCACGCATTCATACGTGAAATAAGTGGATTATCTCTGCGATCAGCTGTCACCCAAGCAAGCACTCCCAAAAATGCCTGGATTCCAATCCAAGCATCTTTTATGAGCCACCTTATAAAAGGGAGAAAAGCTTTGGAGTGGACCACTTTGAGCACGTGTGGAGGAGAAATTATTATCCAGAACTGGACTACCAGCATTGGTTGTAGACCGGGCCAATCATGACCCGCCACCTCTTCCTTCCACTATCTCGATCATCCTAATAAATTAAAGAAATTTATAAAAAAAAAAAACGCGCTCTGCCCTTTTTATTCAGTCCAATTTTAGATGCTCCTTTTCCTGGCTTTTCCTGTGTCGTTCCGAACTGCTTGGCCTTCAATTGCCTCATCTTAGATATTAGCTAGCCTTCGCTGGACCATTGGCTCTCACCTCCTCTCTCCACCGCTTCCACTGCCTCCCATATCCTTCTCTGTTTCGTCCTTCACTCCTCCAATCGCTCTCTCCCGTTTGTCATGCCGCCCTTCCCTGTACGATCGATTTGTCACCCATCGAAGCCTCGATGTGGCTATCAAGGGATAGAATCCCTCGTAGCAAAGCCAACATATCTTCTCTCTCTGTCTCTCTTTTTTTTTCTTTCTTGCCTCCGCTGCCTCCTAGGTCTCCCCTGTCTCGCTTTCGCTCTGTTAAAATAGTTGCCGAAGGAGAGGAAACCGAGAGAGAGGAGGAGAAAAAAAAAAAATTATCATTCCTATTTTAATTTTATTTGATATATATATATAATTGTTTATAATAACGTATAAATATCATGAAAATAATAATAATAATTGTTACCGCCCTTCCTCTGGGACCGGACTCGGTGAACGCACTGGAGGACTCCTCGACCGGACAACCTGCAAGAAGTCCCTGGGCACCGGAGGGGGCTCCGGTGGGGGATACTCCGATGCTTAAGTTAGAGGAGGGTTGGAGCAACGGAACGGGAAAAACCTGGGGAAGAGAAATCAGAATAGGGAAGAAGAACATTACCCTTCACGGAGGTCCCCCGGATGCCTTTTATAGGCACCGAGCGCTACCAGATTCTGTTGGGGAGCAGGCTGGGAAAGTCTGGATATGCCTCCAGGAGAATAGGTATAGCGGCGAGGTCGTGGGTGGCGGCGTGACAGGTGTGTCAGAGTAGTGGCCATGCGCTGGAGTTCGTTACAACAGAACGTCAGAACTGTCGGAGAGGAAAGGTTCATAGAAACTTCGAGCTACCCCTTCAGCAATGGGTCGGCTGGCCTCCCAGAAGCCGACCGGGACATTCAGCAGGATCTCCAGGAACCGACCGTGGCAATCAAAGAGGCCGTCGCACGGGCGATGAGGCGCCCGTCAGCCCTCAAAGCCCCCGGGTCGGTTCTTTGGGAAAGCCGACCGTGGAGTCGGATTCCACGTGAGGACCAGCTGGCCGACGCCGGGGGCCGGTCCGACCGGGGACTAGCCAAAAGGGCGCATCACTTACCCCCCTGCTCCTGAGCGTTGAGGGGCCACGTGGCTCAAAGGGACAAGAGCATGATTGCATGCACCTGCGGCGAACTTCGGACCGAGGCGTCGGGTCACTTCGAATCCCCCTCGAACGGTGCTTTGGACAGCTATCAGCCGCCCGTTGGTGCGCAGGCGAGGCAGTTAATGCAAGCCAGGCGCCATGATGAAAGCTAGGCTGTCCTACGTAGATCCGGGGCAAAGTGGTGCGTCGCGCCACACGGCAGCATCTGGCTGGCCGGCGCCATCTTTCGGGTAATCTCGCACCGTTGATCCGGCATGCACGCGAATAGCGATCCGCGTGAGAGGGTGCTTCAGCCGCTTCGATTCTAGCAGTACGGGCGGTTGCGGCTCTTGACGGGGCGGCTGGGATGTGCCCGAGGCGGGCAATAACTTCTCCCTCCTCACCCCCTCCCTCGAAGGCCTATAAAAGGAGGAGGTAGAGCGAGGGGGCTTTTCCTGCCGTGCCTGCTCTTCACGAGATTGAGTTCTCTCTTCCTTCTTCCGCGAAACCCGGCATCTAGGAGTCCGACCCCAGGTTAGTCCCGGTCATCCTTCTTCCTCTTCTAGCTCCCAATGGCGTCTAGTAGTACGGGTTCATCCTATAGGCCTAGGGACCCAGGGCCGAGCGTGATATCCTCAACCATGACCCGGGACCGGGTCGAAAACCTTAGGGCGGTGTACGACATCCCGTCCACCCTGCACCTCACATTACCGGGCCGAGAGGGAAGATCAAATAATCCGCTAGGTCCAGGGACCCTCCCAATATACGAGTGCCATCTTAAGGACGGCCTCAGGTTTCCTTTGCACCCTCTATTCATAGAAATCTTCAACTTTTATAAGGTAACCCCCGTGCAGCTGACCCCGAACAGCATTCGGGTGATTTGCTGCTTTATAGTACTTTGCCATAGGGCCAGGTCCGTCCCCAGTCTGTCCCTCTTCGGCAACTTCTTCTACCTGAAGAAGGATTTTAGGAGCCGGGAGTGGGTCCTGTTCATCCCTGCCAGGGCCGAAAGATCCTGAAGTGCCTCCCGTCGGCCATCCACGAGTGGAAGGCTAGGTTCTTCTTCGTCAGCAGCCTCGAACCTTGGGGGTTCGAGCTGTTGTGGAGAGAGCCACAGGCGAGAGTCTGCGAGGGGAGGTCGGTATTAGCGGCCGACCTGGGCATGTTCAATGTGATCAGTAGGGCCAGCCCGGTGGCGGCATTTGAGTTGTTGGGGGAAGAGACCCTTTATCGGGCGGGAATTAGCCCCCAAGGATTCTTAGGCAAGGGCCGACCCCTCTTCTTATAATTTCCTTAGTTTTTCCTCCTTTTTTCTCTCTAACTTTGGATGTTTGGTGACAGGAGGAAGGATGCAACGGATTGACAAGTCTAAGGTCATCTGACGGGCGGTGTGGAAGCGCGCCGCCCCAGAATTAGCCCCCCCTCCGGCCACCGAGCAACAGAAGAAGAGGCGGGAGGGGGACCGACCCGCCACCGTCGTGGATGTCGAGTCGGATGGGGACGACATCCCCCTCACCGAGCGCAGAGCGAGGAACGCGGCGGGGGAGTCGGCCCCACAAGGAGAGTCAGCCCTCCGGCTGGAGCAAGAGCGGCTGGGGACGTCTGTCGCGGCTACGGCACCTATCGATCCAGAAAAGGTAGCCCCTCCGGCCGACAAGGGTAAGGGGCCGGCCGTGGAAGGGACGACCGGCAGCGAGTTCGAGCGATCAGATGAGGAGATATGCCAGGAGGAGTTCCAACACTAGCATGCACTCGACCACCCCAGAAGGGCACGGAGCCTATTGAGGGGCGCGATGACCGATGCTGACTGGGAGGTGTGATCCAGAAAAATCTGATCGACGTTACCATGGAGACCTACCGGGACTTCATGAGGGTAAGGGCTTTACCTTATTTCCTTGCTTCACTGTCTTTCCTCCTTTAAGCGTAGTCCTAACTTGGTTGTATGTTTGCAGCTTCTCCACGATATCTCCCTCATGGACGACGGCATCTGCCGTATAGTGCACGCCGCCAATACCTCTGCAAAGAGGGTCCAGGAGTTGGAAGCGGCCCAGGAGACCGCAACGGCATCCCTAAAGTCGGCCGAAGAGAACCTGGCGACAGCCCAGGCGGAGATAGTGTCGGCGAAGGCGGCTCTGAAGAAGGCCAAGGACTGGCTGGCTGACCGCGAGGCCAGGTTGAAGAAAAGAAAGGCGAAAGCCGACTCTCTTGCCTGCCGGTTGGGTGAAGAAGAAAGGCGGTCAGCGTAGGCCGACAAAAGGGCCCGGGGCGAGTGAGCGGCGGTGGCGTAGTTGGAGATCCAACTCAAGGAGTCCAAGGAGCTGGCCGCGAAGCAGGTCCAGGAGGCCGTGGTGGCATGCAAGGCCTCCAGCGCTTTTACTGAAGATGTGGAGGAGGTGGCGGCCGACTTCTCAGGGAGGGCTACGATGTTGCCCTGAAGAAGGTGGGTCTGCTATTCCCGGAGCTGGACCTGGCGGGCGCCGAGCTGCGGGACCCGTCTGAGGGAGAGGAGATCGAAGCGGGGCCCCCAACGGAAGGTGAAGCAGGAACGGCTATGGTCAAAGCTCCAGCGCCAGTTGATGTGGAGGTGGTGGCCCTTCCGAAGGATTCTCCAGCCACTGCAGGTTCAGTTGACTCCCGAGTTGTAGCTGATGGGGCCGATGTTGTCGCCCCTGACGTATCTCCTGTGGCCCGGACCTAAGGGGTTTGTAAAGGTCCGACACACCTCTTTTGTATATATCACCTTTTGAAATGAATGAGAAGACTTGTTTTTGAAACTCCTCTAATGTGCTCAAAGCATTTAATTTCAAAAAATTTTCTAAGTACCCCCGATCGGCTTTACGGCATTGCGGGGTCACGAGCCACCTCGAAGCGACCGACGGGCACGGGGCAAGTGTCTTTCTCCCGGAATCTCTCCGAGTACCCCCGGTCGGCCCATCCGGGCCAGAGGCTGATAGGGTAGTTGAGAGCATTAACTTGATTTGGGTCGGATACCAGGGCGCTTGCTCCTGGTCTCCGGCCGCGAGTAGGCTTGCATTGTGGCCCGTCTTCTTTGTGGTCTCGCGAGAGTCGTATTGGGGTGGTTGCTGACCAGGATCGGACTTTCGAAGTGGGCTGCCTTAAAGCTTCTGCCGACCGGAGTCGGACTTTCAGAGTGGGCTGCCCTAGAGCCTCTGCCGACCGTAGTCAGACTTTCGGAGTGGGCTGCCCTAGAGCCTCTGCCGACCGGAGTCGAACTTTCGGTGTGGGCTGGAAGAATTTGAAGAAGTTTGCAAAATTTATTGATAATATTTACGAAGATTGTCTACATTCTACGGGCGCGCTATCTGTCGCCTGTCCAGGTGTGCTAGTCGGTAGGTTCCAGCCCGGACTACTTCGATAACCCGATAGGGACCTTCCCAATTGGGGGAGAGCTTTCCATGTTCGGTCGGCCTCAAAACCTCCATCTTCCGTAGGACCAGATCTCCAACTTGGAAGGTGCGCACTTTAACCCGTGAGTTGTAATATCTGGTCATCCTTTGACGGTAGGTCGCCATTTTCATACTTGCCCAGAATCGGGTCTCATCCAGCAGATCTAGGTCAGCCCTTCGTTGCTCTGAGTTGACTGGCTCGGTGAATTGATCAATCCGCAAGGATAGTAGAGAGACCTCCACGGGAATGACGGCCTCACTCCCATAGGTCAGGTTGAACGGGATTTCTCCCGTTGTTGACCGTGCGGTCGTTCGATACGCCCAAAGCACTGAATGAAGTTCCTCTGCCCAAAGCCCCTTGGCTTCATTCAGCCGAGTCTTTAACCCATGTAGGACCGTCCTATTGGTGACCTCAGCCTCCCCATCGGACTGTGGGTGAGCGACCGACATAAGCCGATGGACAATGTGATATTGTCGACAGAAGTCCTGAAATTGGGAGTTGTCGAACTGCCTTCCATTGTCAGTGATGATCGTCTTCGGAATCCCAAACCAGAAGATAATGCAGTTCCGGACAAAGTTTTCCACTTTGGCCTCGGTTATCTGTGCCAATGCCTCTGCCCCACTGATGCAGGGCCCACCCACTTAGTAAAGTAATCAATGGCCACGAGGAGGAACTTTCGCTGACCGGAGGCCGGGGGAAAAGGCCCCAGGATATCCATCCCCCACTGAGCAAATGGCCAGGGCACCATGAGCGGGGTCGCTGGCTGGCTGGCCTCCTTTGGATGTCGGAGAACCTCTGGCATGCATCACACTTTCGTATGAAGTCCAAGGCATCTCTCTGAATTGTAGGCCAGTAGTATCCTTGGCGAATGATTTTGTAAGCCAGGGAACTTCCTCCAAGATGATCGCCACAAATGCCCTCGTGCACCTCCCGGAGCGCGTAGTCTGCATCGGTTGACTCCAAGCATTTCAGCAATGGTTGGGAAAACGAGCGCTTGTAGAGGGCTCCATCAAGGATGACGTACTTAGAGGCCGTTGAGCGGATGCGCTTGGCCTCCATCGGGTCATCTGGAAGGGCTCCCTGCGCCAGGAATGCGCAGATTGGGTCGATCCACAAGGCCTCTTGCTCAACCTGATAGATCTCTATCGGCTCCTCAGCAATGCTTGGACGCTGGAGATGTTCCACAAAGGTCCAGTCGGAGGTATCGACCACAGCGGTGGCCAGTCATGACAAAGCATCCGCCCGGGAGTTTTGTTGCCGATGTATGTGAAGGATCTCAAAGAATTTGAGTCGCGACACCAGGTCCCGTACCTTGTCTAAGTACTTGGCCAAGGACGGATCCCTTGCTTCAAACTCGCCCTTCACCTGATTGACCACTAGCTGGGAGTCGGAGAAGGCGCGGATCCTACCGATGCCCAATTCACTCGCTATCTTCAGCCCCGCAAGCAGAGCTTCGTACTCCGCCTGATTGTTCGATGCCTGGAACGCAAAATGTAGAGCATACTCTAAACATTGCCCATCGGGGTCAGCTAGGATTAGGCCTGCGCCGCATCCCAAGAGGTTGGAAGATCCATCTACGTGCAGGGTCCAGGCGGACTCAACTTCTCCTGCCAGATCAGCCTCTCTTGCGGGCTCCACTATGGGCATCTCGACCGTTGTCGGGGTCAGCTCTGCCCTCCAGGTGCATTCTGCGATGAAATCAGCTATCACCTGGGCTTTTAAAGATGACCGTGGTTGGAAGGAGATATCAAACTCGCCCAGTCTGACGGCCCATTTGACGAGTCGTCCAGAGGTATCGGGGCTTCGGAGGATCATCCTAAGGGGTTGGTTCGTCAGCACGACGATGGGATGTACCTGGAAGTAAGGTCGGAGGTGCTTTGTCGCTATAACCAACGACTACACTAGCTTTTGCACCTTGGGATATCTGACCTCGGCACGATGGAGAACCTTGCTGATGTAGTAAACGGGTCTCTGTTGGCCACCTTCCACCACCCGCACAAGGACGGCGCTGATGGCCTTACTAGAAGCTAATAGATACAAGTATAGCACTTCCCCCTCCATTGGTTTGGCCAAGAGCGGAGGGTTCCTCAAGTAGTCCTTCAAGGCTTCAAAGGCTGTCCGGCATTCATCAGTCCATTGAAAGCGATCCAACCGGTGCAAGGTCTTGAAGAACGGGAGGGATCTTTCGACCGACCGGGAGATAAAGCGGCTGAAAGAGGCGATGCGACCCGTAAGCTCTTGCACCTGCTTTTTATTGGTCGGATGGGTCATGTCAATGATGGCCTTGATCTTCTCGGGGTTGACCTCGATGCCTCTTTGAGTGACTAGGAAGTCGAGAAACTTTCCGGAGGTCACCCCGAAGATGCACTTGGTGGGATTCAGCTTCATCCTGTGGCGCCTCAACGCATCAAAGGACTCCTACAGGTCCCTGATGTGGTCGGCCCTATGAAGGCTTTTGACGATCATATCATCAACGTACGCCTCCATATTTCTCCCAAGCTGATCTTTAAAGACTCGGTTGATCAACCTTTGGAAGGTGGTGCCCGCATTCTTCAGGCCGAAGGGCATCATTTTGTAGCAATACAGGCCCCTGTTTATGACAAAGGCCATCCTCTCCTCATCTTCGGGATGCATCCTGATCTAGTTATACCCAGAGAAGGCATCCATGAAGCTCAAGAGTTGGTGGCCGGCCGTCGCATCTACTAGCTGGTCAATTTTTGGCAAGGGGAAGCTGTCTTTGGGGCATGCCTTGTTGAGGTCTGTGTAGTCCACACAGATCCTCCACTTCCCACTAGCCTTCTTCACCATGATGACATTGGCCAGCCACTCCGGGTAGTGAGACTCCCTGATGAAGCCAGCATCGAGAAGCTTCTTCACTTCCTCCTCAATGACCCTCTGCCTTTCGATGGCGAAGCTCCTCTTCTTTTACCGGACATGCTTGTAAGTAGGATCAACCCTGAGCTGATGGGTGATGATATCCGCCGGGATGCCTGGCATATCGGACGCCGACCAGGCAAAGACGTCCACATTGCTCCTCAAGAAACCGACCAGCTCCTGCTTAGCTCCCTCGTCCAGGGTGCTCCCTATTTGGAAGACCCTCGTAGGATCGTTCTCCCTACGGGGCACAAATACGATCTTCTCGATGGGCCGGCCGTGGCTGTCGGCTTCGTCCCTGGGATCCAGCTGCTCGAGCGTGGGGCACCCATCCATCTGCTTGTCGTGGATAGCTAGACATTGCCAGGCCATTCTACGGTCTCCCCTCAGCTCCCCCACTCTGTCACGGGTCGAAAACTTGGCCAGCAGGTGGTAAGTAGATACAATAATCCAAAACTTATTGAGGGTCGGCCGTCCCAAAATTGCATTGTACACCGAGGTCGTACAGGCGACCACAAAGTTGACGGAGATGGTTCACTGGTAAGGCTCCGTTCCGAGGGTCACGGGTAAGGCAATCTCCCCTTCAACCCCGACGGAATTCCCTTCGAAGCCGGTGAGTGGTGCCACGGACTCCTGCAGTCTAGACCTGGACAAGTTCATCCGGATGAACGCATCGTACAATAAAACCTCTGCACAACTTCCATTATCAATAAGGACACGCTTTACATCATAGTTGGCGATGATAGCTGACACAACCACAGGGTCATCTCCCGGGAGAGGAGGCTCCAAGAGGTCCTCATCAGAAAAGCTAATTACATTGGATCCCCTGGGCCTCTTTACAATGTCCCAGTCCTCCTTCCGCCCCCAGTCGGATCGTCGATGCAGCATGCCAACACCTCCATCAGTTAGGCGTTGATTGGGGAGCTTAGCCTCCCCTGGGGGGTCTTTAACAGTTGAAGTCCCAGCCCGATCCCGGCGAGGTCGGACATACTTGTTCAGATTCCCCCTGTGGATGAGGTCCTCGATGGCGTCCTTCAGTTGGAGGCACTCCTCGTATCGTGCCCATGGTCCCTGTGGAACCAGCAGTATTTGTTCTTATTTATGGAGGCAGGAGGTCCTCTCATCGATCGAGGCCTTTGGAAGAAAGCCTCGTTCTCAATCTCCATCAGGATCTTCTCCCGCGGCAGGGAGAGGGGCGCATAGTTGTTGAACCGCTTAAGGTAGTCCCTTGGCTTGGGGCTCTAGCACCGGGTGGATCGGCTGTCGCTACCGGGAGGTCGGACTGTGGGGACCCCATCGCCCCGCTTCTTCGGGGCCGACCTCCCCTCAGCCTGGCGCCGGCTCGCCAATTGATCTTTTGCCAAGGCATACTTGTGCCCTTGGCCAGCAGATCGGTGTAGCTTGCAGGGAGCATCTTGTCCAGGAAAACATGAACCTGGATGAGCGGAGCCTCCTCTTGAAGGCCGACATGGCCACCACTTCATTTAAGTCAGGGATCTCCATAGCGGTCGAGTTGAAGCGGGCCATGTAGTCCCAGCGGGTCTCTCCCTCCATTTGTTGGATAAGAAAGAGGCAGTCGGTGTTCTTCGGAGCCCAACTGCAGGTCCTGAAATGAGAGAGAAAAAGGGTCTCGAGCTGGAAAAAAGAATAAATCGTACCTGGGTGGATGGCGGAGAACCACATCCGACGGCCTTCTTTAGAGTCGACGGGAAGGCGATGCAGTGGAGGGCGTCGGACATGCCCTGCACCATCATATGGGCTTTGTAAGCGCCCAGGTGATCCAAGGGATCGGTGGTACCGTCATAGGGGTCCACCTGCGGGATCTTGAAATGGCGGGGGATAGACTCCCCCAGAATCTCCGTGGAGAAAAGCGGGCGGGTGTCGTGCGCCGGCCTTCCCCCAGCATTCTGCCACTCAACTATCTCGGCAATGCACTCCTCCATGCGCATGATTTTGCTACCGTAGTCCTGCGGATCTGCAGTAGGGCGCCGGCCACCGGGATGGGCAGAGTCAGCGAAAGAGGGGGAGGCTGACCTCGCCCTCTTTCCTTCAGCACGGGCCCTCATGGACCCCTGGGGTTCTGGAACTGCGTGGGACGGGGGCGGAGGTGCCTCCGGCTGCTGGCTGACGCCGACGACTGGCTGATGATTAACGTAGGAAGCCGCCGGCAGCTGCTGCTGATGATCCGCCATCTCCTGGAAGCGCTGGACCGTCGAGGTAAGCATCTCAATGCTGTTGACCAGCGTCTGGAACTACTGTAGCCCCAGGGTTATGGTGAGCTCGATGGCAGCGGCGGCGTTGCTTTCCACGTGGGGTGCGCTGGGTCCTTGGTGGGAGCGTCCTCCCCTCGCGGAAACACTCTGGGTTCTTCCTCTTGCCATAGCTGGATCTTTCCCGTCTATCTTCCCTTTTAAAGCAAGGAGTGCAGTGAAGGTTCACCCTTCCTCTAGCGCCAATCTGTTGCCGCTCTTCCTCCGGGACCGGGCTCGATGAACGCGCTGGAGGGCTCCTCGATCGGACAATCTGCAAGAAGTCCTTGGGCGCCGGAGGGGGCTCCGGCGGGGGACACTCCGATGCTTAAGTTAGAGGAGGGTTGGAGCAACAGAACGGGAAAAACATGGGGAAGAAAAATCAGAATGGGGAAGAAGAACGTTACCCTTCACGGAGGTCCCCCGGGTGCCTTTCATAGGCACTGAGCGCTGCCAGATTCTGTTGGGGAGCAGGCTGGGAAAGCCCGGATATGCCCCCAGGAGAATAGGTGTGGCGGCGAGGTCATGGGTGGCGGCGTGATAGGTGTGTCGGAGTAGTGGCCATGCGCTGGAGTTCATTACAACAGAACGTCAGAACTGTTGGAGAGGAAAGGTTCCTGGAAACTTCGGGCGACCCCTTCAGCAATGGGTCGGCTGGCCTCCCAGAAGCCGACCAGGGCATTCAGCAGGATCTCCAGGAACCGACCGTGGCAATCAAAGAGGCCGTCGCACGGGCGATGAGGCGCCCGTCAGCCCTCAATGCCCCCGGGTCGGCTCTTGGGAAAGCCGACCGTGGAGTCGGATTCCGCGTGGGGACCAGCTGGCCGGACGTCGGGGGCTGGTCCGACCGGGGACTAGCTGAAACGCATCAATAATAATGGATATATAATCAAATTAATAAAAAAATAATAATAAGTGGTACAAAATCATACTAATAAAAAAATAATAATAAATAAAAATAATAAAAAATATCATAGAATCAATTCTATATGACTCCAAGAATTATGTTAACAATCTTCTTCAAATTCAAGATAATACTACAGATATTGACTTAAATTTAAAAATTATTATTTTTTATAAACAGAAATGTCATAAAATAAAGGATAGCGTTAAAAAAGAAGATAGTTGAATATTAATAATTTTTTTGAACAAAAATACTATAGAAGAAAAGACTAGCACTGAAAGTATAAAATCAAAAGTCGATGATCCTTGCAAACAAAAATACTAAAAAAAAAGTTAACACTCAAATAAAAGATAGACGAGAATCAATAATCCTTGTAGATAAAAATGTCAAGGAAAATAAAAAAAGAAAGGACTTCAAATTAGAAAGCAAAATATCTAAATAAAAAAAGAGTCTGAAACTGGACAGCAAAATATCTATGAAAAAAAGACTTTAAATTAGATTGAAAAACATTCAAAGAAAATAAAAGGTGGCAAAGAAGGGATGTAGATTCATTTACAAATAAAAAATCTTTAGATAATCTATCAAAAATATAATCTCCAGGTCTACTAAAAATAAAGGATCTGTAGGAAAACAGAGATGCTGACACTAATACCATATTAAAAATAATTACGGAAGGAGAAAAAAACTAAAAAAGAAAGAAAGAGAAAAATAAACTTTATTATCTTTATTTCGATTTTATTTTATACATTGTAGAAGTTATTTATAATGATGTATAAATACCTTGCAAGGAAACTGACAACTACTAATACAGAATTAGATTAATAAAGAAAAATAATAATAACCGATTCAAAATCATGCTAATTAATATAAAATAATATAAAATAAAATTAATAATAAAATAATATAAAATAAAATTGATAAAAAAATATTATAGAATCAATTTTATGTGCTTCCAAGAGTCATGCCAATACACTCAACAACCTCCTTCAAGGATATTCATTTTCTCATCAACGAGGGAACAAATCATAGCCCCACTCCTACTACCAGCATGAAAGTGGCCTTAGTCTTCCACCTTGGTCAATCGGCATGCTCCATCCTTCAATCCTAGCGCTCTTCATGTGGTGCTATCTGTACTGATACCACTTATCGAAAATTTTTCGAGCAAAATATGGATCTTCATATCCAAGGTTATAATATCGTTGTTGATGTCACAAAGAAAGAAGAAGAGAAAAATATAATAAAAAATATAATCAATAGGACATGCAATATTTCATTATGAGAAAAAAATCACTTACAAGATAAGAACTCGTACTTTTAATCCTGTATAATTTTTCTTAATAAGAAGTTTTAAATTTTTCACAAAGCTCTCAACTCTCAAGAAGATCCTCTAGTTCCTACAGGCTTTCTCTGCCAATACCACATCTCTAAAGATCTATGGATCCACACACTTGGTCCCTGGACTATCTATCATGTTATTATAGTCTTTATGTCGAAGAGCACTTCGACAGAACTTCAAGACTTTAAACTGCAAACACACCATAAATCATGCTGATCAAGTCCAATCAGAGTCGGATCATCTACTAGCCATCCAATCATGCCCGGCCATCAGATTATGCAAATGCCAGCGTAGACCACACCTAAGTGCATAAACCGTGATAAAGAATAGTGGATCGCGATAACAGGTCTCATGGACTGTGCCACCCCGTAGACCACTTTTGCACACTGGGCCATGCGCATGCCTAGGCCATCCCTGTGCATCCATTGATGTGGGCCGCTTGCCGGCCTAGGCCACATGTGTGCTCAGTCATGCCCGCGCATGGGTTTGGGATGCATGCCTGTAGGACTATGGCCATGCGACTTGTCGGCCTTCTTTCCTGCTTAGTTCCTCTTGGACTTGATTTTGGATCCTACTCTCTTGCGAGCCAAGTTTGTAGGCTTGTGTGCCTGTGGGTTTCGATCTGCTCTGGATAGAATTGATCAAGGTGCCAAACCCAGCAATCTCTATTTTGACTCGATGTTCGACCTCCAACTAACTTTGAGAGCTTGTGACTATCATCCCATACCATAGGGAAAATACATGCTGCTCATAGATGGACAAACATGGGAGTTGAACCAGGCCACTCGATCTTATCTCTATCATATGTTATGTTCATCTTGACTTGAAACCTACTTGAAAAAGCTTCTTTTAGTAATGGAACTTCACCGTGCAATGTCACCTATCATCCTCCTGAGTCTCTCATCCCGTGCCCAATTCACCTTCTCCCAGAGTTCCACCTCGCACTGGATTTTCATTTGCATCAGGAACTGTACTTCACACTAAATTTCCCAATCAAGAGATAATATCTTTTACATTTTTTTCCCTATAAGACAACCCTATTACCATGGATAACCTTCAGAATTCTATCACTAGCTCTTCATGTATAGCTGTTTGAATCCAGTTTACTCAGTGAGATTAGATTCTTACTGAAGCTTTGTATGTATCAGACCTTGCCTGGTTTTCTCAATGTTCCATCATGAAACTTTAAGCTGATTGTCCCTTCATCCTTGGTCGCACAGCTAGATCCATCTAGTAGGTGGACAGCACCCTCTCTATTCTCTAAAGAGCTAAATAGCTCCTCTCTATAATATACATGATGAAAATATACATAATCTAAAATCCATCGCTAAATAAAAAGAGATACCTTATCGGATACAATGAATGCATCATCGTATTCATCACTATCACTACCATTGGTCACGCCACAATAGCCTTCATCTGATCTTTGAGTTACGAGCAAACTCTGACATGATATTCTAACTCGTCGTACTGATAGTACTTGATCTTACTAGTATCCTTTGACTTAGACCTAGACTGTCGGCCATGTGATCCTCTACTACTCCGTCCTCTGCTACCAGCTCCTCTAGAAACTATCAATACATGAGTTCCAACTTGAACTTGAAGCTTGGTTCTTCCACTTGAGAATCTTGTTTTGAAGAATTGCTGAAGTGACATCCTCTATCTTAATGGTGCTCTTCCTTACTAGAAGAGCAATCACCAAGAATTTGGAGTGAAGAAGTGATGATAGCAAAACTAATGCCCTATTTTTTTCTTAAACTTTATTACTTATACTAAAAAGATCAATGAGGATCCTTTAGAAATTGCTGAGATGCTTCTACACGCTCTGTCCTTTGCTCATCTGTAGTTGATAGAACTAGTTCCAAAGAAAGAGTGCATTAATAAGAAACTTTGCTATGTACAACTCTAATTTTATCAATATCACCATCAGGAAAGTCTCGCTTAGTATATGGATCACCACGTCATTCTCTAGGTATAAACAAATCATGCTCACTACCTGTATTTAAAGCCGCCTCCAACTTTTCTCCTCCATAATGGCTGGCCTCTCCTCAAATATGAAAGCATCAATCAACCCTTGCAGGATGAGCATGTCTTTTATCCTAACTTGCCATAGAAAGAAATTACTCTCTCCATCGAATCGATTGATGTCGACTTTAATTATGCTTGTCTTCTCCATCCTCTTCAATCTCATCGACACGGATAATCTAGATAATCTGAAACTCTAATAGCAGTTATTGTAGTACTATTTGCACTGAAACCACTTATTAAATTTTTTTTTCGGAATACGGATCTCCATGTCCAAGACCATGATATCATTGTTGATGCTACAAGAGAAGGAATAAGAGAAAAATAGAATAAAAGATACAATTAATAGGGTATTCAAGATTTCATTAGAAAAAAATTATAAGATAATAACTTACACTCTCAATCCCGTACAATTTCTCTCAACAAGAATTTTAAAATCTCTCACAAAGCTCTCAACTCTGAATAAGACCCTCTAGCCCCTACGGGCTTTATCTACCACTGCCACATCTCTGAAGACTTCTCTGGGTCTACACACTTGGTCCTTGGTACGTCTATCTATTTTTATAGCCTTTGTAGTAAAGAGTACTTCAATAAAAGTTCAAAGATTCAAACCGTATTGGAAAAGGACTCTAAAATCTCATAGAACTTATATTTGACTTCCAGAATATCTCCCGGTCATTGGATCGTCATTCAATGCAATGCAAATCATGCTGATTAGGCCTAATTAAAGTTGGATCATCTACTGGTTGTCCGATCATTCCGGACCTCTACGTTGGACTTCGGATCATGTAAATGCCAGCATAGACCGCAACTCAGCATGTAGACCATGATAAAAAATGGATCACAATAACAGGATTCATGGACCGCGCTACCTCCTGGACTATGGTGGACCATACATACGAACCAAACCGTGCACATGCCTGGGCCGCTGCCACGTGTCCATGCATGTAGGCTGCTCGCCGGCATGGGCCTTGCACATGCTGACGATATCCCTTCTTTACAATGAAAATCTTAGGATTTAAACATAAATGATGCTATTTTAAAAAAAAACATGAAAAAAAGCAACAAAAAAAAAAAATCTTTTCTTGCACTCAACATACCATCTCACAAGATTCGAATGCTAAGTGTTGCCGCTCTCGTCGTCGCTCCCGTGCCGCGGATCAGCCGATCCTTTCTGACCGCCTGGCGAGGGAGCCTCCCTTCCTGCGGAGGACCTGCAACAAAGGGGTTAGAGGACCCTGGCCGGGGATCCCGGCGAGGGAGCTCCGACGGTCAAGTCAGTAGACGACGAGAAGGAACAGACTCTCCCCTCCGGGCCCTCGAAAGGGTCCCAGATTTAGAGAGTTAACTGGTGAAGGAAACGCTCCGGGGACCGGAATCGCGGCTGGGCCTACTTGCCGAGCTCACGTCCAGTATTCCCCTCTCGGGATCTCTGGTTCCTCTCTCGGAGCAAGGCCTTGTGCCGGTGCTTCTTCCTTGTCCCCAGGCTAGTTGGCTTACCTTGTAGTCCCCAGATTCTTCCCTCTTTATCTCCCTCCGTCGTGCGCTTGTCCTTTTCCTCCTCGAAAACTCCCCTCCCCCGTCTTCCCTTCTTTTCCCCTTTTGGTGAAGGAGGCCAGGCGGCTTTCCGACCTCGTCCACCGGGCCCAGCAGGGAAAAGGCAAAGACAGAAGAGAAAAGGAGGGAGGGCGGCGCTGGCAGAGCGGCCGGTCGTCAGGCCTCGGGCTCCGTGAGAGCGCTCTCTTCCCCGAGCATGGGCGCCATCCGTTTATGGGGCCTGTTCCGTCAGGATCGGGTCTCTCAACTGCGGGACCTGTCGGGCCAATGCAAGCGACGATCCGCGTGCCACCGCCCTCCGTACGGGATGCCGTTTGGGGTCGGTACGGCCCGAGGGATGGCCTCGGGACCTGTCTCTTTCCCCGGGGGCCTCTCCGTACGAGCGGTCTGACCTCGACTGAGTTGGACCCGTCTCCGGGGGCCAACTGGCGAGGGGCAAGGGATATGCCGACCTCGGTTCAGGTGGACCCCTCCTGGGTGGACACCTGGCGAGGCGGCAGGAGGTCGCCTGGCTTCGGCCGAGGTGGGCCCGTCTCCGGGTGGCCACCTGGCGAAGGGCGAAGGATCTGCCGACCTCGGCTCAGGTGGACCCCTCCTGGGTGGACACCTGGCGAGGCGGCAGGAGGTCGCCTGGCTTCGGCCGAGGTGGGCCCGTCTCCGGGTGGCCACCTGGCGAAGGGCGAAGGATCTGCCGACCTCGGCTCAGGTGGACCCCTCCTGGGTCGACACCTGGCGAGGCGGCAGGAGGTTGCCCGACCTCGGCCGACCTCACCCGGGCGGACCCCTCCGGGCCCGGGCGCCAATGAGGTGGTAGAGGAACTCCGGGCCGGGCTCGACCTCGGCGAGGGCGGTTTGCTTCAGACAGTCGTCGGGCGGTGCGGTCTTGTCGATCCTAGCCTTGAGGACGTGGCGCTGATTCCGGCGGGAAAACTTACACGTGGCTTGCTTGCATTCGGCGATACCTGAGCCTGGCCACGTCACTGTCACAGCTGTAATAGTTGCCCCCCAGCCCGCCGTTCCGTCGGGGTATCGTAGAACGGAACGTCGGGATTAAATGCGGACATGACGTGGGGAGGCGAAGATCTTGCATCATAATTGCCACGATCCTCGCTCGTCGTGGCTCGATGCGGCTGAAGACCTATGGGGAGTCGCCACGCATCGTCCACTTGCCCGTAATCAATGCGTCGCTTCGGGGCAGAGGTCGTTACTCTGCTAACGAGGCATCGGTGTCGGGCGTGTGCCCACATGGCGACCATCCAGTGGTCTGAGGCGGAATGATGGGTACGGCTGCTGTCGGCTGAGTTTGAAAGGGAGGGGACTTTCCAGAACGAGGCCTTTTCCCTTGCTTCGTGGGCGGTTTGCTGCAAGCTAACAACTTCTGCTGCTTGCGCCCGCCTGTGCATTTTCGGTGAGTGCCTTCTTCTCCTTCTTTAGCCCCCCTCCTTCTTTCTCTCTTCTTTTCCGATCTCTTTGTCCTCTCCTTTTCCATGGCGCGCCGTCGCCATGTCTCTTCCAATCCGGACGAGGCCGGTCCATCCCGGCCGAGGACTCCATCTTCTTCCTCCTCGGATGAGGAGGTAATTCCAGAGGAGGTCCGCCGGCGTTTGCAACCCGGGGGTGTCACTATTGGCATCCCCAGGGGGATCCGGTCCCCTCCGGTTGCGCCTGCCGTGCCCCTCCGCTCTCTTCCTGCTCCGCCATCTCTTCCCGCCGGTCCCTCCGGTCATGCTTCTACCATGACCGAAGGCGACCTTTCTCTGCTCCGGGATGCCTATGGCATCCCGGGGTCTGTCCGTCTGTTTGCTCCGCGGTCCGGGGAGCGCGTCACCATGAGTGGCCCCGGCCGCATTGCCTTCTACGAAGACTTCCTCCTCGGGGGTCTTCGTTTTCCTCTGCACCCTTTCTTTCTTTCCTTCCTCAGCCACTTTCGGCTCGTCCCGGCCCAGCTGGCTCCTAATGCCATCCAGGTCATCTTCTCCTTCATTGTTTTCTGCCACTTTCACGGGTTTGTTGCCCGTTTTTCTCTCTTCAGGGCCCTGTTCACCCTGAAGAAGTGCTCCACCGATGACGGCTGGTGGTATATTTCGCCCCGGCCTAGGTGTCTCCGGTTCGACCTCCCTTCCTCGGTCAAGGGATGGAAGAGCCAGTTTTTCTTTGCCTCGGTCGACGATGTCAACTGGGCCTGGAGCGAACCGGACCGGTCACCGAACCGGAATTCCCGAGTCGAGTCTGCGGACCAGGAGTCCTACACCCAGCTCCTGAGTGACGTGGTCCCGGCGCTCGAGGTTCTGCTCTCAGAGCAGAATCTTTTTGAGGCCGGCATCAGTCCCATCCGTGAGACTGGTGAGATTTGGCCCCGCATTGATTTCTGCCCCCCCTCTTTCTTTAAGATCGAGCCGTCTGACCTTCTGTCTTTTTCATTTTGCAGGGATGAAGTTTTCTTTGGAGAACCTCCTGGAGGGGGTGGCCCAGCGGGAAGTCGTGGAGGTGGATGAGCCCGCGGCGAAGAGGGCTCGTACAGAGACAGAGCCGGGAGGTCGTGGCGGTGACCGTGCCCGGCCTAGCTACTGCCATTTCCCCGCCCAGGCCACCTCAGGGCGGGGTTCCTGGTACTTCAGCCATGCGACCTGGCGTCGCCGCAGAGAGAGCTCCAGCGCCCGCCGCTCCGCCCATCGCCGGGCCCGTCCTTGCTGCCAGCCCGACGGCACCGCCTGTGGCGACCGCCGGCCCGTCGGTTGCAGCTTCGGCTGAGGGGGCATCCGCCGCAGGGGCCAGCCCGAAGGGTCCGGCACCGGTGATCTCCCACCGAGACTCGGTCATCCTCGACAGGGGACTGGCGGAGAAGATGATGGAGTATGCCTCCACCGCCCGGGACCGCCGAGCTCGGGGCGGCCGAGACTACGCGGACGCACTGCTCGGCATCCTTCCGCACCTTTTCACGGTAAGTCCGGGCTTCCTCTTCTTTCTTGTTTCAACCTCGAGGCTTTCTGCCTCTGCTCTGACACGTGTCGCTTTTGCCACTGCAGATCGGGAACGACGTCCTCCTACTGAGGAATTACCTCGTAGGGAACGCCAAGCGGGACTCCGATCGGGAGCTGAAACTCGGCAAGCTCGCGGTCGACGTGAAGGATCTGATGGAGAAGGGGGCCGAGCTGCGAGCTGAGAAGCAAGCCCTCCAGTCCGACCTGGCGCGTTCCGAGGAGCAGAACAAGGAGTTGAAGGCCTCCTTATCGGAGGAGCGGACCTCCAACCAGCACCGAACTGAGGAGGAGGCAGCGGAGAAGGCCCGCCTGCAGGCCCACTCCCAATGGCTGGAGCGCCAGCTGGAGGAGGCCCGGCGAGAGGTGGCCGCGGCGAAGGACCGGAGCGCCTACATCAACGGGCTCCTGGAGGCGGCCAAGCGGGAAGCGCAGGAGGCCGTCCCCAAGTTCCGGGCCTCCGACGAGTTCACGTCGGAGGTCCGGGAGGCCGCCGTGGACTCCTTCCTGAAGGGGTTCCGGATGTGCCGGGAGAAGGTGGGGGCCTTCTTCCCCCAGCTGGACCTGAGCGGGGTCGTCGGCGGCGGCAGGAAGCCACGGGGCGAGAGCAGGGTTCCCGGTGCGACCAAGGCGACACCTGCGGCGCCGTCGATCAGCGACGCCGCGGCCCCGGAACAGCCCCAGGAGCCGGCCACTGTAGAAGTTGAAGAAGTGGCGCCCGCGCCTCCGGCAGATGGCACCGAACCCGCACCCCAGTGACCCGGCACTGTCTTTATGCTTTATCTCTGTAGTTTTTGTCTTTTTGGGGAGTCCCGGCCTGTCGGGGCTCCCAGCTTGTACTGGCTACTTGTGTTAATGAAAATCTGATCTTTATTGAAACTTTGGTTGCTGTTTCGTCTCACTTTTCTTTTCTTTTCTTTCTGAGATGTTGGTCTGGAATACCTGAAATAACTGCGAGCCTGGTTCTTCCATTGCTCAAATCGAAGGATGGGGCCCACTGAGTCACGTTGCAGCGAGGCAAGCCTTAAGCAGGTCCGGTTTTGGGTTGCCTTCATGCTTGGGCGAACAACACGGTTTCTGCACCGTCTTCCAGGCCGAAACCCAGGATCTCCGGTCTAAGCTTGGTGCCGCAGGCTTTCTCAAGCCTTGCGCGGCTTGCTGAGCTGTGCTCCGGGCTTGCATGGGCGAACTGGGTTCGGCGCCACCTTCCAGGCCGAAGCCCAGGATCTTCCGGACTGAGCTCAATGCCGCATGCTTTCTCAAACCTTGCGCGGCTTGCTGAGCTATGCTCCGGGCTTGCGTGGGTGAACTGGGTTCGGTGCCACCTTCCAGGCCGGAGCCCAGGATCTTCCGGACTGAGCTCGATGCCGCAGGCTTTCTCAAACCTTGCGCGGCTTGCTGAGCTGTGCTCCGGGCTTGCGTGGGCGAACTGGGTTCGGCGCCACCTTCCAGACCGAAGCCCAGGATCTTCCGGACTGAGCTCGATGCCGCAGGCTTTCTCAAACCTTGCGCGGCTTGCTGAGCTGTGCTCCGGGCTTGTGTGGGCGAACTGGGTTCGGCGCCACCTTCCAGGCCGAAGCCCAGGATCTTCCGGACTGAGCTCGATGCCGCGGGCTTTCTTGTTGAAGTTGGAAGGGAGTGTTTGAAGTGGGAAAGCTTTGTTACAGAAACTGGGAGCCTTACATCACTGGTAGTACATTCTCAGGTTCGAGGAGTTCCATGTCCGGGGGAACCTGGCACCTCCCAATTCTTCCAAGTAATATGCTCCATGAGGGAGGGCTTCTGCCACCCGATATGGGCCTTCCCAGTTGGGTGAAAGCTTGCCGCATTCCCGTGGCTGGGAGGCTTCTGCGCGTCGGAGGACCAAGTCCCCGGGACGAAAAACCTTCGGCCGCACTCGGGAGTTGTAATATCTGGCTACACGTTGCCGGTACGCCGCCATTCGGATTCGGGCCTTGTCCCTTGTTTCCTCGAGAAGGTCTAGGTTGAGCATCATCCTGGCCGGGTTTTCTGCCTTGTCGTATTGTTCCACGCGCAGCGTGGGTAGGCTGAGCTCGATCGGGATGACTGCCTTGGCTCCGAAGACGAGGTTGAATGGGGTTTCGTCGGTAGCCATCCTTGGGGTGGTGTGGTATGCCCAAAGGACGCTGGGAAGCTCGTCGACCCACCTGCCCTTGGCTTGGTCCAGCCGCGTGCGGAGGCCCTGAAGAATGGTCCTGTTCGTGACTTCGGCTTCCCCGTTGGTCTGAGGGTGCGCCACCGATGTGAAGCGATGCTTGATGCCGAGGTCGCTGCAGAAATCTTCGAACTCCCGACAGTCGAACTGGAGTCCGTTGTCGGTGACCACGGTGTGGGGGAGGCCGAAGCGGCAGATGATGGACTTCCAGAAGAACTTGGCGACATTTGCTTCGGTGATTCTTGCCAAGGGCTCGGCCTCGACCCACTTTGTGAAGTAGTCAATAGCCACTATCAAGAACTGCCGCTGGCCGGACGCCGGCGGGAACGGGCCCAGGAGGTCCATCCCCCACTGGGCGAACGGCCAGGGGGCTGAGAGCTGAGAGATCGGGTTGGAGGGTTGCCGCTGCACCGTGGCGTGACGCTGACACCGGTCGCACTTCTTCACGAAGTCGGCGGCGTCTTCCTTCATTGTCTCCCAGAAGTAGCCTTGACGAAGGGCCTTGTACGCCAATGCCCTGCCCCCCACGTGGTTCCCGCAGATGCCTTCGTGAATCTCCTGGAGCACAAGCTTGGCTTCTGTGGGTCCGATGCACTTGAGGAGGGGATAAGAGTAGGATCTCCGATACAGCTGCCCGTCCATCAGGACGAACCGCACGGCCTTCTTTCTGATGAGGCGAGCCGCCTCTCGGTCTTCCGGCAGGGTGCCGCTGGTGATGTACGCAGCGTACTTGTCCATCCAGCCGGGCTCCTGGCCGACCTGATGGACCTCCACCGGTGCTTCGAGGCTTGGGACCTCAAGTCGCTCCACATGAGCGCGTCCCAGCATCGTGTCCGGCAGGGTCGCCAGCCGAGAGAGGGCATTCGCGCGGGCGTTCTCCCCGCGGGGGATATGGAAGACGTTGAAGCGCCGGAACTTGGACGCGCCCGCCTTGACGAGCTCCAAATACTTCGCCATCTGGGGGTCGTGTGCGACGTACTCCCCGGATACCTGCCCCGCCACGAGCTGGGAGTCAGTGAAAGCTCTGAGGTTGGTCACGTCCAGCTCGCGGGAGACTCTCAGTCCGGCGAGAAGTGCCTCGTACTCCGCCTGGTTATTTGTCGCGGGGAATTGGAAATGGAGTGCGCACTCAGCGACAACCCCGTCGTCGTTGGCAAGGATGCGCCCAGCTCCGCTTCCGCCGGAGTTTGAGGCTCCGTCTACATGGAGGATCCAGGCGTCCTCTCCGGGCTCATCGGTGCCGACCTCCATCGGCCGGGCCGGGGGGCCCTCCTCGGGCTCCTTGCCCAAGCCTGCGCATTCGACCAAGAAATCGGCCAGCACCTGTGCCTTCATGGCCGACCTCGGTCGGTATGTAATGTCGAACTCGCTGAGTTTCAGTGCCCACTTGGCCAATCGTCCCGAGGTATCGGGTCGGCTGAGCACCGCTTTCAGCGGTTGATCCGTCAAGACGGCGATGGGATGCGCTTGGAAATAGGGCCTGAGATGCTGGGCAGACACTATTAGCGCAAAAACGAGTTTCTCGGGCCGGGAATACCTGAGCTCCGCATCCCGGAGAAGTTTGCTGGTATAGTACACCGGCCGCTGGAGCCCGTGGTCGTCGGTTCGGACCAAGACAGAGCTGACGGCTTCCAGGGTAACCGCCAAGTAGAGGGTAAGCTCCTCTCCCTCCTCGGGCCTGGACAGCAAAGGTGGCGATGCGAGCGTCTTCTTCAACTCCTCGAAGGCCTGCTGGCACTCCTCGGTCCAAGCGAAGCCATTCATCTTCCTCAGCACCTTGAAGAAGGGACGGCAGCGGTCCGTCGACCTGGAAATAAAATGGCTAAGGGCCGCAACCCGGCCGGTCAGTTGCTGCACTTGCTTCTTGGAGGCTGGCTGCTCCATGTCCAGGATGGCCTGGACCTTCTCCGGGTTGGCCTCGATTCCTCTTTGGGTCACCATAAACCCTAGGAACTTCCCGGCGGAGACGCCGAAGGCGCACTTCGCCGGGTTCAGCTTCATCTGATGGCGCCGGAGGTTGCCGAATGTCTCCGTCAGGTCGGCCACGTGGTCCGAATCAAGTTTGCTCATCACCAGCATGTCGTCCACGTACACCTGCATGTTGCGGCCTATCTGGTCTTTGAAGACTTTATTGACCAGACGTTGGTACGTCGCCCCCGCGTTCTTGAGGTCAAAGGGCATCATCCTGTAACAGAAAGTCCCGCGGTCAGTTATGAAGGTAGTGCGCTCTTCGTCCTCCGGGTTCATCCGGATCTGGTTGTATCCGGAGAAGGCGTCCATGAATGACAGGAGGCGATGCCCCGAGGTGGTGTCGACCAGCTGGTCGATCTTCGGCAGAGGGAAGCTGTCCTTTGGGCAAGCTCGATTGAGGTCGGTGTAGTCCACACAGATCCTCCACTTACTACTACTCTTCTTTACCATGACCACGTTTGCTAGCCAGCTGGGGTATTGGACTTCTCGGACAAAACCGGCGACGATGAGCTTTTCTACCTCCTCGTTGATCGCCTTCTGCCTCTCCATGGAGAAGCTTCTCTTCTTCTGGCGGACCGGGCGGCAACCTGGGTCCACGTTCAGGCTGTGCATGATGATCTCGGGCGGGATGCCCGGCATGTCGGCCGCCGACCAGGCGAACACGTCAGCGTTGGCACGGAGGAACTCCAGCAGGCGGGTTCGCCCTTCCTCGGGGAGCTGGGCCCCGACTTGCACCGTCTTCAGGGGGTCCGAACCGAGGGAAAAGTTAGCAGGCGCTCTACAGGCCCTCCCCTGGGTTCCTTCTCTCTCAGGTCGAGATCCTCGATATCGTGGGCGAGCTCTGCGCTCCTGGTGCCTGGGATCGTCTGGAGGCAGAGCGGGACCGGCTGGATCGTCCCCTTCATTTCTCCGAGCCCGAAAGGCGTGGGGAACTGCACCAGCAGCCTCCTCGTGGAGATGGTGGCGTCCAGTTGGTTGAGCCCGGGACGCCCGAGAATGGCGTTGTAAGGCGAAGGGAGCTTGACGACAGTGAATGTTATCATGACGGTCGCCTGCCGAGGCGGGGATCCGGCGGTGACTGGGAGAGTGATCTCTCCTTCGACCTCCACGGAGTCCCCTGTAAAACCTACCAGTGGGATGTGCACTGGTTTCAGCTGATCGGGAGACAAGTTCATCCGAGAGAAAGCATCGTAAAAAAGTACGTCGGCCGAGCTTCCACTATCCACCATGATTCGATGTACAGGATGCTTCGCGATGGTCATCTCGACCACCACGGCATCATTGTTTACATTGTCATTAATTTCCCCTCCCTTGGGAGGGATTACATTCTCCGGGACTTCCCGGGCTCTCTTCTCTGCTAGGCCGGACCCGCGTGAGATCATGCCCACGGGCTTCTCCGTTGGGCGGTTGTCGATCGCGGGGACAGGCGGCAAGGCCGCGAGCGGCTGCCCTTCAGAGGGGGCCTCGTTCTTGACGAACTTCCTGAGGTAACCCCTCCCAATCAGCTCCTCAATCTCCCGCTTCAGATGGCGACACTCCTCCGTGTCATGTCCATGCTCGCGGTGGAACTGGCAGTACTTTGATTTGTCTCGGGCGGCTCTCGGGTTCTGAGGTGGAGGTCGGCGGAGGTAGCGCTCGCCCTCGATTTCCATGAGGATTTTCGCTTGAGGTGCGAGGAGAGGGGTGTACCTCCGCTCGGGGGTGGACTCGGCCCTCGGCCTTGGATTCGGGCGAGGGTCGGCGGACGGCCCGGGCCTCCGAGCTCCCGGGGCGTCCCTCGGAATTGACTTCTTCGGAGTCTTCCCGTCCAGCTATCGACGGGTGCGGTCAGCCTCCTCCGCTCGGATGTACTTGTGGGCGCGGAGGAGGAGCTCGGAATACGTCCTGGGCAGCTTCTTGTCCAGGAAATAGGTCAGGCGGGACGTCTTGAGCCCGCGCTTCAAAGCCAGCATAGCGACGGGCTCGTCCAAGCTGTAGATCTCCAGGGCTGCGGTCTTAAACCGGGTGATGTAGTCTCGGAGCAGCTCCTGGTCCTGCTGGCGGATGGAGAAGAGGCTATCCACCTCCCTTGGCACCTTTCGACAAGCGTCGAAGTGCGCCACGAACTTTCCTTCCAACTGCTGGAAGGAGCAAATGGATCCGGGCTCGAGACGGGTGAACCAGACTCGAGCGGCCTTCCGAAGGGTCGCTGGGAAGGCGATGCACAGAAGGGCGTCGGTGGCGCCCTGGACCCTCATGAGAGCTTTATAGCTCTCCAAATGGTCCAGGGGGTCGGTGGTCCCGTCGTAGGGGTCCACCTGCGGCATGCGGAACCGCTTCGGGATTGGTTCCGCCTGGATTTCTTCAGAGAAAGGGGGGCGGGAGTCGTAGCCCGCCGGGTCAGCTGACGAGTTCTGCAGGTCGGCGAACCGTCGGGCGAACTCCGCCAACTTGCGCTCGTGCTCTTCTAGGCACCTCTCGGCCTGGCGCCTGATGGCTTCGTCGGTGGAGTCTTCCACCGAGACTGCAGGTGAAGGGGGCGCCGATCAGTCTCGGCGCGAGGTCTAGCCCCGGCGTCGCTTGCAGCGATGCGCCGTTTCGGCCCCATCGGCCGGGGATCGACTCTCGTGATCCTCCGAACCGGAATAGTTTCTCTTCGGGGGAGCTTGGTGGCTCCCTCGGGGGTTGGAGGCGGCCCGCGGATGGGACGGCCTGCCCTGGATTGAGCGCAGGCTCCCATGCTGCCCCGCGGCTCGGGCCGCGGGAGTCCCTGGCTGCGGCTGAGTGGCCAGGGACCGTTGTTGATGCTGAAGCTGTCGGACCGCTGAGGTCAAGGTCTGCAGCTGCTGGACGATGGCCGCAAGGGATCCGTCCACCGGGGTAGGCTGCTGCGGAAGAGGAGGGGGAGCCGGAAGCTCCCGTTCGGGGGTGTGGCGCCCTGGAAGGGAGTGGGCTTCTCCCACACGGCTGGTGGACGCCTCACGACCACGAGTGACCACCATTGCTGGAGGGCGTGACACCTGCAGAAAGCTGGTTCCCACTAGGGGTTAGTGTCCTGCCCCCCTACCTGGCGCGTCAATCTGTTGCCGCTCTCGTCGTCGCGCCCGTGCCGCGGATCAGCCGATCCTTCCTGACCGCCTGGCGAGGGAGCCTCCCTTCCTGCGGAGGACCTGCAACAAAGGGGTTAGAGGACCCTGGCCGGGGATCCCGGCGAGGGAGCTCCGACGGTCAAGTCAGTAGACGACGAGAAGGAACAGACTCTCCCCTCCGGGCCCTCGAAAGGGTCCCAGATTTAGAGAGTTAACTGGTGAAGGAAACGCTCCGGGGACCGGAATCGCGGCTGGGCCTACTTGCCGAGCTCACGTTCAGTATTCCCCTCTCGGAATCTCTGGTTCCTCTCTCGGAGCAAGGCCTTGTGCCGGTGCTTCTTCCTTGTCCCCAGGCTAGTTGGCTTACCTTGTAGTCCCCAGATTCTTCCCTCTTTATCTCCCTCCGTCGTGCGCTTGTCCTTTTCCTCCTCGGAAACTCCCCTCCCCCGTCTTCCCTTCTTTTCCCCTTTTGGTGAAGGAGGCCAGGCAGCTTTCCGACCTCGTCCGCCGGGCCCAGCAGGGAAAAGGCAAAGACAGAAGAGAAAAGGAGGGAGGGCGGCGCTGGCAGAGCGGCCGGTCGTCAGGCCTCGGGTTCCGTGAGAGCGCTCTCTTCCCCGAGCGTGGGCGCCATCCGTTTATGGGGCCTGTTCCGTCAGGATCGGGTCTCTCGACTGCGGGACCTGTCGGGCCAATGCAAGCGACGATCCGCGTGCCGCCGCCCTCCGTACGGGACGCCGTCTGGGGTCGGTACGGACCGAGGGATGGCCTCGGGACCTGTCTCTTTCCCCGGGGGCCTCTCCGTACGAGCGGTCTGACCTCGGCTGAGTTGGACCCGTCTCCGGGGGCCAACTGGCGAGGGGCAAGGGATATGCCGACCTCGACTCAGGTGGACCCCTCCTGGGTGGACACCTGGCGAAGCGGCAGGAGGTCGCCTGGCTTCGGCCGAGGTGGGCCCGTCTCCGGGTGGCCACCTGGCGAAGGGCGAAGGATCTGCTGACCTCGGCTCAGGTGGACCCCTCCTGGGTGGACACCTGGCGAGGCGGCAGGAGGTCGCCTGGCTTCGGCCGAGGTGGGCCCGTCTCCGGGTGGCCATCTGGCGAAGGGCGAAGGATCTGCCGACCTCGGCTCAGGTGGACCCCTCCTGGATGGACACCTGGCGAGGCGGCAGGAGGTTGCCCGACCTCGGCCGACCTCACCCGGGCGGACCCCTCCGGGCCCGGGCGCCAATGAGGTGGTAGAGAAACTCCGGGCCGGGCTCGACCTCGGCGAGGGCGGTTTGCTTCAGACAGTTGTCGGGCGGTGCGGTCTTGTCGATCCTAGCCTTGAGGACGTGGCGCTGATTCCGACAGGAAAACTTACACGTGGCTTGCTTGCATTCGGCGATACCTGAGCCTGGCCACGTCACTGTCACAGCTGTAACACTAAGCATTCTTAATTTCACCAAAGAAAGGAATATGAACATTCTTCCGACGAAAACAAAGTGTGACAACCAAGCTATGGCCCTGTCAACGACGACCCAACGACCCCCCACCCACAAAAATAAGAAGAAGAATAAAATGGAAGTGTTAATTTTGATATTCATTGATTAGCTATGCCATAGAAAAATGTATGGCATCATGGTGTGTATCTATATACGTTCTCTCTAAAATTTGGTAAGACTGAATTGGCATACGTCTATAGAAATATATATTAAAAACTCTTATCAAGGGAGACGTGTGGAAAGTTCACAATAGAATGGGATTAATATTTAATTAGAAAAACTAGACCATACCATATATGTTAGTATATATAGAAAAATAAAAAGCCCCGTCTCGTCAAAATATATAACCATACAACGATAATCGATAAGAATATCCTTATCTGAAAAAATAATAATAATAATAGTCGATAATATTTTTTTTTTGATAAAATATAAGTGAAGGGGGTAAATCTCGGTATAGCTCTCCATTCTGGTTTCCAGTTCGTTAGGCGATTGTTCGATTCATGCAGCATTTTTTCACGTACCTTTCCTATCAATCGGTGAGTACGTCAACCTAATCCCACTACGACGCCGGAATAATCGTCGTTTCGCCTTCCAGTCAAAATTTAATCGAGTCATCCAAGAGATCATGTCTCGAATTCATGATGAAAAGCAATATTCCTTGTGATGGGAAGCAATATTTCTTGTGATAATAATATTTACAAAGCGATGGGAAGCGATATTTCTTGTGTACACGGATGGCGTGTATGATGATTTGACAACACTGCATGCCCATAACCTCAGAATAATCAATATGTTTAAGTCCACGTACGCACATCATTAGCAATAATGGAGATCCGCAGCAGGAACTTGGAACGCTTTGCTTGGCCAGCCAATCACAGCACGCACGGCATGCAGTACCGGTCCCAGATTTGGATGCGGCTAAAATTTTCTTATTTAAATAATAAAATTCCCCAATGTAGCCTCAATATTAAATACATAGGACATGGGTCATCGACGGCAAACCTAATAGAAGCTCATCAAGATTCGTCGATGGAACTAGGACTCATATTAAATTATTAGCTTGCATATTGAAATATTCTAAAAGTTTACCGTTACACGAATAATTAACTGACTCCTATATCATGCTAAGTTTTGTATAAAATATTTTCTCGGTCAAAATACAAGGATCTTAGACCAATATTGGATGATATATATTAAATACAACATTTAATCCTGATGTAAGCAACGGTAAAATCGACCAATAGGTGGTGATCGAGGTGAAGTTTCCATGCCGCAGCGCGCATCACGGAGCCCATGAGAGCTCGATCAGATCGACTGCGAGGACCGTACTCATCAAGTCACAAGGCCACTGTAGCGTTTTGTTTAATCCCTGAATCTTTTGGGCACAGACTCGGACCAATATACAACAAATTACCGGCTTTTTTTTTTTTTTTTTTTTTTTTTTTTTTTTTTTTTTTTTTTTTTTTTTTTTTTTTTTCATATACCACCAGGAGAGCTAGGAAAGGGAGTCATATGGGAGGTGATCATCGGATCCTTCAATTTTTTTTTTTTTTTTTTTTTTTTTTTTATGATCACCTCCCATATGACTCCCTTTCCTAGCTCTCCTGGTGATATATGCTCTCAGACTCAAATAGATGTTGCCCAGTATAGAGAAACAAGGAATCACATGCCTCATCTTATTATATGCAGCTTCTTTCTCTCTCTCTCTCTCTTTCTGTCTCGGATCTCTAAAATATCAGAGGTAGTCTGGCCATTGCATTTCTTAGGCAGCCACGCGACTCGCACATAAGAAAAGGTGGACAAAGTTTGATTCAGGAACACGCGGAAGTCTGGCATCGTGGCTTAAGCGAAGCCCGGTTAGCTTTAGGAAGCAAGTTTGGAGTTTGGACCACAAAAGTGGGCAGGTGCAATGATGGAACCCATGATGAAGAAGTACTCAAACAATCTTTCCAGGGATTCAAGTCCAATTCATGAATGATTGGAAGGTGTGGGAAAAGATGAGGCTTTTCTAAATCTCTCGAGCGGCATCATCATTAGATCCATTTGGTCGATATTGACCATGGACTTTAGATATCGGTGTATAATGCGTGCAACATGATTAAAGAGTTGTACAACATAACCCTTGACTAAAAGAAAAAACTCCTTTCAATTTATTCCTTTTAATTTCTTAACGAAATCCAATGCTATCTTTGTCAAATAAGGGGTTTATTATTTATGTAGCAAATTCTTGGATAAGCGCTGATTAGATGGCTAGGAATTGGTTTTAGCTTCTTCTTTCTTCTCTCCTTCCCTCCTCTACTATATAGGCTTCTTCCACGCTCACGCTTTTGTTGTTTATCTCCGTTTTCAAAAGAAAGGACGTGAAGTCCCCCTCCTCTCTTTTTCCAAAATAAAGGACTTAACAGTGAAGGCAACAAATATGATCGAGTTCCACGTTTTCGGAGGCCGAAAGCAAGAACACGAGGATGTTGCAGCACGCAAAAAGGGCGGGCTTTTAATACCGTTCCCAGAGATATTCCAGATTTATTTGCATTTTTAAAATAGAAATAAAAATAAGTGATTCTCGTACTGGTATTTTAATTAGATGGAGTCTTTTTTTTTTTTTTTGTTTACCTTATTCAAATCTCATAGCGGTGTTTATTTTATTTTATTTTTTTTTTCAAAAATTATTTTCTATTTAATATTTTTTTAAAAAAATATATTTTGATTTCGATTTTAATTTTAATTTCATTCCTGAATCATGTGTATTGGATATTATATCCATTCTGTTTCTTATTTTAATCTAAATCCAATTCGTTCGTGAAAGGAAAAAAAAAAAAATTTTCTAAAGAAATACAAGCCATCTTTCTATTCCAAAATATTATTTGAAAACATCTGCTATGACGAGAAAACACATGAACGTGAACACGAAATTAGTATGATCATCCATTTATAAATAAATAAATAAATAGATTTAAAAAAAAAAAAAAAAAGCCCATGAAGCCAGCATTCCTTGTCCTTCAGCTCCCGCTCCTACCTTCCATGCCGCAATCCCATTATGAGATTCCGTGAGAAATTTTCAAACTAGCCTCAAGAAGCATGGTTGAAATTAATGAATAAAATATATAAATAAACAAGGTAATCATGCATTGATATGACCAAAAAAACAAAAACTCGAACTTACTAATAATTTTGTTTAATTCCTAATCCTCGGGGACATGGAGAGCATGATTAGAATGCCAGGTGCCAAATTATTGGATTATTTTTAGATAATAATAGATAAAAATAATATTTATAAGGAGTCTTGTTAAAACCAAAATATATAGGTTTGCTTGCCATCCACGGAATATATGAAACTTTTCGAAAGTAATTGCCAGCAAAAGACTACCTCTTGTCACTGGCACATGCCATGACTGGTTGCGAGACTTTCCTTACAACCAGCTAGCATGGATTCAAGCTTCATTTTGGACATATTTCAACAAAAAAATTCAAGGATAAAATAAGAAAAAAAATTAATAAAATAATTCTTGAATTCCTGTTGACTAGTGGTAGTGAAAATGTTAGGGATATATATAATAAATCTCGTCGTGTATCGAATATTTTCTTGCTGGGATTGGGAGACCGCCTGGGGGTGGCCATGCCCGGGGTCTAACTCCTCACCTCTTTTTTTATATTTAACCAAAAAAAAAAAAAAGACTACCTCTCAGATATAAGAGACATGGACCGGAGAGAGAACTAAATGATAACAGTTTCGGTATGCAAACTAAATAATACAATGCAAGTAAAATTTTTTAGATTTATAAAGATGTATAATAACAAATAATTTACCATGCTTGCATATCTATCATTGGAGTCTCCAATAATTATTTCAATAATTACAATTATATTTATGATTTGACTTATGTAGAGCAAGGTGTCTATTCTCTTTGAAAGTGCATGATATAGCCTTAAGGTTGGAACTAGGCCAGGCTGGCCCGATGGGCTTCAGGCCGGTCCAAATTTGGATCAGATTTTGGGCCAGGCTTTCAATAATTCGGACCGGGTTTCGGGCTTTATAATATAGCCCATTCAATTTTCTGGTCGGGCTCGGGCTTCCCTTTGGCCCGACCCAGTTTGGCTCGAACCCAGCCCGAAAGAGACTCGCCAGAGCTAGCTCGATTGGATTGAAATTTAAGGCTTTAAACTCTCATAGTCTCAGAGCTCTCACGGCCTCTGGATCCTCTCAGTGCTCCGGCATCTCGACTCTCCAACATCTCGGTTCCATGCGACACTGCCGCCATCTCCAGTTCCGTGCAATCTCGTTGCCACCTCGAGCTCCAATCACTCTCCTTCAGACTTGGCACACGAGCCTGATGCCCTCTCCGCTTGTGCGATCCCGCAACTCTCTGGCTTCGATCTCCTTCTCCGACCATGGCGCATGCACCTTGACACCCGACAACCCCTCCCCCCCGGCACTTGACGACCCCTCTCCTCCCCCTCGACATGACTTGGCAGCCCTCCCCGGCCCCAACGAACGTACCCGACCATCCTGATACACCCGCGCGACCCCGCAGCCCTCCCTCGACTCCATTCTCCCTCCCCGACCCATTCCCATCTCCGATCTACTTCTCCCAGCTCTAGCGACCACATCCGACACCAGTCATGCCCAGATTTTTTTCCCACGGGCCTTTCCGGCCCCGACAAACGCACCCGACTATCCCAACGCCCCTACGTGACCCCACAGCACCCTTGGCTCCGATCTCTCTTCCCGATCTCTTTCCGGCTCCGATCTACTTCTCTCAGCTCTGGCAATTGTACCCGACACCCGATCATGCCAAGATTTTTTTTGGGTGTTTCAATAATCATGGGCCAGTTCAATTCAGGCTGAGCTAGAGCTTGAATTCGGGTCGGGCTCGAACATGATGTTTTAAAAAAATTTCGGATCTAAACCCGGCTTGAAATCCAAACTTTTTTTTGGACCGAACTCGGATATATAGGGGTGTGGCCTAGCTCGGCCTGCCCCCAATTCCAGCCCTATATAGCCTTTAGTGGATGCTTGAACAAATCTGTTCCTGATTCCTCCCATCCATTATCAAAATTGTAAACTTCTCACGAAGAAAATTGCAAACTATGCTAATCCACTATAAAACATAAAAAGAGAAAAGGAACAAGAATGACGTAATTTACAGGTTCGTGGGACCATAATTAAGTACACCATTTAGTAGTCAGTTCATTGGAGTGGAACACCATATGTGACGCCAAAGATTATAAACCCCACACATCATTTACCTCACGTGCCTCTCACGGTCTATTCATGAGGCAATGATTCAAACACGCATCATGTAATCTAACGAGGAGTGGCATGACTCCTACTGTCCTTTCTTTTCTATCACAAGACTGATTATTTTTCAAAATTTTTGACAAGAAATTAAATCTTGTACGGTACTGAACTGTGTCTAGTTCAGCCTCTCAGCCTTTTCATCCCACGGAATGCATATAACAGGTGAAATAGGGACAAAATACTCAAGATACATGAGAGAAACATCATACATGTCCTCCATTTCAATTTTCATAAAAACTTTGTATACACGAGACCCACCCATAATCTCACAAAAATTCCAAAATATACCCACTCTGCTTATTGCCAGGCAGCAAGTATTGCTTACATAGATAGTGGACAAACTTTTCCCAGCTGCTGGGAACTACCTTGGAATCATCTCCCATTTATTAAAAGCCTAACCGCTCTAAGGAACAAGAAGTTAATCGTTGAAAACTCTCCTAAATCGATAAAAACTACTGCTATTTGATTTCTGGATAGCAACCGCTCAAGATAACCGAAGGCAATAGCCAACAAAATTGTCGCTGTCTGATTTCTGGACAGCAACTATCCAAGACAACGGAAGGTAATCACCAGCAAGCATGCCACTTCAACAAACCTAAGTACCATAATGCACCCTTGGGTGCATGCCCTTATGCTTACCCGATCAACAACAAACCACCTGCATGCCCACATGCTTGCACGCCAAGCTATGCACACTCGGATGCGAGGCTACACACTTGGCCACTTCATGTCCCTTTGTGCACGCGCATGCCTTGCCATAGCCATGCCTTGATGCCATGCATTTCTTGCAGTGCACATCCATGTGTACGCTATATTGCCGTTACTTTGATACCCATCTGTCGATGCCATTTCTTATAAGCCTGGCTATCCGGGCACCAAAACATTCCTCGATGTATTTTACTGTAGAGCTTCCTCCAAGTCCTACATTTGAGATTGGCACGACAAAGGTATGGACATATGCCAGTCCAAATATTCGGCTAATGGGATGGTGACACTTTCCATCATGTAAGTTCGTCAAGGAGTCGGTCAAAGGTACCGTCAAGAAGAAGAACCCTAAAGGCCTCGAGCATATGTTTTGGATGAGATCTCTCATCGATGTGATCATAACTTCCAAGTTTGGATGCATTATATATTAATCTTTCTTTATGATCATGGGGATAGAAAAAAGTATGTGGGCTTCTAGGGTGGGGTGGCATAGAATCATGGATTAATTTGTACCACGATGAAGATGTTGTAGGCTTTTGGAAAGGAGTTGGTAGCAGGGTGGAGCACAAGAACGTGCACGTGCAGGAATCAAAGCACCGACCCCTCTTTCATCTTTCCATGCATCGAGGCCATCGACCTTGTCCTTCCTTTTTATTTTTTTTTATTTATTTTTATTATTATTATTTTAATTAAAAAAAAAAAAGAAAAAAAAGAAGCTCGCAGGTGGTCCTCGATACCTTTGCTCTATGGAGATTGCCCCACATTTAGGTTGATTTGGTTGACCAGGTGCCTAGAATTGCCCAGGGAACTTGAAGGGTGAAAAGTTCTATTGTCTTTGGGGAATGGATGCTAAAATACCAAGTCTTGAACTAAATTTATAAAAGAGAACTATATATCAAATGCGAGAAATGGGGAAGTGATCTCGACAACATAATGGAAATAGATGGACGGGGGCAAAATCATGAGAGGTTTGTCCTTTTATTAGTGCAATGCATCAGATATACATATATAGCTTTTTTTTTTTTTTTTTGATAATAACGAATCGGGGTAAATTAGTCATCCGTGAGTGAGTGCCTGATGTTTCTTCCTTGTAAAGCCATGTACATGGGTGATTGCACCCACAACTTCTCTAGGTGTATCTCAAGGTTTGGACGAATTGAATTAAAATAGCTATGCTGATTTGATTGTTTTGCAAGAACGCGTGCTTGCAAATCAATTGAAATCCTACTGCTACCATCTTGGCCAAGTCATCTTATGTCAGGTTTTCGCGTTTTTGTGTATATTAGGATTAATTCCTCGTATTTTTGCTTCGTCCACCAACAAATCTTCTCCGATAGCACATTCCATTAAACTTGTTAACATACCCAATTCATAAATCAACCAAGATTTGAAGGTCGAGAATGAGAAACTCTTCCATGGGTGGCCAACGGCCGAGCACGAGGGGGAGACACGAGTGGACATGGCATGGAGAAGGGACATGCCGGCGTCCACATGAAGGGTTCCAAGTCCAACCGGGCCGCATTAGCACCAGCCCATTTTCAGATGTAGAACATGCAACCCTTGACATGGCCCACAAGAGGAGGATCTTGGCCATCATGCCATTGGAGAAGGCAAGCATCCGTGGCGAAGCGTGTGAGAGTACTAGGAGTGACATTGGACAAGGATCGAGAGTGTGCTCCTTCCTCCTCCAATAATTAGTCGTTCACCCCCAAAGAAAAATGACCGGTCCATGTGATTAACTTGATAAAATAATTCTATCAGATTAACTTGATATTGATAAATAAATATATATATATATATATATATATATATATATATATATATATATATATATATATATATATTCTGCTATTCAGGTACGAGAGCATCCAACCAAGATGTGGCGTGGTCAAAATGAATTAGGAAATGGGTTTATATAATGGATCCAGAACGGACACGGTTGGAAAATGGATCTAGCTGCTTTCTTTTTATCCAATCGTTTCCTTTCCCCCTTCTCATACCTCAAGCTAATAGTGAATCAAGAAAAGACTCGATCTGACAATAAAATGGCTCCTCTTGTCCCTTCCTCCTCTCATAGTTATGATAGATTTCACCGACACCATTGAATGTTTACAATCATCCGATACTATAACCATCTAATCCGTTCTCACATACTACATATGAGTAAGTTTTTATGCACCGCGTGCAGTGTAGAAAATCCTATCTAGCATGCGCCACTATTTCTTATTGGTCCATGTCGATCCTGACTGGCTTGATGGGATGTGACGGGAGTCCATATCACTGGCAGGGATAACAGGTTAAATGTTGAGCACGACGTTCATTAATTCCTGTTCAACTTTTTTTAATTCCTGTTCAACTTTTTTTTTAATTTTTTGTGCATACCAAAATACCATTTCCTTCCAGCCTACTTTTTCCTGCCATCTTGCTTGGATTTTAGTGATTCTAAAACATTGTTCCTAGTACTTCTAGCTAAATGTTTCGGTTTTCTGAAACATGCTCTGACCTTAAGATCCAAGGAATCGGTTAAAGGTTGAGAAGGAAGAATCTTCCTCGCTTTAAAATGTGCTCTGAGAGTCCTATCGTGGGAATCAACTTTCGAATGTTAATATAAGCTTCTTCCTCGCTCTGAAAAAATGCTTTATTTTTTCAATCTAAAATATCAGAGTGTTCAAAGATAAAGAAGATTCTTTCTGGATCTGAAAAGTATTCTGAGTTACGGGTATAAGAAAAAATTTTTGATTTGAGGTTGGAATAAGCCACCGAAGACTTCTTCTATAACTTCAAGATAAAATGTCATCTCCAACAGGAAGTAAAAAATCCTTCATAGAATCTTGTTTAGTTTTCTTTTTATTGTTCTTTTATTACACGAACTGTTTTGGTAGTCAGAAAAAGTTAATACATTAGGAAACCATATAATATTCTTTTAGCATCCATGAAATTTTATGACACTCTGGAAGACATAACTCAGTCCACAGGTGATAAGTATTCTTGGTATAAGGGGATAATAAATATAGTTTCATGTTTTCTGCAGGGATGTCATAATCTTTTAACTATTGTGTCACAATTTCTAAACTAGGGTGTCATTACCCGGTTTTTGCATGCGGTTGTAATTCTTTAATATCTGTGGCATGTTATGACATTATGGAAGTCATAATTCAGTCCACAAGTAATAGGTATTCCTCTTAGGAGGGGTTAATACCTTTACTTTTACGTTTTATGCAGGAATGTCATAATCTTTTAACTAGGATGTCGTAAGTTCAAATATCATATTTCAAAATGTTATTTTTTCCTGATCTTTTTTATCACAATCTAACAATCTTATTCAAACCAATGCACGCTCGAAAAGTCCTATGACGGAGGATAAAAGCTTTCATTTTCTGTTTTGTACGGAGTTGTTCATATTTCGAAGTTTTGGATACTGAAGTTTTCTCAGAAATATTTTATTACAATATGGGTATCATATATCAGCAATGCATAAAACACTTATGTTACGTAGGATTAAAATACCCGATTTATGATTTTGTGCAGGGATGTCATAGTTTTTTAACTATGATGTCATAATCTTTAAACTAGGATGTCATAATCCTATTTCAGCATATATTTGTGATCCTTTAGCATCCGTAGCATGTTATGACATCCTAGGAGTCATAACTCAGTCCACAAGTGATAGGTTTTTCTAGTAGAAGGGGTTAATATATTTAGTTTCATATTTTATGATCGGGTGTCATAATCTTTTAACTTGAGTGTCATAATATTTTAAATAGGGTGTCGTAAGTTCAAATATCATATTTTAAAATATTATTTTATCCTGGTCTTTTTATCACGATCAAACAATCTTATTACACGCTCGAAAGTCCTATGATGGAGGACAAAAGCCTTCATTTTATATTTTGTACCGAGTTGTTCATGTTTCAAAATTTTTTATACTGAAATTTTCTCAAAAGTATTTTATTATAATATGGGTGCCATATATGAACAATGCATACTTAAACACTTCTGTATGCTGGATCAAAAAATCCAATTTATGATTTTGTGCAGGGATGCCATGGTTTTTTAACTAGGATATCATAATATTTAAACTAGAATGTCATAATCCTATTTCAGCATATATTTATGATCCTTTAGCATTTATAGCATGATATGACATCCTAGGAATCAAAACTCAATCCACAAGTGATAGATTTTCCTGGTTTAAGGAGTTAATATATTTAGTTTTATATTTTATGATCGATGCTGATATGGCAGGATCGCTGACGTGGAACACCTGTCGGATGGCTTGTCAGAGTACGCTGCCACGGTGGGTATTTCCTCCTAGATTCCTTTTCCGGGCTGAGCTCCCTCAGAACGCCGAGGCCGCCTGCCGAGGTCGAGCACCGTCCTTCGCCAGGTCGGCTCCCACGAGATCGAGATGCCTAGGCCCGAGCTGAGCAACCTCCCCAGATCCGAGTCCCTCGAAGCCGGGTTCCGTGGTTCGGAGTCGAGCTCCGCCCTCCTCCGCCACGTGGAGTCCCTTCAAGGTCGAGCCCGGCAGAGCCTGGTCCTGCTCTCCAGCTCGGCCCCCAGATCGGGCAAAGACACCAACCGCCATGGAAGCAACGCCTCCCCTCCAAGGATGACGGTGGGCCTCCCGAGGGCCGCGAGACGGTACCCGCCATGTCGCAATTAATACCCACGGCTGTCACTTATGCCAAAAGGGAAAGGAGCCCCCTAACTGAGGCGCCATGCTCCCTACCAACTTACCGTACTGCCAAGAGAAGGAGTCAGCTAGGAGGCACGAACCCCGAGGGTGGTGGCCTGCCAATCGAGGCTCTGCCAGGTTTCCCGGAATGGAGCAAACAAAGGGGATGTCAGAGCACATGGAAGCTTCCCCTGCCACATGTCAGGAAAGACGTCCCGTTTACGGTACGGTACCCCACCGCACGTGCCAACCAACACAAGGGAGATCCCGAGGCAAGCTAAACTAGAAAAACTCAGCAGTAGTAGGCCAGAAACAAGTAAGCAAAAAAAAGAGAACACTAGACCACTCAGGCGGGCGACTGAGAGAGAGGAAAAAAGAAAGGCCATACAGGAGGACCCTTCCACCTCGGCTATCACCTCTCCCAGCTCGTTCCTACTTCTATACACACCATACTCACTCCTCCTAGCATTGAGTCCATCAAGAGGGGCTCGACCAGGAGGATCTGTTCCCCTGGATTATCATTGACTTGACCATCAGAGCGCCCCCGCCGGAATTCCCGGGCCGGGTCTCTAACGTTCTTTCCCTGCATGTCCCGTGCACGGAGAGCGCTTGGAAAGACGGCTGGCGGTCCGGTGCCCCCAGCAGCTACGGGCCACGATGATCTTGGCGGCAACAGGTGCCATAATCTTTTAACTTGGATGTCATAATCTTTTAACTAGAATGTCGTAAGTTCAAATATCATATTTCAAAATATTATTTTCTCTTAATCTTTTTATCACAATCTAATAATCTTATTCAAGCCAATGCATGGTTAAAAAGTCCTATGACATATGACAAAAGCCTTTATGTTTTGTTTTGTACCGAGTTGATCATGTTTTAAAATTTTTGATACTGAGATTTTTTCAAAAATATTTTATTATAATGTGAGTGTCATATATCAGCAAAGCATACTTAAATACTTATATTACACAGAATCAAAACATTCGGTTTGTGATTTTATACAGGGATGTCGTAATTTTTTAACTATGGTATTATAATCTTTAAACTAGGTTGTCATAATCCTATTTTAGCATATATTTATGATTATTTAGCATTTGTAGCATGTTATGATATCCTAGAAGTCATAACTCAGTCCACAAGTGATAGGTTTTCCTAGTATGGGGGTTAATATATTTTTAATATATTTGATTTCATGTTTTATGATCAGGTATCATAATCTTTTAACTTGGATATCATAATCTTTTAACTTGAATATCATAATCTTTTAACTAGGGTATTATAAGTTCAAATATCATATTTCAAAATATTATTTTCTCTTGGTCTTTTTTTCATAATCTAACAATCTTATTCAAGCCAATGCACGATTGAAGAGTCCTATGACGGAAGATAAAAGCTTTCATTTTCTGTTTTGTATAAAGTTGTTTATGTTTTGAAGTTTTTGATACTAAAGTTATCTCAGAAGCATTTTATTATAATGTGGATATCATATATCAGCAATGCATACTTAAATACTTCTATTAAGTAGGATCAAAATATTTGGTTTATAATTTTGTACAGGGATGCCATAGTTTTTTAACTAGGATATCATAATCTTTAAACTAGGATGTTATAATCCTGTTTCAGTATATATTTGTAATCCTTTAGCATCCGTAATATATTATGATATCCTAGGAGTCATAACTCAGTTCACAAGTGATAGGTTTTCCTAGTATGAGGGGTTAATATATTTAGTTTCATGTTTTATGATCGGGTGTTATAATTTCTTAAATAGGATGTTGTAAGTTCAAATATCAGATTTCAAAATGTTATTTTCTCTTGGTCTTTCCATCACAATATAACAATCTTATTCAAGCCAATGCACGATTGAAAAATCATATGATGGAAGATAAAAGTTTTCATTTTTTGTTTTGTATCAAGTTGTTCATATTTCAAAGTTTTTGATACCGAAGTTTTCTCAAAAATATTTTATTATAATATGAGTATCATATATCAGCAATGCATACTTAAACACTTCTATTACGCGGGATCAAAATATCTGGTTTATGATTTTGTACAGGGATGTCGTAGTTTTTTAACTAAAGTTCATAATTTTTAAACTAGGGTATCATAATCCTGTTTTAGTATATATTTATGATCTTTAGCATCCGTAGCATGTTATGACATCCTAGGAGTAATAATTTAATTCACAACTGATAAGTTTTTCTGGTAGGAGGGGTTAATATATTTAATTTTATATTTTATGATCAAGTGTCATAATCTTTTAACTTGGATGTCATAATTTCTAAACTAGGATGTCATAAGTTTAAATATCTTTTTTCAAAATGTTATTTTCTCCTGGTCTTTTTATCACAATCTAACAATCTTATTCAAGCCAATACACGGTTGAAAAATCCTATTACAGAGGACAAAAATTTTTATTTTCTATTTTGTACTGAGTTATTCATATTTTAAAGTTTTTGATACAGAAATTTTCTTAGAAGTATTTTATTACAATGTGAGTGTCATATATCAGTAATGCATACTTAAACACTTTTATTATACAAGATCAAAATATTCAGTTTATGATTTTATGCAGCGATGTCGTAGTTTTTTAACTAGAATATAATAATATTTAAACTAGAGTATTATAATCCTGTTTTAGCATATATTTATGATCCTTTAGCATCCGTAATATGTTATGACATCCTAGAAGTCATATCTTAGTCCATAAGTGATAGGTTTTCCTGGTATGAGGGATTAATATATTTAGTTTTATGTTTTATGATCAGGTGTCATAATCTTTTAACTATGATGTCATAATCTTTTAACTAGGATATCGTAAGTTCAAATATCATATTTCAAAATATTATTTTTTCTTGGTCTTTTTATCACAATCTAACAATTTTATTCAAGACAATGCATGGTTGAAAAGTCCTATGACAGAGGACAAAAGCCTTCATTTTCTGTTTTGTATCAAGTTGTTCATGTTTCAAAGATTTTGATACTGAAATTTTCTTGGAAGCATTTTATTATAATGTGGATATCATATATCAACAATGCATACTTAAACACTTCTATTACACATGATCAAAATATCCGGTTTATGATTTTGTGCAGGGATGTCATAGTTTATAACTAAGGTATTATAATCTTTAAACTATGATGTCATAATCCTGTTTCAGTATATATTTGTGATCATTTAGCATCCGTAATATGTTATGACATCCTAGAGTCATAACTTAGTCAAAAAATGATAGGTTTTCCAAGTAGGAGGGATTAATATATTTAGTTTAATATTTTATGATCGGGTGTCATAATCTTTTTTCTAGGATGTCATAATCTTTTAACAAGGATGTCGTAAGTTCAAATATTATATTTCAAAATGTTATTTTCTCCTGATCTTTTTATCACAATATAACAATCTTATTTAAGCCAATGCATGGTTGAAAAGTCCTATGACGGAGGACAAAAGCCTTCATTTTCTATTTTGTACCGAGTTATTCATGTTTCGAAGTTTTTGATACTGAAATTTTTTCAAAAGCATTTTATTATAATCTGGGTGTCATATATCAGTAATGTATATGTAAACACTTCTATTATGTAGGATCAAAATATCTTATTTATGATTTTGTACAGGGATGTCATAGTTTTTTAATTAGAGTATCATAATCTTTAAACTAGGATGTCATAATCATGTTTCAGCATATATTTGTGATCCTATAGCATCCGTAGCATATTATGACATCCTATGAATCATAACTCAGTCCACAAGTGATAGATTTTCCTGGTAGGAGGGGTTAATATATTTAGTTTCATATTTTATGATCAGAGATCATAATCTTTTAACTTGGATGTCATAATATTTTAACTAAGATATCGTAAGTTCAAATATTATATTTCAAAATATTATTTTCTCCTGATCTTTTTATCACAATCTAACAATCTTATTCAAGCCAATGCACGATTGAAAAGTCCTATAACAGAAAACAAAAGTCTTCATTTTTTGTTTTGTACCGACTTATTCATGTTTCAAAGTTTTTGATACTAAAATTTTTTCAGAAGTATTTTATTACAATGTGGGTGTCATATATCAACAATAAATACTTAAACACTTCTATTATGCAAGATTAAAATATCCAGTTTATAATTTTGTACAGGGATGTTGTAGTTTTTTAACTAAGGTGTCATAATCTTTAAACTAGGATATCATAATCCTATTTCAGCATATATTTGTGATCCTTTAGCATCTGTAGCATGTTATGACATCTTAGGAGTCATAACTTAGTTCATAAGTGATAGGTTTTCCTGGTAGAAGGGATTAATATATTTAGTTTTATGTTTTATGATCGGGTGTCATAATCTTTTAACTTGGATGTCATAATTTATGAACTAGGGTGTCATAAATTCAAATATACTTTTTTAGAAATATTTGGTTCTATGCCCATATTATAACACTGTCGTGTCATATTTTATCCAATGCATAATACAATATTTATTATGCTATAGATAAAATGTCATCTAAAACTATGGATATCAATGTTTATGATTTTTTTACAGGTATTTCTATGTATGGCATTAAAATTAGAAATCTAAAAAAAATCGAACATGATCACTTAGATAAGGTTGCTGATGTTGTTCACAAGAATGCACCTTCTATCATCCTGAATGCAAAAAACGAGTCTGTTGATCCTGAATTGGAATGGAGTTCAATTCTGCAAATGATATATATAATTTCTATAATGGATATGCAAGGAGAGTAAGTTTTGGAATCATAACAGTGTGTAGTAGGTCTACAACAACAAAGAAATATGCTTCAAACACCTAACATATTAGAGGCAAGAAAAATCTAGAAAAATTGATAACTCCATGAAGCCTGGGGACACTAGCAAAATTAATTGTAAGGCTTCGATAAAAGCAAGACTAAATTCTAAAAATTGTAAATGGATATTGGATGATATTTTTCTAGAATATAGCTATGAGTTATCCATATTATCAGCTGGTTATCTATGGTTTCATAAGAGGATTAGCATACTAGAAAAGTCAAAGATTAGCAATTTACATGTCGTGAATATTTCCATAACTCAAGTATACTCTTCCATGAGTAGAAGGAAAGGGGGTAGAAGATAATTAGATTCTATAGAGAAGGATGCTCATAATTTTATCTACCGGGAATATCAGAGTCGGTTGAAAGAAGGAGATGCACAGTCAATGGTAATCCATTTCACACAAATATAAGTAAAAAATCCAAATTTTTTTTATACTTTGGACGTGAATGATAATGGACAGCTCAGGTCTATCTTCTAGATCTATTATAGGTCAAGATTGGCAAGCACTTACTTTAATAATGTACTGATCTTTGACTCAATCTATTTGACAAATGCATATCAAATACCTTTTTGTCCATTTATCGAAGTCAACCATCATGGACAGTCCACATTGCTTGGTTGCGCATTGTTATTAGATGAGATGACTGAGACATTTAAATGAGTATTCCAATCATAGCTGAATGTAAATGATGGTCAACCACCTAATGCCATCATAACTGATCAAGATAACGCAATCAAGACTGTTATTAAGGATGTTTTTTCCAATGAATGACATAGATTTTGTTTTTGACATATATTAAAGAAGATTTCTAAAAAGATTGGTCATGTTTGAACTGTAAATCCAAAATTTATGGTTGAGTTTAAAGAGACAATATATAATTCAGTTATCATAGTATCTTTCAAGAAAAGGTAGGCACATTTAATGAAGAAATATGAAGAATACAAGGCTATAGATTGGTTAAATGATATTTATTAATGTCGAGATAAATGGATTCCAGTTTATCTTAAGAATATATTTTTTACAGGTTTGTAAGTCATTATGATTGATTAATGTTAATGTTTGTAAATTTTTAATAAACTTTATATATTTAATACTTTTTTTAATAATTATGAATAGGGATGTCAACTTCATAAAAGAGCAAAAGCATCAATCACTTCTTTGATGGATTTATAAATTCGAAGACTACACTCAAGAAATTTATCGATAAGTACGAAGATGCCTTGGAGAAAAGATATGAAGCAGAAAATGAGGAAGATAATAAAATATTGTAGACAAATGCTTTCCTAAAGACATCCTCTCTTTTTGAGAGGCAAGCAGCATGAAAATATAAAAGGCGTATATTCAAAAATATTTAGAATAAGATCCTTGAAATGGCTGCATCAAATGCTAAATTAGTTAAAGAAGTTGACAACTGTGATATATATTCTATTAAATCATTTGAAAGAATTGAAGTTGATGGAATGAAGAAGAAGATTATAAAAAATTATATGATTTTATATGACAAAATTTTGGAGGATGTTCAATGCCACTACGGATCCTTTCAGTATAAGGGTTACCTGTGTAGGCATGCCTTATTGGTTCTTCATCAAAATGATATATTTCTATCCCGAATAAGTACTTCTTGAATAGATGGTGCAAGGACATGAAATACCAATTCGACAATTTTGAATGCAATACTCAGCTTTGTGATAAAAATACATGAAAAATACGGTACACAGTCGAAGAATTATTTAAATTTAGATGTCTTATTTTATGTTTACATAAATCTATCATATGTCATAAAATCTTAATATAAATATTATATTTTATTGATCATAGATATGCTTTGATGAGTCATCGGATAATGAAGCTTGCAAAGATAGCCTTCATATCTAAAGATGTATTTAATTTAGTGATGGAAGATCTTACACCATTATTCATAAGAGCTGTAGATGCTAACTGTGCAGCTAAGCAAAGTACATAACTTCTAATCCAAGATCATGAACAAGTTACTACGAAAGGCGTTCAAGATATAATAGAATTAAGAGTGGAGTTGAGAAAAAGTCAAAGAAATCAAGAAAAAATATGGATAAGACTTCCGTTGATATTCTTGTGCAAAATGAAAGAAGAGCTAGTACAAGCAAGAGGCAGACTTTCTATAATGTAGTGAAAGTACCTGAACAAGTAATTGAACCCACTATACCATCTTCCGATCTTTTTTTAGACGAATTTGGTGCTTATGTATGCAGTCAACTAACATAGGAGAGGATATGAAATACTAAATTTTTGTTCAATCTTGTGTATATTTATATTATCCAAAAAAACTTAAAATAGGATGCATTGGATATGTGATTGAATATGTTTATTTCAAATATAAATTTTAGGACTAATTTATGTGCCTAAAGACTAAAATAGAGATGATAGAATTATGACACCCCTTGATATAATGGATGACATCCGATCACAAAATTAGAATATCCCAGCATAAAACAAGAAAATGAAGGAAATAACTGCTCCTAACAGGACTTTTCATCATCTATGTTATGAATAATGACTCCCAAAAATTGCCACGGATACTAGAAGATTACTCAAATTGACTGAAACAGTAATACGAGTTCTAGTTTAAAAACTACGACATCCTAGTTAAAAAATTATGACACCCATGCATAAAATATAAAATAAAACTTTCTAACCCCTTTTACCTGTAATACATGTCATCCATGGCTTGTTTATGACTCCCAAAATATAAAAAAATACCACGAATGCTATAAAATTAATCAAATAATCCAAAATAGTATTATGATACCCAAGTTCAAAAACTACGATACCTTAGTTAAAAAACTACGATACCCATGTAAAACATATAAAATCAAAGTTTCTAACCCCTTGTACATGTAATACATGTCATTCGTTGCTTGAATAATGACTTCCAAAGTATCAAAAATTATCACGAATGCTAAAAAATTACTCAAATTGGTCGAAACAGTAATACGACATCCCAGTTTAAAAACTACAACATCCTAGTTAAAAAACTATGATATCCATGAACAAAATATAAAATAAAGCTTTCTAACCCCTTTTACTTGTAATACATATCATCCATGGCTTAGTTTATGACTCACAGAGTATCATAAATTGCTATGGATGCTATAAGATTAATCAAATAATCCAAAATAGTATTACGATATCCTAGTTTAAAAAATATGGCATCCTAGTTAAAAAACTATGACACCCATGTAGAAAATATAAAATCAAAGTTTCTAACTTTTTATACCTATAATACATGTCATCCATTTCTTGAATAATGACTTCCAAAGTATCAAAAATTATCACGAATACTAAAAAATTACTTAAATTAGTCGAAACAGTATTACGACATCTCAATTTAAAAACTACGACATTCTAGTTTAAAAACTATGATATCCTAGTTAAAAAAACTATGATACCAATGCATAAAATATAAAATAAAATTTTCTAATCCCTTTTACCTGTAATACCTATCATTCATGGCTTGGTTTATGACTTTCAGAGTATAAAAAATATCACATATACTATAAGATTAATCAAATAACCCGAAATAGTATTACAACATCTAAGTTCAAAAACTATGACATCCTACTTTAAAAACTATGATACCCATGTAGAAAATATAAAATCAAAGTTTTTAACCCCTTATACCTATAATACATATCATCTGTTACTTGGTTTATGACTCTTAAAATGTCAAAAATTATCACGGATGCTAGAATATTACTCAAATTGATCGAAACAGTATTACGATATCCTAGTTTAAAAACTATGATACTCTTGTTAAAAAACTATGACACCCTTATAGAAAATATAAAATCAAAGTTTCTAACTTTCTCTGCCTGTAATACATGTCACTTGTGGTCTGAATTAAAACTCTTACAATATTATTATAAACCTCTAAGAAACAAAGTTTAAGTAAATATTGAAATATAATTATGATATCCTAGATCTATAGTTATGATATTCCAATTAGAAAACTATGACATCTTGTCAAGAAACATAATATTCATTTATAACATTATCACATCAATAAAGAAATTTAATATTCTGAAAGTAAATATAACATTTAAAATATAAAAACTTAATGTAATGAGAAAATAATATTTATAACATTACTATTTAAATGAATTACATAATTTTTCTTTTAGAATGATGCTTAAAATAATATCAATTGACTTACAAATTTCTATAACATATTACAAAAGTGCATGAATTGAAGAAAATAAGTACATTAAAAAAGTTTGCTTTTATATGCTAAATTTTAACAGCACTATCAATCTTCTAATTAAGGCTCTCTCAATAATTTTGCTACTAACTGGCACCGGTAGACACTGATTCTTCTTCTATCAAATTCCAACAATCAAGCTTATCCCTATGAGTAAGGAATTTCATATATTTCAAGCAATACAATCCGCAATCTAGTGATCCTACATGTTGAAAAGGGTATTCAGCAATTTCTAGCATAGACCAATTCTTTATCTCTCCATTGTCACAGAATATATGAAACATTGGTCTGAGTATATTGTGCCACTTCCTTGCATTCATTTTGTACCTGGAATTGTGTTTTATGAAATTCAGATGTATCAATACCTTTCTTTGCATGTCAACTGCAATCAGGTGCTAATGCGAATTATCAAAGTTGATGATGGTAAATAAAAATCAAAATTCCTTCTTATCTTGATCACTAACTTCATCAAATATCATAGTCCCGGCCATTCTAACAAGTTCTTGAAATGATGATACTAATGTCAGACACATACTGAAGGTTTTTACAGGTGTAATGATGTACTTATGATATCTATCCGGATGCTCTATCTAGTTATTTCTAATAAACTCCTGCTCGGCATCAATGATCTAGCAATGCAATATAAACTGATTAATTAAAAGTAACATTATTTCATACAATTCTAAAAATCAATATAAGAATTATTAAAAAATATATTATAATATACATAAATAATAATAATAAAATAAAATAATATTCCATTACTTACATCATCAACTATCATGTCATTGTAAAGGAGATCGAAAATATTTCTCCTTATGATATTGCCTCTAAATTTATTGGTATAGATGACCTCTCTAAAATTAATAAACATAAAGAATATTATACATTTTGGACCATAAAATAGCATATATAATAGAAAAAAAGATATCACTTACGAGTTGATCTTTTCTTTCAAAAAAAAATTGATCAAATTTTCATCATCTTCAAATTATAGATTTAAATTTAATTTATCAAATTGAGATGTGCCCACTATTTTTATCTTTTTTTGGGTTGGCCTATTTTTAAAAGATGAATCTACTGTCATTTGTGAGGTCTTCCGCAGCCTAGATTGATTTTTCACCCTCTTGATAAGTAAAGGAATCAGAGATTTTTCTTTGTCCCCCTCAGCATCCTCAATCACTGGGTGTCCTTCAATTTTCTCTATCCTATATTCAACTTCAGTCACAAGGATGTCATAAACTTTTTTTACCATCCTATGTTGATCTTGCCCCATTACTTCCATCTCCTCCTCTATATCATCTCTCTCTGCCCCTTTGTGCTCTTCTTTATTAGCATTGCTATCTTTTTTAAGCAATGAACTGAGGAAGGTTTCAATTATGGCAAGCTTCTTCTTTATATCTTCTATTTCATTCTTCAACTGTGCACAGCTTGCACAGCTATTTTCGAGTTCCCATGATGCTACTGTTTTTTTAGTGATAAGCCATCATTCCGTTATCATAGACTCAATAGCTTCTTCCAACTGCAAGCCAAGAACAATAATAAATTAACTTTATATTAATGATAATAATTTTTTGTTCATTATGTTATATGATATAATGGATTATCTTACCAACTCATGAGGCTGCATATTGGCAAGCTGAACATTCTATATCTTCAACTGGCTATCATACCACTTCAACAACCTAGATAGCTTATTAGGATGTAATGGGGTTCTTAATGTACTATGCTTGAAGAACCAAACCTGTACATAATAATCATGTACTTTAAAGATATGAAAGATTTAAAATAAATGTAATTATATTTTTGCTACAAATTAATGATCCTTACCACCAGAACAGCTGAACATCCAAACAGGATTGGCTACCTCCTATCCTTGTCACTTCTCTTAGATTGAACTGGCTCCATAGATCTCAAGCAAGCAGCCATATCTAGGAGAGCCATAATAGTCAACTCCTTTATTACAGAAGCCCAGTCAATTTGTCTTAGCTAAGATAAATCATCCAAGTAAATGATGATATATCTTGGACAAGCTTGATTTGACTTTGAAGATAAAAACAGTCCAAACATATATGCAATTCAAAGTCTTATGGTATAGCTTGATTTGACTTTGAAGATAAAAACAGTCCAAATATATATGCAATTCAAAGTCTTATGGTATCCTCAATATCCTCTTGTATATTTGATGAATGAAATTGCGCTATCAACTTCTCTAGCCCCTTATTTTGAAGATTTAATTTTCTACCAAATATTCAGAATAACCTGCTCTTTTTATCTTGGCCTTCCATTGCAATCTTGTTTACATGGCATGGCAGATCCAAAATCAGGACCACGTCTTCAATGCTGAATGTAAGTACCTTGTCATAAAAAATAAACTCATCACCTTCCTTGTAACATCTAATAATATCAGCTAGAAGTACCCCGTCGACTACGAACGGCTACATGTCAACAAAGGCACCAAATGAAGTCTTCTGGATGATTTCTAAATGAAGACAAGAAAAATCCACCTTCCATACTTTTTCAATGTGCACTATTGGCTTGTAACAGTTTTTAAATAATTACGAAACCTTCATACTAAGCAGTCGAATAATTGCAAGATCACCTGAAACATAAGTAAAAAATAAATGTAAGTTATGAAATAATAAATTTTAACTAACTATTATAAAAAATATAAGCCATCCCAGCTTAAATATGTATATGGTGTCATAATATTTGAAGTAGAATGTCATGAATCATGAACTAGGATATCACAATCATGTTTCGGACTTAATTATACTTAATTCTTTTCATACTGGCTTGTTATGACATGGGAGTATCATCATGAGATTCTAAGAGTTTTAATTCAGATCACATGTGATGTTGAGTCTCAGGTGGTGCATTCATGGCTAGTCGGGTCAATGTACATGAGTTGATCTGGTCTATCATGATTTTTCATGATGTGTCTAGGGCTAGGGTTGAGTCCGGTATGAGTCCTAGGTGTTTAGGCTCAGTTTTGGTCTTTCTGGGTCTTTGAATCGGCTCTTCTATTGTAATAGTCGACTATGTTGGTTGGCACGTCTCAGAACAGATGATTGTGGACTGGACGGGTCGGCTCGGATGGATTCGGGTCGACTCGGATGCACAGACAGGAAATCTATTATCTGGGAGAGTCGGCTCGGATGGATTCGAGTCGACTCGGATGCACAGACAGAAAATCGATTGTCTGAAAGAGTCGGCTCGGATGTATTAGAGTCGGCTCGGATGAATTTGAGTCGGCTCGGATATATTAGAGTCAGCTTGGATGAACAGTTAGAAAATTTGTTCTGGACAAGTTGGCTCGAATATTTTTGAGTCGGCTCAGATGACAGGTGAACTGTTTTGAACGGTGCCAGCTAGGAGAGTTTTTTGGGATCTCGGGCACGTGTGACTGAGGTATATATATTGTATTCTCGTAAGAGGATGTGAGGTGTGGTGTAACGAACTTCTTGGAAGTGGAAATCCCTTTTTCCCGTGAAAACTCCTCTGTTCTTCTTTTTCTTTCCCCTTCTCCCGTTCTGTTGTTCTTGATCTTCATAGACCTAAATCCTACCGTAATCTTCAATGAAGATTGCTGGCAGATGGTCATCCACAACCTGATGATATGCTTCCGCAATTACTTTGTTGATCAGGGTGTTTGTTCTTGATCGGGAACAAGGCTGTTCTAGAAGATTTGGTTCATGAAATCTAGTTGGGTTTGGAATCAAATTCTCTACATTTGGTATCAGAGCAAGGTTTGTGAAAGAAAGATCTCAAGATCAGAGGGTTGGAAGTAAGGCTTCTTGCAGGTACAGTTTTTCATATCTCTTGAATTCTTGATTGTGGTAATGGCATCAAGTGGATTCAAAGTAGATTTTGAGAAGTACGATAGCAAGGAAAACTTCACCCTATGACAGCAAAGGGTTAAAGATTTGCTGGTTCAACAAGGAATCTACAAGGTCTTGGTGAAAGAAAGATCGAAAAAGATTAGTGTTGAAGAATGAGAAGAGTTAGAAGAGATTGCTTTCAGCACCATAAGGATGTGTTTAGCTGATCAGGTTGTACCTGAGGTGTGTTCAGAGACTACTGCAAAAGGTCTTTGGAGAAGACTGGAGAATACATACATGGGAAAGAACATGACGAACAAGCTATGGCTAAAGAAGCAACTGTATAGCTTGAGAATGCCTGAAGGAGGAGATCTTGTTGCACACATTCAGAGGTTCAATCAGGTTTGTTCTGAGGTGATGAGTCTGGATGTAAAGATTGATGAAGAAAATTGGGCATTGTTGCTGCTGTGTTCACTCCCTGGATCGTATGATGGTCTCATAACAACTTTAGTTTATGGGAAGGAACTCTAAACTATGAAGAGGTTGTTGGTGTGCTCAAATCCAATAAGCAAAGAGAAAAGATCTGCAAAGATAATCCTAACTCAGAGGTTCTTGCTGTAAATGAGAGGCGAGGAAGATCTAAGGAAAGAGCTAGGGGAAAGTCCAAGAGCAGATCTCAGTCTTGGAACCACAAGAATGTGAAATACTACAAGTGTCGTCAGCTTAGACATATCATGAAGAATTGTCCTCTTTGGAAGACAGAAAAGCGAAGTGCTAACACTAGCGGTGTAAATGCTTTGGAAAGCAATGGAGGAGTACTAATTGTATCAGATGGATCAGTGGATTGGGAGAATACCTGGATTCTGGATTCTACATGCTCATACCACTATACCTCACATCGGGATTGGTTTTACACCTATGATAGGTCAGATGGAGGTAGTGTAAGTCTTGGTGATGATCACCCTTGTATGGTAGCTGGAGTAGGCACTATTAGGGTAAGGATGTATGATGGAGTGATAAGGACTCTATCTAATGTCAAACATGTACCAGAATTGAAAAAGAATTTGATTTCTTTGGGCTACTTGGAATAGCAGGGATATGCTTTTAGTTGCCAATCTGGTAGTGGATGTTTGAGAATTACTAAGGGAGCTTTGGTGGTAATGAGAGGAAGAAGACTGAGCAATAATCTATATAGGATGGAAGGCTCAGTGATAAGTGATAGTGCTGAAGTGCTTGCAGCGGCACAGGAGGAACAGTTGAAATATAAATTATGGCACTATCGAATGGGTCATATGAGTGACCGAGGGCTCACGGAGTTAAGCAGAAGAGGGAACATCCCAGCTTTGAAAAAGGATGGAAATGACCTGTGTGAGCCGTGCATCTTTGGTAAATAGCATAAAGTTAAATTTGCTATTTGTACCAAGCCAAGTGAAGGAGTGCTGGATTTGGTGCACTCGGATGTATGGGGACCAGGACCTGTTTTATCCAGAGGTGGAGCAAGGTATTTTGTTACCTTTATTGATGACTTCTCTAGGAAACTGTGGGTGTATTTGATAAGGAAAAAATTATATGTATTTGCCCGGTTTAAAACTTGGAGAGATGAGGTAGAGAAGGAGGCAGAAAGACATGTAAAGTGCCTTCGAATTGATAATGGTGGGGAGTACTCTAGTACAGAGTTTAGAAGTTACTGTGAGAAAAATTGTATCAAACGCCATTACACAGTAAGAATGACCCCACAGCAGAATGGTGTCACGGAAAGGTTGAACCGGATACTATTGGAGAGGGCAAGGAGTATGAGGCTGCAGTCATCACTGCCGAAAATTTTTTGGGGTGATGCTATTACTCAGGCATGTTTTCTCATAAACAGGTCCCCTCACTTCAAGTTGGATGGTGGACTTCCAGAAGAAGCTTGGAGTGGGAAGAAGGTGGAGCTTGGCCACCTGAAAGTTTTTGGTTGCCCAGCTTATGTTCATGTGGAGGCAACTGAAAGAAGCAAGCTAGATCCTAAGTCAAAGAAGATGATCTTTATAGGGTATCCATAAGGAGTCAAAGGTTACCTACTGTGGGATTCACAGTCTCAAAAGGCTGTGATCAGTAGAGATATTATTTTTGATGAGAGGAGCATCTTGGTGAAACCGGGGACTGCAACAGGAAATACAGTCAATAAGATGAACAGCAGTGAGAGCCCGTCATAGGTGGAGGATAAGTCTTCAACATCAGCTGGTAATGGAGTTTCAGTTGAGATGGAGTTGGACAGGAAAGATTCTCCAGGGGTGAAGGAAAGGCAAAAAGAATCAGCTGTTCAAAGGGAAGTGCTGGAGGAGCCACAGACAGTAGACTTGCAGGACAGTGCAAGGGGAGTGGCATTGCATAAGCCTCAACGCATAATCCGGAAGTCGGTTAGATATGGCATGGATGAAGCAATTTCATATGCTCTTATATTCGTAAATGGAGATCCAGAAAGTTTTGTAGAGGCCATGGAAAGTCCTGATAAAGAGTCATGGATGCAAGGCATGATGGAAGAGATGGAATCTCTCAGGAGGAATCAGACATGGCAGTTGGTGAATCTACCTAGAGATGCTCATGCTATTGGCTCCAAATGGGTGTTCACTAAGAAATCATTACCTTCAGAGCAAGGTGGAGTAAGATACAAGGCAAGATTGATAGCAAAGGGAAACTCACAAAGGGAAGGAGTAGACTATACAGAAGTGTTTTCTCCTGTACTATGCCATACTTCAATTCGGGTGTTGTTGTCTTTGGTGGCAAAACATAATTTGGAATTGGAGCAGATGGATGTGAAGACAGCCTTTCTACATGGAAGACTAGAAGAAAAAATCTATATGAAGCAACCTGATGGCTTCATTGAGATTGGACAGGAGAACAAGGTATGTTTACTTCAGAGGTCATTGTATGGATTGAAACAACCACCTTGTCAGTGGTATCACAGATTTGATACATTTATCTTGAGCCTTGGATTTCTTAGATGTGTACATGATCATTGTGTCTATGTGAAGGATGTGGATACTAAGGATGCTTTGTATTTAGTACTGTATGTGGATGATATGTTGATAGTCAGCAGAAGTATGACAGTTGTGAAAGGGCTGAAGAGAGCATTATCTCAGGAATTTGAGATGAAGGACTTGGGATCAGCTCAGAAAATCCTTGGAATGGAGATTTGCAGAGATAAGTGCAAAGGAATACTCCATTATCACAAGGTGGGTATATTAAAAAGGTATTCGAGAGATTTGGGATGGATAAGGCCAAACCTGTGGAAACACCATTACCAGGGCATTTTTCTCTCTCGAAAAAGTAGTGCCCCCAATCAGAGGAGGAGAGAGAGTATATAAAAAGAGTTCCATATGCCAATGCATTGGGCAGTTTGATGTATGCTATGGTTTGTTGCAGGCCGAACATAGCATATGCTGTAAGCCAGGTGAGCAAGTACATGGCTAATCCTGGGAAGGAACACTGGAAGGTATTGAAGTGGATTTTGAGATATCTGCAAGGGACTTAAAGACATGGACTGGTAGTTGGTGGGCAGCTTGAAGGACATGGATGGAACTTCATAGAATCATGTGAGGATTCAGGTCCTTTGGAAGGGTTTGTTGATGCAAGCTATGTAGATGATCTTGGAGATCAACCCTTCAATCTATTACTGCTTTGTCTACAACAGAAGCTGAGTATATAGGGATTATTGAAGCTGCAAAAGAAGCACTATGGCTGAGAAGGCTTGTGTCTAAAATAGGGGTGAAACAGTGTATGGTGGTCCTGCACAGTGACAGCCAGAGTGCCATATACTTGACACAGAACCCAGTCTATCATGCTAGGACCAAGCATATAGATGTGAGGTACCACAGAGTCAGAGAGCTAGTGGAGGAAGGAGAAGTGGCGCTGGTGAAGGTTCATACAACGGAGAACCAGGCGGATGCACTTACGAAGGCTCTACCAAGGGATAGCTTCTACTCTTATATGTGGTTAATGGGTTTGAGGAGTCTAGCATATATAGCCTTGAAGCACCAAGGTGGAGATTATTGAGTCTCAGGTGGTGCATTCATGGCTAGTCGGGTCAATGTACATGAGTTGATCTGGTCTATCATGGTTTTCCATGATATGTCTAGGGCTAAGGTTGAATCCGGTATGAGTCCTAAGTGTTTAGGCTCAGTTTTGGTCTTTCTGGGTCTTTGAGTCGGCTCTTCTGTTGTAAGAGTCGACACTGTTGGTTGGCACATCTCAGAACAGGTGATTGTAAACTGGATGGGTTGGCTCGGATGCATAGATAGGAAATCTATTATCTAGAAGAGTCAGCTCGGATGGATTCGAGTTGACTCGGATGCACAGACAGGAAATCTGTTATCTGGAAGAGTCGGCTCGGATGTATTAGAGTCGGCTCGGATGAATTCAAGTCAGCTCGGATATATTAGAGTCAGCTCGGATGAACAGTCAGAAAATTTGTTCTAGACGAGTCGGCTCGAATGTTTTTGAGTCGACTCGAATGTTTTTGAGTCGGCTCGGATGACAGGTGAACTGTTTTGAACAGTGTCAGCTGGGGAAGTTTTTTGGGATCTCGGGCACGTGTGACCGAGGTATATATATTGTATTCTCATAAGAGGATGTGGGGTGTGGTGTAACGAACTTCTTGGAAGTGGAAATCCCTTTCTTCCATGAAAACTCCTCTGTTCTTCTTCTTATTTCCTCTTCTCCCGTTCTTGTTGTTCTTGATCTTCATAGACCTGAATCCTACCGTGATCTTCAATGAAGATTGCTGGCAGATGGTCATCCACAACCTGGTGATACGCTTCCGCAATTACTTTATTGATCAGGGTGTTCGTTCTTGATTGGGAACAAGGCTGTTCTAGAAGATTTGGTTCACGAAATCTAGTTGGGTTTGAAATCAAATTCTCTACATGTGACACGTATTACAGGCAAAAGATGTTAGAAACTTTTTTTTTACACTTTATGCAAGGGTATCATAGTTTTTTAACTAGAGTATCATAGTTTTAATACTGGGATGTTGTTGTTTGTTAACTAGGATGTCGTAATTTTACATGTATTGCAGGTAGAATGGGTTAAAAGGTTTTATTTTACATTTTGTGCATGGATGTCGTAATTTTTTAACTAGGGTATCGTAATTTTTAAACTGAAATATCGTAATACTATTTCGAGCTATTTAATTAATCTTATAGCATCCGTGATAATTTTTGATACTCTGAGAGTCATAAACCAAGCCACAAATGACATGTATTACAGGTAGAAGATGTTAGAAACTTTTATTTTATATTTTCTACATGGATGCTTTAGTTTATTAACTAGGATGTCATAGTTTTTCAAATGGGGTGTCATAATACTGTTTCGGCCTATTTGAGTAATCGTCTAGCATCCATGGCATTTTCTGACACTCCGAGAATCATAAACCAAGTCATGGATGATATGTATTACAGGTAAAAGGAGTTAGAAATTTTTATTTTATATTTTATGCATGGATGTCGTAATTTTTTAACTAGGGTATCGTAGTTTTTAAACTGGAGTGTCATAATACTATTTCGGGCAATTTGATTAATTTTATAGCATCCGTGATAATTTATAATACTCTGGAAGTCATAAACCAAGCCATGGATGATATGTATAGGTAGAAGGGGTTAGAAAGTTTTATTTTATATTTTCTGTATGGGTATCGTACTTTTTTAACTAAGGTGTCATAGTTTTTAAACTAGGATGTCGTAATACTGTTTTGGCCTATTTGAGTAATCTTTTAGCATCCGTGACATTTTATGACACTCTAAGAGCTATAAACCAAGCCATAGATGATATGTATTATAGGTAGAAGGGATTAGAGATTTTTATTTTATATTTTGTGCATGGGTATCATAGTTTTTTAACTAGGATATTGTAGCTTTTAAACTGGAATGTCGTAATATTATTTCAGGCTATTTGATTAATCTTATAGCATCCGTGATAATTTAAGACATTGTGTAAGTCATAAACTAAGCTACAGATGACATGTATTATAAGTAGAAGGGGTTAAAAAGTTTTATTTTATATTTTGTGCATGGGTGTCAGTTTTTTAACTAGGATGTCGTAACTTTTAAACTAGGATGCCGTAATATTGTTTCAAGTTATTTGAACATCCATGACAATTTATGATACTCTGGGAGTCATAAACCAAGCCATGAATAGCATGTATTATCGGTAGAAGGGGTTAAAAAGTTTTATTTTATATTTTGTGCATGGGCATCATAGTTTTTTAACTAGGATGCCGTAGCTTTTAAACTGGAGTATCGTAATACTATTTCGGACTATTTGATTAATCTTCTAGCATCCATGATAATTTATGATACTCTGAGAGTCATAAACCAAACCACGGATGACATATATTACAGGTAGAAGAGATTAGAAAGTTTTATTTTATATTTTGTGGATGTCATAGTTTTTTAACTAGGATATCGTAGTTTTTAAACTGAAATACCGTAATACTGTTTTGAGCTATTTAATTAATCTTATAGCATCCGTGGTAATTTTTGACATTCTGGAAGTCATAAACCAAGCCACATATGACATGTATTATAGGTAAAAGGGATTATAAACTTTTATTTTACATTTTATCCATAGGTGTCGTAGTTATTTAACTAGGGTGTCATAGTTTTTGAACTTGAATGTCATAAATTATGAACTATGATGTCATGAAACTGTACATTATGTCATAATTTTATACTATAAAAATTTAATATTTTTAAAAATATACGTGACATCTCTTTATAGACATAAATTTTAAATATAAATATTTATATTAAAATATATAATTTTCATATCTATTTCTGGTTCTATAACTTCTTTTGGGAGGAAACTTAAAGGAATGACATCCTCTCTTGAATAAACAAGTGTAGTACTTCCTCCATCTGCATTTCATTCTTATTGTGCTTTCGTGTTTGCCATCCACGTTGAAATACGAAACCATTTTTTTCATTGACTCAAGATTTCGAAAGCATATTTTTCGTGGTATGCTCGAGAACTTCTAGCTCACCAGTGACTACTCGACCATCAAAGAGAAGAGAAAAATTATAAAAATGAAGAACATTTTGGAAGTGTTAGCTAATCCCTTCTTTTTTTCCGTTTGCAGAAGAAGAAGAAATGCTTCCAGCTCACCAGAGATTGCTCGACCACCAAAGAAAAAAAAATAAAAAATGAAGGAAAAACTGAGAATTTCACTATGATCTTAGTAGGTAGGCAAAAACAATGGAAAGAACTCTGGAATGTCCCTTTGGTCCGAGATTTTTTTTTCCGTTTGCAGAAGGAAAAACACTTCCAGCTCAAAAACATGTATCTTCCAAAAAATATGAAGAAAAAAAAATTATTTTTCATGTTTGAAATGACCGCAGACACGGCGATGCTCAAATTACGTAATCCCAATGATACGGACTCCTGCCCTATCTCGTCAAGCCATGTAGGATCGACATAGACCAATAAGAAACATCGATATTGGCCAAACTGGATTTCCTGCAGTGCACACGTGCACAAAGACTTACTCTCTCACATATTTAAGATTACCACCAACACTCCTTCAATATTGATTTCAAGTGCTATAGAGCTGCAATCGATCAAATAATATGCCTATTTATTACTGATAATCCAATTTTATTCCAGGCCCTACATATTATATATTGCAAGTTAAATAAGATTTGCGATTCAAGTAATGAAAGCTAGACTGAAGCTTGAGCATGATTATTGGATGAAATTTGAGTTCTAGAAGGGCATTTAGATGAGATAGGGACTTTAACCAAAAACTAGCGGAGGGGTAAGAGATTTGTAACATCAGAATACAGCCAAGAACAAAACCCCTGCCCTATCCAACAGAACACAAACCATGCATCCGTGACTACAGCCGGTTGCAGGATTTGTTTTAATGGCTTTACCAAGTTATATTCGCATGGGTGTATCATTGTTAAAAACCCAAGGTTAATTTCCTTGGCACACACACCGTTACAATAAAGTACATTTTCATCATTTTGAGCTCGGTCCAGAAGACGTGGACCCATCCAGACCCAATAAGCTGAACTAGCTTGAACAGACCCGGTCCAGCATTAACAAAAAAGACCCAATCAAACCGAGCCCAGCTATATGTAGCAACCGGACCAAGCCGCACTGAATGGCACTTCCTAGCATTAACCTCACCAGGATCCAGCCAGCAAAACTATGATTTCCAACAATTTAGCATCACCATTCTGTTTCCAGGATCAATTACCAGATGGCCTTGTGCCCGTGATGGACGTCAACACAATGATACAGTGGCAAAGGGACAGAAAATATCATGAACAGTATGATACAGATCTAACCGCGTTTAAGGAGGATTATGGAGAGTTTGTTATCAAGAGATTATAACGAAAGCAACAGAGGAGAGGGCTATGAAGTGGACGACTACAGGAGGAGAAAGATGTAACTTATTACACCGGTACCATAATTCTTGTAGCCATGGAAAGGATAATATTCCGTCAATGAAATCTTTTTTTAACCTTCTCTACCCAAAGGAAAAAACAAGAACTTGTTTTACTTTTTTTCTTATATGACTAATAGAACATTTTGTTCAATGATGTTTCCCCGAAAAAACAGTGCAGTAACGGAATTGGCAACTCCTAGCTAGTTTGGAGCCTTTTTTTTTTTTTTTTTTCAGGTTAATGGCGCAAATATGCCTTTCTTGGAATTCAACAACTGTGTACAAAACGTATAGTTGCAGCATAATTTTACAATTCGCTACCTGTTATAGAGAAAATCTCTGGGGTTCTGCTCCGTTGGACATATCAAATTTCTCTACAAATATAACCTCCAAGGAATTATGGGAGGCATTTCATCCTCTGCAAGATAGAGGGGAACAAAGATATCAACCAGTAATGGAGTATATCTATACAGCATTCAGTGAAGCCTCTTAACTCACCTGTCTTTCAATTTCAATTGCAGCTTCAGAAAGCCTTCTCTTCAGAACAGACTTTTCTCTTTCGCAGTGCTCAACTCTGGAATCTGTATGCCAGAGGAATAAGACATTATTTTGGATAAATAAAATAAAAAGTTAAAAGAAGAGTCTAAACAATAAAAAAGTAAACATAAAAAGGAAAGTAAACAAGATAAAAGACCTCAATTTATATGATGAAAAGTAGAATGCATGTGCCATGCTTAAAAATGGGTAAAGTCAAACCGATAACCGGCCAGATTAAGCTTGGAGCAACCTAATCTTTTTAAACATGGTATCTTGATCTGGATACCTGAAATATATCCATTTGAAAAACTAAGCCAGGTCTGGATCATAAATTTTCCTACCTACCCATAGGCTAGTTGTATTTAAAATGGGTCAAACATAGCCCAATCTGACCCGGCCATGGTCGGCCTTATCCAAATCCACCCCAAAGACTTTCAAATCCCAAAACCCTTTATCACTAATTTTGGGTTTGTAGGTTGGGTATGAACACAATTCATTTATAAATGGATGTCTCAATTAAGGTTGACACACACTTTTCTAAATGGCACTGGGAGGATACCAACGCCTGTTTTTAGTTCTCTAAACTTGTTATTCATATTATTTCTGATTTTCCTTTTAAAAAGAACAGAAACTGTGCCTTTCATTTATCTTTTGTTGGACCTGTATATAGAACCAGTCCAATTTGTACTAGAATGAATTGGGTTAGGTTTGCATGATGTTTGACCTGGCCTGGCCAGAATAACCTGACCAGTCTAAAATAATTCCAAATCTAAAATCATGCATCAAAAGAAAATTGGGTTTGGATCCAGGTCACGCCATGCCCAGACCATTTGCAGGCTTCTGTCCTAGTAGACAAGTGCAAGTGATTTTCCTAAATCAAGTAACAAGAATAACTACGGATGCAAACAGTTGACAATGGCAGGAGTCTAAAGCAAAGTATAGAAAAAGATGAATAGCCGACAAGTAGGAAAAAGAAACGGGATCCATGAACGCTAATATGAGACAATGAAATGGAGGTGAAGGGTATGGACCTCAAATGAAGGCAAGCCCTTTTTGCCTAAAAATAGTTCATGGGGGCTACCAAAATGACTTTGCTGATAACAAAATGGAAAGTAAGAATTCTAATCAAAACCTCAGACAAGGATTTTAGTAGCCGCTGCCAATGGGCGAGCTGATCTCCTACCAGCCTGGCACATGCTATGGAATGATGTGTTGGCATACATGCTGCATCAAAGTGAAACTTGAAAAAAGGACTTGATACTAGTTTTAACTTTAAGGTTCTTTAAAAAAGAATTAACTGGTGCTAGCTATGCTAATCCCAGGCAGGTTGCTCATACTGGCCAGGTATGAGCAGCACCAGAAATCTTGACTACAGGAATAGGAAGATATCAATTCGAAGAAGTGGCTGGTTTTTCATAAAACCAGAGCTAACAACTGGTTCCTAGAATTTTGGCCAGTGGGTTAAATTGCATTATCCTGGAAGAGCTAGATTGAGAGGAAAGTCATGCAAGCACAGGTTACTGTTGTCTCCTCCAGAGGCTGCATAAAAACCCAATGGGAGTGCATGGTTGATGAACACCATGGTCATCACTCTTGACTGGAAAGTCAAAGGCCAATACAAAATCCTTTTCTACCCAAAAACCAGTGCTTCCAAGTACCCATCAAAGATAAATAGCATTTCAAGACTGGGAAAATCTAACTCATGCAAGCAAATAATTTCACCTTCAGAATGATTATAATCAGGACTGACCCAGACATACTGATTCACTAGAACAACACAAAATGGAACTTCATAAATAGTAGCATAGTCAATCATACATTAGTTTCATATAAAAACCCTAAAAGATGCAAGTAACATTAAACCATGAATAAAAATAAGATAATTTATCTGACTCATACCATAGTAGTATGTTGACAGTATGGTGATTCGCTCGGTTGGCTGAAAAAGGGGGAAAAGAGAAAAGATTCAATTTTCTGAAAGAGTAACACTGAATTGAGAAGTCTATACACAGGAAAATGCTGGTCAGACTCCATCATATGTGAATCTGTGTAACTTTGCTCATTTGGTGTTTCTCTGTACATCATTTGAGATGACTCCACTCATTAGGATGGTATTGGTGGGCATGGATGAGCGAGAATCACCATTGAGCAAAGGTACACAAGGGTCACATATTCTGGAACCCAGCTTTCGTTACACTAATATTCAATCTTCACTACTCATATATAGTCGACTTAAAACAAGAGGAAACAAAGGAGGCACAGTGTATGCCAAATGGCTTAAAAAATAATAAAATCAGTGCAGATAATACAGGAAAGGAATTACTTAGATACATCAAACTCATATTTAAGAAACTCATGGATTGAACAGAACCACATACCATCACAAAAATCCCTTCACGACGGGTAGGAAGCTCCTCCAGTTTTCTTAATGTATCATCACCTTTTGTAACCCTTCCAAAAATGGCATACTGAAGTTCATTGAATACGACAGTGGCATCACTATGCCAGTAATCAAATATTCACGCAGGAAGTTAGTTTCAACAGCCTAATGATGATATAGTACCTTGCCATCAAGATGAGGAGCATCACCTAGAAGGATCGAAAAAGAAGATGAGGCACTGTCTGGATCAGAGTACCTATACAGAAGAAAGATGAGTACTGGAACTGAACAAAATCTCATACATCAGTAAATGAAAAATACAACCAGAAAGATGCAAGTGCACAACAAAAAATACACACCTCCTTAAAAATAAAATAAAGGTCCAATTTAATGCATCTAAAGGATATTGGAAATGTAATGTTTATTTGCACAAAGCAATAAGTTAAATAAATCCTCTGAATTTAGTCAGAAGAAGCAGGGAGAGCAAAAAATATATATTTTAGCGATTTAGCCAGTGCAATGATCATTGAACCCTCCCCCCCTCCCAAAAAAAAAAAAAAAAAAATCTTGGATGAATCAATGCACCAGTAAGTACAGAAAAGGCATTCCATTGGTGTCCACCACATAGTCAATGAGCTAACCCTTTTACTTCTTTGTAACTTCAATATCATGTGTTTCTTTGGTGACAACCAGTTGTATGCCAGATTTCTAAGGTCTGTAAATATGAGGCAAGATACTGAAAGTAATGGAATTAATGCAAAGATATTTACAGTGGCACATAGTCCCTGACCAATAACCATTACCCTTGAAATTGATAATCAAATTGCGGTTTTCAATTCCTAAAGGGATCTTTGAAATTAAAATATTCCAGAAATATTCATCCACCACCAGATACAGCAGATGCTGCAGTACCATCTTGTCATGTTGAAATATTTGCTAAGAATATTTACTTAATGGACTTCGATATGCATGTCATATAGGTGTTATTCTTAGAATCTAGTTTCCAATATAGACAAATTTATTCTCAAAGATCAATATGCTTAGAGATGAACAGAAGGTTCAGGATAACATAGCTTTCATGCAAGTAACCTTCAGCTATTCACTTCTCTGAAAACTACTGAATTTCAGTTTAAAGGATTATGGTTCAAATTCTAAGAGCACAGAAATGAATTTAATGTTATCAAACTGATAAAGCACTAAAACAAATTCGAGAACATGGTTGATTTCAAGATTGAAGAATGACAAAGGAGGCATTCATGGAAACTTGTCAGGTTGAAATGCCACATTGTATTCAAGAATTACCTCCCCATGGAAAGAATGCCTCTTACATGTTTGACACTACTAAATTCACCAACAATAGTTTTCTCAGCTTCCAACCTTTGTTCTTCATTCATTGGAGATGTTCTGCCACCAACAACATCGGCCACTTGTGCAACAAAACCCTCATCAACCTGCAGCCATTACCTGTCGATTTTAACCAAAATGGAATAAAGAAAAATAAATTATGACAAATGAACATGGTCATGATGAATACCCGGAAGAAGTGGTTCGTATTGTAGCACCCAAGCCTAACAAGTTTAAAGATATGCTCAACAGTTTTTGGGGCAACACGAGGAAAGAATCCAAACTCAATATCGCCATAAGATGTCTGCAAATTACATGATCAACATATTCTATTAACATGTCTATGCATCTTGCTTCAGGTATAGCACACATGAGACAAACTTTTGTACAATAAAAGCGGTAGTACAGAACACAAAAGCAAACCAGAACAAAAATTTGCAGAGATAAAAATGCTATACACATTATTGCTCACCAATCATGAAAACAATCAGTTCCCTAAGTGATTTTCCTCACTACACTATGCATCTTCTTTTAGCAACCCTCCCACCCCTATAATGGCAGCATCATTGGTAAAGTTGACAGTTATAACTATGGAGTTATGGTCACAGAAAATGCTGCATTAATAATACACTGCTTGTGACCCCTAATATATGGCAGTGCACATGTCAATAGTATACTAATAGAGAAGGTTGTCATTCTCATTGAAGCATAAGCTCAGCAGCGCACACACAAACAATGATGCTAATAAAACTTAACATATATTGATGATGATGACTCATGACAGCAGACCCACAATTAAGAGTGTTCAAAGAGGTAAAGTTGTAAGAAATCTCGGTCAACAGCATATGGCACAGAGTCATGTTTAAGTAACATTTGTTTTATTATTTGCTGTTCTTGGAACTCAAGCTGTAGTTGTTGATCATACGTAGTAGTTTATGCAGCTTTCAAATTTTGAACAAAATGATTCTAAAAAATTCAATCTCCCCCTAATTATGAAACAGAGTTCAGTAGATTGGAATCGACATTATCAGCCATGAAGTACTTATATCTTAAAGAAATTGATAAGTGAGGCAGGGTTTTCAGTGGTTAAGGATGATCAAGGCATAACCATCTTAGTTGGCCTGTGATGCTTTTTCCCCTCCATTTATTGAAAAAATGTTGTCTATCATCTCATCTTTCACTATTATTTGTGCACTTTTAATTTGATTTTCTGGGGATATTCCTATCTATATTCACTTTTGTTCATCACCAAAATACCTAGCTAGGAATATATCGATTCTCATATATTTTGTCCAGGAAAGGACATGCTTGCTTGGACCTAATTGCAAGAACTTTCTCTCTTAGGCGAATATCTCCTTCCTGCATCAATTTGCAAGTATTTTGATGCCTTCTCTTGCTTGCCACTAAAAACTACTGTAATGACTGAAATAATATCACCTTAACAAATCTCATATATGCTATAATTTTACACATATGCCATAATTTTATGCATATTTTATGATGCACACATGCTTCTAAGTGCTCCATGGAAGTATTATCACTTTAATTCAGATTACCAATCACTGTTTAAATCCAACTGAAATAATAAGAAAAAAAATAGAACTCTCCATTCAACCAATATTGATGAAGATAATGAACAGTCCCAAAGTGGATGATGGTTTATCTAATTTATTTGAGGTGTAATTAGAAGTGTAATTAGAAGAAGAAATTTAAGTAAGATATTGTTACATGTTTAGAAATTGAGATGAAATAGTTCTTCAAGGAACATGATCAAATATAAGCATGGTTACGAGAGGTCAATCAACTTAGAATTTGATATGTCAAGCCAAGCCTTGTCATACTACAAAAGGCATTAATACTATAAGAAGTCAAAGCACACCTCTAGTTAAACTGACAAAGCATCTTCCCTGGTGTCCAAGCCAGAAGAAACTAGAAACCATAACAAAAGCCTGACAAACTATCTAGGTTTAGCTTGAGAAATCATTGTTCTAATCTTTTAAGGCTACCTTCGGTGTTGTTGCAGGTTTTCTCGATTCCATCTCAAAGCTTCCACTAATAACACCTTTTCTTCCTCTTCTCTTTCTTAAACTTACATATAATCAAGCAAGTCTTCTTATTCCTAATGAGAATCCTCAATTATTTATTGCAAGTGCCAAACCATGTCAATGGTTTTCTATCACACCATCCTTAATCATTGTAATTTGTACCTATCCTCTAATGTACCCATCCTCACTGGCTAATGCCTAGCACACATCCATCACTTATGTCTATCCTTTTGCTTTTCAACCACTTTAGTGTGTCACAATAAGCTCCGCAAAAAGAAAATGTAATTCCAAAAAAGTGCAATCCTTTAAATATCATCGAAGATAGGTTCAATCTATATTTTCCTAAGTTTTCCTCTTCTACGCTAATCTTTTCATATACTTTGCTGTTTCTATAGGCGGAACCTGCCATACGAATCATAAGTCCCATAACTATCAAATATCATCCCTTGCATTTTGGATTCCTTATCTTTTTCTATGCTTTTCCGGTCATGGAGAAATATATAAACAAAGATTTCTTTCCAGTGCCATTTCAAAGCTTAGACTGGTATTATTCTAATTATCCGTAATTATCAACAACATGGCCAACCCACTAACGCTAGTCCAAGCATGATAACAATATCTGCACAGCATTTAATTTCCACAAGTCAATGTCCGAATTTAACCAGATTACAAAATGTTCAACAGCGAAGATAATGACAGGATATATGACATGCATATAAATTCCACCAATCGCAAACAATTTCAGCTCAAATGCAGCAAGAACCCTCATTCCACCACAAGATACATTAAGACAAGAGAAGCGGCGGGGGGGGGGGGGCGAAAGAGCCAAAACTCAGCGCAGAACTACCCAAAAATTCTTCACAACAACGACGACGACGACGACAATTTATACACCATAGTCAGCACATAACAACATATATCACCACAATCACTACGAAAAACCCTAACAACATTTGGATCGATTTTTCTAAAACGGAAAAACCAAATTGGACCCACTTTTCCGTGCCGAATCCAATAAAAGTTCCAGAAGAATAAATTCAAGAAAAGAACGCCAAGAGATACCAACCGAATCGGTTGATATGGGGTAGCCGGGAGGATGAGAAAACCTGGAAGACGACGCGACCGGATCCCAGCTGGGGTTCGGAGAAGCAGAAGGCGCGATCGAAGGAAAGGGACAGGAGGACGAGGAGGACGAAGTCCAGACGAAGGGATCGGATGCCGCTGCTCGCGATCGCCATCCCGACGCCCGCCATCTCCTCGTCCGCTTTCGTCTGGGCGTCCCCGCGACTCCACGCTTTATGTGCGAGAAAATGGTTACATTTTTCGTATTTTGCATAGAACACCCTGTTAAACATTATACTCTCAGATGGGTACCCAAGTGAAATGGACCCTCGCCTTAGCTTTCTCCAATTGGTCAGCATGTTATACTAAAACTAGCCACCAACAAGTTACTTGATGAAATTTTTTTTTTTTTTTTTTTTTGGATGCACATGGAACTTGTTCATTCTTAGAAGTATAGTGTTTGCTCGTAAATCATCGTAAAAAATTCAATTTTAGAGCAATTTTGATTAGGTGAATATCAAAAGGGCATCCCTCACCTCCGGGCTTTCAAATTAAAACAATATCATTGATTTTCAAACCATGATTTTAGGCCTGGACTCAATTTATTAGTTAATAAAGTTGGATTTGTTGAAAATATTTTAGACCCATCAAGTCAATCAAATTAGTTTAACCGTCCAAGCCAGCATGAACCAAACCCACCCTTATGTATTTTAAGTTAGTCGAGCTAGTTTTGAGATAAATGAAAGAGGGGGGGGAAAAAAAGGGGAGGGGAGATATTTGCCATTTGTTGCCTAAGAAAAACTAAGATGGTGAATAACGATTCACATAATATCTTGATGATATGAAGGAAATTTTTAAAAATAGTATTAAATCATAAAAATAAAATGTATGTAAGCCCGAAGATAAAACCTCGAGTCAGTGCGCATTTGATAGCCCATCTTTAGTTTATCCCTTTTCACGTAGTACAACCTTTTCCTTTATTGCAAATAAGGACCAAGTATTGCCAGGCTTTAGGGTTTTTATCCATGCATTAAATTGGGTTGGCCATGCTCCATCAACCATCCATGGAAGCAGTCTCCAAAACATCATCTTTTTTAGAAAAAGAAATATCTTACTAGAGATAATCATTATTTTGTTCAAAGAGATAGAGAGTTTTTCGTATTGCTATGAGTCTACCATGATCATAAATCTTGGAATTATATTTAAAAAGCTAATATACGTCAAGCTAATTAGAAATAAAGAAAAAAAGGGATCATTATTGTATTCAATGGATGTTGGGATGCTTGAGTGGATCTACCTACATTGTTTTGATTTTCTTTTTAACTTAAGTAGTTTTTAGAGATAGAAGTTTTGTCTCTTCAATCAATTTTTTCTTTTTTTTTGGTAAACAAAAGGGGGAGGAGTTAGACCCCGGGCTCCAAGATTATGTTATTAATTTTTTATTTTTATTTTTTAGACTATTTTTCTATTTTTTATTTTATTCCCGGACTTTCTCGTTGAAATATGTCAAACCAAGACTTGAACCCCTGCCAGCTAGTTGCAGTGGTTCTTTAATCCATTTAATAAGTATGTAGAAAAGGTAAATGTAGGGTTTAGAAGATTATCATTATATTTTATTACATTGCAAAGATATTTATGTGTCATTCTTTTTGGAGGGAAGCTAACAACCTTGTGTTATATTTTAAACACCAAGAAGCTAATATTGTACACTTGTTATAATTGTTAAAAATAATTTTTTATTTGATCTTACGTTTTATTTCATTTTTAAGATATATTTTATCTTTTAAGGCTATGTTTGGATTTGCTACAAGAATTTTAGCATTACTTGTATTTTATGTTTACAAATTAAAGTTATGAATTTGGACAATTTGGTGCTTTCTTGCATGATAAATGAGTTTCTTTTCTTAAAAAAAAATAATTTTATATAATATTAAAAATACTTGTAAATATCTACATATTAACATCTCCGATATCATAATTTTTCAATAAACTATATAATTAACTTTCTATTAGCCATAATAAAACAGTTATGGCATCTCTTCTCGTATCTCTCCTCATGTGATCTTTTTAAGCTTCTGTGCAGCATATTGATCATGATACCCAACTTTATCATTGTCAAGTTTGAGCTATAATCACATCTCAATCTTAGTAATGTTGACCATAATAGAAGCTTTAAAAAAAAAAGTGAGTAAATGTTTGAAAAGAAGGAAAATTAATATTCTATTATTTTTTAAAAAAATAGTTTCAGATATATGGAAAGAAACAAATTAATATTTTATTAATATCAAAAAATTTTATATAGCATTATCGTTGGTCAAACACCAAGATGAGTCGACCCAGAGAACCTAATTATATGCACATGTCTCAATTTAATTCAGTGTCACGAAACTAATCCAATAATTCAATTTCTAAAACAACCAAAACAATACTTATATAAATTTTAGAATAAATTATATTTATAGTCATTAAACTATATTGCATTTTTTTAAACGATCCTTAAACTACAAAACCCTAACTTTTGATCCTCAAAGTTTCTGAACCATTTTAACATTATCATTAGTCTTGTTTCTACCAACTTTCTATTTCCGAAAATCCTATTTGGTATTACCTGTGCATATATGGTTGGTTTAACTTGAATAGATGGCATTGACATTGAGATGGGAATAAAAAATTTTAAAAAAATTGATGACATGGATGTTCGATGACGATTTGATTTTCTTCCAAAGGGATGGTATCATTTACTTCTTCGAGTTATTTTTCCCACCTCTATCCTAATTTTTTAGGACCCCTTCTTTAGTTCTCCTCTTGTAAAAAAAATTTTCTTCCCCTTTTCGAAGAAGACTATCGATTATCATCCAGGTTCGACCTAATCATATGTCAGTCTGCATATTATGAGAATCCTTGTTGGCATTTTTCTTCCATCCAAATTTTGATACTCATTCTATCATTGGAGGTCACATACGTATATTTCCCCATCAAATAAATGTTTGTATATATATTATTTTGGATTTATAGGATGCATGTTTGTGCTTGGCTTTGTAAAAACTACAAAAGTAGCCGATAGAGGGTGATATGATGGGGACATTGTCCAGATCCAGCCAGCCCAGATTCCAGCTAGTCCAGTCCAGATCTCAGTGCCAGCCCAGCACGATCTTGAAGACATCAGCCAACACAAATCTTGATATATTTATTTTATAGGTGTACGTGGGATTTGGGATATTTCCAAATCGGAGATTAGTTTTTATTTGTATTTAGAGTTATCAGAATCTCTTATAGTTCCGATCGTTTGGAGTCTGTTTAGGATTTATGTTTATCGGTTGTTTACTTCTTATTTAAGTTGTTTCTTCATGAAAAAAAAAATTAGCGAAGATTATTTTTGAGAAAACTCAGGGTGTGTCCCGACTCCTCCCCCTCTTCTTCTTCTTCCTGGTGCTATTTCCTCTTCCCGGTTCTTCTCCTCTCCCTCTTCTCTATGTTCTCCTCCCGGCTATTTCTCCTCTTCCCTTCCCTGTTCTTCCACTTACTCCCTACTAATATCAAACATCTGGTTCCTTCAAGCCATCACCAAAAACCCCAAAATCCATCACCCATCCAATCCCATCGATCGAGGCCCCGCCGGCCATTTTCCAAGCCATCGGACCTCCCTTTCTCCGGTATTCACCCCTTCTCAAGACCTCCGGCCACCATCTCTTCCCCGATCCACCGCCAGCAGCCGACACCTCCACTGTGAATCCTAATCACAGCCCACGATCGCCGCAAGATGCCGTCGCATGCCTTTGTCGCAGATCCGCCCGACGCCGCCAACCACCGGAACCCCGGCCGTCTGCCTCTCCTCCCTGCTGTCGCCCCGCCTTCGCCGCCCAACGCCAGCCCGAGCCCCACGAACTTCCTCCCTTGCTTGTAGCGGTCCATGAAGGAGCTGCCACCGACGATCTCAGCACCGTTGCCGACGAAGCCCACCGGCGAAGCCTCCTCGTGCCGCTGCATGCTCTCCGGTGCCATCGCCGGTGAGATCCAGCCGAAAGATCCCTTGCTCCGTTCCCACCTTCGGTCCATGGAGAAGAAAAGCCTCTGCACAAACATGAAGGTAAGAAAAAAAATGCAGGAAACTCAGAGCCGCACGATTTCCAGAGCTGCACGGTTCTCATAGCTGCACGGATCCCAAAGCTGCATGGATCTAAAAGCCATACAAATATCAAAGCATTGAGTTTATTGGGATTAAATTGACTTATTTGGGATTGATTCATTGCTTGTTTTTTGTGATTCCAAGTCCGACGGCTTCTGATCCTTCTTGCTCGAAAATTCTTAAAAACTCAAGATTTTTAAAGTAATTAAACCTCATAAATTCTATTAAATAAAAGAATTATACCAAATTCATTGAATTTCCAAGTCATTTCAATTCACTTTTTAATTTTTTCAATGCTATTCATCTTATAAACCTTGAGGTAATGGAATTATCTTTTCACCAAAAAAAAAAAGTAATTAAATTATCTTCTTAAATATATAGGATTAGAATAAATTTTAATGTATAAATTAACAATAATCTTTTTTTTTTTTGATGAAACAAGAAGGTGGGGAGGAGTTAGACCCCGGGCGTGGCCACCCCCAAACGGTCCCCCAACCCTAGCCTGACTGCCACTGGTGTCAGCCGAGTGAACGGGAACCTTTGATCCAGATTCTAACTACCTCTAGACAATCTCACATTTCCAGAATTCGTGACATTCCATGTTTTCGGGTAAGATCCACTTTGATAACTTGATTGCTGGTTTATTTTTATTTAATTAGATCTCATTTTATTTAATTTGGACAGCCCTAACCTAGTAATCGTTTCTTAACGATCAACGGTCCTCAATCAATTTATTTTAGGTCTAGGATTTGTCGGTCCGTCCCACACCAACTTTGGTATCAGAGCAAAAGGTTAGGTTAGGGTCAATTTCAATTTTTAATTTTGCATGACAACTAGGTCGGGAATCAAGTATCAATCAGAACATTCTTCCTTAGATAACAAAATGGATTTCAGTTTAGAAACTGCTCTTCAGGGAATCATGGGTAAACTTGAAGTAATTGATAGCAAGTTATGATCTTTAGATGTAAGGATATGAGCTCTTGAAGAGGAACAACTAGTGAACATCAATTACCCTATTATGAACTCTTCATCAAGAGTTACAGATCCTAGAGTTACAGATCCTAGAGACCCAAGAGACCGAAATGACTACACGGGTTATGATAGTGGTTGTACTCGTATCCTTCGACCTGACCTTAGGGATCGACATGATTATCCAAGTTTTGATCAAACACTTAGACCTTATCGCAACCCAATTGATCAAGGTGAACGAATCATGAGGAGTGTTAAGGTTGATGCCCCAAGTTTTGTAGGTCGCCTGGATCCCAAAGAATACATTGACTGGGAAACTAATATGGACCACTATTTCACTTGGCATGATATGTCTAAGGATAGGAAAGTTTGGTTTGCCCAAATAAGATTGTTAGGTCAAGCTAAACTATATTAGCACAATGTCCAGAGGTTAGCCATTCATAGGAGACAGGACCCTATTGGAACATGGGATGATATGAAGGATAAGCTCTGTGATAAGTATCTTCCTGCATCTTATCAACAGCGACTCCTGGACCAATGACAAAGGTTGACCCAAGGAACCGAATCTATAAATGATTACATCGATAAATTTGAAGAATATCTTATGCGATGTAATGTGAATGAAGACCCATCTGTCACTTTATCCCGATTTAGAGATGGTCTGAGAGTTGATATCCAAAAAGAATTATTTTTGAGAGAGGTTTATAGTCTAGAACAAGCATATCAATTAGTCCAAGACTATGAAAGATTTCAGCAGATGTCTATCACACGTAGACCTGAACCTTCTAAACCAGGAATTTTAGGTTCAAGGCCTAGCATGAATCAAGCCCCAACTGGTCCACAACCTAACATTAGTCAGATCCCTGGTAGTCGACCCCCGTTTACAACCCTACCAATTAAGAGAGATGACAAAGAAAAAGGGATTATAGGAGAGACTTCTCGTGAAAGTAGCTCTAAGATCCACTGCTTTAGGTGTAACAAAATAGGTCATGTGGCTAGCCAATGTCCATCTAAAACCTTGCATATAGGGGCACTTGAAGAACATGAGGATCTAGGTGATGTCCTTGAAGAGGAAGTTTATACTGCTGACCCAGGATTAGCCGATGCCTACGAAGAAAATGACCATGAGTCGGGCTGAAGAACGATTAGGAGTTAATTTGATTAATGATTGGATCTAATTGAATATGAAGAACCAACATTGACACCTGGTGATTTATTTGAGCCTGCACATCCTTTTGAGAGTGACCCTCCTCTTGAGAGCCCACCAGTCCAAATGAGAGGAAAGCACGATGTGATCGAACGAATTTTGGACGAGCAGATCAAGTCTTCGGGGAGTCGAAACTGCTACCGCTACCTGGTTCACTGGCAAGGCAGACCGAAGTCAGAGGATTCCTAGATTACTGAAGAGGAGCTACAGAACATTGATCCAAATTTTTTTGAGTACCTCCAGCCTGACTCGATGGAGTCGAGATCTCCCCACCCTAGGGGAAATGATGGGGACATTGTCCAGATCCAGCCAGCCCAGATTCCAGCTAGTCCAGCCCAGATCTCGGTGCCAGCCCAGCATGAATCTTGAAGACATCAGCCAACACAAATCTTGATGTATTTATTTTATAGGTGTACGTGGGATTTGGGATATCTCCGAATCGGAGATTAGTTTTTATTTGTATTTAGAGTTATCGAAATCTCTTATAGTTTCGATCGTTTGGAGTCTATTTATGATTTATGTTTATCGGTTGTTTACTTCTTATTTAAGTTGTTTCTTCATGAAAAATAAATAACGAAGATTATTTCTGAGAAAACTCAGGGTGTGTCTCGACTCCTCCCCCTCTTCTTCTTCTTCCTGGTGATATTTCCTCTTCCCGGTTCTTCTCCTCTCCCTCTTCTCTATGTTCTCCTCCCGGCTATTTCTCCTCTTCCCTTCTCTGTTCCTCCACTTACTCCCTACTAATATCAAACATCTGGTTCCTTCAAGCCATCACCGAAAACCCCAAAATCCATCACCCATCTGATCCCACCGACCGAGGCCCCGCCGGCCATTTTCCAAGCCATCGGACCTCCCTTTCTCCGGTACTCACCCCTTCTCAAGACCTTCGGCCACCATCTCTTCCCCGATCCACCGCCAGCAGCCGACGCCTCCACTATGAATCCTAATCACAGCCCACGGTCGCCGCAAGACGCCGTCGCACGCCCTTGTCGTAGATCCGCCCGACGTCGCCAGCCATCGGAACCCTGTCCGTCCGCCTCTCCTCCCAGCTATTGCCCCACCATCGCCGCCCAACGCCGGCCCGAGCCCCATGGACTTCCTCCCTTGCTTGCAGCGGTCCGTGAAGGAGCTGCCACCGGCGATCTCAGCACCGTTGCTGACAAAGCCCACCGGCGAAGCCTCCTCGCGCCGCTGCATGCTCTCTGGTGCCATCGCCGGTGAGATCCGGCCAGAAGATCCCCTGCTCCGTTCCCACCTTCGATCTGTGGAGAAGAAAAGCCCCTGCACGAACGTGAAGGCAAGAAAAAAAATGCACGAAACTCAGAGTCGCACGATTTCCAGAGCTGCACGGTTCTTAGAACTGCACGGATCCCAAAGCTACCCGGATCTCAAAGCCATACAAATATCAAAGCATTGAGTTTATTGGGGTTAAATTGACTTATTTGGGATTGATTCATTGCTTGTTTTTTGTGATTCCAGGTCCGACGGCTTCTGATCCTTCTCGCTCGGGAACCTTTGGTCCGGATTCTGACTACCTCTAGATGATCTCACTTTTTCAGAATTCATGGCATTCCATGTTTTCGGATGAGATATACTTTGATAACCTGATTGCTGGTTTATTTTTATTTAATTAGATCTCATTTATTTAATTTGGACAGCCTAACCTAGTGATCATTTCTTAATGATCAACGGTCTCGAATCAATTTATTTTAGGTCTAGGATTTGTCGGTCCGTCCCGCACCATGATACTTAATGGCGAGCTTTTACTAAATATTGCTTTCATGTATCTACAGTTTTGCCCTAGGGTTTAAATATGGCTATCGATTCTTTTCTATCATATTTAGGGCTGGAAATGGGCCGACCCAAAAGTCCATTGTCTAGAACTAGGCTGGGCCAGCTCAATAAACTTCGGGCCAACCTGAAATTGGTTCAGGCTTCGGACCAAATTTTAAGCATATTGGACTAGTCTTAGGGCTATAGAATAGAGTCTATTTAATTTTTGGATCAAAGGGATGCCCGGATTCGGTCCAAAAATTTTTAAAATATAGTCTTTGAGCTGGTCCATTTCCAGCCCTAATCATATTTCATTATGATGGCAAGTTCATATTCAGGCTTATAATATAGTATATTAAGGGATAAATATGTATATATGATAAAATTGATTCCGATAAAATATCTATTTTGGAGTTAGAGGGCATATTCCTCGTATTGGGGTTTCCAATTTTTCTTAATTTTGCTATGTCAACCCAAAAAAGATCTAAATAATAGTTTGAAATTTATATTTGGAGATCAAAATATATTATAAATAATTTTAGAAATTCCAGCAAATAGGATAATATGTGTTTATATGGAACACGGATATGAAGGTGATAATGGTCATTAGGAAGCTGTGCCGGAACTAGAATCGGAGCAGTAGGCTGAACTGCAGCCTTGTTCAACTACAGCGCCATAGCAGCTCAATATATATGATAAAGTTGTCGATAGAAAAGTAGGTTTGGACCTACTTCAACTATTGATATATAATCTCTTGATGGATGTATACAATATTAGTTTTAGGACTTATTCACTATGGATTATTTTAAGAGAATTGTAATTGGTGGTCCACAACAATTTAATTGTCTTTTATATAAGGTTTAAAGTTATTAACTAATAAATGATATTGTATAGCCAATGATGCTCTAATGCAATTCTTTATCAATGAATGATATAGCATACAAAAGTTTGTAATGTGGCCGAGAGCTTTAAACATCCATATGTTGTGCACATATATGTTACTTTTTTATGCATTACTATTGTTAATATATCGAATGGTTTGCAGATAAGATAGTATCGATTAGTCTTTGAACTATGTAAATATATTTTTTTTTATTTGGTCCTCAAAGTTTCTGTGTTCTTTATAATATTTCATTTTCTTCTTTGATTCATTTCATACAAATTGTGATGTAACCCTATTTCTATATACACGCCATATATACTAAGGTTTTAATGAATTATTGTTGTAAGTCCATTGGATGGTAGTTATCATGTTAGTCCATCATACTATTCAAAGTATTTTTATTTGGTCCTCGAAGTTTTAGTACATTTGCTGGACAGATCAACTTTTTTTATGTATTATGATTTTTGATGCTTCTAGAGATATTTGTTTATAAGTTTATAACATTCATCACAAAAATAATCAAAGAAATAAAGAAAATAAGTTTTGATACAATAATATCATAAAAAGGGTTTCATTCATTTGCATTAGAATTCCAACTTACAACCATAAACCTCTATCACTAACAAGTTCTGACTATTAAAAATACATTACAAAATGATAGCATCCCCCAAACTTGGCTACTATTGTTGATTTTTCAAAAGCAACACACCAACAACCAACCAAGATAGCAAAATAATTAGCTGATACATCCTTGGTTGACTGCGGAAGCATCCGATTTCCTTCTCTATCGTGTCTACTTCTTTTTTCAGCTGATTGATCACCACCTTCTCATGGAAGCATATCTTATCATCATACCACTCGAAATAATTACAGTATGACACATCACTGATATATCTCAAAAGCAATACACCAATAACCAATTAAAATCGTAACATAATTAGCTAATATATCCTCTATTTGCCGTGGAAGCTTCTGACTTCCTCTCTATCACGTCTACTTCCTCCTTGAGCCGATTGATCACCACCTTTCCATGGTGATAGATCTCATCATCGTACCGCTCGAAATAATCATAGTATGATATATCACTGGAATGAATCAAATTATTATATATGATAAAGTTGTAGTAGAGGGATAGGTCCGGATTTACTTTAACTACTGGTATATGATCTCTTAATGGATGTATACAATATTGGTTTCGAGACTTATTCACTATGAGCTATTTTAAGAGAACTATAAAATAATCAGCTAAAGTAGGAAATCAAAAGGAATTTGTTTTGGAACGTCTCTCTTTGTATAAAGGTAATTTTTTAAAATCAAAAAGAAGAAGAAAAGAAATAGAGTTAGGGTCAAAGAGAACTCATATCCCAAATTGTAGGCAACCGAAGAACTTTTGACTTAGATTTCTTCTTATTCATGAGGTCTTTATTTGAGCGCATTATCCACAAAAGCAAAACCCATCTTCCTTACTGTTCGAAGCCTTGGATCGGTAGGAGGCGCTAAACCCAACTGTTGAGTTTCTATCCATGGTAAATGCAGTAGTAGGATGTCTACCATATGTAAAGGAGAAATAGGGAAGAAGCTTAGAAAACTAGGATTCGGGGATAATAATAGGAGAAGATCTCTTACACCAACACGATGGTCGAGAGGATTTAGGAGGGGTAGGGTTTCACTCACGATGAATGAAAGAATTGTTCGGAGGAGGATGACCGAAAATAGGAAAATCATTTTTCCTCACCATGGTTCTACAATTTTGCCAGGCAAGCGCACCGGTGCCATCTATCCAAACAATTGTCACATAAATACCGGTTCAACGAGAAACAACTAAACCAATGAAAGAAAGTTGCCGGAAAACTGGTCGAAAGGTCAAGATTAAAATGATTCAAAAATATCAAGGACCAAAAATTAGAGTTTTATAGTCAAAGGATCATTTAAAAAATATAATATAATATAATGACTAAAAATATAATTTATCCTGATTTTTATATGGGAATATTGCGAGAAACACATAATTGGATGACTTAACGTCATCGGCAAGCCTGTTCCGTCCATGGGCCTAGCCCACCAATGCAAGGCCATGGAAATCATGCAAACACGTCAACAGGATCCAGGCCCTAATTCTTCACAAAAAGGCGATGCTGTGGACCACGCAGACCTTCACGCACCAGGCCTAATAAGGCCAACCCCCCATGTGGACGGAGACACCATTCGGGAATAAAACCTGAGGTCGAACGAAAGCTGACGCCGTCCGAAACCGGGCCCTCGGCCCCTCCAAAATTGGTAAGGGATTACAACATCCGGTGGTCCCTTGCGCAAATTTTTTTTTTTTTTTTAAATTGGTAAGGGATTACAACATCCGGTGGTCCCTTGCGTTAAAAAAAAAAAAAAAAAAAAAAAAAAAAAAAAAAAAAAAAAAAAAAAAAAAAAAAAAAAAAAAAAAAATCTTTGGAGATGATTAGGTGGTCCGTTAGTCCAATCGACACGCTACATGTTCCGCCGCCAATGGTGTGGCTCAGGAATCCGTTCCACCACATATACGTAAGTTCCTACCACCCTTTCGTTGTTCTGATTGGAACATGAGTAACCAAAACCTCACTCTTTTTCCAACCAAGATTCTTCATCGATGGAGACGTCCATGGAGCGACGACGGGTGGTTTAAACACCAAGAATCCTTGTACGCGTCTTGAACACCCTCCATCAACGTGGACCTCGCAAAGGCTTGGGAATGCACGCGTTCCCCAATCAAAGGCTTTGCCAATAAAGCTCAAGGACAAATAACATGTGCTCGCCAAGCCTCCATCTTGCACAGCTGGTGGTCTCTGAAATCTATATCTTTATGGAAAACTATTGGTAAACATTGGGATAAAAAGGATTCTTTTCAACTTTATCTTGCTTCCACCTCCTCATCACCAAACGGGACAAGGGATGTCCCTATCATATGGTCAGTGGCTCTTGGTATGATCAAGGTAAGTTGGTTCACCGATGGAGGGGAGAAGCATGCCAATCTCTTTCACATGACTTCATTGGCAGGGGGGCAAAGCTAGTCTTGCGATCAAAGTCTTCCAAATATATATATATATATACATACATATATAGAAATTAATCAGGAGACGCAATCGTGTCGCCTAGGATGATTAGAAGGGAGCTCGATTAGTTGCATACATGCAGTCCTCGGTCTTTCCCCCCATTCGAGTTATTAGCCGTCCATTATTTCATGACAAGCTTGGAATTACTTGCATCCGTGTATGATGGGAGATATAAGTGATGCAATGATATTTACCCATCATCACATTATTCAAATCGAATACTTTGGATAGTGCATTGAAATTGACTTTCGCACGCATATCGATTAAAATGAGAAGCTTTAGGTTTAGAATGCATGATAAAAATATCATCGATCATCGATATAAAGTGGTGGGGGTGGGACCGAATAATCACCCCCAAATGTCAGAATGGATTAACTGTAAAGGTGGTACAGTAATTCAAAATGTTGTTGGTTTCGCAGGGCAATCTTGTTTTCTTGACCGAAGGATTTATTATAACAGTCCAGCACTTCATCCAATAAAGCTAGCAAAAATAATATATTTTTTAAATTTATGAACCCCCTATAAATATCCGGGATGTTTCTCATGCATGATGGCTATTACATGACTAAAAATACATTTACACGAGTCCTTCATATTTTCTTGATTTAAATCTTCGTATCCTCGTTACATTAAAAGCGTAAATCCATATAAATCCTGATGTGGGTGGTCAACATCCCATCTTTGATATCTCGAAGTTCCATGATAGATCTTCATCTTCGACGATCAGGATCTATGATCCTTGGGCTAGTAGAACCATGCCATTGCAATCCCTTCAACCCGATCGGCCCTTGATTCATTCCGGTAAAGATTCGCTTCATCCCTCCAGCCACCTCCAACATCCAAGAGGGAAGCAACGACAACAATCTAAATATAAGTACTACAAATCATATCATATATATATATATATATATCACGATCAGCTTACGGTCAATCCAGATAAGTCCATACTATAGTGCCTATTGATCTAAATATATCAAGCAAGGACTAGAATTCCTTTAAAACTATTTATAATAATTTAATATTTCATCCAAAAAAAAATAAACTAAAAAATATTATTTAAATTTTTTGATACTATATAAGTATTCATGATTATAATTAATATAAAATTAAATACATGCCTGAACAGACCCTCGATAAACTGCAAGCGATACTAACATCAGCGAGCGAGCAGAAAATTGAATTCTTAACTCAACGATATAAGTCAAATATATTGCTCGGAAAGAAGGGAAGTGTACGCGGAGGTGCTACCACCCCAAAAAAAAAAAAAAAAAAAAAAAAAAAAAAAAAAAAAAAAAAAAAATTAATAGAGCCCACCTTGCTCTTCAACCAGTCCAATCGCCATGGTCACGAGGCATGGAATGATCACGAAAAACCTGATACTTCCTATCAACGCAGCCGAATCCAAATATCATGCCATGGCCTTCGCTGGTTGTGAAATTAATACAAAAGCTGATACATGCATCATCTACATACATGCCTGCCACCATATTGTACATGGTGATTACACTAGAGTTCACATTATATTTATACCTTTATCTGCTCTCCACCTTCTCTGCACGCCGCAACCGTAGCAAGATATACGAGAGAAAGAAGGATGAATGGATACCCATAACTGGCTCGCGCTTCATCGATCACAAAATATTCCAACCCCTCCTCTCTTGATAGGTGCTGGTGGAACAATATGCTATCCATTCCAGCCATGAAACAAGCCACCTGTGGTTTCCTCTGCAATAAAATTAAACATGAGATGCCATGAAACTTGACGACGGTACGTAGGTACGTCCACCACTTTCTTGCTTTATATCCAAGATATACAAATGGATGAAGAGGGGTTGTATCGCATCCTTTAATCCAAGTAATAACAGACACACGATCTCCTTCCAACCACACCTACCTCATCATCAGGCTTTTAGATTATATGGTAGCATGACATAAACTTTCCCATATGCCGCTCGGTTGATTCAGTAATGATGGGAACTGACTGACTTAATTAATTTAATTTGCAATGGAATATATAGACCCAGCTGGTAGCATCATCTCATCCATTACACACTCCCCCACGCTTGCTGTAAGCATCTCAAGAATGCATATATACATCACGAGCAATGAACAACCCCCTCTTTTTCGACGAGGCAATTAATGAAGCTAATTACTTGAATGCTAGTGGCACAAGCATATATATATCGTGTTGCTTAATTTGTAGCCTAACTTTCTACACGGCTTCAATTTAAAGAGATAGCTAGCTCGACTTTTTAACAGGCCTCGGTGGAAGGCAATCAAGGTTGATCCATATATATTTGCCCCCATTTAAAACCTAGCTCCAAGCCTGGTTAGATGACAGGCGAGATTTAAAAATATCCTACGTTAACACTCGAACAATTTTCCTGTAGTCGGAACTATATAGGATCTATATATCTATCTATAAATGCCTTGTTGCACCTTTATCCTAGAAAAAAAATGCTATGGATAGAGATAGAGCATCTTTATATTTTACCTGCTTGATTGTTCATCCAACATAGCAGCAAAGGATTTTTGTTATTTTTGAGGGATAAATTTTGTTATATATAGGGATAAATATTTGTTTCCATGGATGGTTTTTATTTGAAAGGAGATGCCTTGGATATATATATATATATATATATATATTCAGGAATTGCACTAAGGAAATATTTCTGATAGCTGGATTGGAGTTCTTCTTGAGGATTGTCTGTCTTGCTAGTCAAAGATGGTGGTCCAATTTTGCTCATTTTCGCATGCCTCGCTCTGGTAATGAAGAAGCTTATTTGTTAGGCAAGCATACTTCATCTTTGGATGATGGCGAAGCTTGGATGGAGGAAATCCCCCACCAAACTTTATATGATATCATATCTTCACGTATGGCTCCACTCTTTTGCGACATGAATGATTTCTTCTTATTATTACTTGGGCAAAAAAGAGAGATATCTTTGTTGCTGGGATTCAAAAGAGAACTGGGCTATTCAAGAGGGCCACGTTGGGCAAAGGTGCAACATGTCATCAATCTTTCACCTCAAATTAACTTCTGGCTACTACGTCATTGTCACTTTCCATCGCATTAAACACGAGACTAAAATCAATCAATATTAAGTTGATGAAAAAATAAAAAGGCGAGCCATCATGTCATTGGTTCCTATCTAATCAAGAATTAAGAAAGGTAATTTCTTATCTAACCTTGGAACCTAACGCTTCTCATCTGACCTTCGAACCTAACACGCAAACAATCTACTTTTAAGCATATTCAAGTTTGACATTAATAGAATTAGGTCCCGAACGCATCAATCCATCTAGACTTCTTTATTAAACCGGACAAATTCAGGTATGGACCTTTAAGCCAATTAACTTATTCTGATCCATTTAATAAGAGAATCAGATCATGGCATGATCTATATTATAACCTTTTTAAGATATATTAAACATGTTTAAAACCTATTTAATCCATTTTTTATCCTATTAATTAAATGTGCTCGACATTTTTAATCTATTAAAAAAATAAGTATTTAAATTATATTATATTACTTATGTGATAAATAGGTGATCATGTTCGAATCTAAATTTTCTGCAACGTTTGATAAATATGTTAGATTTGAATTTTGGATTGATAAACTTTTGACCTAATTCGATCGCTTTTGTAGAATGAAGAATTATTGGAGCAATAACTTGTTCCACCCTCCAACGCGCCGTCCATCCGATCGACGAATTGCCGAGCACCAGTAGACCGAGGAAAAGCCAGAGAAAGAACGGACTAAAAGAGCCAACAGCTTCGGTGTCCGTGATAAGAACCATATTATTTACAGCTATATATATTATATACGTCTCGAAAACTATGGTTAACTTAATTAAATTAACAGCTATATCTGCAAAAGCTGTCGCAATCTGGTGGGAAAAGCTAAAACTTTGGGTTAAGCGAGTAAGTGAAAACAATTTTTATATAATTTCCCGGATCTTCAAACTCTGCAAGCGAGATCCCAGTCGATTAAAAATGCAAAGAGAAACCGGCAAAAGATGTTGGGGGCGTCCTTATTGTTATGTAATCTATGGATTACGCTGACCGATAACTCTGGCACGCCAGCTAAGATTGTTGCCTTCTTTATCTTAAATAATGTTGCAATGTTCCTCCGTTGGCAGGATAAAAGATGTGCAGACCACCAATCCATTCCCATCTTTCTTAAATTTTCTGTGAGATCTACGTACGTTTCTCAAGATTAATCACTTGCATGCCATCTTTTCTGAAATGTCCGGGTGTTACAAAAAAAAAAAAAAAAACACATGTATGTTGATCAAAATTGATGATCGGGTTACTGATTGGAACGGAGAGAATTTAAGAATTGTATACGAAAACAAGGTATTTGAGATGACAAAAAGAAATAAATTAATGGCTTTTTTTTTTTTTTTTGTGTGTGTGTGTCGATATCAGAAATTTTATATGCATCATTACCAGATTTCTGCAAGTCTGACACTCGAGCGTGGACGCGTAAACTCTCAGAATTAGAAGAATTGGCAATGAGACGATGCACATTTTAGCAGATTAGATATATAAAGTCTATTGAAAATTTTCTTACTTGGAATGAAGATTCGGTCATACCTTATTTATGTTATTTTGTCGAAGGATAACACAAGAATCCAAGGATGATTGCGGGGATATCGCATTGCAAGTCATAATTTTTCTTGCGTGGTTGTTGCATGCTTTAATATGATCTTCAACACTCCTCGGTAATAAACGGCCGGGACAACCCTCCTATTCTTATTTCTCAAATAACCACCCACCCCAAACCTAAATTATAGCATTAATTCTAGCTAAATGTCAAGCGTTGATAAAGCATGTTAATATTCATGATAGTTTTCACTGGGCTCGGGTTATGGTCGAAGATCATGGCATGATACTAAGTTGCATATATAGCCGACTTATTCCAAGAAAACCATTTTTTTTAAAATAAATTTTTTTTAAAAAAAAAACAGGAACTTGTTAGCTAGTGATTTAAATTTTAAACTAAATTTACTCGATGCAGTAAATAATAGAAAAAAAACTAAATTATATTTATAAAATATATTAGCTTTATATACAAGGTTCAAGATTATATATTTGCATACGTGTCAAAACACGGTTGCACTCGTGCGAGGAAGCTTTGGGTAGGCGAATAAGTGCTTTCTCCCAGGTCTTTCTTGGATGGCTCTGTGCACCGGTAAACGCTCTTTTTCTCCGAGAGATTGGACTCCGGACGGCATGCGCCAGTTGGCGTGGCGTCGCCCTCGGAGATGAGCGATTGCGTTTAATATCAGCGCGTTTTATATATATTGACAGCTTTTCGCAAGAAGGTGATGCTGATTTGTTCATTGAAATGTCGCCATACAATAATTGGATGTCTCACGGTTGTCCCTTTTATTTTTCCATCAATGGCAAGTTTCACACATTTCAAAGCATATATATTAAACGAGAAAAAGAATCCCTACATAAACAAAGATATATAAAAAGTTAAACAATAATAGAGAACGAGGAAAAAAAGCTCCAGATAATTACTGATTGCTATGAGTTTTATATATATATTATTGGTCAGGCTGAAAATAAGGAGCTAATACGAGTAGGAAAATTCTAAGTTGGGTTGGGTTAAGCCTATATGATCAGGACCATGCATGCGTACATGTACCGTATGTAGATGCTTATATCTCTATCTTTATATATATATATATGTATGTTTGTATCCATGCATGCATGCTGTGCCGTGTGTGTACATATAAGATCTAGCTCCAAGATGATTTTAGTATTTTTTTTTTTTTTTGATGATTGTTTTCGTTATTTATAATTATCTTGGAAAAGTTATGATTTTTTTGAATAAAGGAGAAAACTAACCGGAATGTTACGAGGGCATATGGGTGTAATTACTAGTATAAATAAAGTGATCGTAATCAATTTTATTATTCAACTAATAAAAGAATATGAGAATTAAATCTTTACTTTTATAAATTCTTTTTTTGTTTCCATGATTCTATTCTATATATTCAAGTTTATTTCATCGAAAAACAAATTTCCTCCCGAATTGGATCATTATTGATGAGAGGATATCGCAAAGTTAGATAATTTTTATATTTACATATATACATAACTCTTCTATGTATTAGTTTTTCTAATTCCAAGCTATATCCTTGACAAGCTAGGTTCATGCTTATTGTGGTCGGGTCGAATAAATGTTAACACGATCTAACAAATCCCCATTTAGGGTTTGATCAAGATTATATATATATATATATATATATATATATATGCTTGGTAAGATATATAATTGGATTTTCGAGAAATCATAATTGTGTGCTACATTTCAATTCACATGATTAATTATTATTTTATTTTTACATATAGATATAATTATTTTAGGTGCAGGTTTTCTGGTCTAGGTGTAAGGTTTAATCCAATCTAATCTGATCTAAATCCATCATATTAGGAATATCAAATTGTACCCGGTGCAAATGGTTGGCTTCATCGTTCCTATTTTAATTAGCCTGGTTCTGTCATGATGAAATTTGACCAAGGCTGAATTCAAGTCATCGGATTCAAGATTGCTTGCCCTGCCTCGTTCCATCCTATTCCGGTGATGGTTGGTGCCAAGTTGTTGGAAGGTCATTGCTAGAGTAGAGTAGCATTGTAGCCTTGGTTGGCCCCATTCATGACCTGATGTGAGTGAACCAATTGCCAAGCATTGGGGATGAATGATATAAACAAACATAGGAGAAAATATGACCGTATGAGGTTGAAACACTGAAGAAATAATTCCTAAAAAAAAAAAAAAAAAATCAAAAACCCTGGTTTATGATTGTTGTTCTTCACATGATCTCTGAATGACATATCCCTTTATTTATTTATTTATTTATTTATTTATTTTTGCTACCTTTAAAATTTGCCAGAATGATCACCGTTCAGAAACAAGACCGGTGATCCATCGTGGCACACAAATTAAGTTACACCATAAAGTGCTATGCAATGCTCGGGGGCTACCATCAAAAGATAAACCAACTATAAACAATGACAAAAAGGGCATCTTATTTGATAGCCATCCATCCATCTTTAAATATTGGTGGCCAATCCATGCATCACAGAAGATCCCAGGGAGGGAATTAATGTTAGTTGAGAAGAGAATATTGCCAACCACTAAATCAACGACATCCTGTTTGCACTGAGTTTAGCCATCTGACCATGGCCATTGTAAAAGAAACATTTATATTTTGATTTACTGTATCACCATCTCCGTGGTTGTCGTAAATCTAAAAATGCTTGCCACTTGATGCGTTGAAAATAAGTGAGCAAACTTTTGGGAATCATTAAATTTTAAATTGTTCGCGGTGTTCTTTTGTACGTAAAATTATAATGGAAGACTGATCTTTTTGAGTTCAAACTTGAACTCTCTCTTAACACTGGTGGAGATATGCCAACAAGCTAGTGGAAGTCCTGTGAGCAAATTCCTCGACGATGCTTTCTCTCAAATGCTGAAATGCTTTTTAAGAGAGATGACAAGTCGAATGCTAAAAGGTCGGTTCACACATCGACCCAGCCCAACCTTTAGAAATATCTCAGCCAAAATGGTGTATATATATATATATATATATATATATATATATATTTATTTATTTATTTATTTTTAAGCAGTCAATTTGCCTCAAGGAATAAGTACTGGTGTAAAGGCATGTTCCAAGATTATGTTTTGGAAACATGCATTCAATACAATGTTCGCATCAAGCAACCAAAAAGTTTTTCTCATTATCACTTGTACATGTATTAAATCCCCTGGTGCAATGTCAAGAGTGGAATGCTTGAAGAAATTTATTGGAAAAAAATAATTAAGCATATTTTACAATTACGAGCGTTCAGTAAGAATGTTCCATAAAAATGAATTAAAAAAAAATGGAAACTTTTTTTAAAAAATTTTGGTATAGGATGGTAAGCTTTTGGTTGCGGGTTCGTAGATCTCTAGCAACTCACTACGGCACCGGCTTATCTCATCGTTTTTTCTGGTGAGATGGGCAAGCCCTCGTGAGCAAAAATCTATAAAAAAACTCGGGAATGCTTAAAGAAATTTATTGGAAAAAAATAATTTAGCATATTTTACGATCACGAGCGTTCCGTAAGAATGTTCCATAATAATGAATTTAAAAAAATGGAAACTTCTTTTAAAAAATTTTGGTATAGGATGGTAAGCTTTTTGTTGCGGGTTCGTAGATCTCTGGCAACTCGCTACAGCACCGGCTTGTCTCATCATCTTCTCTGGTAAGATTGGCAAGCCCTCGTAGGCAAAAATCTATTAAAAATTCCTCTAGAGTCTGACAGTGACACTCCGATACTCAAATTAATAAGAGAGCTAGAAAGGCAAGAGCAACCGAAGCTATGTGCATAGAGAATTTAAGCATAGAGCAAGGTGATGGTTGCATATCTAACTAGGGATGTCCCCTAACCTATTTATAAGAGATGGAGTAATTACCTTCCGTTAAAAATAACTGAATGCAGTTAGGTAAAACAGGATACTGTTTAAGTAGTTGGAGTTAATGTTTAGTAACTAAATACAATTACCTATCATAAATTCTTATGAAAGTAGCTAGAAACTATTTATTGGCTATCCGAGTCCGACTAAAAGGGTGTCTTATCATGGATGGGAATCGGCAAATTAGGACATCGCATACGGGCCCGATCAGAGCATCACGAGTAGGCATCGAGACTAAACAAATATATGGGCCATGTTGGCATAGCTACTTGGAGATCATACTCGGTGTCGAGTAGGCAGGGGCGGACCGCCGGGGGGGCAAGGGGAGCCTTGTTCCCCCTAATTTTTTTAATAAATAAATGAACAACCTCGTTTGTTTAAAATAAGTTAATATAGAATAGGTATTTGGCTCCCTCCATTCCTCAAAAATAATTTTTAAAAAATCGATAAAAAGATTTTAAAAACAAAATCGAAATAGAGTAAAAATCAGTGAAAAAAATTCTCCTTGCATCCAAAAAAATTCCAAAAAATCTTGTTGAAAAAAAGGGTGAACTTGAGAGGCGCAGCTAACCGCCATCTCCTTCTCCAAAATCCTGAAGCCCAAACCAGATTGCGCTGGCTGCCTCCGCCCCCGACATGGCACACGCTGACCCCACCCATCGCGATGCCAGCCCATCCGCCACAGGTCTCCTTCGTCGACGGCCACCGCAGCAGCCAGCAGTCTCCTTCTCAAAAATCTCGAAGCACAACCAAATCCCACACGTCGGCCGTCGTCGCCCCTGACAGGGCACCCGCTACCCCCACTCATCACGACGCCACCCCACCCACCGTCTCCTTCTCCGATGGTCGACCCCAGCCGTCTCTTTCAACTCCAAAGTCTCGAAGCCCAAAGGCCCCAAATCCCATCCTGGCCATCCGTCGTCTCCTCTCTTCGACGGTGCACTTCTTCGATTCCTCTTGTGGTTCAACGCGATGACACCAGAGCCGACACGCCACTATAACAACAGCCTCTTGGCCCTCTTCTGAAGTTTTTGCTCCTTGGTAACAATGATAAACCACTTAATCTAATAATTTTGGTACATCCATTTCTTATCATATTAAGAATAGATTTTTTCAAAAGAGAAGTTTTACGTGACGGTTTTTTTTTTTTTTTGTGAGTCGAAATGCTAAATAATGTGGAAAGATGTAGAATATGTGAAGGTCATTGCATGATAAAGTAAATGTAATTAATATTTCGGGTGGTTAGAGTTTATTAGATGAAGTTTAGAAACAACTTGGCAAGAGAATACTGTTTAAGATAGATTAATATTTTTTTGGACCCCGCTAAAAATGTTGGTGTGGTCTACCCCTGCGAGTAGGAGTGTGGTAGTTGTTTGGAGATGGATGGATGTTCTAGTTGTCTTAGCAAATGGTGTTTGCTTTTCGGACCGAGTAGGTAATGCCCATGATACTTTTCATTAGTGATTTTCCTTTCATAGGCATTATCTTTGGAGTCGTACCAATAAAAACTCTTATACTATCCATGCGCGAATTCATACTTCACTGCACTAAGTATCAAATAATCCATGTTTCCAAAACTTAAAGAAATGAATACTTATATATCCCGGTCCAAACACCAAAGAGCAAACCTTGTTGAATAAAGTATATGTAGTTATGCTATCTTAACTAGATTGTATTATAATCGTAGAGTCACTATCAATTTGGACTTCTTGTGTACTCTTCGATGGCTAAGCTGACTAAAACAAGTTGAAACTTATCCAAACTCTCAAGGATAATATAAAAAATTGAGCTAAGAAAGGCCTAACAATCTCGAGCACAAATGGTCTTCCCATGATATCCTGCTTATCCACATGTGGTCGACCCCTTATGAAGGGGAATAGTAAGATGGGATAAATAGTACCGATTAACAATATATATATATATATTTTGCCCCACTTTTCATTATCACAACATTAATGGTGAAAACATCATCACGTTATTGCTTTAAGTTTCTTAATTCCTAATTGACTTTTTAATTTCCTCTTCTTTTTTTTTTTTGTCTCTAATTATTGAATATAATTCTAATGCTTAAATACTCCTTCTTGAAATGTTCAAATTTCCATGAGTCTAAAATAAACAGAAATCTACTATAAACCATAGACAAGCAAAAGAGCTAGTAAAGCCCCCCCCCCCCCCCCCCCCCCCCCCCCCCCCCCTTTTTTCATTAAAAAAAAAAAAAAAAAAAAAAAAAAAAAAAAAAAGAAGAAGAAGAAGAAGAAGAAGAAGAGAGAGAGAGCTAATAAAGCAGAAAATTGCAGATAGGAACCAAGAGAGAACCAACAAATCATGTCAGTTCTGGTGCATACAGAATTTTGAAGTCGACCTTCTTCTTTTTTTTTCTTTTTTTTTTTTTGATAAACTTGAAGACTTATATTGATTTCTTTGGAAATGTACAGCCCAAACTATCTACATACAAAATATTTCTAAACTGTACAGGCAAGTCAAGCAGAGATGAACACATAAATTCTCCCGAATGCTGTGCAACAAAAGAGGCCGCCCAGTCGGCCGCAGCATTGGCTTCGCGATAGACATGGCGGACCATGAGCTCAGAGCAATGACAAAGCATCATGCCAATATCTCGAAGGATAGGGATAGCAGGCGTATCCCTGATTGCCTTCTGGATCCAGGAGATGATCGTAGCAGAATCACCTTCAATGACGAGGCGATGTAATTTAAGGATCCTCATGACATACCTGATACCCATCCAAGCATCATAAAGCTCTACCTGGGGCACAGTTTGTTCCACTAACTTGGAACCCCCCATAGCTATAAAGGTTGCCACCGAAGATCTGATGACAAACGCCGCTCCCGCCATTCGTCCTCTAACACTCCCATCAAAGTTGATAGTAACATACTCTTGAGGAGGGGGCTCCCAAGAAACTAGAATCCGGTTAGGTGCTCGATGAGTTGAACCGGAGCCCCAGAAGTCAGGCAAAGTCACCATCGACCGATGATACTCCTCTGCCTGAGCCCTAGCTCTTTCAATTAAGAAAGTAGGAGAGCTAGTCTCAGCCCTGAAGATAGTAGCATTCTGGGAGATCCATAAGTGATAAGCCAAATAAGCAAGCAAGGTCCTGGACGGTGTAGCATCGAGGGATCTTAGATAATAAGCGAAGGTAGTGAGGACATCATCTTCCGCATCCAGAAGGGCCCCAAAGCCCGCTAGAGTCCAAACCCGCCTAGCCCTTGAGCAAAGAAATTACACATGGTCCAGAGATTCCTCTGGATCATCACAAATCGAACAGGAGGGGGGTATACGGACACCCCTAGAACTGAGAAGAGACCTTGTAAGCAGGCGTCGCCTCATGACTTTCCACAAAAAGAGGCAGACCCTCGGATGAACCGGTAAAGCCTAGATCCAGCCTCCCTGCACATCAACCTGCTGAGCCGGATGATAGATGTTGTAGAGGTCCGACATGGGGGCAGTGGTGAAGGAGGAAGGGTCCTAGACTGTAATATCCTGGCAAGGAGACAGAGGAAGAGGAATAGATAGAATCCTCTCCTTCAAAGGCTCTCCAAAATAGCAAGAGATGAGTGGAGAATTCCAAATCTGCAACCCTAAAATTATAAGGTCACTGACCATCCAGGCTTCGGGCAAATCCGGTGAGACAAAGGTAGGCCATCTATAAAGAGAAATATCGGAAATCCAAACATGTGCCCACACTCTGATAGATTTACCATCCCCCACCGTCCATCTGACATGGGGAAGAACCTGCGAAACACGTCTACTGATCTCCTTCCAGACTGGCGATCCACGAGAAGAGGGCACAACCTGACCCCTCTGAAGGAAAGTAGTGTCATATCTGGCTCGCATAACTGAGACCCACAGGCCAGTCGGATTAAGGATCAAATTCGTAGCATGCCGAGCCAGCAGAGCCTCCCTCTGACTGAGAAGTGAAAAAATGTCAAGACCACCCTCCCATATTGGCTAGCACACAGAATGCCAGCCAACCAAGTTAATGCCCCTGGTCGCAGCATTGGATCTCCATAAAAAGGCTCGAAGAATTTGCTATACTTTCTCCACCATGGCCTTAGGAATAATGGCATTGGCCAACATATATACGGAAAGAGAAGAGAGAACAGATCTAATCAAGGTGAGTCTGCCCATTGCCGACAATGCCCTGCCCTGCCAACCCTCAACCCGATCTTGAACCGCCTGCACCATGATCCGAGATTCATCTCTGCAGAGGCGACCGCCCGAAATGGGAACACCGAGATAGTGAATAGGCCCCTCCAGCTTGATTGCCATCAGAGGGGCTCGAGGGGGCGCCCTCCGCAGATCATGCATAAATTCATGGGCAATCAAGACATTATCCGATATTCCTCGACCCCCAATAAAAGCTCCCTGCTGAGGGGAGATAATCCCTAGGAGGATAGACTTCATTCTCAGAGCCATCAGCTTTGCACATATCTTATAAAGAGTTGTACATAAGCTAATAGGTTGGTAATGGGACGGATGAGAAGCCTGGGGATGCTTGGGAACCAGAGTGACAGGTTTGCTTCCAGCTGTCCGGCATCCGGCCCGTAAGGAAAAAGAGTTGAACTGCCCTTACCACTTCCCTTCTGATAATATCCAAATATCTTCTGAAAAACAGCATAGGGAATCCATCCGGACCGGGAGCTTTATCCTCTACCATAGAGCTTAATACCATACGAATTTCATCCTCAGACATCGGAGCAAGGAGCCTGGCATTTTGAGCCTGCGAAACTATCCCGTCCGGTATCGGAGTCTGGAGATAAGGAGGATCAACCACATCCGACGTCCATCTGGATCCGAAAAAAGCCACCACCTCCTGAAGAATATCCTGTTCATTATCAATCCAACCCCCATCAGTCTTGAGAGCTCGAATTCGGTTTCGATGCCTCCTGACAATAGTGGCCTGATGGAAGAAGTGAGAATTTCTATCACCCTGAGTCAACCACTGTACCCTGGATTTCTGTCTCCATAGGGTTTCCTGTTGAGCCAAAAGAGAATTGTAGGAAGCCAGCCCCGACCGTAGCATGGAGAGATCCTCCTCATTGAGACCCCCCTGAGAATCTTCCTTACATTGCAGATCATGAATCTTCATTTCCATCTCAGCCAGACGGTCAAAGATGTTTCCTACTTCCACCTTGTTCCATTTCCTCAGCCATCGCTTGAGAAGCTCCAATCTACGAATAATGCGATACTGAGCATCCCCTCTGATTGAAATTCTCCAGACCTCCCTAACCACTTCCCAGGAATTTGGGTAAGAGGGCCAAATTCTTTCAAATCTAAAAGGCACCCGAGTAGGGAAATGGTGGGTGGTGGTCATCAGAATCGGACAGTGATCCGAGGCAATCCTGTCCAAATGACGAACCGAGAAGTTGGGATGCATCTGAAGCCATGATGTGGTAGCTACCGCTCTGTCCAACCTTTCCCAGACCCGAGCTCTCCCTGATCTATTGTTGCATCAGGTATATCTATTACCCACAAATCCCAAATCAATAAGGCCATTGGAGTCCAAGAAATACGTAAATTCCCTGGTAGCCACATTTTGGGAAAAGGGGGTCCCTCCTCGCTTCTCCTTCACTTTAGTGATACAGTTGAAATCCCCAATAACAACCATAGGGAATCCCTGATCAATGACCTGAGACACCTCATTCCAGAGATATCTTCGTTCCTTATAACAGGTGCTAGCATAAACCGCCGACAGGATCCAAGATGGCCCATTATCTATCGATATGACCATAATTCCATTCTGCTCTGACTTATGGAACACATCAATTCGAGCAGCAGTTATATCCCAAGCTACTACTATACCCCCCGATAATCCCCTGGAATTGATAGCATAATGATTCCAGGCTTTAGGAAAGCAACGAAGGATCCTGTGTAACGACTGACCAGAAAGACGGGTTTCCAAAATAATACAAATATCAGGACAATGAAGAAGATGTAGCCTTCGAAAAGTAGAGGCAAAGGAAGGTTTCCCCGCCCCTCTAGCATTCCACGATAATATCTTCATACAAGGACACTAACCCCTGAACACCCCCTCCCCAAAGGGTTTTCCCAAGCTACCTTCTCCAGCACCAGACTCAAGGTCGACCACATCCACCTTTGGGACATCCGTCTCTTGAAATAAGGCCACCTTCAATTGTCCGACAATATCAGCATGATCCAGGGTTTTCCGGTCCACTCCAATGCTGATCGGAATAGAAGCCAAAGCATGCAGCCCACCTTCCTGGATTACTCGATCAGAAGCAATCAGGGTAGACAACCCCCCCTTCTTAAGCTTCTTGTCACCCAACCTCCCCTCCTGTCCCCCCAGGGTGAACACCTCCTGAGAAGATATAGCAGCAGCTTCCTTCTTCAGCACTAAAACCTCCAAAGAGGGCCCTTTAACATCCACCCCTGAGACACCCTGAGCACCAACCCCTGAGACCTCCTAAAGGATCACCTTCTCCCTTGCTCCTCCACTCCCCATAACATCCCCCCCCTTATGTACACCCTCCCCTTCCCCTGAAACCATCATGCCCTTCCCTTTCAGAGTCTCCCGTCCCAACCCACCTCCTTTTAGCTACCAACTAAAGGTGGGGGTTTTTTTTTTATTCTGAAAGAATTAAGAACAATCATTTTGTGATGGCATGAACTTGGAAACACCAGGAGATCCATCATTTGATTGGAGAACAGTTCCCCCTCGATGGAGAGCTCGAGATATGTTCGCATGGGGACTAATGGATCATATTCCCACTTTGTCAATTCAACCAATTAAAAAAATTGTCAATTATTCTCTCTCTCTCTCTCTCTATGTATGTATATATATCTATATATGTATGTATGTATGTATGTATTATCCTTTGTTGCTGCAACTTCTCCTGGGTTGGCTCGGACGATGGTGCTAGAGCGCTCTCCTCCTAGTCGACCTGCATAAAGTCCCCAAGGGCCAGTGGTATCCCAGCGGGGGATCCTCCGATGCCTAAGTTAGCAGGAGCTTGAGGGCAATAGAATGGAGGAACCAGAGAGGCAGCGTATGGAGAGGGAAGAGTATATTTAGCTCAAAACGAGGTCCCTCGGTTATCTTATATAGGCACGGAACAGTCCAAAATCCATTAGGGGAGGGACCGAGAAAGACTGATATGCCCCTAGGAGAATCCGGAGAGTGGCCATGTGGCACTCGGATAGGGCAACTTCATGGGAGTAGTGGAGTGGTGTCGCTGATGTGGCAGGATTCTGTTACAACAAAAAGAAGTTTTGAGAATTCTCTGGGCTTCCAAAGGGAGTCGGTCAGATGCCGAATGGGAGGGCCAATTGGGCCTCCGAATGAGAGCGTTGGGCCGGACCTCAGCTGAAGTGGGTCATCGGGACCTCTACTCCAGTGGGTCGGACTTTCGAAGGAGAGCACTGGGCCAGACCTTAGCAGAAGTGGGTCGTTCAGACCTCTACTCCAGTGGGTCGGAATTTCGAAGAAGAGCACTGGACCGGACCTCCATAGAAGTGGGTCGTTCGGACCTTTACTCCAGTGGGTCGGACTTCCGAAGGAGAGCCGTTGTTGGGGTTCAGAAGAGCGGTCCGGTCGGATCACAAAGGAGACCCGGTCCGATTTGGTGGTGAGCCGGTCGGGTGTAACAGTTGCCCCCTTGCTCTTAGCCTTTGAGAGGTTCTGCAGTTTCGAAGGACGAGAGCATTATTTAGCGATTAATGCGCCGGTCCTTGAGATGATGGCGAATCTGATCCGACGTGCTGTGACCGGCTATCTTCTGCTCCGAATATCCGCCCTGGACAGGTGTCAGCACTGCATTGGCGATGACAAGGAATGTAGTTAATACTGGTACGTGCAATGATGGGCTGCCAGCTCGAAATGCCCGCCCGTAGTGCTCTTGATGCGATGTGGCCAACGTGCCAGGATCCGAATGGTCGATGCGATATTCGGAGCGATCCATCCACCGTTGATGGGATGGTCACGTGGATCGTGATTAGACACGATCCGATGCATCCCCTCGGCTCCCATGTTGAATCGAGGAGTCGCATCGGCAGCCGCAGGATCGCGGCGCTGGGAAGCGTCCCCTCAGCGCCTATAAAAGGGGGATGGGAAGACTGGAAGGGGATTTTCTACTACCTTTGCGCCCAAGAAGACAGAGTCTCTTCTCCTCGCCGCTCTCGCTCTACTAGGAAACCAGGTCAGTTCCGTCCTCCTCCCCTCCTTTAGCCTCCATTAAAATGGCCTATGGTGGTAGAAGCTTGGCCCGCAGAGATCGGGAACCAGGTCCCCGTGACATCGCCACAACCATGACCCGGGATAGGGTAGAGAGCCTTAGGGCCATCTACGGCATACCGTCCACTTTGCACCTGACCATCCCTAGTAAGGAGGGAAGGATAAATGGCCCGTTGAGTTTAGGGGCCCTCCCCTTATACGAAGACCACTTGAAAGCCGGCCTTCGCTTCCCGCTCCACAACTTTTTTATCCAAGTCTTTACTCATTATAGGATTACCCCTTCAAAACTGACCCCGAATAGTAATCAGGTCATATGTGGCTTCCTGGTCCTCTGTTGGGAAGTCGAAATCGAGCCAAGGCTAAACTTATTTTCCAATTTTTTTCTTTTAATGCAAGACTTACGAAGCCAGGAATGGTGGATGTTTAGTCCCCGTCCTGGTCAGAAAATATTAGGGGGGCTTCAGTTGGCTATCTATGGATAGAAGTCTCGATACTTTTTCGTAGATAGTTTAGAGCCCTGGGGGTTCAAGCCGGCGTAGAGGGATCCGAGGCCGAAGGCCGTCGATGAGAGGAAAATACTGAGGGCTGACGAGGCCGACTTCCATAAGCTGAGTGACGAGGGCTCAGTCTTCGTGCATCCTTTGCTCCTCGAGGAGAGTCTGCACTGGGCTGTGATCAGCCGACATCGATACCTGGGTACGATAGACACCCACACTGAAAACCTTCTACCTTCCTTTTGTCGAATTTGTTTTTGCTAACCCTTCCTATGCTTGCTGACTGGTGGCAAGATGAAGCTAGATCGATCGATCATCTCAGCATTGGCAGCTGGGAGGAGGACCGTCCGGAACACGAAGCCAGCGACCCAGAAACCCAAAAGGAAGCGAATGGAGGAGCCAACATCGGAGAGGTCGACAAAGAAGCGAACAAAAGAGCAGACCGCTACCGTGGTCTCCATCGAGTCCGACACCGATGCCATGCCATTGTTTGAACGCCTAGTGGTGAAGCCAGTGGAGCGCTCTTCTTCGGTCGGGTAGTCGGCCCCTGAGCCAAGGTAGAGCAAGCGCAACCATCCTTCGAGGAGATTGCTTGGATCTCCCCGCTCATCGAGCTGACAGAAGAGACTCCTCCGTCAGCCGAAGGGGAGGTAGGAGCAGAGGAGAAGACGACCGATAAGAGGGAAGCCGTCGATGTCAGCAACGATGTGCACTAGCTACAGCGTGCAATACATGATGCCGAGCAGGTCAGGAACCTGCTCTAGAGGGCCATCGAGGGCATCGACTGGAAAAAACTGGGTCGACGATCAGTGAACGAAGCTGCGAGGAGCTCCTTTCACCATATGATGGGGGTAAGTCATCTGCATCCGATCTCTTAACCCTGGTCTTAAAGACACTAACCTTGTTTTGTTACTTGCAGCTCCTTCAAGATGTGCTACTGATGGACGACGGCCTGAGTGAGTTGCTGGATCTGAAGGAGCACTCAGCCCAGAGAGTCAAGATAGCCGAAGTAGCGAGAGACGCCGCAGAAGTGGCATTGACGGCCACAAGGGCGAAGCTGTCCATTCTTCGTGCGACCGAGGAAGAGCGCTCTGCTCTGCGAGCCGAGGCAGAGGCTCAGAAGGACCAAGTCGCAAACTTGTTGGCTTAGCGGGACGACCTGAGCACCAAACTGAAGGGCAAGAGATAGCGAGCAAAGGCCCTGGCCCACCGTCTAGTTGAAGAGAAGGCACGTCTTTTCGAATCGGAAAGGCATTCAAGGGTTCACCAGGTCAAAGCTAAAAGGTACATGGGGTTGCTGAAGTCAACCCAAGAGTTGATGAAATCGGCTTCTGCGACGGCCGTAAAGAAGTATAAGGCCTCAAAAGAGTTCATAAGAGAAATGAATGAGGCCGGATCGTACAGCTTCGACTTCGGATAAGAAGATTGCCTGGAGAAGGTCAGCGCTGCCTTCCCAGAGCTCAACCTCTCGTCTCTATGGCTGCTAGAGCGGGTTGACGAGGAAGAAGCCGAAGAAGATGGGGACTCATCCGACGGAGGGGTTGAACTCCCTACTGTAGCCGGTGCAGAGGAGGCTGGATCGGACGCTCAGACCGAAGTTGATGCGGGCACGGCGAGAGTTCTCTCGGGTGCTCCGATGATGTCAGAAAAGATCGAAGCGGAGATCGAAGTCCCGAATGCGCCGGTGGGAGCCGAGCAGAAGTCATCAATGTAACTTCTGCAGGTCAGACCTAGGCATCTTGTAAAGGTCTGACCTCAACTTTTTGTAAAGAACATTAATATAATATTTTCTTTTTGTCATATATCCTTGTCTTCACGTGTGCATGTGGTCGGTCGGATTGGCCGAAGCTTTTGTCTTTGAAGACATTTCTAAGTATTGCCGGTCAGCTAGGTAGTACAATAAGTAGCTGAATGGTAGCCCGAATGGTAGCCTGATGCAAGACCACTAACTCAGAAATATTTCTAAGTGTGGGTCCTTCGGCTCACCAGATGGCACGGTCGGGCCTTCCGAAATAGATTACAGAACAACTCTAACCGAGACACTTAGGAATCTCTTCCTAAGTCTTGATTCGTCGGCTCGTCCAAATCCAAAGATAGTTAAAGTGGGCGCCGGACAATGGCTCAGGCCGAACCAAGGTACTTAGGATTTTCTTCCCAAGTACTGGTTCGTCGACTCGTCCGAAGCGAAGATGTTGAAGTGGGCACTGGACAGTAGCTCAGGCTGAACCAAAGTACTTAGGATTTTCTTCCCAAGTACTCGTTCGTCGGCTCGTCCGAAGCGAAGGTGTTGCTGACCGAAGTCAGACTTTTGGAAGTGGGCTGCCCTAGAGCCTCTGCCGACCGGAGTCGAACTTTTGGAAGTGGGCTGCCCTAGAGCTTCTACCGATCGAAGTCGGGCTTTTGGAAGTGGGCTATCCTAGAGCTTATGTCGACCGAAGTCGGGCTTTTGGAAGTAGGCTACCTTAGAGCCTCTGCCAACCGGAGTCGGACTTTTGGAAGTGGGCTGCCCTGGAGCCTCTACCGACCGGAGTCGGACTTTCAAAAGTGGACTGCCCTAGAGCCTCTGCCTACTGGAGTCGGACTTTCGGAAGTGGGCTGCCCTAGAGCCTCTGCCGATCGGAGTCAGACTTTCGGGAATAGTTCATAGAAGAGGTTATTGGCTTTATTGATAATACTTGTAGAAGTTGTCTACATTCCACGGATGAGCGATTGGCCGTATGTCCAAATGTTCGAGTTGGTAGGTTTCGGCTCGAATTACTTCAATGACTTGATAAGGGCCTTCCCAATTGGGGGAAAGCTTTCCTTGCTCGGTTGATCTTGAAATCTCCGCCCTCCGCAAGACCGGGTCTCCGACTCGAAAAGTTCATGCCTTGACCCGTGAGTTGTAATATATAGCCATCTTCTGACGGTTGGTCACCATCTTCAAGCTTGTTCGGAACCTGGTTTCTTCAAGTAAATCTAGGTCAGCCTTCGTTGCTCTGAGTTGGTCGGCTTTGTGAAGTGATCAATCCGTATGGATTGCAAAGAGACTTCCACGGGGATGACTACTTCACTTCTGTAAGTCAGGTTGAATGGAGTCTCTCCGGTCGTCGTCCTGGCAGTTGTCCGATAAGCCCAGAGCACTAAATAGAGTTTTTCAGTCCAAAGATCTTTGGCATCATTCAGTCGGGTCTTTAGTCCATGTAGGATTATCTGATTGGTGACTTAAACCTCTCCGTTGGACTGAGGATGGCCGACCGACGTAAGTGATAGGAGATGTGATATTGCTGGCAGAAGTCCCGGAATTTGGGATTGTCGAACTGCCTTCCGTTGTTAGTGATAATTGTCTATGGAATGCCAAATCGGAAGATGATGCAGTTCCGGACAAAATTTTCTGCCTTGGCCTCTGTGATTTGTGCCAGTGGCTCGGCCTCCACGCACTTAGTGAAGTAATCAATGGTTACAATAAGAAACTTTCGCTGGCTGGATGCCGGAGGAAAAGGTCCCAGGATATCCATTTCCCACTGTGCGAATGGCCAGGGTGCAGTGAGCGGAGTCTGCTAGTTGGCGGGCCTTCTTTGAATATTGAAATATCTTTGACAAGCATCGCACCTTCGAATGAATTTCGACGCATCTTTCTGAATTGTAGGCCAATAGTTTCCCTGTCGGATGATCTTGTAGGCTAGGGATCTTCCTCCAAGGTGGTCACCGCATATGCCTTCATGGACTTCTTTGAGTGCATAGTCCGCATCAGTCGAGCCTAAGCACTTCAATAGTGGCTACGAGAATGAACGCTTGTAGAGGGCACCGTCAAGGATGACGTACTTAGAGGCTGCCCAACGCACATGCTTGGCTTCAGTCGAATTTTCCAGGAGATTGCCTCCGATAAGGAAAGTAAGAATTGGATCCATCAACGAGATTTCCTGTTCAACTTGGTGAGCCTCAGTTGGCTCTTCATTAATACTTGGGTGCTGCAAGTGCTTCACAAAGGTTCGATCGGAGATGTTGGTGATGGCCGTGGCCAATCGTGACAGGGCATCCGCCCGGGAGTTTTACAGTCAAGGTATATGGAGAATTTTGAAGAATTTAATTCGAGAGACGAAGCTTCGTACCTTGTTTAAGTACTTGGCCAGGGTCGGATCCCTTGCTTCAAATTCGCCCTTCACCTGATTGACCACCAGTTGGGAGTCGGAGAAGGCCCTGATTCGGCTAATGCCTAATTCATTGGAAATTTGCAATCCCAAGAGAAGGGCTTCGTACTCCGCATGATTATTTGACACCTGAAATGAAAAGTGAAGAGCATACTTTAGGCTTTCTCCGTCGAGGTCAGCTAGGATCAGGCCGGCCCCACAGCCAGCGAGGTTGGACACTCCGTCCACATGAAGCGTCCAAGCAGTCTCAGCTTCGTAGATGGCATCGGCTTTAGGTACCTTGGCCGCCTGAGAGGATGACCCCTAGCTCCAGGTGCACTCGACAATGAAATCAGCGATTACCTGAGCCTTGAAAGCTGATCGAGATTGGAAGGAGACATCGAACTCGCCAAGTTTGACAACCCACTTGGTGAGCCGACCGAAGGTGTCCGTACTCTGAAGGATCGTCTTGAGGGGTTGATCAGTCATCACGACGATTGGATGTGCCTGGAAGTAAGGTCGGAGCCTTTTGACTGCTATGACCAAAGAATAGACCAGCTTCTGTATTTTAGGATACCTTGTTTCGGCATCATGGAGAACTTTACTAATGTAGTAGACAGGCTTCTGTTGACCATCTTCGCCCACTCGAACAAGAGCAGAGCTGACCGCCTTGTCCGATGCCGACAGGTAGAGATACAAAGGTTCCCCCTTCGTTGGCTTGGCCAGCAACGAAGGATTCTTCAAATGATCTTTCAAGGCTTCAAAAGCTGACCTACACTCGTCGGTCCAATTGAAACGATCCGACCGACGTAATGTCTTGAAAAATGGTAGGGACTTCTTAGCCAACCGGGATATGAAATGGCTGAGAGAAGCTATCCAGCCGGTTAGCTCTCGCACTTGTCTCTTGCTGGTCAGATGTCCCATCTCAATAACAACTCTGATTTTGTCAGGATTGACTTCAACTCCTCTTTGTATGACCAAGAAGCCGAGGAACTTGTCGGAAGTTATCCTGAAAGTACACTTGGCAGGATTCAGCTTTATCCGATGGCACCTCAATGCATCAAAGGACTCCTGCAAATCTTTGATGTGGTCAGCTCTGTGGAGGCTCTTGACTATCATATCATCCACATACGCCTCCATGTTTCTTCCGAGCTTTCCCTCGAAAACCCGGTTGATCAATCTTTGGAAAGTAGCACTGACATTCTTTAGTCTGAAAGGCATCATCTTATAATAGTACAAGTCTTTGTCGGTGACAAAGGCGGTCTTCTTCTCGTCCTCCGGGTGCATCCTGATTTGGTTGTAACCGGAGAAGGCATCCATGAAACTTAGAAGCTAATGGCCGGCCGTGGCGTCCACCAGCTGATCAATCTTCGACAGGAAAAAGCTGTCCTTCGGACATGCCTTATTAAGGTCGGTGTAGTCCACACAGATCCTCCACTTTCCATTAGCCTTTTTTACCATGACAACATTTGCTAGTCATTCAGGATAATGGGCTTCCCTAATGAAGCCAGCATCAGAGAGCTTCTTTACTTCCTCATCAATAGCCCTTTGTCTTTCGACGGTGAAGCTTCTCTTTTTTTGTTGGACAGGCCTGCAGCTTGGGTCCATCTTAAGTTGGTGAGTGATGACCTATGACGGGATACCCGGCATGTCCGAAGCCGACCAAGCAAAAATGTCGGCGTTACTCCTCAGGAAGTCAATCAGCTCCAACTTAACTTCTCGCTGAGGGTAATTCCAATTTGAAGGACTTTGGTAGGGTCGTCCTCTCGAAGGGGAATAAATAGGATTCTTTCGTCTGGCTGACCATGGCCGTCGGCTTCAGTCCTCGGATCAAGCTGCTCCAGAGTAGGATGGCCATGCAAATGTCGATCCAGAATAGTTAGGCACTGTCTAGCCATCATGCGATCTCCTCTCATAACCCCGACCCCGCTCCTGGTCGAAAACTTTGCTAACATATGGTAAGTGGATACAATGGCCTAAAACTTGTTGAGGGCCGGTCGGCCTAGAATGGCATTGTAAGTGGAGGTCGTACGCACAACCACGAAGTTAATGGGGAGAGTTTTCTAAAAGGGCTCCGTCCCCATCATCACAGGTAGGGTTATCTCCCCCTCCACTCTGACGGAGTTTTCCTCGAAGTCTGTCAGCAGTATGGGAGATTCTCGTAGCATTGACCTAGACAGGTTCATTCTTACAAAAGCATCATACAATAATACCTCCGTCGAGCTTCCATTATCTATAAGAATTCTTTTTACATCGTAGTTGGCGATCACTGCCAACATGACTACAAGATCATTTTCAAAAACATGGGATTCTAGGAGGTCTTCGTCGGAGAAGGTGATCACATTAGAATCCCTTGACCTCTTGATAATGCTTGGGTCATCTTCGTATTTCCAGTTGGACCGCCGATGCAGCATGCCAACATCTCCACCGGTCGGGCACTGGTTGGGAAGCTCTGCCTCCTCCGGAGGGTTTCTGGCAGTCGATGTTTTAGCCCAATCCCGGCGAGGTCAGACATATTTATGCAGATACCCCCTCCAAATGAGATCTTCAATGGCATCCTTCAGCTACAGGCACTCTTTGGTATTGTACCCGTGATCCCTATGGAACTGACAGAATTTATTCCTGTTTCTGGATGCAGAGGGGCCCCTCATCGGATGAGGCCTTTGCAGGAAAGTCTTGTTTTCAATCTTCAAGAGGATCTTCTCCCTCGGAAGGGAGAGGGGCGCGTAACTCTTGAACCTCCTAGGAAAGTCCTTTGGCTTCGGACTTTGGCGTTGAGCTGATCGATTGTCGTTGTTGTGGGGTCGGACTTCCGGAGCCTTGTCATTCCGCTTCTTGGGAGCCGACCTCCCTTCGGCCTAGCGTCGGCTCACCGCTTGTTCTTCTGCCAGGACGTATTTATGTGCCTTGGCCAGCATCTTCAAGTAGCTCATCGGGAACTTCTTGTCCAGGGAGAATGTGAGCCTAGACGAGCGGAGACCTCTCTTGAAGGTCAACATAGCTACATCTTCGATCAAATCCAGGACCTCCATGGCCGTCGAGTTGAAACGGAGGCCAAGTAATCCCGGAAAGTCTCTCCCTCCTTTTGTAGTATGAGGAAAAAGCAGTCGGTGTTCCTCGGAGTCCAGCTGCAGGTCCTGAAATGGAAGAGAAAATGGTTTTCAAGTTAAGGAAAAGAGTGGATCGTACCTGGCCGGATGGCAGAAAACCATATCCGTGCCGCCTTCTTAAGGGTAGTGGGGAAGGCGATGCAGTGGAGGACGTCGAGATGCCCTGTACCATCATGTGGGACTTGTAGGTGCCCAGATGGTCTAGAGGGTCGGTGGTGCCGTCGTAGAGGTCTACCTGTGGGATTTTGAAGTGACAAGGGATCGTCTCCTCCAAGATCTCATTGGAAAAAGGTAGGCGGGAGTCGTATACCTGCCCCCCTTCGACTTTCTGCCGATCGATTATCTTAGCGATGCGCTCTTCCATGCGCAAAATCTTGCTGATGTAATCTTTTGGGAGTTCAGCAGGATGCCGAGCACCAGCAGGGACAAATTCGACGAAGGAGGGTGAGGCGAACCTCACCCTCTTGCCGTCAGCACGAGCTCCGAAGGACCTTTGGGGCTCCGGAGCAACTTGAGAGGAAGGCCAAGGGACCTCTTGTCGTTGACTTCCCTCGGCAGCACGTTGGCGATGGGTGGAAGATGCGGCAGGAGGCTGCTGCCTGTTTTCAGCTGCCTCTTGGTGGTGTTGAACCACGATAGTGAGTGTTTCGATACGGTTCAGAAGCGTCTGGAACTATTGCAGTCCCAGAGTGATAGTGGGTTCGGCAACAATGGCGTCGTTCTTCCTGGGAGGTTCCTCGGACCTGGACAGGGAGTGATCTCCTCTGGCGAAGGTGTTCTGAGCTCTTTCCTTAGCTATTGCATGACAAAGTGGGCGGATTCCTCCTTTTAGAGTAAAAGAGCAAGCCCCTTCCTCTAGCGTCAATCTGTTGCTGCAACATCTCCTGGGCCAGCTCGGACGACGGTGCTGGAGCGCTCTTCTCCCGGTCGACCTACACAAAGTCTCCAAGGGCCGGTGGTGTCCCGGCGGGGGACTCTCCGATGCTTAAGTTAGCAGGAGCTTGAGGGCAACAGAATGGAGGAGCCAGAGAGGCAGCGTATGGAGAGGGAAGAGTGTACTTAACTCAAAACGAGATCCCCCGGTTGCCTTATATAGGCGCGGAATAGTCCAAAATCCGTTAGGGGAGGGACCGAGAAAGACTGATCTGCCCCCAGGAGAATCCGGAGGGTGGCCATGTGGCACTCGGATAGGGCAACTTCGTGGGAGTAGTGGAGTGGTGGTGCTGAAATGGCAGGATTCTGTTACAACAGAAAGAAATTTCGAGAATACTCTGGGCTTCCAAAGGGAGTCGGTCGGATGTCGAATGGGAGGGCCAATCGGGCCTCCGAAGGAGAGCGCCGGGCCGAATCTTAGTTGAAGCGGGTCATCGGGGCCTCTACTCCAGTGGGTCGGACTTTCGAAGGAGAGCACTGGGTCGGACCTCAAGCAGAAGTGGATCGTTCGGACCTCGGTAGAAGTGGGTCGTTCGGACCTCTACTCCAATGGATCGGACTTCTGAAGGAGAGCCGTTATCGGGGTTCAGAAAAGCGATCTGGTTGGACTACAAAGGAGAGGTTGGTCTGATATGTTGGTGAGCCGGTCGGGTGTAACACCCTTTAACAGACTTAATAGCGAATATGTTAAGGCTTGTGATTGAACGATGTATCTAATTCCCTGTCATCTTCACCAATTATTTGCAGATGCCCTCTCCGTGGGACTCTCAAAAGTTTTGAAAAGTCTAAAAGAACAAATAACTGACCATGTGGAAAACGCCTAAAGATGGCCACGGCAATCTATGGTTCTCTACCTTCCATAGGTTACTCTCAAGGTTGCCTGCTTGACCAGCTCATTTAAGCCCTTTGGATGTCCTTGTTCAACAAGAAAACAATGAGGAGTTGCCATCAAATCCACTAAGATTTTAGCTGTGTGGCTCTGGATCATCCCGGGGGTGTGGACAAGCATGCGTTAATATCTTCTGGATAACCATGTCCTTTTTACGCTTTCTCCGCATTCTATTATAGACCAAGACCCCCACCCTAAAGTCAAAAGCAATGGCTTTGGAATTATTTTTGGTTGCCCTTGCTTCCACGTACCCATCTGTCAAGGATCCATGGGTCTCCACGTACGCTCAGGGCAGCTCTCTTCCGGGTTATTCGGCTTTAATTGTCCAAAAAGTACAATATTGCTCGAGTTAGACACCAAGGCACATCCTTTTAGGACACGCAGGTTAAGCTAATGGAGATCACCGAAAGACACTGGTGTTGATGATGACCGCTTAGCGGTGCAAGCTCCCTTCTACGTTTCAAAGGAGGTGTTTAGAATAATATGTACGCATGTAGAATATGCCATCTTAAGTACGTACAGAGCTATATATATATATATATATATATATATATGACCATGTCAATTATAAGCATTCATCATCCATCAAATATGAAGAGAATAGAATACTAGTACTGATCATCGATGATGAATCTAATCTGAATTAAAATATATATATATATATATATATATATATATATATATATATATATATATATATATATATATATATATATATTCATGTTTACAAAGATATCGCATGCACGTATATGTAGCCAAGTGTAAGCGTTGCCGTATTTTATGTCATGCATCTTCAATTATTCCTCTACGTACCTCCAAATGCATGCATGCATGCACCAGTTATATATAAGCTTTTCCGGATTTCTTGAGGTTATTGTAGCGGTCTGTCCTCCTGCCCACGGTCACGTATTTGGCTTCGATTTGAGGAGGTGTGGGAACCCTTGCTTCTTTGTCGACGAAGGCTTGTCTTTGACTCACCCTCGTACGTCCAAACTAGTTCAACATCGTGACTTCGAATTATAAAACCTTATTTGACTTCAACCCAATCAGAAACCCACCTCGACGTAGACAATCCGATAAAGAAAAATGCGGGTCACGTATGGCAGGATGCACATCTTAATCCTAATTATTAATCCAACTATTTGCTCCTGGACTGAAAACCTTGTGTCTAATCCATCTTTGCTGCTCCTGCTCATCAAACTAGTTACATTAATTATCAATTACTTCCTATTCACCGAATAAGAGAAGAAAGTGCTTCTTCCGAGAACACAAAGTTTTAATTTGGTGTTAACATTTGGGTTATTGGATACCATATAATCAATTCTATTTCTGACATTCCTACTTATCAAAATAGCTATACATTAGCAATTTCTACTACAAGAATTTTGGTTTTTAGCAATGAAAGATTTATCACAATTTTTTTTAAAAAAGTTTTCTTCATTATAAATATTTGGTGATCAAAAATACTCCGTTACTGGATAGTAATTAAAGGTGCTAAAAGTTTCGGTGACCAAAATATAAAGTCTCAAAAAAATCATTATATTTAATGATGAAATATGAACGGTCACTAATGATAAATATTAGTGGCAATTTTGTTGATAGCAAAAGATTTTAAAAAGATAATTATAAAAACCAAAAAATGATGACGTGACAAGAAATTAATGATCAAAAATAAATTTTAATGAGAATTTAATATTATTACTAAAATCCTTTCCTATGATGAATTTTTATTGATCACAACAAGCTAATACAACTAGTGATGAAATGAAAATGATCGTTAAAGACAAATATTTGTGATGCTTTTTTTTTTTAGTAACAAAAGATTGAAAAATTATTGTAAATAGATTTTTAATAATTTTTTTATAAATTTTGTCATTAAAGGTATTTATCTATGAGGGCTATTTTAAAATATCATCACTTAAGATATAAGTTATAAAATTATCATTAGTAAGTTAACTAAAATTAATTTTGACATTAAAATTATTTTTTTATCTTAAAAAGCCTTATTTAATGATGAATTATTCATGATAAAATTCAAAATAATTACAAAAGATATGTATTTTATAATGAAACTTCATTTTATTATTAAAGATATTAATAAAAAATAGTTTATAATTGTGATTATTTTTTATTTTTATTATATAAGTTTATTAATAAATTTTAAATTTTTATAGTGACTGAATAAATATAGAAGTGCTTTGAGAAAAGTTTGCCAATAATATTAAAATTTTGTAGCCTTTTGCTTGCCAATAATATATATGTATATATATATATATATATATATATATATATATATATATATATATATATATATATATATATTATGAAATGGAAGGCTTAGAGTGCTCTAATACGAATATATTCAAAAAATTAAAATATAAAATATAACAAAAGTGTAAAGAAGTGAAAGATGAGTCCATCAAAAAGTACCACCAGAGTTTCTCGGTATGGACGTTCATATTTTCCAGGATTGTCCTTTTTGTGACATGCCGGTCGAGTCTCAGATTCATGCTATTTTTCTTTGTGCTCGGGCGACGAGGATCTGGGCTTTGGCGGGTCTCCATTTTCAGACTGTGTGGCCTGACATCACGCCTGATACCTTCTATGCTCTGCTTCGGACAGCTCCTGTGATACATGTATCTTTTATTGCTTACCTGGCGTATCATATTTGGATTTTCAGAAACGACCGGATCTTTGGATCGGTCAGGTCTTCCCCGACGATACTGGTGAAGAGAGCCAGGACTGCTGCAGTAGAGTATTGTAGGACTACTGTTATGCATACGGAGACCTGGGTTTCCATTTCTGCTCCTCGAGCGACCACGACGGTGTTTGTTTCCTGGAAACCCCCTCCTCCGTCGTGTGTCACGATCACCTTTGATGGGAGCCTCCACCGCAGAATGGGGGGAGTGGGATTTGTGATTAGGGACTCTACTTTTGGGTTCCTGGCTGCTGGAGGTATTCCCCTCATGGATTTTTCTATTCCGACACTAGAGCTCTACGCTGCATGGGCTGGCATTAGGTATGCCCAGCAGGTTCTTCATCTTGATCATATTATTATTGAGGGGACTCTGCCACTGTTGTCTCTTGGATCTCGCATTCCTCTTCTACTCCAGCGGCTCATCCGATTATCAGAGATATTACATTTTTGCTGCAAGGTTGCCGTTCTCTGACTATTTGGCATATCTTCATGGAGGCTAACTTGGCAGCTGATTGGGTAGCATCTTATGTTGCCCAGCATACGGGATTTGTATTGTGGTCTGATTGACGTTCCGCCCCTATATAACTTAGGGATATTAGATATTATTCTTGCTGACTTTTTGAATTATATTCATCATCATTAAGTGTTATGAATACACCGTTCTATCATAAAAAAAAAAAAAAAAAGCACCACCAGACAGCGATATGCAACATGCAAACAGGACTATCCAATTTGTAGCATTATTTATTACTTAAAATATATACTTGATACTAAAAACAATACATTAATCGGTTAATCTCTAATTATTAATCAGTAAATAATGATAATTCATCTCAAAACCCAACCAATCACGGAGCCTCCTTCAAGAAGAATGTAAACCTTTCACCAGAAATGATAATATCAAACAAATGAAATTCATTGGCTGTCTACGACAAGGACTTGGTTGGGAAAGAAAAATATATATATATATATAAAAAAAAAAAGCAAATTAAATATTTTTTTTATTTAGAATTTTTTTTTAAAAAAAAATAATCACTAAGATCATAGCTCAGTTGATATAGGTCTTGTCTCACTACTGATCAATCATTGATTTGAGGCATGATTCCAGCAGTGACTCGATTAATTTTAAAAATTTTTCTGGGATCTATGATCGCTGGTATGAATAAGATTTCAGAGTCTTTCTCTTTGTTTCCATTCTACTAGTGCAAGTCTTAGTGGTACCAGGTTAGAAAAATAAAAGAAGGTCAACGTACTCATCTTTAGTGAAAAAAAAATAATAATAAGAGGAAGAGAAGAAAAATTTATAAATTTGAAAGTCATCTTTAGTGGAAAAAAAAAATAAAAAAAAATAAATAAAAAATAATAATAATAAGAAGAAAGAAAGAAGGAAGAGAAGGAAAATTTGTAAATATTTTTTCTTCGAAATGGATGAATAGGAGGGAAAAGAATTGAAAATAAGTATTTTTTTTTCTTAATGTCTATCTATTCTCTTTCCTTTTCTCCTATCAAAAAAATTTTTTTTTTTTTCTTTCTATTAAACTTTCTCTTTTTTTTTAATATTAAACTCCCAATAAAAAAAGTTATTATTATTATTACTTTTCTTTTTATTTTTATTATTATTTTTTCTAAACTCCTAACAAGGTCCTAAGGTTAAAATCAGGCCCTCTATCACAAGACCAGCGATCCCTCGAGCTCGCACATGATAGAAAACCATAAGGGGTCTGCAGTGGTATGCGCTTCGCGGTCGGCATCTTCATCCCAACCGCCACGTTAGACTTTCTCAGCCGCAAAAAAAGCAACCGATCATACGGTTATTGACACGCATCCAATTCCCATCTGGATTTTTTTTTTTTTTTTTTTTTCCCTCGGGGTGGCGTCGACGTCCCACCAACCGACGCTATCATTTGGCGCGTTGATTTGGACGGCTGGACCCGGGCGTTGCAAAGTCCACCAGCGGCGGTGTGGTGGTCCACGGGAAAATGGCCGGTCCCCAACGGTAGCCGTCCGATTGGACCTATCACGGATCGATGCGCTGTCATTTGCTGGACCGCCGTAGCTGGAGATGGACCAGTCCGGAATACAAAAAGGAAAAGGTGGCGAGCTGTGACACTTCGAGTTTTTGGATACATGCAATATTTGTTTCGTACGGTACATAGGTGGGGGTGGTCGTGGTTAAATAACACCACATGGCCTGACGCCATTTTGACACCAGTTTGTTTAACCGTCGTGGCTACGTTGCTTAGTGGAGCTAATGTCCTTCATTTAATTGCGTGACCTGTACCATGTTGGCATGGGGCTAGGGGCGTTCAAATGTGATGTTACCTTTCTATCCCCTTTCCTCTCTATCTCAATTTCCACTTCATCCAACCATTAGATCTTGTAGCAGTGTTCTCTTGGATTTGGTGGTGACGAAACAGTTTATGTGGATTCAGGGCAAGGTGGACTCACCCTAAAGCCGAGTTAGAAGTCCATCCCCTTTTTTTTTTTTTTTTTTTGATATTTAGAATTTCTTTCATATTTTTTTTCATGGCATATTTTTCGAAAAATAAATAGCATGGTTAATTATGTTACATCATCTATCATGAAAATATTATGAAAATTAGATATGACATCAAGACGATGCTCTTCCATGGATAAATTTTTTATTTATAATTTGTTTAACTATATTTATGTGAGAATGGTATGATCATCTGCATGTATAAAAAAAAAAAGTTTATGCAAATTAGAGAACATGCTAGCAAGTCATGATGATTCAAAATAATTAGTGCATAGTTAAAAGTTATAAAATTTATGTTATGAAACTTAGCTATTTAGATATAATCAAAAATACATAATTAATCGAAAAGCACGGTGCAAATGAAATTAGCTAATACGAGCAAATAACTAAAATGTGAGTTGCAACTATTTTGATCGTTTTATTATTTTATTTTATTTTTTTTAATTTTCATGTTGGTGTATGTTTGTCCATCTTATGTTTTTAAGCGGCGTTATGGTAGAAAGCACCATTTTAGGTCGGCCAATGAATTAGATGTTTAATTTTAGATATCTTTTACCTAATACATTGTAGGTTTCATAAAGCATGTTCACTTTTCATTGCTTTATTATTATTTTTTTACACATACTTTGTAATGTATGCTTCATGTGTTAATTTCATCATAACCTGGTTAGAATTGCTTTCACTAAAAATCCAAAAACGATCTAATTTATGAAAATGTATGGAAAAAAAAAAACTTGCAACAAAATGCATTGATTGTTTTCAATAATCATACGCACTCCTACCTTCAATAATGCTTTCAAATACACAGAATCCTTATTTGGGACCACCATATGCGCAAGTATCATGCCTTCATTTGAAAACAACGTTTTCGACGGTGCAACCTCAATCTCGTCTACCAACCTCTTGAACCCAAATCCATTACAGCCCTCAGCTATATCTTCCTATATTATTCGCACCAAGGGAAAAATAAAAAACCTACTAATTTGGGACCGGCAAATGAAGCACGCACCCAACAAAGTTTGAGAGCATAATTGAGCAGTAACTACGAAGCAGGCATCAACACTCAAAATAATAAATCATCTTATTATTTTTTTAATCCAAACTTAGTTACGCAACGCATGGGAAGGCAAGAGTAGGCAGTTCTCTGGAAGAGCACTTCCGACTCAAAAAAGTACCCTCCAAGCCCAGGGATTTTTTTTTTTTTAAAAAAAAAAAATTGTTACCAGCGGTGCAGCCGCCTCCTAATTCCCGGATGCCCAGCAGCACACGTGTGGGGAACCTTTCTAGCCCCCAGTCCCGTTCTGCGGCGGCCCAGCCTCCATATCCTACTCCCCTCCTGAAAATACCCACAGAAAACTAACACCAAAAAGTATTTTTTTTAAAAAAAAATAGAAAATCACCTTTTTCCCAGCGAGAGAGAGAGAGAGAGAGAGAGAGAGAACCGTACGGGAAACGACCTCGCAATCCCCCCTCCCGTTCGGCCCACAAAATAAAATAAAATAAAATAAAATAAAATAAATAATAAGAAATAAATTAGGGGAGAGAGAGAGAGAGAGAGAGAGTCCAGGACAAACGCAACTAGAGAGCCGTTTCGGACCGCCGACCACATTAACTAAAGGGAAGCGTAGACCCGCGAGAATCCGCTCCAGAGGTGCTATTCTCCACCGCGGCGCAGCGGAAACTTATCACTCGGTCCCATTCCGTCGCCTCCCACGCGGTGATTTAAAACTCGTGCCCGTGCCAAGCACAACTTTCAAAGCCCGGCGTGCACCCGCTCAATGCCAAACGACAAAACTCTTCCACCTGACCATAAAAAAAAAATAATCCAACACCCTTTCACGGTCGAATAAAAATCAATTAAAAGATAGAAAATTGGGGGTTCAAAATAAATAAAAAAGAAATAGGAAAATAAAAATTGGGGGATAAAGGGACAGCGAGAGCCCGAGGCCCGACCCAATACTCTAGATTTCGAGCGTGAGTAAGGGAGGGAGGGAGGGAGAGAGAGAGAGGTGTCGAAGGGAAGAAGCGTGGAGAAGAGAAGAAGAAGACGGAGAGGGGTATTTTAGGAAGAGGAAGGAGAAGAAGGAGAAGAAGGAGGAGGAGAGGAGACTCATTCCTAAACAGGGCCTCCGCTTCCGACCGACCTGCCCACTCCTCTTCTTCTCCTCCGCCCCCCAATCCCAATCCGTAAGTCTCCGCCTTTCCTTCCTCCCAAGATCTCTCTGCCCTCCTCTCTTTCTTGTTGGTCTAAAGAAGAGACTTTTTTTATTTGGCTTTTTTCTTTGTTTTTAGGTAGTTTTGGGGCTCAATCTCGATCTGGGGTGCCAAAAATTTATTATTGTTATTATTTTTTTTTTTTGCGGGGGGGGTGGGTTGGTGCTACGAGATCGAATCCGGGGGAATGGAGAATTTTGCTGGCTAATTTTCTGCGTGTTTTTGGCGGAAATCGCGAGATCTCCTTGCGGTAATCTCGTTTCTGAAGAGCCTTTGATTCGTCTCCTTTCGCTAATTTCTGTGCTTGTTTCTTTGTTTCTATGTTTTGATCTCCTGTTCTTTTTTCTTGGTATGAAGCCTTTGTGAGATCGATCTGATTCGATTGAAAGGTTGCATTTTTGGCCGTCCGAATCGGTGATTTGCCGAGTCTTGGGTGGTGGACACATCGAAATACTCGGAAAGATTCTATTTTTGTGGTTTTTGTTTGCTTTTCTGATCCATGAATTTAACCAGTATACGAGGGTTCTAGATCTCATCTCACTAATAAGTTTGAAAGGAATCTTCTTCTTCTCCTTCTTCTTTTTTAAGTTTGGTTGGGCTGTATTTTTTTTACTTTGTACTCCCATTTGAGGCTTGGACCCATCATCGTAGTTGAAGGCTCTTCCCGTATTGCCTTCCTGATAGATTGATACTTTGGAAGAGAGCAAAGGCGGTCTCAAGGGCCGTCAATCAGTAATATTAAACCCTTGATCAGTTTTGGCGCTGGTGACATGTTGGAGGGCCAGAACTGCTTGATCTCAAGAGCATTGCCGAGCTCCTGTGAGCAAGAATCCAAGTGGATTTACATGACCCACCACCTCCTCGAGTCCTCTAGTAACAAGCGCCCGAGCGAGGAACTGGAAGAACAAGAGCAAGGTGATAGGGGCAAGAGGAAGAAGTCGCCAGAGTGTCCTGATACCCCTGATATCAAAGACACAGAACGGGCCCTTGATATGTCTGATCACCATGGCAGCAATGGAGACTATGATGATCCATATGCCTTCATCAACCCACTCGGCAGGGATCTCACAATTAACTGCCTTCTTCGTTGCTCTCGCTCTAATTACGGTGCCATTGCATCCCTGAACCGGAGCTTCCGCTCCCTGATTCGAAGTGGCGAGCTTTATAGGCTACGGAGGCAGATGGGGATTACCGAGTACTGGGTCTATTTCTCCTGCAATGTCCTTGAATGGGAGGCATATGATCCCTACAGTGGGCTTTGGATTGCCATTCCAAAGATGCCTCCTACAGATTGTTTCATGTGCTTGGATAAGGAATCCCTTGCCGTGGGCACTGAGCTCCTTGTTTTTGGAAAGGAGGTAGACTCCCATATTGTACTGAGATATAGCATGCTGACCAATGCTTGGTCCCCTGGAAAAGTAATGAATTCACCTAGATGTCTATTTGGATCTGCTAGCCTTGGAGAGAAGGCTATTATAGCTGGTGGTACTGATGCCCGGGGTACTATACTTAGCTCGGCAGAGCTTTATAATTCTGAGACTCAAACTTGGGAAACTTTGCCTGATATGAATCATGCAAGAAAGTTATGTTCAGGTGTTTTCATGGATGGAAAATTCTATGTAATTGGTGGAATGGCTAGCAGTACTGAGGTGCTGACAAGCGGGGAAGAGTATGATCTGGAGAGACATTCTTGGAGGGTGATTCCAAATATGTCTGCTGGGCTAAATGTTGCAAGCGGTGCTCCTCCACTTGTGGCTGTGGTAAACAATGAGCTTTATGCAGCAGATTATGCTGAGGAGGAGGTAAGGAAGTATGACAAGAGGAATAATGCATGGATCACTCTGGGTAATTTGCCTGAGAGATCTGTTTCGATGAATGGCTGGGGCCTTGCCTTCAGGGCATGCGGCGAGCGGCTAATTGTGATTGGCGGGCCAAGGGGCTCCATGGGAGGGACGATTGAGCTCAATTCATGGATCCCAAATGAGGGACCGCCGGTGTGGAACATCATTGCCAGCAAGCAATCGGGGAGTTTTGTCTATAACTGTGCTGTGATGGGCTGCTGATTTGTCTGATTTATGACAACTGTACTGTACTTCTTGACATGAAGAATTCAAAAGGTCAGCTTTATTCAAGGGCGTAGATCGCTGATTTTGCCTAATGGGTAATTTCTATCTTTTATGGGATTCCAACTGAACTGAAGATTCAATTGAGCTCTCCTGTCCATGTAACTCCTGAATTTAATGCTTTTATTTTTGCTTCTACCCTTTCGTTTATTTTGCATTTGGAAGCTCTGATTTCGAAGTTATGAGATGTGCATGAGAATGTCAGGTTAATATGTTCACAAGCTACAATTTTTTTAGATTTTCCTAAATCATTGATGGGGTCTTTTAGCTTCACTGGTAGGATTTATCTGATTGTCATTCTTTTTTGCCTCCCTTGTGATAAAATCTAGGAACAGGTGCAACATTTTGATTGTAGTAGTATGTTGTGTGATGCATGTTAGTTTTTGATCAATGGAAGTATTATCTTTATGCTTAATGGTGTTTCACCATATATTTCCATTTACTATATCAATATTGTCTGAAGAATTAAATATTTTGATATATTTTAAGAAGATCTATGTTGGTGGACCTTATCTTTTTGTTATCTGCATGTTAAGTGTATGCATGAGTGCTTCTTTTCTTATCTCTTCCTTTCTTTTCTAAAATTTGATAATCATGTTATGTTTGATATACCATTCTGAGCTGCATGTATGGCTGTAATGAAATTATTGTTTTAAGAGTAGGTGTGGTTAAGTAAAATATTGCAATCTACTTAGTTGAGTGACTTAGAGTTTTGAAATTTGGGTATTCTATTCATGAAAATAGTCTCTAGTCCTTAGCCTGCTATGCTCTTATCTTCAAGAGTAGTTTTCATTGTCATCTTGAACTAGTTGTGTTATTATTCTGGACATGTCATCTCATTTTGGGGACTTTTTGGATGATTGGGCTGAAAATCCTATGGTTAGTTTTTTTTTTCCTCCCTATTTGATTCGGGCCGGCCCACTCCAAAACTATTCATAGATATTGATGAACATAGGTCTAGCCCAACCTGTAATCCTATAATTTTGTTGGTTGTACTGCCCAACTTGTGAATCCCATAGAATTTTCAGTCCAATCAACCAAGCAGGCCCTTGGAGATTAAATAAACCATACCTTTGATGATTGAATTACCTTAGTAAGTCCCATGCTGTGAAGTCTGCTGCCTTGTGGAGATATTTAATTTCAGTAAATTATCAATATAAAGAGTGATGTATTTTGATTGCTATCTTTCTTGCAAATTATTTATATCAGAAAGAAAATACCTCAAATATTCAGATACTTCATACTTCCTTTCTCTAATTTATTGATGCAAACAAGTGTTTTAAAAACTATCTTCTGTCCAAGTACTTGTGTTTAGACCCACATCTCTCTAATGATGAGATACTACTTGTTTCCTTATACTCTGTTTATCTTCCTTCCCCTCCTTCTTGCGTAGTATTTTCTTTAATGTATTAGAAAACTTGGTGCTCCAGAAGTAAAGCCTTTGTCCCCCTGCTTCCCTCTCTTCCATGAGTTCTTGGTGTGATTGAAACATGCTTATCTTCTTAACAACATATATTAAAGTCTACTTCTAGTATTGTACTTGGGAGGGTTTGTTCTTTTTCTTTTTTAAGATTTGGGGTGGAAAACAGTCCTTCTGGATTGGTCTGAACATGTTGTCATCAAGTTTGTGTACTCAACAGTCCAATCATGTTGTATTCCCTGAATCGAACTCATGATTGGATTAATTATGTGATCATATGTTTTGATGGACATGTTCCTTTGTGTCACAGCATCTGGAATGTGTACATATTTTCACATTTTCACGTATAACAGTGGCACTAAGACATTAACTTGATTCTATATATATGTATCTTATGTCAAACACTTGCACATGTTCACGTGCTTGTGTATATATTCCTTCTATATTGCTTTGTCTAGATTTTATGAATTTGTTGTGTCTGACATGTGCCCATGTCCGCGTCATTCATGTTCATATCAGCTACTTCGTAAGTTTTCTCTCAAATCACTAACGTCACATATTATCTTAGGGTCCGTTTGGTTGGGATATGTCAAATTATAGGATAATTTGATGATTCCTAATAATTATTTATCTGGAAAAATGATTGCGGAGAAAAATAACTTTTACCATGTTTGGTTGGTGAAAAAATTTCTCCAAAAAATGATGCTGAAAAAAGATTACTATGTCTGGTTGGAGATAATTCTATATAGGAATATAATCAAATTTATAAATATACCCATCAATAAAAAATAATTTTTTTAATACTAAGATATCATTATCATGTTCAATCAAATTTTATATAATGATTATAATCACATAATCCTTTGTATAATGCCATTTACATTTTAATTATTTTATAAAAGCTCTTCATTAAATGAATTTGGAAAAATATTAAAACAGATTCAATGATTATGAATGAACTTTATTGGGGGTACTTTTGTCAATGCTAGATTATTATTACTTGAAAATTTACAAAATACCAACCTTTCATGGTATTTGTTTTACCTTCTCTTTCAGGAAAATAAGCATAGGATCCACCAATTTTTTACCGTCTCTCTTCACTTTTCGTACCAAACATGGTAATCTAACATAGGATTTGTTTTTCCATGTCAGATTACCCCCAACCAAACAGACCCTTAGAGATTTATTTGGATGCCCGGTCTCCCTATGTGAGATGTCCTCATATGATAAACCATTGCAAACTAGAGGGATGAGGAAAGATGTTGGAAGAATCAATGGGGCCATTGCTGTCCCATTTCTCACGTTTTTAGAATTCTTGAGTCCATCTTAGTTGGTGATTACCTCTATCTCAAAAATATTTGATTATTTGATCCATGCACTTCCATGATCCGGCCAACTTCATCATTCCACCTCTTCTCTTCACATGTTTGAACTTGAATCAGAGGTTTCTCACATACAAGCTGGTCAGCCATCCAAACAGGCCCTAAACAAACCAAATTATCAATGCAATCTCAGGCAAAAAATTTGCCATTTTGGTACACATTCTGTCAGATCAACTTGTGCATATGTGTGGAAAGGTTTCTCAATTCCATTTTCAAATCCTGCTGTCATTGGTTTCAATGCGAAGTCTACTTCTCCAAAATGGATTATCAGACCCTTAAATACATGTTTAGCATTTGTTTATATCTTGTTTATGTGTATCATGTCTTACTGTTAGCAATGTATTTCCATGGTATTGTAGAAGTATTTATTTCAAAAGAGTTTAAGAGGTTGACTATCTATGTAAAGTATGAATATGGGTTACGTATGGCTTGATGGTGGATGAGCTTTCGACTTATTATTGTCATTGCCTCATGTATTAATTATGTTGATGTGGTTTGGGTATGGCTTGATAGTGTATAAGCTATGAACTTAATATTGCCATTGCCTTGCATTCAATTGGTTTTTTGTTTTGGCCATATTTCATGAGACCAGCTAAAAGAGAGGAAAATTCATTGATATCCACATATAATGTTAATGAAAGATTGCCATAGGCTGTCGTCTATTCTAGCAAAATTGGCTGAAAGAAGTTGTTGATATTAGTTTACACACACAGAAAACATCCATGTTCTTTAAATAGTTCTTACTTGGTTAGTCCTCAATTATCGATTACAAATGCTGTGCGGTAGTGTTTGTATAAACATGGAAATTTTTTCTTTTCTTTATTGACGTTACATTTAGCATGTTGGAAGAAATTTAGGAGCTGAGTAGGTGAAGATGACATTATGTACCAAGTGGACTCTCATGTGCATTGAGAGAGTGGGCTTTAGAAAGGTGCAGAGTTTGAAAGTTACAGAATGGCAGTGAAAGAAGGGAAGAATAAGTAGGTCATACAAAAATGTTTGAAAAGTATATGAAAAAGCTTTTGGTGATTGAGGATCTGACCATATAGAATTTCGTGATGAAGAATTTATAGTACTAGACCTAGAAAGATGCCACAATGCTTGGATGCTGTCATGTGGTTATATGTCAATGCCTAAATTGATAGTTGTGGTGTATGTCTTGTTGATCGTTATTCTTTTCAACAGTAGGTTATGATTGTGGCTTTTTGTTTAATTGCCTAAAATTCTGGATGTATCTATTTTATAATAATATATTACTGGAGGCCATTTTATGATTATATTACTTGTGGTCATCTGGGATCTACAAATAATCTTTCTTTGCTTAAACCAGGTGTCTTACATTATCGTAAATGATCTGTTATTAAATCCCAAATGAATTTGATCATAGTAATGTGCATGGAAAATCAATCAAGAAACAATGGAAGCTTTGAAGCAACTTTACCATGTTATACATATTGTTAAAGATGAGCTTTGTTTGATTTATTATTTACAGAGATACTAAATATCACTTGTAGAACTAGAAACTCTTTTGAAGTCTTTATTTTCTCATGCTAATTGATCTGCCATTGTGACTTCATGTGGTAGCTTCTCGGTGGTTTTTGTTTGATCAATACTTACATTTCCCATGAAATGCAAAGATTATATTTGTATTTGTTATACCGATGACATGGTTCATAGCTTGGATGTTTTTGTAATTTATGATATATGATCTAGTGGGACCTTAAAAGCAGCAAGTTGATAAGGATGTGGGAGAGAATTAAGGTTGGGAACACATCTGAGTGGTGAAATTATACTTGATATCATTTTGTTATCATCACTGCAACATATGAATTTCATAACTAACTAGAATTGATTAGGTACTCTGCAATGAGAATGTTCTTACATGTCACTATCAAATTATTCAGGATGAAGCACTGGCTTTTGTGAATCTTTGTGGTGGTCTCAAATTGACTTGAAGCCTTATAAAAGGGCCATTTGAGACTTTCTTATGTGTTTGAAGTGATTTTTTTTTTAAAAAAAAAAAAAAAAAAATTGTGATCGTTAGTGGCCAGCTTTATAAAAAGCCTATTAATGGAGTCTCATTGTTCTAAAGTTTTATAAAGTTGAAACCTGAAATAATGATATATTTTGAGTGGATAAATGCCATTGCAAGATCACCATGTCAGGTATGCTCAGAAAGTTTATAGATTCTTTGGAGAAATCACACTCAATTCCAAGAGGTATATTTGAAGCCATGGGGAATCACACTCAAATCCCCACCCTGCAACCTCTCCTTCCCTCGGGACATCTCTCTGGTTTCATGAATTATTATTGTGATAAGGCTTAGGCATTTGCATGTAAACATACTAATTTGGCTCCGCTTCTCATATTTTGGAGGTTTTTTTTGGTACCACCATTTTTCATGTTGATCCAATTACTTCTCTAACCAACAGAACAAAAGTAGTGTAGAACTATAACCAGAACAGAAGGCTCGAGGTGTTGGTAAAGAGTAGAATCCTCATGTTACTCGGAAGGATCATGATTCAAATGATAAAAGGGTTTGAAAGTTCTGAGAAAATGACTCGTGGATCTGTTGGTGGGAATGAATGATGAGGTATTCAAAAAGCTGACACAGAAACGCTGAGAGGTCACTTTATTTCACCTTTACTCTCACAGTGGTAACTGTAAAAATGACAAGTTGGGGCAGGGAATGGTCCGGCGTGTTTTCTTCTGGTGGAGAAAGTTGTCGATATCAACCCATAAACTGCATGCGTACTTGGGGGTGTACTAAAAGCTTTTCTGCAGCTAGAAATTAACGTGTCAGAGTCCAGCGTGTGTTCTGATTGGGACGCTTGAAAATCTGTACGTCTCCGTTTATTAATTTCTATATCTGCATGCTTATTAATTATCATCCCGTTAAATTATAATTTGAACGTGGACATATAAAGGTTTATTTGCATGTAAATCTATATCCTTGTATGCATTAAGTGAATGCATAGCAAGGACTTGCAACATGATTTGTATCTGATATCGATGGTGCACATTTAATCTCTTATGTCAGTCATATTGTGAGCATTTGTAAGCCCTGTATCATGACTAGCTAATTTTTTTGGATCGAACACTAATACCTGTTAATCATTGTCCTCCTAGAATAATTTATATTTAAAAATACTTGGCTCAAAACTTTTTAAAATGATATCAAATATGATTGGCCATACTCTGGCAATATTGGATGTTTCATACAATTGAATTAATTACTCTATGTGCATTATTATCATCTAGGGTTATCGTTGTAATACATCAAGGATGAAAGACGGGACATTCTAGGCTGTTAATTGTATTCTAAAATAGGTTCCTTGTTTATTCATCAGATGGTTCCAAAACAAACATACAGTATTTTATTTCTGAAATTATGTATTCAAGTCTTGATGCATGGGACTTCCAAGATAAATTAAAATTTGTAAGTATTTTGGAATTTATAGTATTTATTTAGTAGTTTATATTTGTATCCTTTTTTCTTTTTTTTTTTTTGGGTAAGAATATTTGTATCTTTCAGCCTTCGTTATTAAAATTTATAGAGTAATTAATTAATTATTTTTTTGAATTTGTTAATGCGGATGCCGCTAGAGGGGCGGCTAATGGGTACGATGGCATCATCTATGGTTTTGGGGCCCCGTACTCCCCAGCACACAAACCAATCAGCGACCCTCCGTGGTCCCCGCGGCCTCGGCTCCTGGCTGGTTCGAAGCTACTAGCCTAGCGCCTAGCGCCTAGCGCAGTGCAGTACGACGACGGCACCGGACCGGCTTCGGTAGTTCAGTTTGATCCTGTGGTTCACAAAATGTGTCGGCAAAGGCTGAGCCATTCGAGCCGTCCAATCTGTCGACGATGACGTCCACCCCGTGTACACAATAGTTCCCGTAGCACTGCAGTACGGCTGAAAACATGGAAGCTTTATATGCAACCATGTCTGATCTGTACCGACGGTTCTGCCACCCTTTTTCGGATTCTAGCGGACCGGGAATCTAGACCGTTAAATCATTGGGCTTGGCGATGCTTCCTCGCGGACTGGTCACTCCAGAACTGTGTAGGTGTGTACGTGTGATAAAATTTGAAATGCTTTGATAGCTGTGCATGATCCTATCCAATAGCTATCATTGGTATTGCCGCCAAACCATCTTCCTCTGAAATCGTGACAGCGCCTTAGCATTTCTCGACCTTTTCTAGTGAAACGAAGAGTTCCGCTTATCATCTTAGATAAAAGTTTATAAAAATATTTTTTTAATTGGTGATAATTGACAGGAAATTTTTTGATATTCCAGTTAGCAAGAAGGTGATTTTGGTTACAGTAATATGAGATAGGGATGGCAATAAAATCTAAATTCATGGTTATCTGACTCGATCCGATCCGATTGGACCGGGTAGTCAATGCTTTGACTGTATTTGGACTGGGTTTGGATAAAATTCGAATGCTTAACTTTAGATTTGGACCGAAATTGGATAGATATACATCTGACCCGAACCCGGTCCGAATTATTTTAACATTTAAATATATATAATTAATATATATTTTATTAATTATAATTATTAGTTATTAAATTTTAAAATACTTGAACCTTATACCTCGATCATTATATATATATATATATATTAGAAATTTTTTTTCATCCTATTCTATTTAGGGTGAATTCAAAATAAGATGATAATTAATTGTTTACCAACTTCATAATATAAATTTTAATTGAATATGAAATTAACTACCGTTGAACTAAAAATGTAGTTAAATTTTATTTGTTTAATATATGTATAATTTATAAAATTGTTGATAATTTTAAAGTTGATAAAAATGAAAAAATATTTAATATGATTCAGTTAGGTTCGGGCCGGGTAAACCCGATTACCCGATACCCAATTGAGATGGGTTTGGGTAAAAAAATCCGGTCCCGATAATATTTGGGCCGGGTTTGGATAGTGTATTGAATATTTGGGTTTGGGTTTGGGTAGTCATGCACCCGGCCCGAACTCGGCCCATTGCCATCCTTAACCTGAGAGTATAATGGTACTGAATGAACATGAGACAGATGTATAAACATATTTGTACTGGGATTCTCTCTTATCAATTTATAGAGTTACTTAGGATAACTACATGCTGTTAGAAACAACATGTTGAGAGATACATAGAGTAACTACATGCTATTAGGAAAGTGGCCTTCTCTGACATGGATAACGAAATCATTAAGATATTAGGATCTTATCTTCTAGAATATTTTCTGTTACTATTTTTTTATTGGCATGGCATGTTCTGTTAAGATCCGGCTCCCCACAACCTTGTTCACCATAATCTTTGTTGGGGCAGCTGGGACAGCTGAAATCCACTAGCTCTTGTCACTTACTCGGGCATCATGGACTCCAAGTATCAGGCGACATACTTGTTGCCAAGAAAGAGGATCCTATTGAAAAAGAGAGGGCCCTAGCACTCTGTACCCTAACGTGCTTGACTAAGTTTATCTTAAAAGTTAGTCGGGTCCAAGTAAATACTTAGTAGATATGCATGAAAGAATTTTAGTCAAGCCTAGCTATTTGTAGTCTCTTGGTGCAGGATGTCATAAATAGTCGGTGCAGTGGCTAGTTTAGTAGTCTCCTACTTAGTCGATGGTTCAGTTGGTCTTTGAGACCAAATAAGCAGTTGCCCCCCACTTCCGAATCTAAAGCATCGTCAAGTAATTTTTTTTGAATTTTGTCATTTCTAGACGAAGAGAGTAGTTACTCCATCAACCTCGAGAGTTGGACAGATCTCTTTGTCATCTAGACATTCATTGATGTCTTGAAAATCATCAACTAGTTTGTCACTTTGATCGTGGGAGAGAGAAAATTATTAACATAACTAGGTAATGGTTTCAAGGTGAATTATAACATCTTCTGAGAATAACTGTACTAGTCTACTAATTGATCCATTATATGCTTAACATCATGCATATTGAGAAAAATATATTCGATAATATTTTCTACACTATTATAGATGTCAATAATAAGATAAAGGATAATCCCAAGGCTCGAGCAAACATGAAAAACATAGACAAGCATCCTTTATTAGCGCTGGTTGAAGTGTCACCTAGAAAGTTTTTAAAGCCAAATGCATGATATACGTTAACGATGGAGCAGTTGAAGGATGTATATGAATGATATAAAAGCCTTAAATTCCTAGATAGCTATGCAAATAATCTAACTTGGTATATCAATGTCAAAAATTACAGATTTCATAAGCTAAAGAGCCATGACTGCCATGTCTTCATGTAATAATTACTACCATGGCTTAGCCTGATCTCCTTCCCAACTCTAAATGGAGTTTTTTGACTGAGCTTAGTCTTTTCTTCATAGGTATTTGTGCTACCGAACTATCTACCAACCATATTTTCAGTCTTAAGGCTAGTAATGTAGAGATTATATGCAAGTTATAGAAGATATTCCCTCCTAGCTTTTTCAACTCCATGGAGCATCTCGTGATTCATCTGGCATATAAAGCTAAGGTGGGGGGAACCAGTGTAATACAGGCGGATGTATCCATTTGAAATGTATGTGCATAATCTAAAGAAGAAAGTGAAAAAAAACTAGAGTTGAAGGTTCTATTATGGAAGCTTATATAATAGAAGAAATTTTAAATTTTAATCAATACTACTTTAGTCTCAATATGCAGATAAAGCTGACTTAAATAGGTTGAAATGATGATAGTGGTGGTGATGGATCAAAGCGGGAGATCTCAATATTTCTCTAGCTCATGAATTTGGACACGTGGTTCACTGGATTTTAATTAATGATGAAATTTGATAGGTGGAGACATATGTTTTGCTAAATTGTATAGAGGTCAACCCATATATAGAGTAAGTATCCATTATAATTGCAACTCTTCATCACTTATTACAGTATACTTATCTTATGCATATTTAGGCAATATAATGGGATGCTAAGATAAGATAATTTGAGGATAGGTGAGCAAGAAGTTTTCACATGGTGCTTACAAAACTTTGCATATTGGTTCCATCAATTGGTAAGTATCCATTGTCAATTCATATGTTTTAATTTTCTCTAATTTTTTTTTATAATATGCAGATCATGCGAGGGGTCAACAAATACATAAAAAACTAAAATTATTAGACTATGGGCTAACAAAATATGTGACATGTTACAATGGTTATAACGTAAATGGTTTAATTTTAACATCCAATGATATGGATATCATAATAGCATAATGAATAATGGTGTGTATAAAGGACATCTGGTTGAAAGAAACGGAGAGTAACTACTATGAAATCAATGAAAAAGTGACCAAGTTGACTTACATTGGAGATAATAGTATCATTCTATTTAAGTGCCAATGGTTTGATAATAATAATAATGGAATGAAGGTTGATCCATGGCACAAGTTTATTGAAATCAAACATGGATCAAAAACATATTTCAATGAGCCATTTGTGCTAGCTCATCAAGCTATTCAAGTATATTATACTTCTTTTTTATTAAGAAAGAGGGAAAGAAAGATTGGTAGGCTGTATGTAATATTAAGTCTCGAGCCATTATTACATACTCGAAGAAAAAGAAGAGCTTCATTGACCATAAAGCTTTCAGGAGGATGAATATTAGGAGTTCATCATCAGTAGTTCATAGATATAGGGTTGGATGCTCTAGAAATTTTTCTACGTGATGGCCAGCATGAGGAGATAGATTATATTGAGTTTGTTTTAAGGAGCAACCCTATCTAAAAAGAGGAAGAAGATGAAGAAGAGGAAGAATCAGAAGAAAAATTTGAAGGGTACCAAAGATTTGAAGAAGTTGATAAGTAATACTAAGCATATAATCCTTAGTTAATTTTAAATACTTGTCTTGCATCATTTTACATCTTATATTTCCATCCATAATTGTATCATTAATTTGATGATTATATTTATATTTATTTTCAGAGATTATACATCTTAACTTCTAGAGACAAAAGGAGTACCAGCCAAGGAGAGAGCTCTAGAAGACCGAGCACTCGAGGAGAGAGCTATTATCTGCTAGCTTGCATGGTTCTACGACACTTACATCCTGCCATAAACTCTAATATTTTAGATATTCTCTTTTATATTATTATTTTTTATTAGCTAATATAATATTTTTTATATTAGTTGTTTTGCTCTCAGATTTGGATAATGTGGGGTTACCAGTGATCTCATAGTTACATAGAGCAGCGATCGACTCTCAAACTTAGCACTGTGGTCAAGGACCCGCCGGGCTCGTGGCACCTCCAACTCGATTGGAGGATAGAGAGCTTATCTATATTTAGAGCTGCTTGTAAGTACATTTTTAATTAATATATTTAAAATTTTTTAGCCATTTTAGAGTTAACATTTATCGTTCAAAATTAATTTTATAGCATATGTAGAGAGCCCGGGGAGTCTCATGTAGTTACCGGGATCATCTATGGATTGATGACAGGGCCGATGAATGAGTTCTCCAATTGACTGTTGGGGGTTCAAGATGCAGCCTAGGAGATATTCTTGTTAAGTCAAATATGTTTGATTACTAGATTCATGGTATATTTATATTATATTTATTTAATACAATCTTACTTCTACTTGCAAGAGTACTATCGATTCGAGACTTCTCTAGATGAGGATGCTGGTCGCTTGACTTTCGAGGAGGTGACAACACAGACTCCTGGATGGGCTATACAGTCTTAGGCAATCTGCCATAAAGCGCTCCTATCCCGAGTCATCATTGGATTAGAAGTCTTTTAGGAATCACTAGATATGGGTAAACATATGGGAGGCCCTTTGCAATCAGTGGAGCAGTGAGAAGTACTCCAGTAGATGGCAGAGGGTACGGTAGAATCGTATTATCTAGTAGGATCTGATCAAGCACATTGGCAGCTTCGTTGGCATATGTGGTGGCAGATTGATTGGTAAGAATTATACACCTATATTAATTTCATATTAAAATGATCATATATATATATATATATTAATTTATTTTTATTATTTATGTTACTTGTTTTGCTCCAAACGCCCGTCCGAGCCCATGACGCATGCGTGCGAGCGCGCATGGGCTCGGCCCAATGTGTTGCGGCAGCTGCGCGGAGAGTTTCCACACGCGTTTCGCGCGGCGCACAGTTTCCTTCCATTCGGTCCACAGCATGGTGAGTTCTCGACCGTCCGATCGCTTGATCGGACGGCCACGATTTGATCTTGCATTGAGGTAGTGTTTTGCATGGATCGTGGCTCGTTTGAGCCGTTGATTTTTTATCTGATGGACTGGGATATTTTTGGAAGGTATTGGACTTGTTTTAGGTCTCTTTTGACACAGTTTCCGATGGTTTTTAAAAATCATAAAGATGCCCTGCAACACAAGATGCCAAAATATTTTTTGAGATGCAACAGAGAGCTGCAGAAGGTCCAGAAAAATATTGAAGATGATCCAGAGAGCAAATAAAATAACAGAGAATTCACGACAGGATTTGGCGAGGCTAGAAGCCTAGTATTTTGTGATCTCTCATGTTTCTTCTTCCTTTTCGATTTATTTGCCTTTTTGTGATTAATCTGCAATTGTTATTTGAATATTTATATTTCTTTTGTACCCAATTTTGGAGACATATTATAATGGATTGCTCCTTCCTCTGTGTGGATGTAGGCAAATTTTCCGAATCACATTAAATCTCGTCTTTCCTTCTGATTTGATATCTGCCTGTGTGATTGGTAAATTGCTAAAGTGAGTAAATAGGAATTAATTGGAAGCCTAAACCGGTTCAATCCGCTGCGCACATCCTAACAATTGGTATCAGAGCACTGGGATGGCATCTGACGGGCAACCAAGTTCTTCTACGGCTCCTGAGGCAATTATTTTTTATTCTACTACCTCTAGGCATGAGGTGGCAATATTTGATGGCACAGGTGATTTTGCACTATGGAAGGTGAGAATGAAATATCTGCTGGTCAAGGAGGGCGTGTCAATAGCCCTCAAAGGTATGGATGTAATTCCATGTGATACAGAGGCTGTAAAAGAGGAGATGAATGAGAGCACTTGGGACTCTGTTTTCGGGACTGAGTGATAAAGTTCTCCGTAATGTGGTGGATCTTGTTACAGCTAAAAGTGTATGGAAAAAATTAGACACTTTGTATATGCCAAAATCTCTTACAAATAGGCTATATTTGAGGGGCAAGCTACACACATTCCGTATGACGGAAGGGACCTCACTCAATGATCACTTAGATGATTATAATAAGCTCCTGCTCGATTTGACGAATATTGGTATTAATGTTGATGAGGAAGACAAGGCTTTGATCCTGATTTATTCTTTGCCTAAGTCCTATGAAAATATTACTACTACCATGCTCTATGGAAGAGAGACTATAAGTCTCGATGAGGTTGAAGCCACTTTATTATCCAATGGGCTCAGGTTGAAAGTACAGTTGGAGCATCAGGCTCCAAATCCGGTACAAGGACTTACTGTCAGAGGTAGAGATGAGCAAAGAATAGGTGGACAAGGTAGAAACAAGTCCAAGACAAGATCAAAGTCTAGGTCTAAAAGACCCGGAGTTTGCCATTACTGCAAGAAGCCAGGCCACTGGAAAAATGAGTGTAGACTTCTACAGTCCAAGAAAGAGAAGGAACAGAAAGAAAAATGAACAATCTCAGATTCGACATCAGTTGCAATTACTTCAGCAGATCACAGCAGTGTTGCAGATGATGCAGTATTTACAGTTGCATGCAGTGTCAGTCAGGTTGAACCTGGATCATGGACTCTGGAGCATCTTTCCACATGACACCTCATAAAGAATGGTTCACTTTTTTTAGATCCTGTGATGGAGGCTCTGTTCTTCTTGGGGATGACGCCATCTATAAAGTGGAAGGAATTGGTATAGTTCAGATCAAATCTCATGCAAGTACTGTGGTGACTTTAGATGATATCAGATATGTTCCCCAATTGAAAAGAAATCTTCTCTCGGTAAATGCTCTTGATATTGCAGGTTTTGAGGACAGATGGAGTAAATGATCTATTACAATTAGTAAAGGTGCATTGACTTTGTTAAGAGGTAAATTGAGTGGAACTCTTTATTATTTGGATGGCACTACAGTGGTTGGTGAGGTTTTTTCAGTACATTCCTCTATTGTTCAATTGACACAGTTATGGCATCAAAGATTGGGCCACATATCAGATAAAGGTTTACAGGAGCTGAGCAGACGTGGTTTGCTATGAGGTCAGAAAGTTGGTGCACTTGGATTCTGTGAGCGTTGCATATTTGGAAAATAACATAGAATCAGCTTTACTTCAGGCGTGCACAGGATAGCAGGTATATTGGATTACATTCATTCTGACCTATGGGGACCTGCCCCAGTTACATCCAAGGGTGGATCTAGATATTTGGTCACTTTGATTGATGACTACTCCCGCAAAGTCTGGATTTATACTATCAAAAATAAAAGTGATGTGTTTCATACTTTTAAAGGGTGGAAGGCTATGGTTAAGAGACAAACTGAGAAGAAGGTGAAAACCTTCTGGACTGACAATGGATTGGAATTTTGTTCTACAGAGTTTAATAACTTTTGCAAGTTAGAAGGCATTGTCAAGCATAGGACCAATATGTATACTCCTCGACAAAATGGTGTGGCGGAACGTATGAATCGCATACTACTGGAAAGAGTCAGATCTATGCTATCAAGTTATGGATTGAGTAGAGATTTCTGGACAGAGGCTGTACATACAACCTGCTTTATTATAAATCGATCTCCAGCATCTGCATTGAATATAAAGACTCCAGAAGAGATGTGGACAGGTAGACATGCAGACTATTCAGTTCTTACAGTATCTGGATGTTCAGCATATGCACATGTCAGAGATAGAAAGGTGAATCCCAATGCTAAGAAATGCATATTTCTTGGATATGCATATGGGGTGAAGGGCTACAGATTATGGTGCACAGAGCCCGGATCCCAGGGTTTTCTGGTCAGCAGGGATGTGACTTTTGATGAGTCAGCCACTCCTTCACGGCAGCTATAACCAAGTTCTTCATCGAGAGATCAGGCTCAAGATCAGCAGGATAGGACTGTTGTTGATATTAATCAGACTGTTAGATCACAGCAGTTGCAGCCTACAGGTAATATTCAAAATGAACATCATCAGTAGACAGATCCAGAGTTACAGACTCAGGAGGAGGTTATTGTGCGTGGTCAAGTTCAAGATGATAGTATTGCACTCAAAGAACCAGGCGACATATCAGAGCACCTCAAAGGTATGGTTTTGAGGATTTTACTTGTGCTGAGTTAGTATATTATGCTCTGAATATTGCAGACACTATAGGTGATAAGCCGACCACATTTCAAGAAGCAATTGCAGACACTATAGGTGATAAGCCGATCACATTTCAAGAAGCAATTGGTAGTTTACAGGCTGAGCAATGGACCATGGCTATGGTAGAAGAGCTTCAGTCTTTGGAAAAGAATCAGATTTGGGAATTAGTCAGATTACCTAAGAGCAAGAAAAAATTGGCTGCAAATGGATCTTCAAGAAGAAGGAAGGAGCTACTCCTCAGGATTTGAAATATAAGGCAAGGTTGGTGGCTAAGGGTTACAGTCAAAGAGAGGGTATTGATTATAAGGAGGTATTTTCTCCTATGGTTAAACACTCTTCTATTCGTGTGTTTCTTGCTTTAGTTGCTTCTCAGAATTTGGAGTTAGAATAGCTAGATGTCAAGACAGCTTTTCTACATGATGATTTGGAGGAGCAGATTTATATGCAACAGCCACATGGTTTTGAGGCTCCAGATAAAGAAGATCATGCATGCTTGCTCAAAAGGTCTTTGTATGGTCTGAAGCAGTCTCCAAGATAATGGTACCGCAAATTTGATAGGTTTATGGTCGACCATGACTTCAAAAGATCTCCATATGATAGTTGCGTGTATCATCAGTAGTTTTCAAACCGGTCCTTTTGTTACTTATTATTATATGTGGATGACATGATGATTGCAGCCAGGGATATGTCAGTTATTCAGAAGCTGAAAGCTGAGCTTAGTACTGCATTTAAGATGAAGGACCTTGGACCGGCAAAGAAGATACTTGGGATGGAGATCATTCGTGACAGGCAATTATGTAGACTATTTGTTACTCAGCATGATTATATTGAGAAAGTCTTGGATAGATATGGTATGTCTACAGCTAAGCCTGTCACTACTCCTTTTGCTAGTCATTTTCGGTTATCTGCCAGTGATTCTCCTCAGACTGAGGATGAGAAGTATATGTCTAAATTGCCTTATGCGAGTGCAGTTGGTAGTATCAAGTATGCAATGGTCTGCACTCGTCCTGATATTTTACTGGCAGTTAGTGTAGTGAGCAGATATATGGACAAGCCTGGAAAAGCTCACTGGTTAGCTATGAAATGGATTCTTAGATACTTAAAAGGCACTTCTGATTTGGGATTGGTATTCTCTGGACAGAGTGGTTGCACTGTTACAGGATTTTGTGATTCAGATTATGCTTGTGATTTCGATAGAAGGAGGTCATTGACCGAATATGTATTTACTCTCTCTGGTTGTGCAATTAGTTGGAAGGCTACTTTGCAATCTACAGTTGCTTTGTCTACTACAGAGGCAGAGTATATGGCATTGACAGAGGTAGCAAAGGAAGCTATCTGGCTAAGAGGGTTAGTATAAGATTTGGGTTTCAAGCAGAATTGTTTGGCTATTCACTGTGACAGTCAGAGTGCTTTACATCTTGCTAGAGATCAGATGTGTCATGAACGCACTAAGCATATAGATGTCAGGTATCACTTTATCAGAGATTTGGTAGAGGATGGTGATATTCAACTTCAAAAAATTAGCACTGCTATTAATCCGGCTGATTTGCTCACTAAACCAATTCCAGAGGTCAAATTCAGGATATTCTTGAACTTGATTAGTTTAAGCACCTGGCATCACCCTTAGAGGTTTGTGATGAGGAGGAGGCTTTACAATCCATATTTGATAGAGGCATTTTTTTTTGTCGCAAGGAGGAGGATTGTTACTTGTTTTGCTCCCAAATGCCCGCCCCAGCCCATGACGCATGCACGCGAACGCGCGTGGGCTCGGCCCAACGCGTTGCAGCAGCCGCGCAGAGAGTTTCTACGCGCGTTTCGCGTGGCACACAGTTTCCTTCCGTTCGGTCCACAGCATGGTGAGTTCTCGGCTATCCGATCGTGCGCTCGGATGGCCACGATTTGATCTAGCATTGAGGCAATGTTTTGCATAGATTGTTGCTCGATTTGAGCCGTTGATCTTTTATCCGATGGCCTGGGATATTTTTGGAAGGCATTGGACTTGTTTTAGGTCTCTTTTGGCACAGTTTTCGATGGTTTTTAAAAACCATAGAGATGCCCTGCGACACAAGATGCTGAAATATTTTTCTGAGATGTAACAAAGAGCTGCAGAAGGTCCAGAAAATATTGAAGATGATCCACAGAGAAAATAAAATAGCAGAGAATCCACGACAGGATTTGGCAAGGCTAGAAGCCTGGTATTTTGTGATCTCTCATGTTTTCTTCTTCCTTTTCGATTTGTTTGCTTCTTTGTGATTAATCTGCAATTGTTATTTGAATATTTGTATTTCTTTTGTGCCCAATTTTGGGGGCTGATTATAATGGATTGCCCCTTTCTCTGTGTGGATGTAGGCAAATTTGCCGAACCACGTTAAATCTCATCTTTCCTTCTGATTTGATATCTGCCTATGTGATTGATAAATTGCTAAAGTGAGCAAACAGGAATTAATTGGAAACCTAAACCGGTTTAATCCGCTGCACGCATCCCAATAATTTATTCATTATAGATATGGTAAATGGGTCGTGCATCGAGGCAACTATAATTATGGAAGGCCACATACCAGTCTAGGAGGATCGGTGATTACTTAAATCCAAGATTTTGACGTATCACGATACCAACTTAAAATATTAAGTATTAGTTTTTATATATTCTAATATGTATAATTGGACTAATGAATTTGTAAATTGTATAGACGAATTATGCAAAGTAGATTGTGTTGTGGAATGGTGAGGACCCGTCCTATCAACCATTTTTTGACCTCAAAGGATAGCTCAAAGACGTCAGAGGGGTGAGTAAGAGCTGGGTCATAGGATTCGAGCATAACTTTGATCCTGTGGCAGCTTGCTAGTCTTCGGTATCCTTATCTCAGGCCTTGATGACCCAGACATGGGGTGATGCACTTGTCGAGGATGTCATAACCCATCTTTTTACCAAGTATCCTCAGAGCTTCTTGAGTGTTATCTGCAATATAATCATCGAGATTCTCTGGAATCTGTATCTACATGATTAGATGGCTTCATTGTCACAGCCATCACAGCATGTAAGTCTATTAATAAATTTATTTACTTCTTTTAAATTTTTATGCTTAGAAGCTTTACATATTTAATAATGAAGACATCACCTAGCATGGATTCTGATGTACAACCAGTATTTTTTTTAGCAGACCTATGTATTTTTATTTTTTATTTGGATATATGGGGATTGGTATATCATTTTATTTTTATTATTTTGTATCCAACTATGCACAGATCTCAGATTATAAATTTGGCTTAGTTTGGAGTCTATTTTAGATCAATCCCATTGTTTTATATTAGTTTGAGTTCTAGAGTTTTGGTTAATTTGGTCTTCAATTTGATAGGGAGTCCTGGAGTTTTGGTTTTCAATTTGTTGAAGAGTAGAGTCCATTTAAAGAAGTCCCGATATTAGAATAGATCATCGACAAGTTAATAATTTTTTTTGGATTTACCTGACTCCCTCTCCCGAGTTCTCTTTCTTTTCCTCTCTTCTTCTTCTTCTTCCTTGATGCGGGACAGGGATTGGACTGGATCGCTGGTGAGCATGAAAGTCACCAGGGATTAGGATTTGCAAAGGAGGAAAGAAGAGGGTGCAGGGTTAAGATAAAATACTGGGGTTCACATAGATTCCCCAAGAAGAACAAGCACATAGCAAAGGGGCTCACACAGATGCCCTAGAAGAACAAGCACATAGCAAAGGGGCTCACATAGATGCCCTGGGCTCACACAGATGCCCAAAATCAGGGATCACACAGAAACCCTGGGAAGATGGAGAAGGGATCATACAGATACCCTAGGAGCACACAGATCCTTCACACAGAACAATAGAAATTTTATTCATCCATCCTCCTGTTACAAAAGGCTGAGGGTGGTATTTATAGATTTTCCAACCCTCATTTGAATTTGAATACAAGATAAAAAGATAAGAACGAATTAAATTCAAATATAAGATAGGATAAGATAAGCCTATCCATATATCAATCCTAACCAACCAAATCCTAATTCAAATTTTAAACAAAAGATAAATCCTAAATAAATTTATTCCAAAAATGCTTCAAGATCTGTGCCACTCCAAGAATTATGCTTGCTTCAAGATCCGTGCTTGAGATGTCCCCATCATTCCTTCTCTTCTCTTTCCCCTCTCTTCCTCTTTCCCTGCTTCTTCCTTCTTTCCCCTTCTTCTCTACTCACTTAAAGTCCCTGAAACCCACCTCCCCTGTTTCCAGCTCCTCACCACTGACAACTACCATCCCACCACTGCGCCTCCAGTGCTCCATCGCCATCATCAACCTTCATCGGCCAATCCCATCTCCCATCCACATCGCCCAAACACGTCGCCTTGCCATCCTCCCACTACATTGCATCACCCACAACCCTCGGTCTCCCGATGACGACCAACCCCTCCCTCACCACTACGAGCCTTTTTCCCTCTTTTTGTCACTAGCGCCCAGTGGGCCGAACCCCACATCCCCATCTGTGTGCCACCAATGCCCTGCTTCCCATCGACCAATGCCCATCGTCCGTGTCATTCATCCATCATCAGCCACCTCCTTCGACCATTATCAGATAGAAGCCAGCCACTGGTGCCCTGCTTCCCATCGATCGACATCCATCGACCATGCCGTCAGTCGATCCCATTCTCCACGACCACTATATCGATCATCATCCATCCGTGCCACCCTTTTTTCCTCGTGCCGTTAGCTCCACCGGTAGACAACATCCCCTATCCCACCGGTGACTTCCACTCCGACGACGTCCACCACCATGACCGTCAGTGACCCAGCCAATCTCATCCTTCGAGCCAGCGAGAAGGCCCCTCTTCCATCCAGCCTCCTCTGGTTCAATAATCTAAGAAGACCCCTCTTTGCATGATCGTGAAAGCAAGAAGAGTACTTGCATGAATTTCGAAGCATATCCCCATTTCCCTATCGACTTTGAGCTATTGTGAAAAAAAAAAAATTTTGTATTAATTGGTTCACTATCGTTTGATCTCTAGCATCTTGATCACATGGTTATAAAAGCACGTGCATGATCGAGGAGTCCGCGCACTTTCAGAGAAAATCCAAAAACCTGCACCAACTTCTAATTTTTAGAATTATTGGATTGAATTAAACTTTGCTTATATTTGAAAAAAATCTTGACAGCTGTTAATTTATGTTGGTATTCTAGATCTAAAAGCTTTAACAAATTTGCTATCTAACCAGGATTGCAACCTGACTTGATCAGTTCCTCCACTTCTAGATTCGACCACGATCAAGTTTATGAGCACCCTATCCATTTAAATATATTTAATTGATATTCATAGAGAATAATTCTTTGATTTTATTAGATTTATATATTAATTGCTTGTGTTAAGTCTAACCTTACGTGTAGTTTCTCAATTATTCATGATCTAATTTTTAAGATCTAGGATTTTCATTGGTACTTATAGTTATTAAAAAAATTGATTATAGCTTAATCTCTTTCATAATCATAAAAAAATTGAATTATCTAATTTTGATTTATAGTTTCAGTTTGCTAACAATTCAAAATAATAAAAAAATCTACATTATCCCATCTTTGTATCCCTAGATCAGGTTATCCTGTATCAGCTTTGAAATTTGGTATAAAGCACGGTTTATGTTAGGTTAAGAATATTTGTATTATAAAAATTTTCATATTCAACATCCTTAGCATTCTGCATACTCTGCACACCCATTAGTATTTTAGGAAGTCCCATCCATAAAAAAATTCTGAAAATTATAAAATTTACTTTGTTGAAAAATAGACTCGTAACCTAACATTTCTATGATTATGGATTCCTAAAACTACTTTGACATTCATGCTAGATTAGAATTAGATTCTCAGCTTCTATTCTAGAATTCTGCAACCTATAATTTTAAATAACCCCTGATCAAAATCTAAGTCATGTTTCTAGGAGTATCAAAAGATTATAAAATTGGTAGCTATAGAAATTAAACTCGATTTTGAGAATTTCTATATGTGAAAATTTGTAAAACTACTTTAGGATTCATGCTAGTTTGATCTGGAATTTTCGATTATGCATGCAAAAATCTATAACCTGCAGAACTGTGTAACCTCTTTTCTTTCATCTATTCCCATTGATAGGATTATCAAAAATTATAAAATTTATAGATTTAAAAACTAGATTCGATAAGGAATACATTTGTGTTTGACAATTTAAAATTAAATTCTAGATTGGTACCTGATTTTCCTAGAAAATTGATCGTTGCATCTTGAAAATTTAATATAAAGCTTATTATGACCCTTGTATGACCACTAGGTCAGGAGCAAAATACCATCCCGAATTCTTAGAGTGAAATAGTAAGATAGATCCTAACTAAATAGTTGCATCACTTCAAGCCCTTATTAAAAAATTAATAATCTGACTGGCCTTTTTCAAGAGAATGGAGTAAGAATAGAAAATTTGGAAGAAAATCGAGTTAATAATGTTCAAATCAGGAATACCCCTTTTGGGCTTATAGCTCAATGAGAGATCTAAAATTTTAATAGGGATAGAAATTGGATGATTCGACATCAACAAGATTTTATTGAATAGGATGAATGGATTTTGTGTAGTATTAAAGTTTGAAGCCCCAAGCTTTGTGGGTTGATTGGATCCCCAAGAGTACATGGACCACCATTTTGAGTGATATAATATGTTCAAAGAAAAGAAAATTAGGTTTGTTAAAATGAGATTATTAGGTCAGGCTAAAATGTATTGGAGTAAAGAGCGATTAGCGATGCATGGAAGATATAAACCTATTAGGACCTGGGTTGAAATAAAAGATAGACTTTGCAAGAGTACCACCCACATCCTACCATCAAGGTCTCCTTGATTAGTGGCAATGACTGACCCAGGGCAATAATCCTGTTAGCGAATACATTTCTAAATTTGATGAATATCTTATGAGGTGTGTTACGGCCGTAACGATGACGTGGCATGTCTCAGATTTCGTTGGGCATGATTCGAGCCACGTGGAGTTTTTTTTTCGGTTGAGTCAGATGCAGCCCATCCTGGCCGAGGTCGAGCTCGGCCGAGGCCAATCATCCTTCTGCCGCCCCGCCAGGTGTCCACCCATGAGGGGTCCACCTCGGCCGAGTTCGGCGGCTCCCCCGCTCCCTCGACAGGTGGCAACCTAAGATGGTCCCACCTCGACCGAGGTCAAGCCGGGCCCCTTCGCTCCTTCGCCAGGTGGCGCCCGGAGATGGGACCACCTCGGCTGAAGCAGAGTGTCCTTCTGCCGCCCCGCCAGGTGTCCTCCCATGAGGGGTCCACCTCGGCCGAGTTCGGCGGCTCCCCAGCTCCCTCGACAGGTGGCACCCTGAGACAGTCCCACCTCGGCCGAGGTCGAGCCGGGCCCCTTCGCTCATTCGCCAAGTGGCTCCCGGAGATGGGACCACCTTGGTCGAAGCCGAGCGTCCTTCTGCCGCTCCGCCAGGTGTCCACCCAGGAGGGGTCCACCTCGGCCGAGTTCGGTGGCTCCCCCGCTCCCTCGCCAGGTGGCACCCAGAGACGGTCCCACCTCGGTCGAGGTCGAGCCGGGCCCCTTCGCTCCTTCGCCAGGTGGCGCCTGGAGACGGAACCACCTCGGCCGAAGCCGAGCGTCCTTCTGCCGCTCCGCCAGGTGTCCACCCAGGAGGGGTCCACCTCGACCGAGTTCGGCGGCTCCCCCGCTCCCTCGCCAGGTGGCACCCTGAGACGGTCCCACCTCGGCCGAGGTCGAGCCGGGCCCCTTCGCTCCTTCGCCAGGAGGTGCCCGGAGACGGGACCACCTCGGCCGAAGCCGAGCGTCCTTCTGCCGCTCCGCCAGGTGTCCACCCAGGAGGGGTCCACCTCGGCCGAGTTCGGCGGCTCCCCCGCTCCCTCGCCAGGTGGCACCCTGAGACGGTCCCACCTCGGCCGAGGTCGAGCTGGGCCCCTTCGCTCCTTCGCCAGGTGGTGCCCGGAGATGGGACCACCTCGGCCGAAGCGGAGCGTCCTTCTGCCGCTCCGCCAGGTGTCCACCCAGGAGGGGTCCACCTCGGTCGAGTTCGGCAACTCCCCCGCTCCCTCGTCAGGTGGCGCCCTGAGACGGTCCCACCTCGGCCGAGGTCGAGCTTCGCTCCTTCGCCAGGTGGCGCCCCGAGATGGGACCACCTCGGCCGAAGCCGAGCATCCTTCTGCTGCTTCCGCCAGGTGTCCACCCGGGAGGGGTCCACCTCGGCCGACGTAGGCCAGCTCGTACAGAGAAGGTCCCAAAGAATGGAGGCGCGGGCTCTGAGGTTGCCCCTCGAGCCGTGCGCGCCGCACCCCGAGAAAGGCGCCTCGTACGGATGGCGGCGACACGCGAAACATCACTTACGTCGGCCCGACATGTTCTGCAGTCGAGAGACGAGGCCTTGACAAAACAGGACCCGTTAACGGACATCGTCGGTGCCTGGGAAGGAGAGCGCTCACGCTCGGCCCGAGGTCTAGTCGGCGGTCTGACCAGCACCCCCCCTCCTCTACTCTTTCCCCGCTGGGCTCGGCAAACGAGGCCGGAAAGCTGCTCGGCCCTCTGATCCAGAAGGGGAAAGAGAAAGGGGCGGAGGGGAGGAGATGAAAGCAACAAAGGAGCCTCCCAGGAGCGGAAGACGAGGGGGAAACAGGAGGAGATAAAAGGAAGGAGAGGATAGACGACAAGGGAGGTGAAGCAAAGCAAGAAACAAAGGCTGTAAGCTCCGCTTCAAGAGCAAGATCCAAGGTCCCAAGAGGGGGCCCCTTGGCGTGAGCTCGGCAAAGGAACCTAGCCGGTTTTCTGGTCTTTCTGACATCTTTCTTGCTAGCACGTTCTCTGAGTCTGGGACTCCTTCGGGGGCCCATCCCAGAGAATCTGTTCCCTCTCGCCGTCTACTAACTTGATCATCGGAGCTCCCTCGCCGGAATCCCCGACCAGGGTTTCTGACCTTGCCTTGCAGGTTCGGTCCAGCCAGGAGGCCCTAGGGGCGAGACGGTCCAGTCAGATCGGCAATCCCGGAGCCACAGATGCGACGGCGGGATCGGTAACAGATTGGCGCGCCAGGAAGGGGAGCAGGACAACACCCCTAGTGGGAGCTAGCTTTCTGCAAGCAAAGCGCGTTCCGACAATGGTGGTCACTCGTGGACGCGAGGCGTCCACCAGCCGTGTAGGGGAGGTCCCCTCCCCTCAGGGGGCCTACAGTCTGGAGAGGGAGCTCCCAACTCCCCCTCCACTTCCACTACAGCCGATCTCGGCGGACGGACCTCTCGCGGCCGTCATCTAGCAGCTGCAGACCTTGACTACGGCGGTCCGGCAGCTACAACATCAGCAACGCTCCCTGGCCACGCAGCCTTAGCCAGGGACCTCCGCAGCTCGGGCCACAGGGCCGCGTGGGAGCCTGCGCTCCATTCAAGGCAGGCCATCCCAACCGCGGGCAGTCTCCAACCCCCGCGGGAGCCATCAAACTGCCATAAAAAGAAACTATTCCGGTTCGGCGGATCACTAGAGTCGATCCCCGGTCGATGAAACCGAGACGGCGCATCGCAAGAAGCGACGCTGAGGCGTGACCCAGCGCCGAGATCGATCGGCGCCCCCTTCACCAGCGGCCTCGGTGGAAGGCTCCACCGACGAGGCCATCAGGTGCCAGGCCGAGAGGCGCCTGGAGGAGCACGAGCGCAAGTTGGCAGAGTTCGCCCGTCGATTTGCCGACCTGCAGAACTCATCGGCAGACCCGGCGGGCTACGACTCCCATCCCCCCTTCTTTGAAGAAATTCAGGCGGAGCCGATTCCGCGCCAGTTCCGCATGTCGCAGGTGGATCCCTATGATGGGACCACCGACCCTCTGGACCATCTGGAGAGCTACAAGGCTCTCATGAGGGTCTAGGGGGCCACGCACGCTCTTTTGTACATCGCCTTCCCCGCTACCCTCCGGAAGGCCGCTCGAGTCTGGTTCACCCGCCTCGAGCCCGGACTATTTGCTCCTTCCATCAGTTGGAGGGAAAGTTTGTGGCCCACTTCGACGCTTGTCGGAAGGTGCCGAGGGAGGTGGACAGCCTCTTCTCCATCCGCCAGCAGGACCAGAAGCTGCTCGGGACTACATCACCAGGTTCAAGACCGCAGCCCTGGAGATCTACAGCCTAAACGAGTCCGTCGCCATGCTGGCTTTGAAGCGCGGGCTCGAGACGTCCCGCCTGACCTATTCTCTGGATAAAAAGCCCCCCAGGACGTACTCCGAGCTCCTCCTCCGCGCCCACAAGTACATCCGAGCGGAGGAGGCCGACCGCACCTGCCAAGAGTTAGACGGGAAGACTTTAAAGAAGCCGGCCCCAAGGGACGTTCCAGGAGCTCGGATGCCCGGGCCATCTGCCGACCCTCGCCCGAATCCGAGGCCAAAGGGCGAGACCACCTCGGAGAGAAGGTTCACCCCCCTCCTAGCTCCCCGGATGAAGATCCTCATAGAAATTGAAGGCGAGAGCTACCTCCGCCGACCTCCTCCTCAGAATCCGAGAGGTGTCCGAGACAAGTCAAAGTACTGCCAGTTCCACCGTGAGCACGGCCATGACATGGAGGAGTGTCGCAACCTGAAGCGGGAAATTGAGGAGCTGATCAAAAGAGGCTACCTCAGAAAGTTTGTCAGGAACGAGGTCCCGGTGGAGGGACAGCCGCTCGCGGCCTTACCCCCGGTTCCTGCAATCGACAACCGCCCGACGGAGAAGCCAGTGGGCATGATCTCACGTAGGATCGGGCGGGCGGCGAAGAGAGCCCGGGAGGTCGGGAACCCAGAAAATGTACCCCCTTCTGAGAAGGGAAATGAAAATGAGAATGTAAATAATGATGCCGTGGTGGTCGAGATGACCATCGCGAAGCATCCTGTATACCGAATTATGGTAGATAGTGGGAGCTCGGCTGACGTGCTTTTTTATGATGCTTTCTCCCGAATGAATTTGTCCCATGATCGGCTGAGGCCGGTGCACACCCCCTGGTAGGCTTTACTGGGGACTCGGTGGGGGTCGAATGAGAGATCACTCTCCCGGTCATCGCTGGATCCCCACCTCGGCAGGCAACCATCTTGAAGACGTTTACCGTCGTCAAGCTTCCTTCGCCTTACAACGCGATCCTCGGGCGTCCCGGGCTCAACCAACTGGATGCCATGATTTCCACAAAGCGGTTGCTAGTGCAATTCCCCACAGCTTCCGGATTCGGGATGATGAGGGGGACGACCCAGTCAGTCCCGCACAGCCTCCAGATGGTCCCGGGCGCCCGGGGCGCTGAGCTCGCCCCCGACGTCGACGACCTCGACCTAAGGGAGAAGGAACCCAGGGGAGGACCCGTCGAGCGCCTATTGACTTATCCCCTCGGTTCGGACCCACTGAAGACGGTGCAGGTGGGAGCGCAGCTCCCATAGAGGGAACGGACCCACCTGCTGGAGTTCCTCCGCATGAACACGGACGTGTTCGCCTGGTCAACGGCCGACATGCCGGGCATTCCCCCCGAGGTCATTACGCACAGGCTAAACGTGGACCCGAGCTGCCGCCCGGTCCGTCAGAAGAAGAGGAGCTTCGCTGTGGAGAGGCAGAGGGCCATCAATGAAGAGGTGGAGAAACTCCTCGCCGCAAGCTTCGTGCGGGAAGTTCAGTATCCCAGCTGGCTGGCGAATGTGGTCATGGTAAGGAAGAGCAGTGGTAGGTGGAGGATCTGTGTAGACTACACCGACCTCAACCGAGCTTGCCCAAAGTATAGCTTCCCTCTTCCAAAGATTGACCAGTTGGTCGACACCATCTCGGGGCATCGCCTCCTATCCTTTATGGACGCTTTCTCCGGCTACAACCAGATCCGAATGAACCCAGAGGATGAAGAGCACACTGCCTTCGTCACCGACCGCGGAACTTTCTGTTACAGGGTGATGCCGTTTGGCCTTAAGAACGCCGAGGCCACGTACCAGCGTCTGGTCAACAGAGTCTTTAAATACCAGATCGGCCGCAACATGCAGGTGTACGTGGACGATATGCTGGTGATGAGCAAGCCCCACTCGGATCACGTGGCCGACCTGGCGGAGACTTTCGACAACCTCCGACTTCATCGGATGAAGCTGAACCTGGCAAAGTGCGCTTTCGGCGTCTCCGTCGGAAAGTTCCTGGGGTTCATGGTAACCCAGAGAGGGATTGAAGCCAACCCGGAGAAGGTCTAGGCCATCCTGGACATGGAGCAGCCCGCCTCCAAGAAGCAAGTGCAGCAACTAACTGGCCGGATAGCCACCCTGAGCCGGTTCATCTCCAGGTCGGCCGACCGTTGCCGGCCCTTCTTCAAAGTGTTAAGGAAGATGAACGACATCGCATGGACCGAGGAGTGCCAGGAGGCCTTTGAAGAGCTGAAGAAGACGCTCGCATCACCCCTATTGCTTTCCAGGCCCGAGGAAGGAGAGGAACTCATCCTCTACCTGGCAGTCACCCCGGAGGCCGTCAGCTCGGTCCTAGTTCGGACCGATGACCAGGGAGTCCAGCGGCCGGTGTACTACACTAGCAAGCTTCACCGCGACGAGGAGCTCAGGTATTTCCGGCCTGAAAAGCTCGTTTTTGCATTAATAGTGTCTGCTCAGCGTCTCAAGCCCTATTTCTAAGTACATCTCATTACCGTCCTGACGGATCAGCCGCTGAAAGCGGTACTCAGCCGACCCGACACATCGGGGCGGTTGGCGAAGTGGGCGCTCAAGCTCAGCGAGTTCGACATCGCTTACAGGCCGAGGTCGGCCATGAAAGTGCAAGTGCTGGCCGACTTTTTGGTCGAGTGCGCGGGCCTAGGCAAGGAGTCCGAGGGGGACTCCTCGTACCAGCAGCCGAAACCAGGCCCCGAGGAGCCCGGAGAGGACGCGTGGATCCTTCATGTAGATGTAGCCTCGAACTCCAGCGGGAGCGGAGCTGGACTCATTCTCGCCAACGGCGGTGGGGTCGTCGCTGAATGCGCGCTCCGTTTCCAGTTCACCGCAACCAACAATCAGGCGGAATACGAGGCGCTCCTCGCCGGGCTGAGGGTCTCCCGCGAGCTGCGCGTGGCCAACCTCAAAGCCTTCACTGACTCCTAGCTAGTGGCGGGACAGGTCTCCGGAGAATACGCCGCGCACGACCCTCAAATGGCGAAGTATTTGGAGCTTGTCAAAACGGGCACGGCCAGGTTTCGGCGCTTCAACATTTTCCACATCCCCCGCGGGAAAAATGCCCGTGCGGACACTCTTTCCCGGCTGGCGACCCTGCCGGACTCGATGCTGGGCCGCGCTCATGTGGAGCGCCTCAAGGCCCCAAGCTACGAGATCCCAGAGGAGGTCCATCAGGTCAGCCGTGAGCCCAACTGGATGGACAAGTACGCCGAGTACATAAACGGAGGCACCCTGCTAGAGGACTGTGCAACGGCCCGCCTTACCAAAAAGAAAGCCGCGCGATTTGTCCTGATGGATGGGCAACTATATCGAAGGTCCTACTCCTACCCCCTCCTTAAGTTCCTGGGACTCGCAGAGGCCGCATTCGTTTACCAGGAGATTCATGAGGGCATCTGTGGGAACCACGTGGGGGGCAGAACGCTAGCCTACAAGGCTCTCCGTCAAGGCTATTTTTGGGAGACGATGAAGGAGGACGCCGCCGATTTCGTGAAGAGGTGTGATCGGTGTCAGCAACACGCCGTGGTGCAACGGCAGCCCTCCACCCCAATCTCCCAGCTCTCGGCTCCGTGGCCATTCGCCCAATGGGGAATGGACCTCCTAGGACCATTCCCACCAGCGTCCGGACAACGGAAGTTCCTGATTGTGGCCATCGACTACTCCACGAAGTGGGTTGAGGCCGAACCCTTGGGACGGATCACCGAAGCAAACGTCGCCAAGTTCTTCTGGAAGTCGATCATCTACCATTTTGGCCTCCCCCACACCGTGATCACTGATAACGGGCGTCAGTTCGACTGCTGGGAGTTTGAAGAATTCTGCAGCGACCTCGGCATCCACCATCGCTTCACCTCCGTGGCACACCCTCAGACCAATGGAGGAGCCGAGGTCACGAACATGACTATTTTGCAGGGCCTCCGCACGAGACTGGACCAGGCCAAGGGCAGGTGGGCGGAGGAGCTCCCCAGCGTCCTCTGGGCGTACCACACCACCCCGAGGACGGCGACCGGCGAGACCCCATTCAACCTCGTCTTCGAAATCGAGGCGGTTATCCCGATTGAGCTCAGTCTACTCATACTGCGTGTGGAACAATACGACGAGGCGGAGAACCCCGCCAGAATGATGCTCAACCTGGACCTTCTTGAAGAGACGAGGGACAAGGCCCGAGTCCGGATGGCGGCGTATAGGCAGCGAATGGCTAGGTATTACAACTCCCGGGTGTGGCCGAAGTCCTTTCGCCCCGGAAATCTAGTGCTCCGGTGTGCTAAAGCTTCTCAGCCACGAGAGTGCGGGAAGCTCTTCCCGAACTGGGAAGGCCCGTACAGGGTAGCGGAAGCCCTCCCTCACGGGGCCTACTACTTGGAGGAATTGGGAGGGTCCAGGTTCCCTCGGACGTGGAACGCCTCGAACCTAAGGGTGTATTATCAATAATTTAAGGTTCCCCCAACTCCTGCAATAAAGTTTCTTTGCTTCAAATGCTTTTTCTCACCTCGCAGGGAAACGGGCGCATGTCTCCGAGTTTGGCAAACACGACTGTGGCCGAACCTCGAGAACGTAAGAAGTCCTGGACTTCGGTCTGGAAGGCAGGGCAGAGCCCAGCTCGCCCACGCGATCACGGAGAACAGCTCGGCAAGCCGTGCAAGGCTTGAACAAAGCCTGCGGCCCCGGGGTTCAGTCCGGAAGTCCCGAACTTCGGTCTGGAAGGCAGGGCAGAGCCCAGCTCGCCCACGCGATCACGGAGAACAGCTCGGCAAGCCGCGTAAGGCTTGAACAAAGCCTGCGGCCCCAGGGTTCAGTCTGGAAGTCCCGGACTTCGGTCTGGAAGGGTGGGCAGAAACCAGTTCGCCCACGCGATCACGAAGGCAAGCCCTAAGAAGGGCCCGCGCAAGGCCCAATCTACTGCCGCCCAGTCCGGCTCGCTCCGAACTTTGATCTGAATGCTGGATGGGACCAGGTCCACCCGCGGACTCAGCCCGGAGCAGGTCCACCCTCGTCTCGGCACTCCACACCAACAACTCAAAAAAAAAAGAAAAAAAGAAATGGAAAAAGAGGAAGGCGAGGTCGAGACTTAGCAAAATTAAATCTTCATTGATTCGAAAGCAAGGATTACAACAAGGGAGTCCCGACAGGCCGGGAGTCCCCAAAAAACAAAAGGGAAAAGAAAGGGATACATCTACAGCTTAGTTCGGTGCGGTGGCAGGGTCCTCAGTCTGGGTCGCGTGCTCCCCGTCCTCGCCGTCGGCGGCTGCTGGCTCGGAGGACCGCTCTGGAGCTACGGCCGTGTCACCCGCTGGGGCAGCAGCTATGTCGCCCGCCGCACCGGAAGCCCCGCTAGCGGGTCCTTGCCTTCTGCCCCCGAGCGCCACCCCACTGAGGTCGAGCTCGGGGTAGAAGGACCCCACCTTCTCCCGACACACTTGGAACCCCTTCAGGAAGGAGTCCACAGCGGCCTCCCGGACCTCCGAGACGTACTCGTCGGAGGCCCGGAACCTCGGGATGGCTTCCTGCGCCTCCCGCTTCACGGCCTCCAGGAGCCCGTTGATGTAGGCGCTCTGCTCCTTGGCCGTACTCGCCTCCTGACGAGCCTCCTCTAGCTGGCGTTCCAACCACTGAGAATGGGCTTGGAGATGAGCCCTCTCCGCCGCATCCTCCTTCGTGCGCCGCTGGTGGGAGGTCCTCTCCTCGGACAGAGAGGACTCCAGGTCCTTGACGCGCTCCTCGGCGTGTGCCAGGTCCACCTGAAGGGCCTGGTTGCTCCCCCGCAGCTCGACCCCCTTCTCCATGAGGCCTTTCACATCGGCTGCGAGCTTGCCGAGTTTCTCCTCCTTCTCGGCATCCTTCTTTGCGTACCCTGCGAGGAAGTTTCTCAGCAGGAGCACGTCGGTCCCGATCTGCACAGCAAGGAGAACAGGTTAGTAGGAAAGCCAACCAAAGTAGCAAAGAAAAGGGCTCTGAGTTCGGACTCACCGTGAAAAGCTACGGGAGGATCCCGAGCAAAGCATCGACATAGTCCCGGCCGCCTCGAGATCGGCGGTCCCGGGAGGTGGAGGCGAACTCCATCACTTTCTCCGCGAGCCCCTTGTCGCGGATCACAAAGCACCGATTGGTGATCACCGGCGGCGGAGCTGTCAAGTCGGCTGCAGGGGCGACCAACCTCCCGAGAGGAACCGCCATCGCCGGAACTGCTGGAGTCGCGGGCGGCGACGTTGGCGCTGCGGTGATGATGGGGCCGGCGCGGGGTGGAGCTGCTGCCGATGGACCTCCCTCGTCGGCAGCACCGCCAGGACGGACGGCTGGCGCATCAGTGGCCCAGGCCTGAGGCGGCCTGGGCGGGGGAGCAGCGACTATTGGACTAGGCACGGGCGCCAGCGCGACCTCCTGGCTCACCTCGGTGCGAGCCCTCTTCGCCGTAGGCTCGTCCACCTCGACGACGTCCCTCTGGGCCGCGCCCTCCAGAAGGTTTTCCAGTGAAAACTTCATACCTGCAATAGAAAAATAGTCGGTCAGCTCGGCTAAAAGAAAAGGAGCGGAAAGGCGGAATAAGAGAAGAGCTGGGCCTCACCCGGCTCGCGGATGGGGCTGATCCCCGCCTCGAACAAGTTCTGCTCCGAGAGCAGAACCTCGAGCGCTGGGATCACGTCGCTCAGAAACTGGGAGTAGGCCTCTTGGTCTGCCGGTTCGACTTGGGAGTTCCGGTTCGAGGACCGATCCGGCTCGCTCCAGGCCCAGTCGACGTCCTCGATCGAGGCAAAAAAGAACCGGTTCTTCTAACCCTTGATGGAAGAGGGGAGGTCGAACCGGAGGCACCTGGGCCGGGGCGAGATGTACCACCAGCCGTCGTCGGTGGAGTACCGCTTCAGGGTAAACAGAGCCCTGAAGAGGAAGAAACGGGCAACAAACCCGTGAAAGTGACAGAAGACGATGAAAGAAAAGATGACCCGGATGGCATTGAGAGCCAACTGGGCTGGGACTAGACGGAAATGGCTGAGGAAGGAAAGGAAGAAGGGGTGCAGAGGGAACCGAAGACCCCCGAGAAGGAAGTCATCGTAGAAAGCTATGCGACCGGGGTCACTCATGGTGACGCGATCCCCGGGCCGCGGAACAGAGAGACGGATTGACCCCGGGATGCCGTAGACCTCCCGGAGCAAGGAAAGGTCACCTTCGGTCATCGTGGAAATGTGACCGGAGGGACCGACAGAAGGAAGGGTCGGAGGAGGAAGAGAAGAGATAGGAAGTACGGACACGACGGGAGGAGACCTGACACCCCTGGGGATGCCTATGGTGATACCCCCAGGCTGAAGTCACCTGCGGGTCTCCTCCGAGACTACTTCCTCTTCCGAGGAGGAAGACGATGGAGTCCTCGGCCGGGACGGACCGGCCTTGTCCGGGTTAGAAGAAACATGGCGACGGCACGCCATGGCGAAGAAAGTAGAGAGAGAGACTAGAGGAAAGGGAGGAACGAAGAAGAGAACGGAGGCGCTCACCGAAATGCACTGTGCGACACGGGGGAGTGGGAGATAGCCTGCAGCAAACCGCCGATGGGGCGAGGGAAAGGGCCTCGTTCCGGAAAGTCCCTTCCTTTTCAAACTCAATCGACAGCAGCCGTACCCGTCATTCCGCTCTGGGCCATCTGGTGATTTTCGCGTGGACGCACGCCCGACACCGACGCCTCGTCCGCAGGAAAATGGCCTCTGTCTCGAAGCGACGCATTAATTACGGGCGAGTAAGCGACGCGTGGAGGCCTCCTATAGGGCTTCGAGCATACCGAGAAACGGCGACGAGGATCGTGGCAATTATGATGCAAGATCTTCGCCCCCCCATGTCATCTCCGCATTTAATCCCCACGTCCCGTTCCACGACGCCCCAACGGAACGGTGGGTTGGGGGGCAACTGTTACGGCCGTAACGATGACGTGGCATGTCTCAGATTCTGTTGGGCATGATTCGAGCCACGTGGAGTTTTTTTTTCGGCTGAGTCGGATGCAGCCCATCCCGGCCGAGGTCAAGCTCGGCCGAGGCCAATCATCCTTCTGCCGCCCCGCCAGGTGTCCACCCATGAGGGGTCCACCTCGGTCGAGTTCGGCGGCTCCCCCGCTCCCTCGACAGGTGGCACCCTGAGACGGTCCCACCTCGGTCGACGTCGAGCCGGGCCCCTTCGCTCCTTCGCCAGGTGGCGCCCGGAGACGGGACCACCTCGGCCGAAGCCAAGCATCCTTCTGCCGCTCCGCCAGGTGTCTACCCAGGAGGGGTCCACCTCGACCGAGTTCGGCGGCTCCCCCGCTCCCTCGCCAGGTGGCACCCTGAGACGGTCCCACCTCGGCCGAGGTCGAGCCGGGCCCCTTCGCTCCTTCGCCAGGTGGCGCCCGGAGACGGGACCACCTCGACCGAAGCCGAGCGTCCTTCTGCCGCCCCGCCAGGTATCCACCCATGAGGGGTCCACCTCGGCCGAGTTCGGCGGCTCCCCCGCTCCCTCGACAGGTGGCACCTTGAGACGGTCCCACCTCGGTCGATGTCGAGCCGGGCCCCTTCGCTCCTTCGCCAGGTGGCTCCCGGAGACAGGACCACCTCGATCGAAGCCGAGCGTCCTTCTGCCGCTCCGCCAGGTGTCCACTCAGGAGGGGTCCACCTCGGTCGAGTTCGGCTGCTCCCCCGCTCCCTCGCCAGGTGGCACCCAGAGACGGTCCCATCTCGGCCGAGGTCGAGCCGGGCCCCTTCGCTCCTTCGCCAGGTGACGCCCGTAGATGGGACCACCTCGGTCGAAGCCGAGCGTCCTTCTGCCGCTCCGCCAGGTGTCCACCCAGGAGGGGTCCACCTCGGCCGAGTTCGGCGACTCCCCCGCTCCCTCGCCAGGTGGCACCCTGAGACGGTCCCACCTCGGCCGAGGTCGAGCCGGGCCCCTTCGCTCCTTCACCAGGTGGCACCCGGAGACGGGACCACCTCGGCCGAAGCCGAGCGTCCTTCTGCCGCTCCGCCAGGTGTCCACCCAGGAGGGGTCCACCTCGGCCGAGTTCGGCGGCTCCCCCGCTCCCTCGCCAGGTGGCACCCTGAGACGGTCCCACCTCGGCCGAGGTCGAGCCGGGCCCCTTCGCTCCTTCACCAGGTGGCGCTCGGAGACGGGACCACCTCGGTCGAAGCCGAGCATCCTTCTGCCGCTCCGCCAGGTGTCCACCGAGGAGGGGTCCACCTCGGCAGAGTTCGGCGGCTCCCCCGCTCCCTCACCAGGTGGCGCCCTGAGACGGTCCCACCTCGGCCGAGGTCGAGCCGGGCCCCTTCGCTCCTTCGCCAGGTGGCACCCGGAGACGGGACCACCTCGGCCGAAGCCGAGCATCCTTCTACTGCTTCCGCCAGGTGTCCACCCGGGAGGGGTTCACCTCGGCCGACGTAGGCCAGCTCGTACAGAGAAGGTCCCAAAGAATGGAGGCGCAGGCTCTGAGGTTGCCCCTCGAGCCGTGCGCGCCGCACCCCGAGAAAGGTGCCCCGTACGGATGGCGGCGACACGCGAAACATCACTTACGTCGGCCCGACATGTTCCGCAGTCGAGAGACGAGGCCTTGACAAAACAGGACCCGTTAACAGACAGCGTCGGCGCCTGGGAAGGAGAGCGCTAACGCTCGGCCCGAGGTCTGGTCGGCGGTCTGACCAGCGCCCCCCTCCTCTACTCTTTCCCCGCTGGGCTCGGCAAACGAGGCCGGAAAGCCGCTCGGCCCTCTGATCCAGAAGGGGAAAGAGAAAGGGGCGGAGGGGAGGAGATGAAAGCAACAAAGGAGCCTCCCAGGAGCGGAAGACGAGGGAGAAACAGGAGGAGATAAAAGGAAGGAGAGGATAGACGACAAGGGAGGTGAAGCAAAGCAAGAAACAAAGGCTGGAAGCTCCGTTTCAAGAGCAAGATCCAAGCCCAAGAGGGGGCCCCTTGGCATGAGCTCGGCAAAGGAATCTAGCCGGTTTTCTGGTCTTTCTGACATCTTTCTTGCTAGCACGTTCTCTGAGTCTGGGACTCCTTCGGGGGCCCATCCCAGAGCATCTGTTCCCTCTCGCCGTCTACTAACTTGATCGTCGGAGCTCCCTCGCCGGAATCCCCGGCCAGGGTTTCTGACCTTGCCTTGCAGGTTCGGTCCAGCCAGGAGGCCCCAGGGGCGAGACGGTCCAGTCGGATAGGCAATCCCGGAGCCACAGGCGCGGCGGCGGGATCGGCAACAAGGTGTAATGTAACTGAAGATCCATCTATCATTCCATCTCGATTTTAAGCTAGTTTAAGAGATGATATTCAAAGTAAACTATTTATGCAAGAGGTTTATAGTCTAGAACAAGCTTATCAATTGGCTCAACATTATGAAAGATTTCATAGGACATTAGTTACCCGTTGAATTGAATCTCAAAATCTTGGAATGTTAGGACCTAGACCCAGTAATAATCAAACCTCTACCAGTCGTTCCTCGGAAACAGCACCACCATATAGGAAGGACGATAAAGAAAAAACTATTTCAAGAGAGTTCCCCGGACTAGTAATTCCAAAATTCAATGTTTTAAATATAATGAGCTAGGTCACTATGCGAGTCAATGTCCCTTAAGAGCTTTATATATAGAAGAGTTTGTAGAAGAAAATATTAAAGCTGAACCCGAGGAAAAAATGTATATTGCTGATTCGGAGTTAGCAGACACTTATGAAGAATATGATACCATCCAAAAGGAACATGAACCATTTCTTATAATAGAAGATAGACTTAGAGTAGTTAGGTATATACTTAGCCAACCTAAAGTAAGGGAAGATTGGTGTCGAACCTCCATTTTTCAAACCTTTATTGGTCAAGATGATAATGTATGTAAAGTAATTATTGATAGTGGTAGTTGCATCAATATGATTTCTACCGGTACTTTGAAACGTTTAGGTTTAATACATGTAGACCATCCAAGTCCATACAAAGTTGCCTGATTGACACTTCATCAATTCTAATTAGGCCCAGGTGTTTGGTACCTATCAAGTTTCAATCATATCAGGAAAAAGTTTGGTGTGATGTCATGCCCATAGAAGTTAAAAGTATTATGCTAGGAGGATCTTGGTTGTTTGACCATGATGCAACACTCTATGGTCAATTGAACTCATGCACTTTTGGGAACAAAGGAAAGAAAATTACTATATATCATTCACCTTCTGGAGTTGTTAAAAAAAATGGAGTTAATGATAAAAAAGAAGATAAGTTTAGTAAGAGCCTACACTTAATTAGTACTAAAAAAATTGAAAAGGAATTGAATGAAGGCTCTTTGATTTGGATCTTAGCGGTGAAAGAAGTTAATCGTAAGAACCATAAACAATATACCCAGGAGATACTATCCTTCCTTGAAGAATTTAAAGATGTATTCCCTGAGGGCCTCCTAGACTATTTTACCACTAATGCGTGACATTCAGCATACAATTGATCTTGTTCCGTGAGCTACCCTACCAAATCTTCTCCATTATCGGTTAAACCCTACTAAACATGTGGAGTTGCAACGTCAAGTTGAAGAGCTCCTTAAAAAAGGATTTATAAGAAAAAGGTACGAGCCCTTGTATTGTGTCCGCACTATTGATATCTAAAAAGGATGGTTCTTGGATAATGTGCATGGATAGCAGAGATATAAATAAAATTACTATTAAGTATCAGTTTTCTATTTCCCGATTGGAAGATATGATTGACATGTTAGCGGAATTTAATATTTTTTCAAAGATCGACTTAAAAAGTAGATGCCATCAGATTAGAATCAGACCTGGTGATAAATGGAATACCGCTTTCAAAACTAATAATGGTCTATAGTATACGAATCCAATTGCATACAAGCATTTTACCTGAGTATAGTCTAATCTAAATTGAATTTGAACATAGCCCACTTTTAGTCCACCATATTCTTGGTGTTAAGAATAATTACATATATTTATTAATTATAAGAATTATTCATATCAAACATTTGAAGAAACACGTAAAAGTTTGTGATCAAAACCTTCTTCCAACGGACATGCGGGCAACCTTCAAGCTGCCTCCCTGCTTGCCCAATATTTTTATTAGTCGGACATTATAAATAATAGTAGCCTAAACGTATACTACGATAACCACTCTATTAATCTGGAATTCCACCTTCCCTTGTTGTTATCAAATAAAACAGGAGAAATCACCATGCAAAGATTCCTCTTCTACAAAGGAGGGGGGAAACCACTGCGGTGGTCAAGGCACAGCTCCTCCGTTCCACTGGTCACGGGTTCGAGGAATGAACCCGTGGATGACTCGATTAAATTCTAGATTAATTCTAGGCACACGTGACTGGGAGATGGAGTAGCCGGAACTCCGGCGCCGTAGTGGGATTAGGCTGACATGCTCACCAAGTCGATGGGAAGGGCATGCGAAAAATTTACGGCTCGAATCGAACAAAGGTCTAACGGGTCAGGGCCCGAGTGGGGAGCTACACCGGGAGAGGTTTTCCTCCCTCCCCTCACCCATTTTGTTTTATCAAAAAAAAAAAAAAAGAGAGAGAGAGAGGAGGAGGGGGGAAGGATGTTGTTAGTGTAGACCATAAACCGGGTCTTATCCTGGTAGTGGCTATGCCTCTCTGCTTAGCAATCAAAGATACCATATTGCCCATATGAAACATTATTCATTATTAGTACCATTGCCCATGCAACTCTACGCACTAGAAAGGCATCGTCCATGATCAAACTCGAGGGCAGCTTGGGTTGAAAACAAGAAACAAGAAAGTTAACACATCGATCAGTCGAATAATTAAATCCAATGTTATTGTCTCGATGCGTGTATAGACACCAAGTTTCTGCCTTCCATTTGCAGCAGGAGTTTCCTGCAACGTCTCGCTAAGTGGCTTCATATGAGAGTTCCTTGACTTTCTTCTCGCAATGCAATCATGCAAACTTCCCCAATTTGCTTGTCAGTGGATTGGATCAGAATGCTCCATCGTGCATAAGCTTCTGGGCATGATAGAAATTGTGTTCTTCTGGGCCATACCCATTGGGCTTTATTATATGAGACTCTAACTCGATACGTTACATGAAGTAATTCTTTAGCATTATTAACTTTTGAATGGATAATCAATTTTATTTGAATCGTGGTCGATCAAATATGTTCTATATTTCATTTATATTACATCCCACATCATTTATGTTTCATATTAATCTCTTTAATTCGTGGGCCTGCTACACAAATAAGCCCGGTTTGGCCCCCGATCATGGTCTGCTTCAACTATTAGCAATCGACCCCCCTCACCAATACTGCAAGCAAGGTTGTTACATGCTTTTCTCCGATATATCATCGAGCATGAGATTGAATAGCTGAGTGATGGAGCTTTCGCATCAAGTTTTGCGATCACGGTGACACCGCCAGGTGCTGTGAACTATCTTTGACCGAGTGGTAGACGTATTTTTCAACCAAGTCTTCAAAAAGTTGTTGCGAAGATGAGGCCCGATAAAATGTTGGATCCGAGTTACAGCACAAAATCTTATTGGTTGGAAGAATCATACCCGAATCCAAAATTTAAACCCATGATACCGACGTTTCCCTACATTCATTAACTTCGACTTCCGTCGGAGTTGTCTCGCGGAATGTAATTAGACATTAGAAGGGGTCCAAGTTGTATCTTCAGTGATCGATCATTTTCATGACAGCAACCGTTCGATGGTGCAAAAATTATTTTGAAAGTTATGCATGAAAGAAAGGAAAGATGATATGATGCTTCGAACGTCATGCACATGCAGTGAAAAAGTGCCATCCAATGATTGCCATCACGAAAAAAAAAAAAAAAAAAAAAAAAGATCAATCACTCGTTAGCACGAAAGATACGATCCGTTTCCTATCAAAAGAGGCTTTTAGATGGATATATTTATATTCCATCGATTTAATTCTTCTTCTTCTTTTTTTTTTTTTTAAAAAAAAAATAGAGATTTTTAGATTAGGTATAGTGGTTGGGACCGAATACTTGATATGGATACCAAGGATACATCTGGTTGGTTCGCGATCAAAATTGAAATTATAATTGACTAGAATGGAAATCGGAATTGACCGGAAGCAAAATTATAATCGCAATAAAATTTAAATACTAGAGAAAAATAGAACATGAATTTTAAAGGATTCGAATATTCCCATTTTTTTATAGAATTTGAATAGGAACAAAGTTTCTCTCAATCAAATTACTAAAATAAAAATTATTTATTCCCATTTCTATTTCAGGATCCGATTATTCTTGATCAAATATGTTATAAATGACATGACTAATCTCTCTTGGATAGAACTGCTTTAAAAAAAAAAAAAAAAGAAACAAAATCTTAAATGACATGACCGATCCCTTGGATAGAACTGGTGAAAAAAAAAAAAACACTGCGGAACGGGTTTGGGGTACCAGAGAAGGTGATAGATTCTTTAATCGGTGGAGCTATGCATGCCTTTTTTTTGGTACGGTGGTGGAGCCGAGCCTTTTGAGGAGGTATTGGAGCTCGCTTTTACGTTCCTGCGTTCCACCGACCTTGTCGAAAGAAGAGAAGAATTCGATCATGTGGTTCTCAACCCCTTTTTTTCGTACTCTTTTCTTTTCTCGGACTTCCTTCCAAACCGAAAGAAGAGAGATTGGAGGGGACGATTGATCTTTCTCACAATCGGCACGACTTTTAACACTGTTATAAAAGGTTGTCACCTCATCTCTCCATTGTCTCTCCTTCTATCTCATGACTCATGAATGCCATTGGTGGGGGGGCCACCAAGTAGCGGGTGGTAGAAACTTTATGATTATATCCCATGTACGATCTTTTGGATATGGCTCCTAAAATTTATGAATCACTAAATAGTTCATGAGCTATAATTTAGGTCAAATTCTTTGTCACGGAGAAGAATTAATTAATTAGAAAAAAAGAATGTCGGGTGAATGAATAATATTCATTTAAAAAGAGAGCAGTGGAGGGTCGTCTCCCAACTCATTTGGCATGATCCAACAAACAGCCACGGGAGTAAGGCTGTAAAACAAGTCGGGTTGATCCATGATTCGATCGAGCTTGACCTGTTTAAATCCAATTCGATCATGTCAAAGAATTTATGAAATCGGGTTAGATTTTAAAATTACATTTATTTCATTTTTTGGATTGCATCTATATTTATTTATTATTTTTGGGCTTTGGTTTTATGAGTTGATTCAGATCTTATGTTCAAGAACTTAATCTAATCCAACCTGGACTCAATATTAAAGTTGAAATTTTTGAAGTTCAGCTACGTATCATGCTTGTCCATATGCTTGGTTACGTACATGCAAAATTATAATATTTATTCTTATATGATGGATTATATGCAGCATTCTATTTGGTACAATCCTTTTTTATAAAATTGTTTTCTTTTATCAACAATTAAACATAGTTTTATCTCTGACATATGATCATATTTTCTAAAAAGTATAATTGCAAAGTTTATCCTTTTTCATCGATTCATATTCTTGTGGACTTTTGCTTTGTATAGCAAATATATGTGCACTATAATTCTCGAATATTTGAACTGGGTAGACTTCATGACAAAGATTGAGGATAGACAAAAATCCATGCACTCATTGGAAGGGATGCCGACTCCTTTTTGGTTGGAGGGCAGAGTTATACTTTAAAAATAAACCAGAACTTAACGAGCTTCGTGAAAGCGGTCTACAGGGCATGCAGCACGGTAAGGCATACTATTGTAAGATTTGCCATAAAATCATGCATGGCAAATTAAAGTTGGACAGAGGAAGCGAGAGAAAAAGGTATTTAGGAATGAATCTTCTCCCGATCAAACAAAAATAAATTATAAAAATAAAATAAAATTTGGTGGAAAGAAGTAGATAGGATCGTAATCATTTACATGATTTAAGAAATGGATGCAATGATATTTTGGATTATAGACCCCGATCCAAACTAGATCCGAGCCCGATTTAAATTTTTCAGGTTGGGACCGAGTTATACATGGACATGATTCCAACCAAATAATCTATCGAGACAAAAATTTTATTTATAGACCTGATTCAGCTCGACCTAATTCAATTTTTTATTGGATTGGGTTTGGATTCAACATTAAAATTCGATAAAAAATCTAGATTGGATCGAACTCGCTCATGACCTGATTTAACCCAACCTATTTGCACCCTTATCTCACATAGGCCAACACAAGAAACGTGGACTATATGAATGAGATCTGGATAGATACTAAGAGGAACCCCTAACCTATACACCTAAACTAATATAAAACCCAAATACCGAATACTACGGTTTGTAATTCGATGATAATGAGACTATAATTGGCTAATGCATGATTTTAAAAATAACACTCTAATTTGAACTATCCAGTTATTAATCATCCTTGAAGTAAAATGATTGCCATTTTTTTTTTTTTTTTTTTCATTTGCACAAGGACCTATATATTTCATATGTGTTTAATTCAATTATGAGCGCTTTAACTATTATAACATGCTTCCGAATATGTGTATTTATTTTTAAAAATAAAGCCTAAAAAATATATCACTCTTTATGCATAATATAAACATATTTTTCAAAAAATAACGTATAAATAAAGGCTTATCAGCATTTATATCTACAAGCTCCATACTGTTTCCTCCATGATTCACAACTCAATCGATAGACTAATTTATTTCTCGGTGAGTATGAAATACTTCAAATTTCAACAATTGAGTGGTGATGAGTCCACAAGGCGAGACTTTGACCCAAGTCATTGCTTCCTTCCCACCAATATGGTAGTGCAAGTGAGCTGAGCTTGATCAACATAGTCTGATCAAGCTTGGCTAGCTTATTTTGAAATTAATTTCCAGCCTAATTATTAAGATCAAGCTTGATTTGTATATTATTTGATCGAGTGTAATTCAAACCGAATATTTATTGAATTGAATATACTAATTAATTTATACTAGCTTGATAATCATGAATCAAGCTAAAATTAAGTTATGATTAATTGTCTCCAGCTCCAGTGAAGCTTGAATTAACATTGAACTAATTCAAACAATTAAATTTATAAAAACAAAAAAAAAAAAATTATTGCAAAACATAAACTTAGAAATATTATTTAATGATATTCTATCAAATATATTGCCACATTATAATATATAATAATTTTACTAAGTCATCGATTAAAACTTCATTATATAATATGGCACGACATGTATAATATGATATGGTATGTCTTCAAGCCTTTTAGAATCGAGCGTGATTGAGCCAATTTAATTCATATTTTCATTGAAATTGACTTCTAGCCTGTCAACCGAGTTCAAGCTTGGTTCAATCAAATTCATATTTAGAGTTTGAAAATGTTGAAACCAGTGCATTACTCATCTATTTTGTTTAGTTTGGTAAGTTATCACTTGTTGATGTTTCTTGCATGTGGCCAGCTATCACTCTATAAGAAGATTTTTATTATCCCAAGATCCTATGCATGATTACTAGAACACCAAAAATAATATTATTTCTAAGAATTGGTTTGAGCAAATAATAGATTCGTAAATCACACGGAACAAATACAAATTATTGAAATACAAAATCTCTCAAGATATGATCTGAATAAATAATAGATCTAAAATTTTTACATGATCATGATCTACCAAAAAAATCTGGATTTGAGATGCATACCTGTATTCACCATTTATCTATCAAACCTGTAATAGATGCTCACGTGAATATCAAAGGCCAAGTCTTTCTTTCCATCATCCTTTTACAATAAGTGGCTATTCGATGAGGCAAGTCGTGAGAACAAATCTCACAATGAAAAATATTATAAGAAGTAGAGAGGGGACCTAGCCTATTTATAAGTAAATTTTAACAAGCCCTCCCATCATGGACCAGTTGGGCTAAGGCCTACAGCACATCGCCTCAACCACACCAACTAACATAAGGTGCCCAAAGTCCAAACATAAGGATCACACACAACATTGGACTATACACATGTCTATCAATATAGATCATAAAATTAACTCATTTTTAACAAATCAAAATAAAATAAAATAATAATTAATAGTAGTCCATAATTAAAAATAACTTTCACATCCTTCCACTTGGATAACATTAATTATGATTTTGAAAATATTTTATTTTAAAATGACTCTCAGGTTGAAAACAGTATATAGCCACTAAAATATATGATCTATAAACAGCACCTACAAATGACTCGGTCCAATTGTATCAATTATGCTGAATCATAAAAGTTATTGCATCCCTTATTTGATACAAGATTTATCCATGATTACAAGCACCACTAATACTATCGACATGAGGCTTGATACAGTAGTGTAGTAAGAAATAGTATCAAAAGTAATCCTAACAAAATATGTTATTTTCATTGTCAATCCTCCAATTTCTTTTCAACATATTTGAAAATAAAATAAACAAGAAAAATTTTAATGGCTTCAACACAACAAACCATTCTGTCTCACATACTCAACATGATATCAATGACGAGACAGTACAGCATATTTGAAACTCAATACCTGATCTCAATTTTATACAATAGGTATATAACTAAAAACGATATCTTATAATCAAAAGAAATATATAAATATACCATCAATTATGATTTTTCTTTAACCACGTACTTTATTACAAGCTACAGAAATTCTATGGCTTCAAAAAAAACTTATATATCTCTAAACAAATATATCAAAATCTCTTAATTAATAAATGAGATATATTCATACAACTATCATTTTCAAGACAAAAATACATTCTTGAAATATTATGTTATATCTTATTTCACATGTATATAAATAATATAGAAATATAATCTATCAACTAACATGTCAACAAAATTATTTACGCGAAAAATGATAAGAGTATTGACTATCTTTGCACCATCTCCTGCTTAGATTGATGTACATCTCCATCATTATTAGATGCCAGTATACATGCCGGGGCTGTCGAATTTTATTTCAACGTACTAAACCCTGCACAAACTTCATGATACATTTGTCTTGTTCAAGAGTTATTTTAACATGCGAGGCCCTGTTTGGATGGGAGATCAACAGGAAACGGAAAAAGAAGGAAGAATTTATCTATTTTTTGATTGGATATTAATTTTTTTTAAAAATAAGGAAAGGTAAATGAGCATTCTTTTTTTTTTTTTCTTTTTTTTTTTCTTCTTTTGATTAAGCTAAGTTTTCAACCTTCCGATTTGGAAGAATTAGAAAGAAAATGAAAATTTCTAATAGCTAACAAGCTTTTCTTTCATTTTCCTTATGAGGACTATCCAAACAAGAATAATATTTTACTTTCCTTCTTTTTTTCTTTTTTAATAAAAGCTATCCAAACATAATGTTGCATTCCAAAATCGATAACAAAATAGATCACGTTTTCTTGTGATTGGCAGTGGTCCAAGCGTTTGCCCCTCAATTTCAAGCAAGTCACGTTCCAAGAGTCAGGCATAACAGTTTTATTAGAGATTCTGAATGATGCAGTAATTACATGTATATGTATATATATATTCTAAAAAGTGATGGATGCCTGCCGTCGGTATGTCGCTAATATAATGCCACGGTTAGAGATATATGGTCATCAAGTGGGCAAGTTAAATGTAAACAAAAATCATATAGGATGGGTATTATGAAATATCATATGGAACGGACTTCATTATTTACTATATTTTATTTTTTTATTAATTTTAAAAAATAAACATAAAGGTTAAATATCTTTTTTATTAATAAAGTTATAATTTTATAATTATAATATTATTTTTTCTTTCTCATTTTCAGCTAATACTTTTTATCAATAAATGGTATGTATCAGTAAGCTATCTAGTATGTATTATTTAATTATATACTATGTATTGGTGAGCGTTATATTCTACAAACTATATATCAATTTATCTAAAGATATATATTTGAATATCAAATGAATATTTTGTTATGTGTATATTAACTAACCATATATAGTATAAATTGGTAAGTCATCAAGTATGTATCAATTAGCTATATAGTATGTATCGATAAATACTATATTCGAGAAACTATGCATTAATTTATCTGTAAATATATATCGGATCACTATTAGTTATTTATCAAAAAAATTTATAGTATGTATCGATAAACCATCAAGTGTATATCAATTAACCATATACTATATATTGATGAATACTATATTTGGAAAACTATATATTAATTTATCTATATGTAAGCATTCGATCTTACTAGATATATATATAAAAAAAGCTTACAATATATATTGGTAAGCTGTTAAGTGTATATCAATTGATCATATACTGTATATTGGTAAATACTATTTTTGAAAAATTATATATTAATTTATCTGTAGGTATGTATTTGATTATTCCTATGTATGTATCAAAAAAGCTTATAGTATGTATCGATAAGCCATAAATTATATATCAATTAATCATATATTGTATATTGAGGAATACTATATTCAAAAAATTATGTATTAATTTATCTATAGGCATGCTTTGAATTGCGATTATGGATGTATCAAAAAATCTTATAGTATGCATGTACATGATCAAATGATACATGCTTAATGGTTTATTAATACATAATGTATGCTTTATAAATATATATATATATATATAGTAGCAATTTAATATGTACCTATATATAAATTAATACATAATTTTTTACATATAGCATTCACCAATATATAGTATATGACTAATCGATACATACCTAGTAAAATATTTATCTAATATCTTAATACATATTTTTAGATAAATCGATACACTGTTTATAGAATACGGCACTCACCAATATACAATACATGATCAAATAATATGTATTAGGAGGCTTACTGATATATTTATGTATCGATAAAAAATATGAACTAAAAATGAAGAAGAAAGATAATATTATAATTACAAAACTATAACTATGTTAGCAGAAAAGTTAATTGATTTTTATATTTACTCTTTAAAATTGATGAAAAAAAATGATAAATAATGAAATATGTAGATCTACATGATATCTTATAGTACTCATTCCATATGATTTTTATCCAATGAAACATAGGCCAAGAAAGAGTCAAAACAATAAATATATATTCACCGCCAAGGGTAGTTGGTATCATTTTATCAAAAAAATTTAAAAATAAAAAAAAAAAGGCAGCTAGGGCTACTATTTTAGGAAAAATGTGGGTCCAATGCCAGCACCACCCACCCGAGAGATCCAAAGGTCCAGCCATGGACATCCCCAGCACCCCTAGTGGGTAAACTGTAAAGAAAGACCCCCCAAACTGGGTAAACCTAGGACATGACCACGTGTAGTGACCATGCATGGGGGGCAGCCCATGCAACGTTGTCCACGGCATGCGGTGTATGATACTCTCTCTCTCTCTCTCTCTCTCTCATCCACAATTATATAGGTTATCATTTTTTTGACTAAGCTTGCGTGATGATTAATTATTTCTGGTATTTATATATAACTAGTTATTAGATAACTAAATTTCTCTAAAAAAATAAATTAAATAATTACCATGGTAAATTATTCACATACAACTCTCCATCATTCTTGTTTTATATGTATATTGATCCAACGAGGCATCAGTGTCGTTCGTATTCGCTATTATTCTCTCCAATGAAATCCTGTGATTGGAGTATGATATACGGAAGTCATATCCACTGCATAACGCTTTAAGTCTCCAGATGATCAGCCTCTCTTCTATTGTTTATTCCGCCGGGTTACAAACAAATAATTTTCTATCAATTACTCTCGCAGATTCTCTAGATATTCTAACACTCAACTATCTCTCTCTATTTTTTTGACACATATCTCCCTGTTTTTATTTAGTGTCATGATACTTGTAACTTCACAAAGAAATATCGATCTTTTTAAAGTTGGATCTTATTCTCAGAGTCTCATTACTCGGTTTCTAATTTCCCCTAAATAATTGTTTAGTCTGGAAGAAGCTTGTGAAGTAAAAGCCAATATATGTTACATGTACGTAGTACGAAATGGAAGAGAACCTCCTCTCCCAATTCGGCGTCAAAAGCGCCAATATATGCGATGTCTCTTTTCATCACATGGGTGTCCCGGAGACGGACGACTCCTCTTCTGGTTCTGGAGCTGGATCTCTTTCCAGTATCAAGTAAACCCCCCCCCCTCGCTACTGGGTGCATATTTGTACCAGCCTCTTTTTATAAACCAATCCATGCTCTGACGAACGGGCCCTGCCATGTCCCCCGGCACACCTTAATTGGCCCTATCTCTGACGTGGAGTAAGTTCTCCCTTTAGACATGGTGTCACTCTTCCCACCCTACAACACAACCACTAACTACCACTATCCACTCTCGTTACGGTGAACCTCTTCGCATTATAGCCCGTGGGCCTCCCAAGCCGGCCTACAAAGCAGCGTGGCGGCCCATTATCCACCGCCACTTCACCCCATCACGTGGGTAAATTCAAGGCCTCCACATGGCTTGGTCGTCGTGGCCGACAGGCGGCGACTTCGTCCCAGAGAAGCGAGACCGGCCACCGTCTTGTCATGGATCCCAAGTCAAGGCACAGGGCAGCCATTGTGGATTCATTGGTCCCTTGATTTAAGCCACATCAAGAGATCGTATCCTAATCTCCTTCAGCTACCCTAAACTGCGAGGAGATCCCGGATTGAGAAAAGCTCTAATTTCTTCCCTAATGAAGTGGCTTTTTGCTTGTGCTTTTATATCAAAAGCTAAGGAACGGATCAACACCACGATGACAAGACCATGCTAAGGACAAGGGACGGTTCCATACACTAAAACGGAAGGAGACAGAAGGCATCTTTTGGGTAAACTTTTGAACGGTTAACTGACGGAGTTTAAGGTGCTTTACCTAAAAACGTCTTGGAAAAGACCAATTCGACGAGTTTAAGTAGGCTCACCTGTCCTTCCGAGCCCATGGGCCGGTACCAAAGTGGGCCCACCATGAGAACCATTGGGGGACATGTAGGACCTCCAGCCTCTCTTAATATACGTTCTCTCTAACTAGTTTTCCAGAGGCCTTCCCCAACTCTTTTCCTCCCTTTCCCTCCCCCCCCCCCCCCAACCACTCCCTCTTTTCCTCTTTCCCAGTTGCTTTAAATTCACTACCTTCCAGTCTCTCCGACCTTTTCCTCCCATCCGCTCTCAACTCTTGTAGTTGGGTCCCCAACGGCCACGAGGAAAGAAAAAGTATAGTTCTCGAGATGTCGAGCCGGAGGAACAGGATCACTGATGAGGAGATCAATGAGCTCATCTCCAAGCTCCAGTCTCTTCTCCCCGAGTCCCGTCGCCGGAACATGGGCAGGGTAAGGAAACACCACCACCTAGACCTCTCTGTCTTGAGACCATTTGAGCAAAAGGCTCGAGTGATCCCAGTCCTGCTACGTACTGATCACACCGTCATTGTGTTTCACTCGTATAGGCATCAGCGTCGAAGCTGCTGAAGGAGACCTGCAGCTACATCAAGAGCTTGCACCGCGAGGTGGACGACCTAAGTGACCGGCTGTCCGACCTGATAGCGACGATGGACTCCAACAGCCCCCAGGCTGAGATCATCAGGAGCCTCCTTAATTAGATCCTAGGAAGCGTTAAGTCTGTCTGATGTTTTTGATCCTCCTACAGTATTCTCTAGGGCCCTCGGTCAGGAGGAGGGGTTATATATGATGTACCAGCGTATAAACTGAAGTATCAGGTAGTAGGAAACGGTTTCTTTGCTTGTCGAGCTGCTACTAGTTTCGCTCCTCTCCATTTTCTTGTACATTAATTCTCTAGTCTGGCTTGAGTTGCTTCTTCCACGACAACCAACCGAACATGGAGAAAAGTATATTATGTAACCGGGTTTCCTTGGTATTGCAATCGATATTTTTATTTCCAGTTCACGTACACGGTTCCTCCAAAACTCAGCTCTAGTTTGTCTACGCTACACACCCACAATGTAATCTCCATTTTTTTTTTTTTTTGGTTACATATGGTGCACAAAATATACAAGTACGTGTCCAATTTAATGGCAAAGCAAATCGGTGAGCTAGCTAGCTTGAACTGAGTAATGTAGGAAGGATAGGAGTTTGCATCAATTAAGAACCAAATCGTAAAATATTAAACTAATTAGCTAGCGTGGCTTTCCGAAAGGTCAAAAAAAAAAAAAAAAAAAAGAAGAAGAAAAGAATCGAGATCCACGAACATGGAATCCCAGGACATACTTTGACGGAGGTAAAGACGGAGAGCACCCTCGGATGCTCGAGATGAGAAAAATCTTCCATATATAATATATTTATGAACGTACCAATGTACTCACTTTGCAGAGAAACTATGGGAAGTCAAACTTTATGGCTCGAAGTAGGATCCAACGTATCTCCCAAAAAAATAAATAAAAGAAGGCCAGGTACTTCACAGGCGACTCTATAACCGAGAGTCCTCTCGATATGAAATTATTGCCGGTTATCATCGGACCAAGAAAACAAAAAAAAAAAAAAAAAAAAGTTCATCAAAATAGAGGCGAGAGCACTCCCAAGGCCTCTAGATGAGCAGTTTCGTGAACGATGCCATAGTTCTCGGCCAAAAAGGCATGTAGACGAAAGGAGCCGGTCGCATAAGGTCGGCTCTGCTTCGGAGCAGAGACAAAGGAGCAATTTACGCACCGTGTCGGGCGAGAGGACAGCGGGTCCCACTGCGATCCAACGGCAGCAAGGTGTTGCCGACGTCAAGCATCCCGGTGGGGAACGCGAGTATTAAAGCGTATCAGGCGCCCTCTGGGCGGTTTTCGTCCCACCTCGATAAGGTGGTCCTCGCCGCCCGATAGGTGGACCCTCGTCATATTCACAGGACTGTGTCCAGCATCTATGACGTTGGATGTTTCCTTCTCAAGTCTCCAAGGGAGATCTCGACCATTAAATTACCCTCCAATCATCATAAGGAAGGAAGGTCCGGGCCTCCAATCAACCGAAGTTGAGGACGACGTGACGCCCCTACCGCGTATTCCGCTTCTTCTCTGTGTCGCACGAGGAACGGTGCAATGGATAGGTGGTGTCAATCTCATAAGGTGCCGTCCAAATCTTGCACTAGTTTTCTCAAGGAGCCGTGCGATACATGGAGGGTGTCAAATCTCATGAGTCGTCCAAATCTTGCACTAGTTTTGCCGATTCCCGCGACGAGCATTGCGAGACATAAGGAGTGTCGACCTCGTAAGCACCCTAGCTCCCAAATCTTGCACTAGCATTATAATTCATATTAACAACGGTACAATATTAATGCATGGGATGTGTCGATCTTATAAAGATATGCTTCAAAAACTACACTAATTATTTGATGCGCACAAGAAAAAAACTATAATACATGGGACGTTTAGATGTTTTATAAGCATCCTTCAAATCATGCATGTACTAGTATTATGATCTATATTAGCAATGGTGCGATGCATTATGCATGGGGTACGTCAATCTAATAAACATCCTTCAAAACTTGTACCGGTTGTCCGATGCACACAAGAAAAACTACGGTACATGGGATATATTGATATTTTAAGCAACCTCCAAATCTTGCACTGGTATTACGATTTATATTAACAAAAGTGCAATGCACAAGATATGTCGGTCCGATAAGCATGCTTTAAAACTTGCACTAGCTATTTGATGCATGCTAGAAAAATTACGGTACACAGGACATATTAATATTTCGAGTACCCTTCTCAAATACTGCACTAGCACTATGATTTTTATCAGCAACGGTGCAGTGCATGTGGTGCATGAATCTTTTGAGCATACTCCAAAACTCGCACCAGTTATCTGATACATACAAGAAAAACTAGAATTCATAGGACATATTAATGTTTTATGCATCCTCCAAATCTTGCACTACTATAATTAGGATTTATATTATCAATATGGTGCAATGTATTGGATGTGTCAATCTGTTAAGCATGCTCCAAAACTTGCACTATCTGTCTATGCATGCCAGGAAAATTACAAGACATAAGCTGTATCGATGTTGTAAGTGTCATCGAAATCTTGCACTAGCATTTTGATTCAGACTAGGAACCAAGAGACACACTGTATCTTGCACTGATTTTCCGATTCACACGAGAAACAGTGCAATTCATAGGGAGGGTTCAATTTCGTAAATATATTTTTGTCTTCTTTCAACTTTTGGGCTGTGATGGTTAGTTACCTCTTCTTTTCATTCCAAGCATGGTTACATTTTATTTCTTTCGTTTTTTTTTTCATTTTTGAATAATTTACTTTAAAAGGGAGTTAAATCAAATCAATGACAAATAACATTCAAATTATTATGAAAATCAATTCAAAAATCCTTTATAAATTATAAGTAGTGTAGACAACAAGAAAGTAAAAAAAAAAAAAAAAAACTAATATCTGTCGTTATATCAAATGATGTCCGATTAGTATTATCTATCTAATTCTGATAGTATCTAGATATCTTTTCACATTAGAAAACATGTCATGCTTACATATTATGATGTTCATGATATTTTAAATATATTTTTAAAAATAAAATCAATTTGCATCATAGAAATATATGACATCACTATTATATTTAAAAATAAAATTGTGAAAAAAAAGTCATGGTTGATGGAACCGCATGCATCTATCATTTGCTCTTTACTCTTCATAATACAGACAAGCACTAAACAGTGCCAAATAGATGTTTGATAGAACATTCTTATGTATATATGCATAGCATCACTTTTGCATGTGGATGAGATTATCTCAAAAAACCATAGAATATATATAATATAATATAATATATAAAAAAATAAAGTATTATCATGTGACACATGTCAAGATACATGAATCAATGAGACGGACCAAATCCACTTGAAGCTCGGAAGGATTGGGTCGCAATTGTACACAATGTCTCATCACATCCACACGAATTTATAAATAGACTGTTTACCAATCCTATGTCCACCTCTATCAAACTTCTGACAAGAAGCCATACTGCCCAAAATTATTTCAGTTTCGATAAATCCCGTTCAGGCATCAAGGGCACCAAGCTATATGGGAAAAGTGGAATTGGCCGGAAACTTGAATTGGACAAGAGAGATCGGTGGAAAACGGTGTTCCAGTCTAAGAAGAATTTATAAAAGAAATAATGACCCAGGAATTAAAGGATGGTGGGACTTGGGAAAGGAAAAAAAAAAAAAAAAAAAAAAACGAAGATCAAAACAAAGAGCGACAGGATACCAGAGAAGAGGGAAAAAGCTCGTTCTGGCCGATGCTTTCGTCGATTCCATCCGTCCGATGGAGATCGGAGCGATTATGAGGCCCCTTGGTGCTCCCCCGGAGAGGGACGAGAAGAGATGGCTTATGGATGGATCGATAGTCATGCGGAGGCGTTTGCCGGCGAGATAGGTAAAGAGGGGAGAGAGGGAGCCTGGGCTATTATAAGCACGTAGAGGCACGTGGGAGCCACGTGGATATAGACCGGCGGACACGTGTGCACGAGTGATGGGTCTCGTGGCATGGTGGGCATGGACAACGGTCACTGAATCGTATTGATATTGAGATAATACCTTGAATGTAGATTCTGATGTTGGAGACATTAATAGCTCTCTCTCAAGACCATTCTTGATTTCAAGTTTAACTGATGAATTCGACACCAATTCACTCAGTCTCAAATGATTAAAATTTAATTTTAATTTCAATATTGAACATAAATTGTTAAAGAAAATATCCTCATTTTATTGTAAGCACCGTCGAGTAACTTTTTTTAATAAACGAATGAAGGATGAATCCATATGCAAACGAAGTAAATCAGAAGTCAAGCTTAATGTACACTGGGGTCCTTTTTATTCTCAGATGCAAACCATCAAATGCTACCTGTCAAAGATTATATGTGATTCGCGAGGGAAGCTGGCAGGGAGTGGCTGGATCGAGCTGTGGCAACCATGGGCTAGTTCATCTGCACTCCAAATTCGTTGTTCGCCATTTTGATAGGGTGGCTTCTGATCATTATCCTATTCTACTGACAACCTCCCATCTTCCTCCCATTCAGGTGCCTTTCAGATTTGAGAGAATTTGGTTATCTTGTCCTAATTCTTGGGAAGTGGTTAGGGATGTGTGGAGACTTCCTATCAGGGGCAATGCCCAGTACAGGATTAACCGGAGACTGGAACTTCTCAAACATCGTTTGAGGAGATGGAATAAAGAAGAAGTGGGCAACATCTTCTCCAGACTGGGGGAGATGGAGAAGATCATTCATGACTTCCAAGTGAAGGAGCATAGGATGGTGGCCTGAAGGAAGCAGATCTTTTCTCCTTGCGAGCTAGTCTGGCCTCCTACAATTCATTGCTGGCTCAGCAGGAGACTATGTGGAGGCAGAAATCCAGGATACAGTGGCTGGCTCAAGGAGACAGGAATTCTCATTTTTTCCATCAAGCTACCTGGTTAGAAGACACAAGAATCAGATTATCACACTTAAGTTCGATGATGACCATAGCATTATGCAGGAGATTCTATCCTTTTTTCGATCCAAATGGAGGTCGGAGGATGGTGATCTACCTTATATCCAGATGTCTACTCCTTAGAGATTACTTTCTCAGGACCAGAATGAGGGCCTTCTCGCCCCTGTTTCAGAGGAGGAGGTTAGGGAGGTGCTTTGGTCCTTAGCGAAGGACAAAGCTCCGGGTCCTGATGGATTTCCTCCCCTATTTTTTTTGGAGATATTGGGGTATTGTCATATTGGAGGTTATCTCGCTATACAAGCCTTTTTCACCACTGCTCAGATGCCGGACAGATGGAAGCAGGCCTATGTCACCCTCATTCCTAAGCGACCTCACCCATCTCATCCGTCCCACTTCAGGCCGATTAGCCTGTGTGGTACTTTATACAAAATCTATGCCAAACTTCTAACTAGAAGGATGGCTAGTATCCTTCCAAGTATTATCTCTCCGAAGCAGGGGGCCTTCATTGCTGGAAGGGGCATTTCTGACAAAGTCCTGCTGGCTCAGGAATTCATGCATGATATGCGACGGGCATCTTCCAGGACTGTTATGATGGCCATCAAGTTGGATATGCAAAGGACATATGACCGTGTGTGATGGAGCTTCCTCGACCGGTCTCTCATGACTTTGATTTTCATCCCCAGTGGATTTCTCGGGTCATGGCATGCATCAGCACTCTGTCCTTCTCTATTCTTATTAATGGAGCTCCTTAGGATTATTTTCATTCCATGATTGGCCTCCGACAAGGTTGTCCGCTCTCTCCTTACCTATTCATTATTATGGCTGACTCCCTCTCGCAGGCCTTACGGGATGCTGTTCGGGCATCGACTATTCACCCCTACGTTGCTGCCTCTACAGTGTTTCCGATCTTGCACCTTCTCTTTGCAGATGACTGCTTACTGCTAGGCAGGGCTTTTGAGACTATGGCTCGTGGATTCAGGAACGTTATTATGTCATATTATCTTGCTTCTGGTCATAGGGTCAATTTGGCAAAGTCGGAGGTGCACTTTTTTCCAAAGACTACCACTCGTATGTGTGGTCGGATCATTTCTATCATGGGGATTGGGGGCGGGATGGTCCCATTCGTTATTTGGGAGTCCCAGTTTCTGGAGCATGGCTCAACAGGGCGGACTCTCATGTTATGTTGTAGGTGGTGCAGGATAGGGTTGAAGGCTGGCAGGGCAGAGTGTTATCGGCAATGTGTCGACTTACTCTTATCAGGTCGGTGCTCACCTCCCTACTTATCTACCTGCTGGCCAATGCTGTGATTCCCAGGGTGATGGTAGACAAGGTGGAGTAGATCCTTCGAGCTTTCCTTTGGCGATCCAGTGCTGCTCCCAGGGGTATTAACCTCCTAGGTTGGCAGTCGATGTGCCAGCCTGTCGAGATGGTGGACTAGGTATCCATTCACTTGTAGTTACGAGGGAGGCGTTGTTGGCTCGGCATGCTATTAGACTATTTTTAGATCCTGATAGTCTATGAGCTTCCTTTATGCGAGCCAGATACGATGTCCATTCTCTGGGGAGGATTGACTTCTCTTCGCCCTCCAGAGGCTCCGCTATCTGGAGAGAGATCAGGAGGACTCCGGATGTCATTGACCACATCAGATGGACGGTAGGAGATGGCAGATCGATCAGGGTCTGTTTAGATGTCTGGATTTCTTATATTTCTCTAGATAGATGGCCCACCTTCTTCTCCCCGGACCTACCGCCTTCCATGATGGTCAGTGATTTTATTATCGCAGGGGTCTAGACATGGGATTATACACTATTTTCTACCTACTTTAGGAGAACCCATGATGGAAAGAATCCTTTTCATTCCCCTTCTGGTGACGCCTTGCCACGACAAGAGAGTTTGGGGGACCTCGTCTTCTTCCGCTGCTCCTCTGTCAGATTTTTATTCTATTTACTGCCCGGTTCAGCGGAGGGGAGTCCAGGCAGCATGGATATGGACCCTTCTTGTGCATCCTCGTGTGTGTCTCTTCATCTAAAAGGTGGCTTGGAGGAGTTACCCACCAGATCCCTCCTGAGCTCTCGCAGCTTGCACCTCTCCCCTTCCTGTCCATTTTGTGCTACTCCTGAGGAGACCGTCGCCCACACCCTGTTTCTCTGTTTGAGAGCCTGGCAAGTTTGGAACCTCACAGGTTATAGATCCCTCATCTATACGGGCAAGGACGTGGTTGATTCTTTCCTACAGGCCCTTCGCTCCCCTCATGCTACTACATTACGGGGATTTATGGCTTATATGGCTTACCACCTCTGGATCATCCAGAATGCTATGATCTTCGGGTCTGATACTTGCTCGGCCAGATTTATTGTAGAGAGGCTAGGGCCCAGGATGTGGAGTATCGAAGCATGATGGCACATTCGTCGGTGAACTGGGTTTTCGGTACTGCTTTTCGAGTGCAGCACCGAGTTCTTATCTCCTGGAGCCCCCACCTCTGACCTATACTACTATTAACTTTGATGGAGTGTTAAAGGGCCCAATGCTGGGGTAGGCTTTGTTATTGGGCCTCGGGGATTGGCTTCCTGGCTACGGGGGGCACCCATCTCCTAAAGCAGACTGTTCTTTCAGCGGAGCTTCACGAAGCATGGGCTGGTATTAGATATGCCAGGATGATCCTCCACTTGGATCGCCTTATTATAGAAGGTGATTCCTCAACTGTCATATCTGGATCCAGACCGTCCTTAGAGCAACTCCCATTATGCCTCTCCTGCGAGACATCGCTCTGCTGCTTCGGGGATGCTCGAGACTTATTGTACGTCATATTTATCGGGAAGCCAACTCGGCAACGGATTGGATGGCTTCCTTCGTCGTGCATCACTCTAGATATTTTGTCTGCTCCTCTCCTTCTGATATGCCTGTACAGTTTAGAGATGTTTTGTTAGCTGATACTCTGGGTTGTATCCGTTCCAGAATAATTTTCTAATATATCTATCCGGTTCATCGATATATATATATATATATATATATATATATATATATATATATATATATATATATATATATATATATAGTTTAACAAAAAAAGTAAGCGTGTCCAACCATACATAAAGTCCAAACCCTCTTTTATTTTATTTTATTTTATTTTTTTGATAAAGGTATAAATATTATTTAGTGAAGTTTTGACATGTTTTGTCTCGTAATGGTATTTGTTTGCTCGTGAACTAAAAGTTCCATATTCAATTCTTAGACGATGCACGCCCAATATTTGGGCATAGATAACCAATCACCCTAATTGCAATTTCTATCTTCAATAAATATATGTTGCTTATTTATTATTTTTTAAAACCCACTTAAAGTGACCACCATCCTCACTTTTCATATGCATTCAATATGACCAATATTCTAACAACTTAATTTTTTTTTTTTTTTAATTGTAAAAACATAGTGAAATAAAAGCCAATCAGGTTCCAAGTTCACTCAAAACGATATCTCTTTCCTTCCAGCCGATCCCAACCCCACCCTACCACCTCCATCACCCCAACCAACAGTACCACCACCCGACATCTATTATCACGATAACCACTACCATTGCCATCATGATGATTGAGGCCACATTCACCGCCTTCACGCTCTCCACTACTGTGATCTCCATTCCCATGAACATGACCACCGAGCACATCTAACATCCACTGTTAATGGCTCACCCACATCCCCGTCTCTCTTGCTCCCACCTAGTTCGATCCTGTGCAACCACTCCACCACCGCCACAGCACTATTATCACCGTCACCACCTCCCCATCTCTGGTCGGTCCCCAGCCTCGCCCACCCAAGAGATGGTGGTGGGGTCGAAGCACCCGCCAATGCAGGCACTTCCAAGTTGCTTCACGAGTTTGATGGAATGGTTAAAAGGATTTGCCTGGGGACCACTGACACTCTCAACCCAAGAGGATAAATTGGTCGATGAATTTTATTTATTACGGCAATGGTAAAATTTGCTCCGGCAACGTCAATTGCCAATGGCGTGCATCGTTGTAACAGGACCAACCCAAACAGCTTCAAGTTAATAGGCTGTAAAAACAAAAGTCCAGATAAGACGAAAGGCTATGATCATGCGACAATCAAATAATCATAACCACTAAGAGCAGGTGAGCCATCTCAATGTTTCATACCTTCCAGCCCAATAGACCGACGTGGCCAACACCCGAATTTCCGATTCTTCTCGTGGGTCGTGGCTGAAGGCCTTGTGAAATTGTAGATATCTCGGTGATCGCTACAAAAATTTCGTGGGATATGGTTTCTTTTGTCAACGAAACCAGAACGCCCCTGCACACGAAGGAGATGGTTAGGCTCACCAAGGAGCTGATTTGGACGTTGGCCATACTTAAAAGCATGTGTGTTAAAGGTACCTACTAAGTCTGAAGAGCTACTGCTTGAGATCCATGACCAGGAGACTCGAGCATGGCCGTCAAAAGTAGACAAGTAACCAAAATTAAATTATATATATATATATTTTTTTTTTTTTTTTATATAAAAAAGGCACAGCTAACAGCCACCTCAAACACGGTGGTTCCATATGGTATGTTAGTGAAAGCAAGGCTTTGAACTCATGAAATACACTTGCAGTGATAAACTGAAACCAAAAATGTCTAACGGATTCCTTCCGATCAATGAAGAAACAAATCACAAACATGGCTGGTTTAATTTGCTCATTCAAGAAGAAGGCACGCATGCAGCAAAGTGAAAGTATTCATCTTTGGCACAAGGCAAGTGCAAAAGAGAAAAAAAGAAACAATCAGTAAAACCTTAGCATGCGCTTACCAAGACGAACCAACCATTGCGCAAACCTGGCCGGATAAATAAATCTAGTAATCGGTCAAAGAATTGGGGAGCCTCGACTGAGGATATTGCATGGATTTGAATAACTGAACAAGACCAAAGCATTAAATCCTAATGAAACAAATAAACAACTACAAGAATCAGAACATACATTAGCCGCTCATCAAGGAAATAGCTTTTCCACATAAGAATCATCAACCACAAGATAATCCAGTCATCCATAACGATTATCCATGTATGTCAACCGAAAAAGGCAAAATATGACCAAAAACTCAACATCTCAAAATCCATTACCTGGAGATTGCTTTGAACGAAAACGATAATCAGTTCCCTTTCTACAAGTGACAGAAACAACTTAGCATAAAACATAGCAAAACTTTGAAGTTACACAAAACAAAGGAAGCTACCAAAACTGTAAAACCATTGAAAGGAAAAGCACTCATTCCTCATCATCTTCACCGCCATCACCTCCAGCTGCCTTTTTCCTGCAGCCTTCTGATTCTTTCTCTTCACTCTTCCAGGGCGCCCTCCACCAAACGGACTCGTGAGAGAGAAGTCAATGTGCATTTACTGAATCCACCCTCACCAAAAATGATGGAATGCTGACCACTTGCCTACCAACTCTGAAAGGAGCACTCAGTAAATAGATAGTCAGATATACACATACTTCGATACTCAGCATAACAATAGCTAATAATACAAAGCAGCCAAAATCTGAAAGCAAAACCTCAGAGAAAAGAAATTCAAATACTAAGAATGACAGCAATTTGGTGAGAGGTACAGGCAATTACCGTGTAATAATTACAGCAAAGTTATTTAAATGATAACAGCTCAAATTCCAGGTCCATACAAACAGCCATCAGAAATCCCAGAACCAAAAAGTACTCTATCATAAATGCTTGAATGTATTCCCTGACACTTAGCTTGTTAGTATTGAAGCCCAACATCAGCAAGGCAAAAACTTGCTAGAACATCACATGAACACCCGACCTACAAATAGCAAGATTGATTCATAAAGATGGAACCATTTGTGACATGTTCATGGTTCAGAAAAACGCACATTCCTTCCATTCAAAACAATAAAAATTTGTGGGGAAGAAAAGACCATGTTTACCTTTGCAAATAACATCAAACTCAATGGGCTGGCAACAGCATTGTGCTGAGTGAAAATAATGCAAACAAGTTACATTTGTGCTTCATGACATGCAGGAACTAATGGGCAAGAACATCGCATTACATGCTAAAAGCGAGAAATACTGTTAGCTCTATTGCAAAAGAACGATCTCCAGAATCAAGCATTTAGAGTCAGGATGTTGTGACATTCATCAACAGTCAAACAGGAGGTCTGCTCTTGCACTCGGAAAGACAACAGACTCATGAGCTTAAGGAAACCAGCCTGCGTGCGAGGTAAAAACTACAATAAATAATTGGTTTAAATAATGAACCGATTACAAAAGTTACCTTAAAAGGATGCTCATAAACAATCATGCCTTAATACCCCTATCAGTATTTACAAATCTAACTTACCACACGTTGGTTGGAAAAAGATAAGTTATCATGGGCTTATATGATTCCAAGGGGCTGGACAATAATTGACACATGCAGGAACACTTGTGCACAGACATGTACATAGTTGGGCACTCAGAATGAAAAGGACTTACAGGTATACTCATCAGTCATTGCCTCACCAAAGCATTAGCAACTTCCTCATTGTGCCCAATGACAGAATGCATGAGACTACATGCACAAAGCGATAAAAACCAACAAATAATAGAATGGTCGGAATGAGAAGGTTTATGTTTGCATTCATGAAACTGTTCAGAAAAAATAAATATCATCAACATGAAATTATCGAAAGTTCAACGATATATAAATGGAGATGTATACTGCATCATCTTTAAGACAACAAAAGAAACATGTAAATACAGGCATCAGAGATTGGAGTTTTATCATTATTCTAGACACCATTATGGGTGTCTGAGATGACCGTCATGAGGTATAATAATCTGTTCTCATCACAAGGCCTATTTACATCAACATCAAAGAATCCTGTAGGCTGGATAATTTCAAAAGAAAGATGTAAATACAAGCATCAGAGAGTGGAGTTTTATCATCATTCTAGACACCATTATGGGTGTCTCAGATGACCGTCATGAGATATAATAATCGGTTCTCATCACAAGGCCTATTTACATCAACATCAAAGAATCCTGTAGGCTGGATAATTTCAAAAATAACAATACAACTGCTGATATATACTGATGGAAAAGGAGAATGATTTCGCAGTCAACTGATTCACCCCATAGGTCAAGGTTTAGAGTTTCAGGCAGAAGTAATTTGAAATTGCTCAATTTCAGCAGTTTCAGTAGTTCAAGCCAGTTTTAGTTTCCAGGCATATAAAGTATCAAAATTTTAAGAGATGTAGCAGACATTTTGCATCAACTTTAAAACAAACGGAATCATAAAAATACAGGCATCGGTCAGTCAGAATTATTTTGCAACATCTAAACAATATTTGCAGGTGTCTCAGATAACCATCATGAGATATTAATAACTATTCTCATTGCATAACTACTTATTTATCAACACAAAAGTGTAAAATAATAGCAAGAACTAAAAAGTGTATCAAGATGTTCTGATAGGAAAAAAAGGAAAGGAAAGAAATAAATCATACATGGTTATAAAGTTAGACTTTAATTGAGTTCATATGATATAGCCTTCTAATACTTTAACCTATGGACCAAGGTTTGAAGTTTCAAACAAAAGTGATCGGTAACTGCTAGATCTTTTGCACTTTTGCTAGTCTCAATCCAGTTTTCACCAATTTTAGTGATTACAACCAAAACTGACCAGATATAGAAGAAGAAGAATTTGATAGTTTTCATCTTCATGCTCCTTTAGATAGTTTTTATTTAAGCTTTGGAGGGGGGGGGGGGGGGGGGGGTGGTTGAATTTGATGACAGCTGAAAAGCTTAAATCCGTAGGAATCATTTTTGTGATACATGTCCAACTATGCATGTTTTAAGTATATCAATAGCATAAGTGATAAGAGTTCCATGTCTTAAAATGCTACTGGAAATGTAACATTTTGGAACATCCTAGTTCTATAAGCGATTTAAATTTGTAGGAATCTCGCTTATGAAAAACCTAGGAGAAGCATGATTACTCTAATGAGATTCTAAAAGAAATTTCAAGGCAAAATTGTTGTTTTGACATAAATGAATGTCTGTTTGAAAATTCTTGCCAAACAACATTATGATTTGAACAATGGTGTCCAATCTCATGTCTTCATCTTAATTTATTTTCTACTTTTACAATATATATATATATATATATATATTACAAGCTTGAACAATTTCACATGCATCATCAGATCAACAAAACCACACAAATTATAGCCAAAGGTTTAAATTGATCGAACACAATATTGATAGTATAAACATCTTCTTGACATTGTAATTTAGTCTTTAGTTTGATTTTTCTTTCTTATTTTAAAACTGTTTTCTAATTTTTGGCCAAAACTTTAAACTTCAAGTAAAACCAATCTTGCCCAGATAAAATCAAAAAACACAACTGTGATTGATTGATTATGAATATAAACGGTTCACAACATTCTTCAGGGCAGACAAGTCCAAACCAGAGATAACAAGCAAAAGATCAGTAATTCTTCTGTGCTTTTGACTTTTACATGTACACCTCGTCCAATCAAATGTCATCTCAAACATCATGGATTATGCAAGAGCGCATGAGATAACGGGCATCGTAGAAGTCACTCTATCACCGAATCAATGAGAGGAGTCTCAACATAACTAGCAAACTACTAGAAAGACAAAAAAAACAAAATGTTGCGCTGCAAGCAACCACTCCACATTAGGCCGTTTGATAACTCACCAAATACAACTCAATCTAGTTCAGGCTGCAAACAGTTACTGATCCACCAAAAAATAATACTTCTTTATTACTAACTAACAACATACCAGAAACAAGTAAAAAAAATACGAACAATTACTGACAAAAGATGCTAAGAATGGAGCAAATCTACCAAAATTATGATCTAAAATTATTATTTTAAAATAATTAGCATTCCCATACGTAAATCAAAATAATAACGAGAATAGCTAGAAGTCAGAAAGCAAACCTAATGTGACGCTGCCTGATAAGGACCCTGGCATGGTGAATCGACTTTGCCATCCCAGACTTGAACACGAGCGTCTGGAGCCGGCGCTCAAGGAAATTCTCCACAGTGAGAGCCAGAACATAATCCAGCTTGTTCTGGTTCTCATCGAGGAGCCCATACCGGTTCATACGCGGAGGAGGGCTTCTCCCTCAAAGATCCGGCGAGGGTTCTTCTCGTCCAGCGTCAAGAGCTCCCTCGCTGCATTCCGGATCCAGCTCAGAGAGTATTGGACCCTCCACAGCTCCCTCTTGCACCGGAGCCCGTACTCACCGACGAGCTTCAACTCGGCGTCCAGCCGCTCCTTCCCGTAGGGGCGGCGGGGCTTCTTGAAGGTCTTCCCATCTGCAAACAACTCCCATTCGTTATGGCTCCCAAAAATCCACGCACAAACCAGAATCCTAACAAGGGTTTTCATCAATTACGCTAATATGATAGTTGAATCATAGAACAAAACATCTCATAATCCTGGCAAGGTGGACCCAAAGTTCCAAAAATTACAAATTTATTCAGTTACCCTAACCTATGAGTTCAGATCGATTCAAGCGAGAGTAAAAAGGGATCAAGAATTGGGGCCATAGGATCAAAGAGTTTGAATAGACCGAAACCAATCGAAGAAGAATATACAAAGGGGAGATTGCCGAAGAGAGATTAGAATCGAAAAGAGTGAAAGCGAAAGAAGGGAGAAAAGAAGGCTTATAGTTCCGGTAGAAGCTAACCATGTCAGGTTCTTCTTCTCCCTCGCTGTCTCCCGCCTTCGCCTCCGAAAATTTAAGAAAAGGAAGCTACCGCCTTTTATCGAGGACGAGAAATTCTCTGTGCAGCGCCCACGGTGGAGAAAAAATATGCCGCACGATCATCTGCCCAGTGTTTTAACATACATTTATTATTTTAGCCCCCTTAACAACCTAATTTTAGAAATAATTTGGAAGGAGCGAAAATCCAACATCCTCATCCTTTTTATATCTATTTCCTAATATTTTTAATATATATATTTTTTATAATTTTTTTTTAAAATTCATTATATGTGCACAGTCTACCTTAAGGAGATTAGGGATGGTAATAAAATTCAAACCCATAGGTACCCGATCCGGCCCGACTGATTGGACCAGGTAATCAATGTTTTGACTGGATTTGGATCGGATTTGGATAAAATCCGAATATTTAACTTTGAATTTGGATGAGGACTGGATAGATATACAGCTGACCAGAACTCGATCCAAATTATTTTAATATTTAAATATATATAATTAATATATATTATATTTTTATTTATTTCAAAAATATTGAATTAAGTCTTGTTAAATTTTATTTGTTTAAGATAATTTAAATTTTATTCGTTTAAGATAATTTAAATTTTATTTTGAATATTAAACTAAATGCTGTTGGACTAAAAATATAGTTAGAATTTATTTGTTTAAGGTATATATGATTTATAAAATGGTAGAAGATTTTAAAGTTGATAAAAAAAAAAAAGTTTAATATGATTCAATTGGATTCGGACCGGATAAATCCGAATTATCCGATACCCGATTGATATAGGTTTGGATAAAAAAAATCCAGTCCCGATAGTATTTGGATATGGTTTGGATAGTTTATTAAGTATTCGAGTTTAGATTTGGATAGTTATACATCCGGCCCGAATCCGGTCCATTTTCATCCCTAAGAGAGATGGATTGGCATGTGGACTGTACCATACCTGGCCCACGGGTCGTGCTAGTCCAAATCTTTATGAGCCCTGCAAGGTCTGAATCGTGACCTGCAAACTTCCAACCCAGCTCTCTTATCTAAGCCATACTAGACATGGCCTCTTATTGTAGCAAGCATATCATGCTCAGCACAACTCAAGTCTAATGTCCACAATTCTCGGTGGTGAAAAGTTATATGGCTTTATCATATTAGACTACTTGTTGTAATTAATAATAGAACCGCGTTGATTCCCATCATCACAAGCATTTAATATAAAATAATTTTTTAATTTTTTTATTGATAATTTTTTTTTTTTTTTTGTGCCTGTACTATGATATTTTGTGTTTATATTATGGCATTATATCTCCTTACGACATTTCATGCCTATATTATAATTTTTTATATCTGTAATATGCAAACGGATGAAATAAATTAATAATCAACTTATAGTTTCGTATTGCCAAGATGACAAGAAATGGTCATCATATGGATGGGTTGATCATACATGGTTACAGTAACCGAAATTTTTTTTATAAAAAAAAAAATCTAATTATGGGCTGTGAAGAAAAAACAAAGGGATGTAGATAAATAAATATATATAATTATGGGTTGTGAAGCAAAAATAAAAGGATGCAGGTAAATAAAGGGATGATAGAAAGAGAAGACAAAAATATCAAGATATATGATTCCAGTATGTGTGACCTATGAATCAACTCATAAAAGGCAATGTGATAAAATATTAATATTACTATAATCGATACTGATATAAGTAGTTTTCTCTTATCAAGATAGAGGTAGGCAAAAGAAATTTTCTTGTAGACCACTCAAATAAATACAGTGATTCAAAAGAATAATATAGTTTATAATTATAGTAGATTAATACCAAATTTGTACAAAAAGTTACTTTTAATCATAAAATATTTAAGCAAATATTTATATCAAATAAGATGACATCCAATTATATAATACAGATACAAAAAGTCATAAAACAAGTATAAAAAGTTATATAGATGTAGAATATCATGACATGACATAGAATATCATAATACAAATATAGGATATTATAATACAAATACAAAGAAAATGGCAATTTTATCAAAAAAAAATTTAAAAAAAGTTGAACTGTATTGAATGCATGTGGTGATGGAAATCGGGACAGTTATATTATTAATTATGATACATGGCCTAATCCAGTGAAGCAATATAATTTTTTTTATTGGGATAATAGGCAAAGAATTTTTCTAAACAAATGTCTATTCACTTCAAAATTCAAAAAAAAATCAAGAAAAATCATAAATATACCATATGATGAAAATAACCTTTTCCCTGATCCCATCATGGAAGAAAATAACCTTTTACTAAAATCTACCAAAATAAAAAAAAATCTGATTCATCTTCTTTAATTATATAAAAATATTGTTCATCAAAAAAATATATAAAAATATTTTTATAAAAAAAATTCATGAATGCTAATTGTGTGTTATATTTAAGTATAAAATGTAACTATAATGAACAATATTATGTATAATGATCTTAACCAAATAAAAAGGAATAATCCTTATCAAATAAATATAGAAAGAAATAAACTTGAATAGTATATGTATAATATTTATAATAAAAAATTTGTTAATTAGATTAATTATCTTAAAAATTTTAATTTTTTAAAAAGATTTTCATTTTTATCCTAAATTTTTATTCATTATAATCAACATCTCTAACTTTGAAAAAGTTGTAATTTTTCTTATGCATGTTATTTCCATTTGGTTACCATGATAGAATGGTCACATCATCATGTGACGCATGGATAGACTAATGTGAAAGGAAAGTGGCTTGTTTAGCATAGTTACTTTCCAACCTTTTAACTCATCTTTTAACTACGGTTTAACTTTTCTTTCTTTCCTTTCATTTCTAAATAGAATTTATGTTCCTATTTTTCTCCTTCCCATATAACAATGGTAACGATATCATCTAAGACATTGATCTAAGGCCCATTTAAAAAACATGGCATATAGAAAAGTTGAAAGGTCAACACGAGGTCTCCAAATCATAGCTTTGACTCAACAGAAAACTATAATAGTTAATGGCATTGCAAGTGTAGCCGTGTGCCTAAAATATAGACTTCATATAGAATGATGACAATTATGGATGATGAAGGTTTAGAAGTAGCGCAAGCTATCAGGCAAGTATGATAGGTCTTCTAGATAAAATGCAATGTATTTGATTAGATAATTATGTCGTTTAGAGGTTGTTCAAAGTTTTTTTTTTGCCGTTGTCTAAGGATTCATATTATAAGTACTTTACATAGATAGATCATAAAATAAAAGATCAAGCAAAAGCAACTCTTCTTGAAAAAATGAATGAAGGTACCAATTTTGTCTTTATCCAGGAGAATGTGCCTACTCAGACTTTCATTAAAGCCTTATAAATTAGGACTACTAATATCTCTCTCAGATCTTGGGGTATTAAAGCAACCTGTATTACTTAATCAATCTAGTTGGCTAGGAACAGTCTTGTTTTTAAGGGTTGAAGGCAAATGGCTAGGTTTATCATGGAGAGAACTTTAGCTCATATTACTAAGATCACCAGATATACTTCTAACGAGGTGACCTTAACAACCCAGGACACTTGGGACTTCTTTGTTTCTCATTAAGTGCATAAGCCAGTTTTCATCTCTTGGAAGCCTTCATCCTCCAGTTTTCTCAACGTCAATTTTGATGGTAATGTATCTGGTGCCAATGTCGTTGTAGGTTTTGTCATACATGGGCCGAACACAAGGTTGTGGGCATTAGTGGTACTCACATCTTCGATACTTTAGTGCCTGAAGTAGAGTTGAGGGCTGCATGGGCTGGCATCAACTATGCGAGGTAGAGTCTTGGAGTGGATTAATTTATCGAAGGTGATTCTACCATGATAATTGGGTGGATACATAACCATGGGAGAGCAATAGAGATCCACCCCCTTTTGCAAGAGATTCGAAGATTGTTGATGGGATGTACATCCCTACTTATCAAGCATATTTACTGGGAGGTTGATAGTATAGCTAATTAGGTTGCCTCCTATAGTACTTAGCATTCAAGTGATGCTCTATGAACCATTATAGTTGAAGCCCCTATATGTTGAGTTTAGAAATATTTTATTTTATGATTTTTTTAGAAGTACACATTAATTTGAGAAATAACATATTTCATTACTATCATCAAAAGGTACATTATATGATTTCAGTAATACAAACTAAGACACATCAAAAGGTAATACAAGAAAATCATGAAATCTACTCTCCCTCACTACTAGATCCTACATCTAGGGGAAGCTCAGGTGCATATGTCCTAGAAGTTTTGATAGGAGGAGGGGGTCCTACAGCATTTCTGGTCCTAGAAGCTAGACCAGTCCTAGGCCTATAATGTGATGGAGGCTATCAAGTGGTGATGCTCTATGTCTAGGTGTGCTTTGAGGCGGGTAAGCAGAAGAAGATGCTCCAAAAAGGTGGAAAAGAACTGTGCTCATCCCAGACTGAATCCTTTGAACACCCTCTTGAATATGCCATAGAGTCACGGTCTGCTGAGTAACAAAAGTATCTACTGCTCCACTAAGCCTACCAAAATCTAAGCGGAGGTCAGTAAGATCTGAGTGAAGCTTATCCTGCTCAGTATGTCGCTTCTCGACTGTCTCGACTCTCAATGTCAGCTCTCATAGCTCTATTCTGAACTCCTGAAGTCATGTCTCGACTGTTCGGTGAAGATCGCCAAACATCGATCGAAAGGAACTCGTCAGAGTCTCGAAAAACCGAGAAAGCTGCTCTGCAATAGAAACCTGAGATGCAGTCGGAAGTGCCAAAGTAGAAGGTCCTGGATGGCAGGTGCATCTGATGGTGCAGGTGCTGAATGTGCTGGTGGAGTCCTGGGGCTGCTAGTCTGTCCAGCCTGCCCATGAAACTCCTCATCAGAAGAATCTCCATTAGAATCACTGGAGCCACTGCTACTCTCATCATCTGACTCCTCTCTGGTAGTCTCTGTGTCTGCAACCTCAAGCTCTGCCTCCTCATCCTCATCAGATGGCTGGTGAACCTCTCTTTGACTTGATACTTTCTTGGTCCAAACTCTCTCAACCTGGTGATATCCCATCCTCTATAGGGATTTCACCGAATAAGTATCAGTGTGGTGCAGCAATCGACTGTCCTCACCCTCCAAATCAACTCCTGAATCTCTGAATAGTAGGATAAATGCCATTTCGTAGGGTAAGCAGGCCTTAGCCTTTTGGGTTGCGACCCCCATCTGTGTGAGCATGATGAATGGCAGATTGAGGGCCTCTCCCTCAATCATATACCTCATAAATAACATATCTCGCTCACTGACCCAATCGAAGCGGCCAGTCCTAGGTAGAAAGATTCTGCTAATCATATTGTGTAGGAGCCTCATCTCTAAAGAAAGCATATTTGCTTGCACATTGCCTATCCCATCCACATTTCTTCTTTCCAAGATAGTTCTTAGGGTTTTTTGCTTGTCTTTCAAAACCAAGTAGTTCAGTCCATCTTTGGGCATCTGTGGCACTCTACTAAGCTTGTCCTCATCAATAACCATTCTTACTCCTTTGACTGTAGACTCAAGGTGATACTCTCCAAAAGATAAGTTTTCAAAGAAGCTTCTCACTAAATTAGGATATGTAGGTGTGTCCAAAGAACAAAAATGGCTCCAACCCTGATTTTCAATCCATTCACCTGTCCTCAATCCTAAACCTTCAAGAAAACTGAAATCTATCTTTCTTCCAGTGGTAACGAGCCAATTTGCCATAGAAATTACTTGCCTTGGTGGTTATAGAGACATTTCTTTGCACATCTTGCTCTGCGACTCGGGTCGACTCCTCTTCTCATCTTTTTGTTCTTCTTTCCTGTTGAGAGCTTGATTCAACATGATGGGATCACTTAGCCATAGCTCTTTTCGGTGCCATTTGGAGCAAATCAACGATAGGAGAGAAGGGATTTAAGAGAATCTAAGGAAAGTGGGGTAGAGGGTGTGGTCCCAAGTTGGAAAGGATGGTTCTATTGCTCGGTTAGGGTTTAAAAGGAAAGTTGTGCCCTAGTTCGGGTCCTACGGGTTATATGTAAAAACAACTATCCCAACATCCGAGTCGGCTCGGCCAGAACCTTGTCTGCTCGAGTCAGCTCGAGCAAGAATCAACAAAAAATGCTCTAAAAAGATAATAAAAAGATATCTAGCCTTCGAGAACATACTAAATAAGGTGGGTATCTACTTCAAATTGGTTATGGAGGTTTTATAGATAATTTTTCTTAATTTATAAGAAATTAAGTCAAAAATTACTAAAACAGGTCACATAAACCTAATTCTCCTCCTCTAATCATTTGAAATCTTTCTTCATTAAGTGGCTTAGTAAATATGTTAGCAAGTTGGTTTTCTGTTAGAATAAATTCAAGTTCAATTTCGCCATTTTGTATATGATCCCTAATAAAGTGATGTTTAGTTCTATATATTTTATTCTTGAATGCTGAATTGGATTCTTTGTCAAATTAATAGCACTTGTGTTATCATATTTGATAAGAATTTTTGTTTGAATAACACCATAATCTTCTGGTTGTTGCTTAATTCAAAGCACTTGTACACAACAACTCCCTGTAGCCACATACTCTGCCTCAGTAATTGACAGTGCTATAGAGTTTTGTTTTTTACAGTGCCATAAAATTAAGTTCAATCCTAGAAATTAACAAGTATTGCTAGTACTCTTTTTATCAATTTTACATCCACCATAATCAGCATCAGAAAATCTAATTAAATTCAATAAAAATTGCTTAGAATACCATAGACCTAGATTACTTATTCCTTTTAGATATCTTATTATTCTTTTAACAGCAAGTATATATGATTCTTTAGGGTTTGATTGAAATCTAGCACATATACATACACTGAACAAGATATCAGGCCTACTTGCAGTTAAATACAACAGTGATCCGATCATACCTTGATAAAGCTTTTGATCAATATTGTGGCCATCTTCATCTTTGTCTAGTCTGTAGGAGGGGCTCATGAGTGTGCTCATTTTTTTGGATGACTCCATACTAAACTTCTTAATGATCTTCTTGATGTACTTTGCTTGGTTGATAAAAATTCCTTCATTTGTTTGCTTAATTTGGAGTCCGAGAAAGTAGGTCAGTTCACCCATCAAGTTCATCTCAAATTTGCCCTGCATAAGCTCAGCAAATTCTCTACATAAATTTTTATTAGTTGTACCAAAAATAATGTCATCTACATAAATCTGTGCAACTAACATATCATTTTATTTCTTCTTAATAAATAATGTTATATCTACATTGCCTCTAACAAAGTTATTTTTAAGTAAAAATTTGCTCAGTCTATCATACCATACTCTAGGTGCCTGTTTTAATCCATACAATTCTTTGTTAAGTTTGAAAACATGATTTGGAAGAGTATGATTTTCAAAACCTGGTGGTTGTTTTACAAAAACTTTTGAAATAAAACTATTTAGAAATGTGCTTTTTACATCCATTTGAAATAATTTAAAATTCATGTAGCAAGAAAATGCAAGTAATAATCTTATAGCTTTTAGTCTTGCTATAGATGCATAGGTTTCATCAACATCTATTCCTTCTTCTTGATTATAACCTTTAGCCACTAATCTTGCCTTATGTCTAATTACATTTCCTTTTTCATCTAGCTTATTTCTATAAACCTATTTAGTTCCTATAACAGGATGGTTTGATGGTCTATTTACTAGGATCTATACATTATTTCTTTCAAATTGATTAAGTTCTTCGTGCATTGACATCATCCAATTATGGTCATTTTCTGCTTTTTCTATGCTTTGTGGTTCTATTTGTGAAACAAAAGCTAGGTAATCACGTGCTTCTCTAAGTGATAACCTAGTCCTAACACCTTGTGGATCACCTATAATCAAATCTTTAGGGTCTAAAGTTACATACCTCCATTCTTTTGGTAGATCACCATGATCTTTACTTACCGTTTTTTCTCCTTCTTGTATTGGTTTGTCCTTTAAGCTCATGTCCTCCATAGCTTTATCAATCGCACATGTATCATTATCAATGCACTCTTCTTTTCTAGAAGGTGAGGGGTTAGATTCATCAAAAATAACATGAACAGATTCTTCTAGTATTAATGTTCTTTTGTTAAATACTCTATAGGCTTTGCTATTGATTAAATAATCCAGAAATATAGCTTCATCAGTTTAGTATCAAATTTTTCTAGGTTATCCTTTCCATTATTTAACACAAAGTATTTATAGCCAAATACATGAAAATAATGAATGCTTGGTTTTTTGTCATTCCAGAGTTCATAAGGGGTTTTCTTTAAAATCGTTCTTATCAAAACATGGTTCAAGATATAGCAAGCAGTGTTCATAGCTTCTGCCCAAAAGTACCTTGGAAGATTGCCTTCACATAACATTATTCAGGTCATCTCTTCCAAAGTCCTATTTTTTTTCTCTACAACACCATTTTACTGTGGTGTTCTAGGAGCATATAAATTATAATCAATACTGTGCTCAGTACAATATTCATTAAAATACTGATTTTCAAATTCTGTGCCGCGATCACTTCTAATAGAAATAACTGAAAGATTTTTCTGGTTCGAAACTTTCCTGTAAATTTTAAAAAACTTTAAAAGCTTCATCTTTGTATGCAATGAATAAAATCCAAGTAAATCTCGAAAAATCATCTACTATCATAAGTCTATATTTCATACCACCTAGGCTTGTGGTCCTAGTTGGTCCAAATAGGTCCATATGCAGTAGTTCTAGAGGTCTAGATATGGAAACCATATTTTTTGATTTAAAATTTTTCCTAGTTTGTTTACCCAGTTGGCATGCATCACAAACATATTCAAAATCAACTTTGAATTTTGGTAAACCTTTAACTAGATTTTTGGAAATTAACTTAGATATAGTATACATACTAGCATGACCTAATCTCCTATGCCAAAGTAAGTTAGACTCCTTGATTTTAGCATTCATTGCCATCATACTTGTACTACTAGACATGGCTAGATCATTGAAATTTACTACATATATGTTTCCAAGTCTATGACCAATGAGTTTAGTGCTAGAATCAAGTGAGTTAGTTACTATGCACATCGAAGATTCAAAGACAATCTTGAAGTCTCTATCACATAATTGACTAATACTTAGTAAATTATACTTCTATTTATCAACTAGCAATATATTTTCAATGAATGTAGAAGGGATAATTCTGATCTTACGGATGCCAATCATCTTTCCCTTATCATTGTCACCAAAAGTGACAAATTCTCCATCCTTCATCTCTAGGATGATGAATTATTCTTTGTCACCCATCATATGTTTTGAACGGCCGCTATCTAGATACTATCTTTTCTTTGTATTCTGGGCTACAAAACATTCCTACAAAATAATCAAGTAGTTCTTTTAGGTACCCAAGCTTTTTTGGATCCTTGCAGGTTAGTACGATTGGTTCCTTTGGGAATCCAAATCTTTTTAATTTACTTCTATTCTTCTTTTTCATGAAACATTGAAATAATTTGTCACCAACCCTATTGCATGAACATCAAATAATTCTTGATTTTTGAGAAGGTACGAATGTTGAAGTTCTAAATGCAGATGTAGAAACACTTGATATAAAAGATTTTTGATTTGAGAACTTTGGTACATAAGATTTTGAAGACATAAATCTTGTAGCTGAAATTCTATTTGTATGCAAATGATTATAACCAATTCCAGCTTTGTTACTTGAATCTCTTTGATCTTTTAAAATTAGCTCAAGCTTATTTGAACTCAATTTGGTCAATCACTCTTTACCATCTTGAGTTTGAGGATGGATATTAAGTATATCAGCTATATCACATTTTCTATATTTTTATATATATAAGATTTTCTATATTTATATGGAATTGATATTCATATTATATTTTTATATTATCTTTGGTAGTGTGCCCACAGCCCACCATCCTGGCAATTTAGTTACGTCGATGTCTCTTGCACCTCCTCAATTTTCTGCTAGTTTTGGTTGCACCGTGTCAACTTTTGTAACAGCTCCCATATGTTACACTATATAATAGTGTTTTTGACTTTATCTTTTAATATATATATATTTATTTATTTATTGGTGCTTTTTTTTTTTTTTTTTTTTTTTTTGGAAACGAAAATCTGCTGATTTACTATAATACCGTGCCATCGCTGCTGGTCATAAATTAACTAGCAAAAATTTATTGGCGGCGGAGGCCCACGCTAGAGCATAATAAGCGAAGGGGCGGTCGCCGTTCTTCCAGTCGTTTGTACATTCCTTCGAACATTCGACATGCACTCCCTGAGACGTATCCTCCCCTTCTCTCCATCTCGTCTCCGCATTCCTCCCCCCTCCTCCTCCTCCTACGCTACCTGCTTAAGCCAAGAAGTAGCAGTACTCGGACGAAGGGCTCTCTCCGCCCGACCACCCTTCTCTCCCTCCGCCGCCACCGGCGACGACGAGTGGAACGACGCCTGGGAGACGGCCTGGCTCCCGGAGGACCCCTCCACCAGGGATCTTGCCCCATGGGAGCCCGACCCTACCTCCCCCTCCGCCGCCGCCGCCAGCCTTCCCTCTGACATCGATGCCGATACCAAGGCCTTCGTCGCCGAGATGGACGAGCGATGGAGCGAGAGGCGATCGGCCAAGAAGCTTCAGCAGGGGGGTACCGCCTTAGAGCGGGTCGAGAAGAATAGCAAGAAGGGCGGAGATGATTATAGAGTCAGAAAGCAGAGGATTCATGCCGGGCTTTGGATGAAGGAGATCGAGAAGATGGAGGAGGTCAAGCTGGGGGGCTCCAATCCCAATGATGACATTGACCGCCTTCTTGATTCCTGCTCTGAGTAGGTGCTCTGAAACCAAAAATTAGTTTTGGATTTGATGGTTATTGGTATTTGTTTCACTCACTTGTGATCAAGTTTGAAGAATTGGATTATGATTGATGAAGTTTAGTGGTGATTCTCTACCTGTCTATGTTCAGGATGTAATTTTGATTCAACAACTAAAGGAGGGAATCGAAAGTTTTGTTTGGATTTTATATCGTCAGAGAAATTAAATTTTAGGCTACTCTAAGTACTCTTGCTGTCACAAAAAAAAAAAAAAGTTTTGTTCAATAATTGAATGATTGATTTATTTTTTTTTTTTTTGGCTTATAGTTGCTAGAGAAATTAAATCCTAGCAATTTTTGGTGAAGTAGGATTTGGCAGAATGTATGAAGTTTTAACTATTCAGAAGAGATTGATGTTGGAGTACGCATTAACACATAGGATGGAAGTTGCAGAACAAGTGAAGTTTTTAAGCTTACTCGCTGCTGTTTTTTAATTGACTTTTCTTTGTCTTTCTGTCGGATTAACTTGTATAAATAAATGATAATAGTGGCTGGTGAAAATTCTATAGAGGAATGCTAGTAGGTATACCAGACTTTGTAATTTGATATTCATTTACATGGGACTTGCAACCAATACATCCCTGACTTTTTTTCATTGAGCATCCATCAAGCGCTGAAGTGTGCAGGTTAGTTTACTCCCATATGTTTTTTGTATACAAATTAAATAAGAGGAATGGACAGTGTAAATGGTTGAGTGCATGAATGCAACTAAAACATGTGTGCTTTGTGCTTTAAAGACAATTTATACTCAAATGAAGCAAGAGATAATGTTGCTATGTCAATGTTTAGCGGCTAATCAATTAAAAGTAGTTATCTTCAAACACTTTTGCTTCATGATGTCTTATTAGAACTGATATAGTGTTCTATGATGTTTTTCGGGCATGGAGATAATCAAAATATGCCAGAAAAAATATCAATGAGTAACTATTTTATGTGCTTGGGATTTATTGTATCCATTCTGAAACCAGAAAGATTAGTTAAAGGTCCCTTAAAGATGAGTTAAAAGTTCCTTTGAATCCTTTCAGGGTGTCAGGTGCTTGGAAGATTGATTTAAATATCTGGTATTAAAGTTGCTGGCACAATTTTTTAATGGTTTTTTAAGCTTTTCAGTTTTTATTGTGATAAAGGCATCGAGTTAGCCTTGAAATCCTTTTTGATGAACTAGAGCTGGAAATGTTAGACTGGAAAACACATTAGCGCATGTGTAGTTTGCGGGATATTTGTTTTACTTATTTGGATTTAGGTTTTTGTAATTTTGTTCATATCTTGCATGCAATCAAGGTCCGGTAGCCTTCACTCTTTTTTTTCTTCTTTTCCCCTTCCTGTGCATCTGAATTATTGGTGCTTTCCTGTCTGCTAAATCTTTGCTGGGGTGGCGTGCTTGCTTGCTTGCATGCATGCTTGCTAACCTTTCTCTGTTGTCATTCACATGTAGGATATTTGATGCTGGTAACATGGACCTGAATGATTCCAAGATTCCTAGCACTGCTGAGCTTAAGAGTAGACCTGATGGATGGGAAACAACTTCTAGGAGCCAAGATGGGAACGTATGGGAAATGTCACAGAGGGAAGAAGACATCCTCCTGCAAGAATTCGAGCGCCGAATTGCTTTCTGTAAATTCCAGGTGCACAATATGTTAAACGCGTTCCCTACGATCTTGAATCCTTGATTCTAATCGGAAATGATGTTTTTTTTTTTTTTTTCGATCCCAACAAAAGCTGTGCCGTATTCTTTCTATATTTTGTGCCTCTACCATCCATCAACCTCGTTATCTTATAATTGACAATCTAAAGTCTCTCTTTGCATTGCATGAATTTTGTTAGAACCGGACATGGTCCATGTCACCCTTTGGAATTGCACTCTGGACTTCCGTTTGTAGTAGTTATGTCTTACCATCATTGTGCGTCTCGGTGCTTACAAATTTTTTGCTATTGTAATGCAGATTGCCAGCTTCATCAAGACTCACATATTTAGTCGAAGGAGGCCTGTAGATGGTTGGAAGTACATGATAGAGGTAATAGGTCCTAATGCCAGGAGAGGGAAAGGGAGTGTCCAGAGGTTGCCCGGTCTTACCGACCCTTCCACCCAACCTTACAAAGAGGAGAAGCCACCAGCTATTGGGCCTAACCTAACCTCCTTTGGTGGGAGGTAGTAGCGCATGACAATTTAATCTCATATTCCCAAAAGTAAGTCAGTCACCTCCATTAGCAAGAAATCCCAATCCTTTTCATACATCTTATATTGATGAAAACATGAATTATGTGCTGAGCAACATGTATGGTGATATGAAGTAGAAACAATTTCTGAACCAAACATTTTGCAGCTGCACCGGTAGTCCCCAATCACCAGGTGATTATGATTCAATAACCAACTAGATGCTTGCCTGGCATGGTTTCTTCTGCACCGGTAGTCTCCAATCACCAGGTGATTATGATTCAATAACCAATTAGATGCTTACCTGGCATGGTTTCCGTTATTGTTGTTAAAACCTCCTCTTCTTTATTTTTTTTTTTTTTTTGTGTGCGCGCGCTCGTCCGTGCGTGCTGCGTGCGTCCGTCCTTGGGACGTGCGCGCCTTATTGTTGTTGAAACCTCATGCTTCTATATTAACTGGGTGTATTCTGTACCCACTGCCTGTTCCTGGAGCAATATACTGCTCTAGAAAATTTACACGGTAAGTGGCTATCTGCATCCCTGTGCGTGCAAGCGTGTGCTCGTGCTGGTGTTCTTAAAACCTCATGCCGCTACTGGCTTGGTTGGTACCCCCAGGCCAAGCTTGCAGTACAAGGGGGACAACGAGATTTAGATAGCCAGGCAAAATATCGAAGGGGGGGGCCTATCTGGAGCGTTGTACCAAATTGTGTACGAAGAGGGCTATTGGGAGAGGGGGCAGGGTTGTTTATCATTGCGTAGTCCGAGTTCAAAAGGATGGTCCAAAATTTTATGGTGGATAACACGTTACACCATCCCTTGTATTTCAACAATTACTAATCGTGCATTAACCACCGTGCATATGCTCTAGGATCTGTTTTGGTCCAATGGGGCTACAGCACATACCATGGCAATATGCCAAATAGCTCGTAAATGAATCACGCAAATCTCGGTGAGGAAAATATTATAAGCGAGCCACATATCTTTATAAGGGACATAAACTATGCCGTCATTATATGATTTACGTTTACTAAGTTTTTTTTTTTTTTTTTTTTTTTTTTAAGAAAGGTTTACCATGTAGTGAAATTTGTAGAAACTTAAATAAATTATAGTGATATTTTGAAAGTTGGATGAGAAATATTTGACCGTAAAATTTAGATTTTTTTAATTTGTTTCGATGCAGCCCCGACCATCTATCAATGCTTTGATAGTTGACACGATCAATACATGATAAAAATAACTAAAATACCTTTCTCGATACCGCAAGGGCTCTTCTACTTCATCATGTAATCCATTATCTTCTCTTTCCACCGGCTTATCTTCTAGTTCAACACCTTCATCATCCTTTGCTGCCTCACCACCTCGGCATCACTCTCACCTATGCCCTTCCCCTACCGACCGCACCCTTGTTGTCCTCGCTCATCTCCTTTGCCAGCACTATTACTCTTCTCCCTCTCTTACTTAGCTCCTTCACCTCTTTGTCTTAACATCTTCCTTCACCATAAGGCCTATGACCTTGGTTGAATACGCCACCAAGAGATCGCCACCAAGTGCATCAGCTTGCTCGTTGCTAAAAAAATCTATCGCTCCCTCGATCATTGCACCATCCTCTGCGCCCTTTTGTCCACATTGCTCCTTCAATCATTTCACTATCATCTACACCTCTTAGTCCAACTTGCTGTTGCCCTCCCTCTCCATGATTATGCCATGTGGATGCTCACCTTCTCCAGTTCCCTCTCCCTCACCCACCACCTCGATCACTAGATTCACTACCATCTCAACTATCACCACTACCATCGAACAGTCTCCATCTCCACTGTTAACCTTGTCGTCACCAAGATCATCACAAAAAAGAAGGTCTTGATACTCGACATCAACTTCAATTTGGTTCAAGCTATCAAGTCATAGTGAGTCATGGTTCATCAAATGTTGAGGATGGCCTTGCAATAAGCAACGAAACTGGATTTTGGTCAAATGGATGTGTGAAGTCCAACTTATCTTTGGGCCACCTGGACTGAAGTCGGTAGAGACTGCCGACTTTAATTCGAAAAAAAAAAAAAAAAGAAGACGGAACTCCTGTTTATCCAACCAAAGAGCTTGCCAGAGAACTCGGAAAGGAGGCCGTGGGGAGTCGGAGTCGACCAGTAGAGCATCATGGAGGGACGGGCTTCTGATTGATCGAAGTTCTTTCCCGTACGGCAAGGAAGATTTTCTTGTTCTTCCTCTTTAAAACCATCCTCATCACCAAGATTTCCATCGACCTGCTTCTCTCCTCGAACGGCCGACCGCTCCGGGATCGTCGCCGGTAAGTTTTTTTTTTTCAACTCTTGATTTATAGCTTTTGGGTAGCTTGGGATAGATATCTTCCGTTCCTTTTTCGGGTCTCTACTAGTGGTCGAGATGGCCATGGATGCACCGGCTGACCCCCATTCCTGTTCCATCCGGTTAGTCTCCGATGGACCATCGTCCCCTTCCAGCTTGCTGAAGCATGGAAGACTTGCTCGGGCAAAACCAGGAAGGGAGCCGGGAATAAAAGAAAGAAGAAGGAAAGAAAAAGAAGAAAGAAAAAAAAGAGGAGAGAGAAAGAAGAAGAGAGAAAGAAGAATAGAGGAGAGAGAGGAAAGAGAAAAGAAAGAAGAGAAGGAAGAGGAGAGCAAATGAAGAGGAGGGAGAGAGGAGAGAGAAAGAGAAGATAGAGAAGAGAGAAAGAAGAGAGAGAAAGTGGGAGAGAGAAGATGAGGAGGGAGAGAAGGGGAGAGAGAAGAGGATGGAGAGAGGGAGAGAAAGAGGGGAGAGAGAATAGGAGAGAGAAAAGGCGAGAGAAAGAAGAGAGAGAACAGAAGAGAAAGAAAGAGGAGAGAGAATGGGAGAGAGAAGATGAGGAGGGAGAGAAAGGGGGAGAGAAGATGACGAGAGAGGGAGAGAGAAAAAGAGAAGAGAGAGAAGACAAAGAGCAAAAATAAATAAATAAATTTCATGAAATCAATTTTATTATGGATTAATCAAAGGAGCCTTCATTGCTTTTGGTAGTAAGAAAGTGCCGAGAATTTAGGATCCGAGTCGCATATTCCTGATAGAATCAATTTTCTGTAAGTTATCTCTATCTCTAGTATACTTTACTATGTTTAATTTGATTTAAGGATTTAATTATCATTATTTTATTCAAATGAGTACTTTATGCTATGCATGGACCTATTTTGGCAAAATGATGAGTTATATATATTTATTTATTTTAAAAATGGTTGTATTAATTTGCATCGAAAAATATGTTATTTTTAGTTGTTTTGTTTTGAAAAATGTATTGTTTGTTAGTTGTTATGCTCTCTAATCTGACTATGATCACACAAGTTAGGACTTAGTTTCCTTCAATAGGGTGATCACTAGCACATGACCGATGGACAGTATGTGTAGTCAGGAGCTAGCTTTCTTTTAGTTTTAGCCATGCGGGATGATTACTGGTACATGCTGAAGATGCATGATTTTTCATATGATATCAGAGCTAAATACCTTCCGAGCCTCTAGTGGGACGATCACTAGCATATGATCGTCGGGCGTTATGTATAGTCCGGATCTAATCTCTTTTGGGGCTAGCCACGGATCGATCATGGTCATAGTCAAAGGGACTAAAAGAATGAAGTACGAGGGGATAGCCATCTTTAGTTGTTTATTTTGAAAAATGTATTGTTGTCAATTGTACTTTATAAAAATTTCATGTTGTGCTTTATGAAAATTTTATTTTGATTGATTTGATTTATTTAATCGACTTATGTTCTGTGAATAAATATTAAATTTTATATTTCATGAACTAGAGGTTATGATAACTTACTGGGCTCGTGTAGCTCATTATATTTATCTTTTTTTTCAGATACTACAGAATAATTGGGGCTTGGGGTCATGCTATGAAGAGCTTGGAAATTGGAGAAAGTTTTGATGAGTTTAATTTATTCCAGTATTTTGAAGGATTTGAAAGTTAAAAGCTAGGCATTGCATATTCGATGAGATTAAATCCTAAGGATATGCGGCCGCCTGTCGTATGCCTGGCTCGGGCATCGGGTCGGGGCATTATAGATTTAATAGTATCAGAGAAAGGTTTAAGATCAAGAATGACTTAGTTAGTAAGAGTGGGATAGAATTAGTATTTTGATTGAATATCTTAAAATGATTATCAATACTAAAAGTTTATTTAATTTTCTTTGATGGGTGTATGTTATAGTCCCAAAAATTTTGTTGGATATAAGTATAGAAGGCTTACACGAATAAAATATTGGATAAAACTCTTCTAGCTTAATTTTTGGAAGAATATCATCGAGGCTAGACAATAGATATATGGATGTATATTTTGAGTTATATTATGGATTTGATTTATTTTTATAAATCTAATTTTGATTAAATTGTAGACTGTGATATAAGTGATAAGAAATTAACATGCTGGTTATTAAGGCATGACAGAATGATATCGAAGCTAGGTTATAATCATTTGGGACTGTAATATAAGTGATTAGAAATTAACATGATGGTTATTAGAATATGACAAAATGATATCAAAACTTAGATTATAATTACTTTGGAGATATAAGTGACTAGAATATGATTTGAGTGATATCGTAATTTAGGTTGTGATCACTATGGACTGTGATTTAAAAAGTATTTGAACTTAGTGTTATGATCTGTTGGGAAATGATAAAAATTACAAGAATGGATTCGAAATTTAAATTTCTAACTCCTAGGTATTATGCATAAAATCTGGTATATGATAGTACAAAAAAAGAACATGATTTTGTCTCTAATATAAATAGTGAGATTGATTTAGGATGAGTGTAAAAGGCTAAATGATTTATACTATTTGATCATGATAAGTAAGTATATTATGGATATTGAAGAACTGGATAAGATGTATCTTTACCTCTGATAAATGGGTTTGATCGAGCTTCTGAAGTGTTGGCCTAAAAATATAGTGTGTTATGTTATACTGAATATATATGTTCAATTATTTATTTAATGATTTTGGAAACCTAAACTTGATATGGATGAAGATCATGATAGCATGCAAGTTTTGTTGTTAATTATTGGATTATAAATCTTAGAAGTAAGTTATGAAAGAGTTAATAATATTAAGAAAGATAATTTTGATAAATATGTATGTGGAATATTATTGAAAATATGTAATGAAAATTATATTTGGGATAATGCATAGATTTATAATTTGCTATTAGTGAATTAAATGATATTATAAAGGCATAGCATACATATCTTGGTAGATTCTTTGATAGTTTATGTTAGCAGTTTTGGATTAGATTACTTAATCTTCCGTATATTTGTTAGAGATTATTGGGTATGTTAAACTCCAAGTTAAATTTAAGATTTACGAGAAGATTTATATTACCTTGTTGCATTGAGTGAAGAAATGGCTATTGGGAGACTTATATGAGTTTAGCTTATGAGGGACAAAATTTCAAGTAATTGTCAATTAATGTTAAGAATTAAAATAAAATACTTCTATAAGCAATAACATGATCGATCCTACTTATAAGGACATTGACTTAGAGTCATTTATTTATTAGAGTTAATATTAAGTTTTCAAGAAAAAAGTTGATCTAGATTATCTAACTGAATTATTAAGGGAAGCATAAATAGTTCAAACTTGGACTAAAATTGTTGATGTCTTGAATGGATGCTACAATTTTACGCAAAGACTTTAAACGTAGAAAGTAGATCAAGGTTTAAATTTGACGTGATATGCTCAAGGTCTAAGAAGGACAAGAAAATTAATAATTTTGATCTTGTTTATTTGAATGTTGGATTTTGTTTAGATTCTAATATGAAGTGGTATCCTTGTCAGAAATTCACTTAATAAAATTAGTGGATTTGATAATTTATATCAGAGTGCGCAACAAAAGTGTGGTAGACTAAAGATATTATGATTAATTTAAACTGTATTATAATAGAAAAATGAAAGCTCTTATTAATAAAGAAAAGAGGGATTACTGAATTTGGGCAAAATGGTATATATGAATTTTGGATCACACATATTTGAGTTTTGGAAAACTTAGAATTTTTTAAAATTTCGAGATCAAAATTTATCATAGAAGTGGAGAATGTGAAGCCTAACTTATCTTTGGGTCGCCTGGGTTGAAGTTGGCAGAGACTGCCAACTTCAATTCAAAAAATAGAAAAAAAATATATAGGGGATGGAGCCCCTGTTTATCCAACCAAGAGCTCGTGAGAGAACTCGAAAGGAGGCCGTGGGAGAGTCGGAGTCGACCAGTGGAGCATTGTGGAGGGGCAGGCTTCTGATCGATCGAAGTTCTTCCTTATACAGCAAGGAAATTTTCCTTGTTCTTCTCTTTAAAAATCCCCCACATTGCTGAGATTTTCATCGATCTTCTTCTCTCCTCTAGTAGCCGACTGTTCTGAGACCGTCACCATTAAGTTTTCACTTTTTCTCAACTCTTGATTTATAGCTTTTGGATAGCTTGGGATAGATCTCTTCCATTCCTTGTCGGTTCTCTACCAGTGGCCAAGACGGCCATGGATGCATTGGCTGACCCCCATCCCTGCTTCATCCGGTTAGCCTTTGATGGATCGCCGCCCCCTTCTAGCTCGCGGAGCATGGAAGACTTGCTCAGGCCAAACCAAGAAGGGAGCCGAGAAAGAAAAGAAAGAAGGAAAGAAAAAGAAGAAAAGACAAAAAAGAGAGGAGAGAGAAAGAAGAAGGGAGAGAAAGGAGAAGAGAGGAGAGAGAAGAAAGAGAGAAAAGAGAAGAGAGAGGAAGAGGAGAAAAAAAAGAGGAGGGAGAGAGAGGAGAGAAAGAGAAGAGAGAAACAAGAGAGAGAAAGTTGGAGAGAGAAGAGGAGAGAGAAAGAAGAGAGAAGAGGAGAGAGAAAGAAGAGAGAGAAAGAGGAGAGAGAAAGAGGGGAGAGAGAAAGAGGAGAGAAATGGGAGAGAGAAGATGAGGAGGGAGAGAAAGGGGAGAGAAGATGAGGAGAGAGAGGAAAGAGAAAAAAAGGAGAGAGAAGAGAAAGAGCAAAAATAAATAAATAAATTTTATGAAATCAATTAATTGTGGATTAATCAAAGAAGCCTTTATTACTTTTACAGCAAGGAAATGCCGAGGATCTAGGATTTGAGTTGCGTATTCTTGATAGAATCAATTTTAAAATATAGCCTTTGGGCCGGTCCAATGGACTTTGGGCCGGCCCATTTCCAACCTTGGGCCGGCCCATTTCTAACCCTATTCTTCATGTTTCCCTCGTCCATCTCTCTCTCCCCTCTCTTTAGGTTCTTATGTGAATTCGAAGGAATTGAGTAGTGATAGGCATCAGCAGTGGGAAGGAGCTTTCCAGGTTTCTTAATCCGTGCACTCTCTCCTCTCTTTATTTTCATCCGATTCAACCAATTGAACCAAAACCTAGTTGAAAACAGAAAAGTTGAAAGAGAGCAGAGAGTCACATGTGACTTCATGTGATCTCCTTTCCTTCCTATCAACAAAAACTAAACCCTAATCTAAATGGAGGTATTAAAGAAATAGGAGATCCAATTTTTTTATCACATGATAATAGGAGTGAAAGCAGATTGGATAATATTTGTCCAATCTATTTTGATATCTGAATTTATTCGAATATAAATAGAAATTTAAATATCTAACTAATATTTGTATCTATATTCATAAAAAAAATGGATATGAATAAAATAGACAGTTGTTTGATTCGTACTTAAATATCTGACTATATTTATAATTTTATTTGATTTTATATCACTCATGAACTTTGAAAGAAAATATATAACATATTAACATGCTATTAATTGATTATTATTTATTTAGTAATATCTTAAATTTTGTAATCTTAAAGTTTAGTTATTTGATTTATATTTATATTCATGCTTCCAGTGTCCAATTTACATCTGTATCTTTTTAAAGTAAATATGAATATAAATTTTTATACTTAACCAATATCTATGTCATATTTGTATTCATCAAATAAAATAAATATGATATAGATATCTTAATATTTGATCAATATTCGATCTGATTTAACTAAATATGATGATAGTTTCTAATGGAGATAGATAGTCAGGCATTGCAACGAAGAATAATTTATTATATCCAATTGAAAAGAAATTAAATTTCAGGTCAAAATATTTTTTATTTAAATTGAAGTGATGTCGCTATAATTTATTTTTAGATTTTTTTTAAAAAAAATTGGGAGGTTGTTAGCCCCAGGATCTTTTCATTGTGATATCGATTGACTGTGTGCACATATCTCAAAATTAGGTCGAGCTCCTCTGATGCCCCAATTTGGAATGGGGCGGGCCTATTTTCCTATCGTAGCCATCTGTGACCGGTGCAACGATCATGATTGGAAGATGGATCTCTCCATCCTCCTCCTCCCAAGTCGCAAGGATCCGGATCCTTCACAATTAGGGATGGCAATGGGTCGGGTTCAGGCCGGATGCATAACTATCCAAACCCAAATCCAAATATTCAATACACTATCCAAACTTGGCCCAAACACTATCGGGACTGGTTTTTTTTATCCAAACCCATCTCAATTGGGTATCAGATAATCGGGTTTACCGGCCCGAATCGAACTAATCATATTAAATATTTTTTTTATTAACTTTAAAATCATTTACAATTTATACATTAAACAATAAAATTTAACTACATTTTTAGTTCAACCCTATTTAATTTCATATTCAATCAAAATTTATATTATGAAGTTGATACACTATTAATATGATATTATTTTGAATTCACCTTGAACAGATAGGATGAAAAAAAAAATTTCAATATATATATTAATGATTAGGGTATAGGATTCAAGTATTTTAAAATTTAATAATAATAAGTATAATTAATAAAATATATATTAATTATATATATATTTAAATATTAAAATAATTCGGGATGGATTTGGGTCGGGTATATATCTATCCGATTCCGGTCCAAATTCAAATTAAGCATTCGAAGTCTAAATTCAATCAAAATGTTGATTATCCAATTTAATTAGATTGGATCGAATCGGGTATTCATAAATTTGAATTTTATTGCTCCATAATTCGTGGTGCTCTGTAGGCGGCCAGTAGTGGAAAACGTAGCTAACCTCCGTCATGCTATGATCATATGAATTCCGCGCTTTGTGGACGCCAAGAATCACTTGGTTCGCGATCCGAACCTGAATCCTGATGGACATGACATGAAGCTCATCAAGAATTCCATCCATTACAAATTAATGGTGGATCATATTCATGCCACCGACACCACCACTCATCCAACCCACTCCAGAGCTCCGAAGCCTGCTCTCCAAGCTCCTCAGGTCATGCAACCAAACCTCCCAACTCCACCAAGTCCATGCCCACATGATCAAGACCGGCCTCATCCTCCTCCCCTTCCCCACCAGCAAACTCCTCGCCGCCGCCGCCCTCCTCGACGCCCCCTACGCCCGCTCCATCTTCGACCGCATCCACACCCCCAACCTCTTCAACTACAACACCGTCCTCCGAGCCTACTCCATTGCCCCAACCCAGCCGTAGAGGAATCCTTGCCTCTATTCAAGTCCGTCAAAGCCCAAGAGATCCCCTTGGACCAGTTCTCCTTTGTCTCCACCCTTAAGCTATGTGCCCGCTGTTTAGCTCTTGAGACTGGCCGCCAACTCCATGGGTCCATTCTTAGGTCTGGATTCCAGCTTTATCTCGCCGTAAGGAACACCCTTATCCGCTTCTACTGTGCGTGTGGCGTGATAACGGAGGCTCATCAGTTGTTCGATGAAATGCCTCAGAGAAGGGATGCTGTCTCCTGGGGTGCGCTATTAGGCGGGTATCTCCAGATATTGCAGCGTGGAAAGGTGATGGGTTTGTTCAAAGAAATGCATGTCGGTGGTTCGGAGATCAATGCTGCTTCGATTGTTAGTGCTCTTTCGGCCTCTACGTATGCTTGTGGTCGTGGAGGTGAATTGCTGCATGGGTATTGCATGAAGGTTGGGCATTGTTCGGACCTGAATGTGGCAACGGCAATTGTGACGATGTACGTGAGAACCGGATGCATGTGTCCTGCGAGACGTGTCTTTGACGTGATACCGAGAAGGGATTTGGTTTTGTATAACTGCATGGTGGATGGGTATGCTAAAGGAGGACTTGTGGATGAATCCTTGGCTTTGGTCCTGCAGATGAAGCATGAAGGAGTGAGGCCAAATGCTGCAACCTTCGTAGGATTGCTTTCAGCTTGTGCCTCCTCTGGAGCTCTGGTCATAGGCCAGCACATCCATGAGCATGTCAAAGAGGAGTGTCTGGAATTGGATGCTGCTCTTGGAACTGCATTTGTGGATATGTATTCAAAATGTGGATGCCTTGAGAAGGCAATTGAAGTTTTTGATAGGATGCGAGATAGAGATGTGAAAGCATGGACAAGTATGATCTTAGGTTTCGGAGTGAATGGCCGGGCAGCAGCTGCTCTCCAGCTCTTCTATCAGATGGAAGAGAAAGGAGCGAAGCCAAATGAAGTCACCTTCTTGGCAGTTCTGATTGCTTGTAGTCATGGGGGGCTGGTGGAGGCAGGGAAGGAATTGTTCGAGAGAATGGTTCAGGAATATGGGCTATCTCCAAGGATGGAGCACTATGGATGCATGATCGATCTCTTGGGTAGGGCGGGTTTGTTGGAAGAGGCCTATGAGCTTATAAAGAACCTTCCTTTGAAAGAGGATGCAGTGGCATGGAGAGCTTTACTTGCAGCATGCAAAATCCATGGAAATTTCAAGCTTGGAGAAATGGCACAACAGGCTTTGGTAGCACTTTGTGATGAGCTACCAACAGACTCGATCCTTCTATCCGGCACCTACGCCCTTGCAGGGCAGTGGGTAGATGTTGCACGAGTGAGAGATTTAGAGGGAGAGAGGATGATGGACAAGAAGGTACCTGGATGCAGCTTAATTGAGATAGGTGGTTAGAATGTGGAGGATGCTGCAAAAATAGCAAGTCTGCTGAATCTTTTTTGAAAGCATTGTTGAGATTGAAATGCTGATGGGTTCCTCCGGCTGAAAGAAAACTCGAGCCTACAACACATCTGTAGACTCTTCAGACAGGGACTGCTGATCAACAGGCTCGAGTAAAGGAATTGTTTATCATAAGCAGAGGAAGTTAAGCAACCATTACTTTATAGTGATTGTTCAATAGTCTTCGCATACAAAAGGAACAAGAAAATACTAGTTTTGCTGTTTTTTTTTTTTTTTGGATAAAAAAGGGGATACGGCGGTTAAATCCGGTTTACCTATCCCTGCCGGTCCCCATCCTGTCAAATAATGTTCGATTCAAAATGTTTAGATTTTTGTAATTTTTTTCCATCTCTCACTTACACTAACTATCACATGTCCCAGAAAATAATTCCTGGATTTAATCAAGTCATCCACGGAATTCCATGACTTAATGGTAATGAGATAAAGTCTCTACCAACTGAACTATCGTTTTAGCAATAGCTATGTTTGTTCTTTAACTTGTCAATTGTCATGGCAACCAACAGCAACCAACAGATAATGCTCTATACGATAAGCTCCAAGGACAATTTGTGTATGCATCCATTGCTCAAAAGATTTTTTTTTTTTTTTTCCAGTTATTCCATTACAACATGCTTGTTGGCAGATCTATTTTATCAGAAAAAGGGAAAAGAAAAAACTTTTTCTGAGTGTCTTTGGATATTTGCGAACTGATTATAACCCAGCAGATGCGTTTCTCGCTCACACCAAACTAAAATCCTAGAAACATACCACCATAAGACTCAGCTAAAAATATAGAGGAACTCAAAAGTAAGAACATTGGTGCCTCCCCCTAAATGTGAGAGGCCTTTAAAAACCAAAGAACATTCTCGGCAATGGAAGTGTTGAGGACTACCCGATCCCGGGTTGTTGTCCTGTTGATCCATTGAATAATAGTGTAGGAATCGCCTTCAAGGCAGGGTTCAGTAAATAAAGAAAACCGCAGCACAGAGGCCATAGCATGCATTTTCTGCTTCTGGGAAAGAGGTAGTCGAGGGGCTCCTTGTTCCGAAGCATGTTAACTTAGTAAGCGCATTCCTTCCTTCTCTCAAAATGGAACCGATCAACTTGGCAGCAAGGCAATGGGATGGTTGACACAACCCTTCTCTTATCCTCTTAAAGTCCGATGGCAATACCCCCGACCCCCTCCCCATCGGACTGTTGGAAAGATAATTTTGATGGGTCTGCAAGGGAATTTTCAACTGGAGATTCCTTTCTAATAAGAGCACGGGATGGTAGGTTGATCCATGCGGCAGCCAAAAGCCTCTCTACTAGCTCTGTCCCGGAGGCAGATGTACCCCTCCAGATTTGTATTTGAATCTTGGGAGGTGTTCACCAAGCATTTAACCCAGGTACTTGCCTGGTGTTTCTCTACCTTCCCCTCAGGGTAAATGATGTTTCTGAATAATTTTATATTTCAAAACTTGGTTATCAAGTGTTTCTCGGTTTTGTCTCCTGAAATCAGTTTCTCGTTCAGGTGATCAAAATTTTAATCATAGAAAAAGCCGGGACTTGGTATACATTGATTTCAGATATTGCATCTCCTGAAAACACATCGAAAATAGAAATCTTTGGCATACGTGATTTCCACTGACAGGGACAACAAAAACAGATGAAGAATGGAAATAGATACTCCAGCCATCCAATGGTTTAAACAAGCAGCACATCAAAGATTAAGAGTAGAACAATTAATCACAAGAAATAAACTCTTTTATTAATTCTATGATAATATAATTGAGTAAAACTAACAAGAGACGTGAAGAAATAAAATCTATCTCACGGAATTACATGGAGCCCCAGCAGAAAAAATAGATGGCTGTAGATTTTTTTTTTTTTTAAAAAAAAAGGAAAAGCATGACAAAAAATGCATGTGGATTTGTAGTTTTCTCATAATGTGCAAAAATCACAAGTGGAACAGAGGGCATAATTGCTGCAAAAACTTAAGCAGCAGAGAAGAATCAGAATACTCCACATGCAGGTTATTTCCCTTTACTTCTGTTGATGCTGCTTTCAGATTCACAGGCGACATGCAGCACCCACCAAACAATTTAGAAAAAAGATTACCAGTGGTGGGAAATGTGTGTCCATTAGGACTGTTAGTCAATCATGCTTTCGTTACTGTCAGATGTGGAAGCAGGGTCAACGTTGGATTTTTCCGAACTTGGGATTATGTACCGCTTCTGAAGCCTTACTTTATTCTCAGACCACCATGTCTCTGCCTGTTGTTCACTAAACTTTTTCCGACTGCAGATCAACAAGTCACCACAAGAAATCAACAAATGGAAATATTGGAGAAATTTTTTGCTTAAAAAGTTTGATGACATGACAGATTTTGTCCGTGCAAGTACGTTCGACAGACTAGGCAGGGTCAATGCATTAAATCAGATACATTTGACAGAGAACATTCCATGGTTTTTTTTTCCATCAGTTAAAACAAGAAGTAACTCTATTAATTGGTCGGATTAAATGCAAACTAGCCTTAAAGTTGGTCACTGGTCGAGGCAAAAAAGAAATATGGCTTTCAAACTTAAGGGATGAGAGAGATTAAAAAAATAAGTGCATATTAACTTTGGATTGTTACAATTTCCAAATTTGAGATTTGCTAGCAATAGCAAAGTGTGTCAAAGCAACACATATGACAACTAGACACAATTTATATATTCATTATGCTATGGCATTATTCTGCAATCTTCATGGCATTGTCACCTTTGATAATTCGACCTAAAAGGGTATTTCCATACCTGAATTGTACTCGTTTGAGATGCCTTCCACCTCCAGGGGAAGAGTAAACAGAAAGATAAACTCCTGGTTCAAACTGTTCAACACATTCTGTCTCTTCTTGTACTATAGTGTTGTTGGGCAATGGATCACCCAAGTGACCATTGGACTTTGGTGCCTGAGAAGCAAATGGACTGCTTGTTTTATTCTCGTTAGAAGATATAATAAATTAGATGTAATCTTAGTACTAGACCCAACATTGCTGTTGACATTAGATCTTTCGGGCTCACTTTTAGCCACATCCTTCAACCAACATGAAAATAAATGGAACATCATGTAGTGAGTGGAACAATAATCAGCTATAACGGGGGGAAAAGAAACTTGTGCCTGTGCTTCACACCAATTTGATCATCAAAAATAGAAACATGCAACAGGAAAAGAAAGGCAACACTTGTTCACAATTTTCTAAATGTTATTTTCGAGAGAAACAAACTCATTCTTTTCTACATGTTAAAGTGAAGAAACTAAACATTATTATGTAAATTTGGCTAATCTTCTCTCGCTCCCTCTCTCTGACACAGACATACACACCCCCTTCATTCTTTGAATTCTTCCTTGCTGCTGCTGTTTATTCTCATATTGCTTCACCATATTACGTTGCTGCTGCTTCTTTATTTTTTAATTTATGTTGCCACAATTTATTGATGAAGCAGTACCTTTTTCCCTATTCATTTTTTCACAATTATTTGATGACTTGGTCAAACCATATATTAAATCTGCTGCCTTTGTTGATGTCGTTGAGGAATTTTCTTACATATGATATGTTAGAGACTCTGGTTGGTCTCATATGCTCATGGGCCAATCCACGCACTAGCTTAAGCTTCTGGTTGGACTCTAACATGGTAATATAGACATCTGTCCCCATTGCCTACTGATGTCTCCACGCTCTCACTTACTAAACTATGTGTCACCCTTCTAGAGGTTCATCCCTACTCTGGCACTACACATATGATGGGGCATTGAGGAATAATCTTGCAACAAATAGGTTACAGATGTTTCTGCAGAATTCAGCCCTCGAGACTTCAGGTATACTTACTAATCAACTTATGGACCTTCCTAGAACCTAGAAGAACTTCAAATTTAGTCCTTGATACCCTTAAGGAACTTCAAAATCAACTTGCAGGTTTAAAAAATCTTGTTGCAAAATTTGCGAACTATGCCTTACTGCCATGTCCTGCATAAGAATAGTAAGGTAATTTTTGATCCAAACACTGGTTTCTGTAATGCTTTAGGTCCATGTTACATGTGCATGTCTTTCCCGATCAGTCTTGCATCAAAAGCTTAAAAACAACCATCTCTCTAAGGAAGATTATTAAATGAGCAAGCTGTTCATGAGCTAGCTCTGTTCAGCTCGAAATTTGGCTCGAACCAGCTCACTCAATTAGCAGGAGATGAGCTAGATCTAAACTTACCTCGCTCAAGCTTGGCTCAAAAAAATTTGAACTATGAATATGTAAATAATATTTCCAATGGATTATTTTAATTCTTATTATATAAAATATTTTATATTTATATTATAACTTACATAACTTATATAAAATACAATACATTTCTACTACAGGATTAAGGTAAAATTGAGATAGTTAGCTTAAAATATATAAATAACAGCTCGAAAGAACCCAAGTTTTCAACAGATCTTCCAGACAAGGTGTTTGTGAACATTTTCAGTTGAGCTAAAAAATGACTGAGCTGGCCCGGGCTTAACTCAATGGCAAAACAAGCTGAACTTGAGCTCGGCTTGGCTCTCTAGAGCTCAGCTTGTTTACAAGCCCCAAGTGCCCACCTACCTATGGATAGAGTAGGAAGGTTGAGTTTCAAATAATACCTAAAATTCTCCATTGGTGCTTATATTTACAAATTAATAGCTTTTTAAAAGCCATTGTTCACAATAATACAAATCACAGAAACAACATTTATTGATCATTGGATTAAAGATAACATCTGATGTGCCCAATAAATTCTAGCACCAGGATAATCTAAGTTATTTGAGGTTTTATGCTTGAACTTTTGTTATAAATTTTATATTGATTCTCAGCTATAATCAGGGCAGCCAATCATGTGACTTTATAATTTGTCGTGAGTAATTGTTAAACATGTGAGCCCTTTATTTTCTATGAGATCAGCATCCTCTTTCAGGCAGAAGGTATTCTAGTTTCCTGATACAGTAGATCTTCAGAATAAATCTATACAAACACATTTAATGGAGAGGGAGGTTTCATTGAAATAAACTAGAAATGTCAGAAGTTCTTTTCTGTTCTCATGGTAATGATTCCACGGTGACTCCAACAAGTGCAAAGACAAAGTTGTATATTTCACTGGTTGAAATTGCTGCACTAGTGAATTGAGATCCCTACTGATTAGAAACATAATGATCTGACAGACTGCTGCTTTGTTCAAGTCTTTCTGCTTGTAATCACAACTGTTCAAAATCATCATCTGAATTCTGTTGAACAAACACCTGTGCATTTCCTAATCTCTAGCCTCTGAAGCATGCAAATCAACTGATGAGGACTAAGCAAGAGAAATGTCTTCCTTAGGGAGAGACATCTATCTCCAGAAATATTGTGATAATTCCTTTTAGTTATTCTCTCTAATTATGCTGATTACTTTATAGATTATTCCAGCCTTTTGACCATAATTAAATGAATCCTCTTAAACCTTTTTTTGGTGTAAAACTTTAAATCCATTCAATGAGCATCCAAACTTCATTTCTATGACCGGACTTTTAAGCAACAGAACATGCACAAACCAATTTGTCAATGGTAATGAAACCAGCAAGATGGAAAAAAAAGAAAAAGAACACTTGGAAAATTAGAGGTTTTGTGTGACCATTGGCTGGAATGTGAAGGTGTTCTAGATTGGATTTTTTCTACGGTCAGAAAAATTCTTGACAAGCCGAAGGATATTTCAATGCAGACCAGGCATTTAGATTAACATGTAATCAACCAGAGATAGCAAAAGAAATTATTAGAAACACAATATGATATTAAGATCATGTTTTGAAGGTTTTTATCAAAAAAAAAATCTGAGGGTAAATATCAAGCAACAGCAAAAATTTTATGGAGCTCAAATGGTAAAACCACTTTTGTCTATTGGATGAATACTTTTATTAAACATCATGTCTACCATGAGAGAATAGAGCATATAGAAAGTTGAGAATGAACATTCCACGTCAGAAATTCAAGTAGTCATCACATTCACAAGAGCTTTCAAGGAAGCACACCAAAAGTGCTATGCAAACCCAGGTGTTTAGCATCCATATGCCCCAGCGGATTCTTTTATCTAGTTCTGTTTTCTATTAGACTAATGAAAAATAGTTAGTTAATAAGCCAGTTCTCTGACGTATAATTTGTTGGACCTGTGTATTGTTTCCTTCCAACATTCAGACCCTTATAGCCTAATAGACTTCTATATGTCATCTCTTCAACTTATTAACAATAGGCTTGCTGAGAATAATAAGTAGAACTGTATGAACCAGGGGTTTAAACAGTGCAATGCCACCACCCTGCTGTAGGACCCTTCCAACTCCCATCCCCTCTTTAAATCTTTTCTTGCTCACCATCATCCCTCTCAAATGATCCTATCATATCAGTCCCCTCTTTAATACTTGTGGATTTAATATTTCTAGTTCATGGTAGGACCTAAATCCTCAAAAATATCAAGTTGAGCCTCCCCAAGAGAATTTAAGAAAGTCCAAGTGCTGTTGCTGCAGTCTTGCACCATACAGTTGCTTTTGAACATCAAGAGGAATCCTATTCATAATGACACATCCAGCAAGAGTCTGACACTCTTTTCCACTGCCTTGATGCAAGGTGCAGGCAAGGCATGTGCCTTAACTTCATTTAGAAACCTAAAGTTGGCCCATGGTTGTTCATATAGTGATCCATTTCACATCTAATATCACATCCACAGCCAAAAAATTGGGAATAATTAAAATATGGTCCTTTTCTTTTCTGACACATCTAATCATCAAGGGAAAATGACAAACTTGGAGACGGTGACTCACATTAAAATTAAGAAAATGATTTTGAGCAAGCATCTGATCGTTTGACAAGAGGCCAATCAGACCAAAAATCTCTAATAAAGCATCCTTAAACATGCATCAATGTGCCCAAAAGAAAGTACATAATAGAATTAGGAACGAGGAAGCACTACATAGAGAGAAACCAGATGTCTTGGAGCTAAAGAATCCTTCCATAATTTTCATTCTAACTTTAAAATATATTGCATTATGTGTTTAAAGACTCCAGATCACCAAAAAGATATAGCCACAATACATGTTCAATGAACATCCGGAAATGCATATGTATAGACTTGGCTGCACCTGAGTAGATCTCCACTCAAATCCAGTCAAGTCTAAATTGGATGATAGAAGTCCCACATTGATGACCGAGCTGTAAGAAATGATCTACCATCTCTAAAATGCTTACATATAAAAAATCATGTGATTTGGAGATCTCTAGCCTTATGTATCAAGTGGTAAAAAAACTGACAATTCAACTAACATGAAACAAAACATATTTTTTTTTGACCACTTGATGCATAGGCTAGAGCAAATCACATGATTTTTAGTATGTAAACAATTCAAAGGTAGTAGATCAAATTTAATGGCCCAAATCATTAATGTGGGACCCTATGTTCCGATTTAGACTTGAACAGATAAGAGGAGATCCACTCAAGCAGAACCAAGTCTATATAAGAGAGAGACCATAATAAAAAAGAGAACATATAAAAATGCTTTCATAATGGATTCATTATGTTAAGGATGCGGATATAGAAATGCTTGAAGAGTTAAAAAAAAAAAAAAGAGAGCATTTTCAAAACAAACAGCTCATTTTGTTCAAAAAAAAGGCTGAAGATACAGAGGCCTAAGACAATAGAAATTAGATTGCTTTGAAGAACTGACCCTACCTGTGCAGTAAGAGACTTGATTACTTCATTTGCAGCATGATATTTTGCAGCTTCCTCCTCTGCTTTTGCTGTAGCTTCTCTCAAGAGCTTTGATGTTCTTTTGAGCTCAGCCTCCAAAAGTCCGGCTTTGCGTGTAAGATCCTGTACCTGCAGAATACAATTCCAGTCCATGGATTGCTCAGGCAGTTCATGTATCTAACAAACTAACAGCAAACGAGGTCATCAGCTTGCCGCTGCTGTGATACTTGGACACTTGAAGCATGAGCAAACCAAATTGACAAGAGGACACACACATATATATAAAGGACAGGACTTGGCATAACAGTAAGGTTGCTTCATTGTGACTTGGGTGTAAAGCTGCATATATCTGACCTTCCCTAGACATTCCAGTAGGGATGGCAACGGGTCGGGTTTGGGTCAGGTCATCCAAAATCCATACCTGCCCCGCTAAAAAATTCTCCGCCCCATACCCGTCTCGGGTCGGTTTGGGTCAGGTATAAAAAAAATCATATTTGGATCGGGTAGGTCGGGTATATCCACCACATATTCAATTTACTTAAATATTTTATAAACATAAAATTTTTTTATATATAAACGGGTCGGGTTTGGGTCGGGACGTACTACTACCCGTACTCGACCCGAACTTGAGTCGGGTTTTTTTTATATAATTCATATCCATTTATAAATTAGGCGGGTTGGGTTTTGCCCGCCCTAGTAGGGTCGGGTCAGGTCAGTAAAAATTGCCATCCTTACATTCCAGTGATGGGAGCCTTGTGCAATGTGACACCCTTCTTTGTACACCCACATGCACACCCATGCATGCATGCAAGTGCAATGTCTATGTGAATGTATGTATATGTATGTACGTATGTATGTATATACGTTGATGCTTACATTTGAAGGATCAACAGCGTGCATCAACAAGACATGATATAAAGATCACTATTTCAAAAATGGCTGCAGAATATGAGCAATCAAGAGACTACATACATAGTGCATATGCAGCATGCAAGCAAATATAAGGTCATTGTTTTTTAAACAATTTAAAGACAAATAAATACATTGAAACAATAAAACAACACCAATGATAGTAATAATTTTTTGGGTAACTAATAGCAATTTTTAAAAAATTAACAAGAAATGATTATAATTACTAATTAGTATTAAATACTTGATAACAGTAGTTATAACATAATTAACATAGTATATCACTAATCAGTATCAGGCCCATTTAAAACCACATCAAACTTAAGCATCAGCTTGAACTTGCTTCACCCACAAAGGCTCAATAAGAAAGGGCAGCATGTGTGGCCCCAAAATAAGCAACTGGTATATGCAACTGGACACTACAAAGCAGGTTGCATATGCAGCCACATAATGCTAGGTCAGTTGCATTTTTGGTCCATATGCGGTATAACTGCAAATAGTAACTTCATATAGGCTAAGTGGTACAGTCAAGAGACTGCATCTGCATAGGAGTGCACATATATGGCCACATGCACTGTATTTCAAAGCACTGATGAAGATACATTGGCAAGTAAAAAGGTATCATGACATTTTAATGCCAAGAAAAAAAGAATAATGAGTCATCAAACTACAAGGTACCTTGACATGGATAAAGAGACACTAACAAGTTAGAAGGTATCATGACAATGACATTTTGATGCTAAGAAAAAAAAAAAAAAAAGCATACTAAGTCATCAATTAGAAAAAGGTATGGGCAGTATACATTTAAATTCATATTTTTCAAGTCACTAGTAAGAACACAGATCTACACATTGTCAGCAGTTAACTTTGTTTTTTGTTCCACCTTAACATATTAACCCCTGAAAACGAACTCAGGTGAACCTATTGATGATCTCTATCATGTGTCTTTGAAACCTTTTTCCCTTTAAATAATTTTTGGTAAGCAAATAACTGTACCAAGTACCAACTACTTATGATATCATAAGGATTGACACTTCATGTGTCATAGCTAAAATTGGTTGGCCTCATTACCTTTTCATTTACCAGTCTACTCAAATAACTAAATTTCAGTTGACATTGTTTTCAGTGGTTCAAATACACTATTATGGAACAATTCATATGAGAAACTGACATAAATTTTGTCCAGGTACGATCGGATGACAGAAAAAAACCATCAAGCTAACCTAAAAATTGTTGCAACAAGTATTGCCAGTAATGGCCAACATGATTGTAAAAAACCATCAAGGTAACCTAAAAATTGTTGCAACAAGCATTGCCAGTAATGGCCAACATGATTGTAAAAACCAAAATGTTCTTAACCTGACAATTTCAAACACAAAACATCCTATAATGGGAGATATCGCATCCTTGGATTACTGGATTTATACATAGTCAGAGAATAGCTAAAGCAAACTCCGAGCCAATTTAAGCATCCATGAACCATGAATGCAGCCCTAAGCATGTTCATATTTGATATGTTGATATCAGTTCGATACACCTCGGAGATGACTTGATACATGGTAAACATTTCTTCTAAGCCAGTATACTTTTGTTAGTTTTTGTTAAATAGTTGGTACAAGACAAAATGAGGATACAATCTGACAACATCCTTGCTGTGTCTCCAAATACTTTTTGGGGTTGTCCAATTATGGGTCAAGCCAGTTTGGGCAAACAGCTCCTGGATGCACAATATTTAAGGTAATTAAAACCTCTTTTAAGTCTGTCCATATTATGTTGTATTTGTATCTTGTACTTATGTCCTATGTCCATCCTTCATGAACAGGCATTATACTTTCTTGTAAATAACCTTCTTTTCTTCCATGCTTTTGTCAATTAGTCACGAATGCTACTAAATCATCAAATTTGAACGCAGAATGTAGTTATTACATGCGATGTGATCTTAAAGCTCACATTTAAATTGCCTTTTCTCATGCAATAATATTATCCATAATTAAAAGTGTGGGTTCAGCTCATAAGAACAAATGAAAGAAAAATCACACACTACGATGAGATGAATGATGCCACTATCTTAGCATTTATTGAAATAGTCACCTGCAACTGTAGTCTAGCAATTTGCATTGCATTGTCATCCGTCTTCTTTGATTCATCAGCAACCAATTCCAAGGATGAGAGACAAGATACAGGTGGAGCAGTTATTGAAGGCAGTGGACTCTGCATGCTTGAGATAGGAGATGTTGATCGAGAAGTTGTTCTTGAAGATGGAACAGAAGCAGAAACTACTTTTTTTGGAGAACCAAAAAATATATTTGAAGACTTAAATGGGTAAGAGCTTCCCAATTTAGAGGTTTCATTCAGGATGGGAGGTAATCGACTATTATTTGGTTCAGATTTCTTCAACTTGGAATGCCTGCTTTCACCTTTGAAGGAACCAACTGAAGAAATCCTAGGGCCTTGTCCATGCAGACTCGAACAGACAGATTCTTTTTCAGTAAACTCATTGGAAATGTGTTTTTGGTTTCCATGTTGATGTTTTGGAATTCGAGAAATAATTCCTGACCCTGTGATCTTTTTAAGTTTAACATAGCATTCATCACATACACGATAAGTTTATTAATATTTGGTGCTAAAGATGCCTTTACAGACTTTCTGCTACTGCATGCTTTGCAGAAAAATAGACCACAGTTATAACAGTTGTGACGCTTTCTTCTGAAACCAAATTGTAGGCGACAACCAGAACATACAGATTGATCAGCACTTGACACCCATTTATGAAGGCAGATGACAGCAGTAAAATTTGCACCACATGCGACACTCTTAACTTGCTTGTCCTTCAAAGCTTCAACAAGTGTAGGTGTAGTACGATCATCATTGTCTCCATGGCCTAGCTGACCATTAGCTCCCTTACCCCAGGTGTATACTTCAGTTCTAGAAGTCAAAACTGCAGCATGATAAGAACCACATGATATTTCTTCAACAAAATTGTTTGAAAGTTTTCCTTCAATACAAGTGGGAAGCTTTCCATCTGCTACAGGATTCCCAAGCTGTCCATGAACAGAGCTCCCCATCGTATAAACTTGTCCAGAAGTTGTGAGAGCAATAGTAATGTCATTCCCACAGGCTACCTGATAAAAGCTTGGCTCAGATAAAGAAGCCACGCAAGCTGGAACTAATCTAGACTCTCCATCACCATGTCCAAGTTGGCCTTTCTCCCCTTCTCCCCATGTAAACAGCTTTCCAGACGGAGGGTTACCATTATTTGTAGATTCGACTGTTGTTTCCACAACTGCAGCAGTGTGCCAGATACCACAAGCTGCCCTCACAGTGCGCAATCCCTTCAAAGCTTCCACTTCTCTTGGCATATTTGTGCTTTTGCGATCTCCATGGCCTAGAGCACCAAATATACCATCACCAAATGTGAACAATTGCCCAGCAGATGTTACAACAGCTGTATGCCATGGTCCACAAGATACTGATGACACAAGCAGGCCTTCCAATTGACCAGATACTAGTTTAGGAATCCAATGACTAGACTCACTTCCATGCCCAAGAAGACCGCAATTGTGAATACCATCACCCCATGTGTAAAGGTCTCCCGACAAAGTGACGGCACATGTATGAAACTCTCCACATGCCACAAGTTCAACATTCATACCACCTAGAGCATCAACAAGCTTTGGATGGGAAACATTGGCATCTACACCATGTCCAAGCCTGCCTCCCGACTCTTCACCCCAACTAAAGAGTTCACCTTGTTTGGTGACTAACACCACATGCCTACTTCCACAAGCTATATTGTGGACATCAAGCATTACAGCTGATTCCAGAGCTTTTGGCAAAGGAGCATCTGTTTTGGTCGCATATGAACTTCCAATACTATGAAGACCACCACCAAGAACCCCATCGCCTATGCCTTCTCCCCAGATGAAAACATCACCCAGGGCATCAAAATCGCCAGACCCATTGCTGGATGTGCTTATTGCACTGGATAAACTAACTCTGAAAGTTTCAACTGCAGAGCCCCGTCCAGTTGAATTATCCACACCTCCAGATGAGAGTGAACTCACAGAATTGCGCACTGACTCTGATGGAATGGAGCTTCTGGAGGCTGCAGTGTATAGTATCACCTCAGAAAATACCTTTGCAAAGCTGTTAACTGGAGGATTCTCGTATGTCCTTGGGGCATCTCCAGCATCCTGAGGAAAAGAAAGGCAAAGCAAAATATATTTGATGAGACACAACAGAAAATTTTGTAGAGACAAAACGATCCGACCTTTTGGAATGTATCAGTATCATAAAATGGCGAAATCAGTGGAAGATTTCTTCGAGCAAGTGTATTTGAATCAGATATTCTTTCTCCTTTTGATTCTGATTTCTTCTTATAATTTCCACATGAAATTAAGGCCTTCAAACCAACAAACCAAACTTCGGCTTCATCCTTGTCCTTGCAAATCTGTCATCCCAATGCCAACCAACTATGAGGTGCTAATTTATAAAGCATGCAATACAAGTTAGAATGTGTATTTGCCAAGAAAAAGAAGTGCATAAAATAATCTAATAGAATTTATCAAAGAGAAAGGGAATTGTTTGCAAATACAGCACAGCTTATTTCCCCTTTTCATATTTGGCCACTTCTTTTCATCGGTGGAAATTGCCTGGTTTCAAAAGCAGTGGACACTTTTGCCACAAGTTTCACAGATGCACTTCAGATATTCAATATAAAAATTATGTTCATCTAGCACTCAAGAAATATACTCATTCAGCATTTAACAGGAAAAGAGTGTGCCAAATATATAAAGTATATGCATGTAACTCCACTTAAACACATGGCTACAGTGCATCTGCAGAGGCCAGGGGCAAAAGCATCCAAAAATTTCAATACTAGGCCATTCCTTAAAAAAAATATAAAAGTGGTCCAAATGTGTAAAACAGAAAATGAAGTCAGTTATTTCTGCAAAATTCCTGAAGAAAAATACAGCCCAAATCATATTTCACAAGAACATAGCCAAACGAAGATGTCCCACCAGATCTAGAGACCTGTCCTTGGTTATAAGTGAAAATGACTGGTATTCCTTATCAGGCCTTGGATATCGCTGAAATATAGGCTGAAAGAAGGGGAAAAAAATTAAAATAAAATATTCTTCAGACTATTATAAAGATCAAATAAGATTGTGCAAAAATTCAAACCACTTTTTGCAATATATCGATATGATCAAACAAACTCCTCGGTCCTTTTCCAGCATTTTAGATTCATCTCAAAACTACATATCATAATTCAACAATTTCATTGAGTTATAGTTACATGTTATTCTTCATATTGGAATATAGCTTCCTAACAAGATACTTGGGAAAAAACCATAACTTAATTATCCAATATGCTCTAACACAATTACATTTGTGGGCCATGTATGGTTTCAAGGCCCTGTAAAAACATAAACTCAAAAGGCTGATGATGTGTGAAACTTGCAGTGAATAAGAATGATAATTGTGTTCTCCCATATTAAGATCTCATAGTCAAGTAAAATGTATTGATTTGGTATGTGCTTTAATGTAAAGCATGCATGAGAAATTACACATGAAAATAAGGCAAGAAGAGCCTTTATAATACATTAACTTACAGTCCGTTGCCAGGTATAATTTTGAAACATGACTGAGTATAAGCTGTTTCTCCACTTTTCCTGAATACCAAATCAATGTGGACTCATCCTGAAAAGCAAACAAAAAGGCCTCATCATGTTAACTAAAGGAACTCTAGGTTCTGCAATACTTCCAAGAGCATAACAGATGCATAAGTGAAAAAAATAATAATAATAAGGGTTTGCTTTTTGGCAGAACTGCACTAATGAAATTTTCTGTGACGAACATATCAGATGCATAAGTAAAATAATAATAATAATATCATAATAAAATAATAATAATAATAATAATAATAATAATAATAATAATAATGTAATGATGGGTATGTTTAAGCATAACTGCACTAACAAAATTTTCTGTTCCTAGGAAAAGGACCGTAAGATTTAAAACCTTTTTTAGGGAAAAAAAGTGAGTATGAGACAAGATGATATATTTGATCATGCACGATTTATTTATGATTGGAATCGCGCTTCACATACTCCTCATTGGTAATGAGATTGTCATTTTTGTAATTTCCTAACTGGACATGATCTTGGAATGATACAAAGGTCACCCTTTTTATTTTAACCCAATTTTTGCCCAAAGGTGGCCGGCCCCTTACCCTGGTTCATGCCCATCAGAACTTGAGTAGTGCACACCAGAATGTTTTAACACTTTTTGGATCCTCTTAGGCTAGTACCAAAAGGTGCAACCAGCTCTCTCAAACTGTGGCGCACCTTCCATGGAGAGAAAAGAGAGAAGAGACATCTCTTCATGCCAAAAAACCAAAGTTCTTTATAGGTCTGTTCAGTTTTTGCTCCTCAATGATTGGGTCATTGGCTTCTTCCATTAAAGGCAGCACAAGAAAGTGTGGCTTGGCCATAAACCATAATTTAAAGTACTTGGTGAGAGAAATTGTGTTTTGTTGATGAGACTCTCTGTAATCTTCTAACTCATATAAAAGTTACAATTTGATAAGTTTTATGACCTAACTTTTTACCATTTTCTATAATCATCATAGAATAGAATTGTCATTCCAAGAAATCAATGAATTTAACCAGAACTAACCATAGAAATGGAATCATAGTGCTACCATGTGTATCAATCAAAACCATCATAATCCTTTAAAGAAGGGGAATGGTAGGGCCAGATATGGAAATTGTCTAGGCTAAAATGATGAAAACATCCATCCAGTCACCCTATAAAGCATTGTAGCATAAACAATATGAGCACTTCTCATAGGTACGCAATATCTACATTGAATTATGATTGAGGGGAATGATTCAAAAGAACATTGAGAAAACAAATTATTATTGAAGCACAGTTTAATTCTAACACAACTTACATTAGAAAGCCTGAAAGGGCAAAACTTTGGCTTTCCCCTGCGTCCGTACTTAAGCAAACATGCTCCTTTCTTGAGGGCTATAATTGCCTGATCATCCAATAAATTTATAAATAAATTAAATGATGTCATATTATAATGCAACAAAAGAGCATCCTGCCAGTCATGGTAACTTTACGACTAATGAATGCCTTGTTTTTAAAAATGACCCTGGCAGTTGCATCCTTCTTCCAGTGGAAGAAGGTTCTGCATTACCCTTGAAGTTGTTTTTTCCTGAATGTACAACTTGGGTAATTGATATTTTTTGGTAGAATATCCAAAACTGTAGGTTTAAAAAAGAAAGTAATTTAATCCAAACCTTGTTATTAACACTAAGTCATTAATATCTAACATCCACTAACACTGATTTCTTGAAGAAACTATTCACCAATAATAAACTCCAAGAGGCCAATTTCTTAAATATAAAACCAGCCAGTTATTTGGATTTTCAAATATTTTTTTTTAGGGCTGTAACCTCAATCAGTGGAAGATTTTAGGATTCCTCTCTTTCAAGTTGTTGCATACAGAATTATCATATGATGTAATACATAATTTTAAAGGCCATAGAAAAATGATATCTCATAGATAAAAATCCAACAATGATATCTTAAATTAATCATGGCAGAAAATCATTAATTAAAAGGTGCATGAAATGAATCATATCATGATTATAAACAATGCAACATTTCTTTCCTGTCCAAGATACCTAACTACAGCATGCAGGGGAGAAGAAGGGGAGGAGGGGGGGGGGGAGAGAGAGCAAGACAGAAAATAGTGATTATGGTGGTTGCTAAATAACAACAACAAGAACCCAACTCATTAGATAATTATATAGTAATTTCTGGTAATGAAAGGAAGGCCAATTGAACTCATGTGGAGGGCATCTAGATAAAAAGTGTCCAACAATGCTGAATCTGTTGCTTAGCCATGAGAATTTTGGCCTATGAATGTGAAGAACCAGAGGCATGTAAGATCTGCCAAACAGGCAGCCACAAAGTGAAGCATGTGCAAGTTTAATGGTGATAAGCAGAAGGAACATAATGTGCAGAAATTTTGCAAAAGATTTCTTGGAAGGCCTTCAGGTTAATGTCCAAATGATCCACGCTCCTATATTCAAGAAGAATTGAAGTAGAAGTAGCAGTGCTGACCCTATCATCTGGCACCTTCCCTATTATCAATGTACGAGTTCTAATGATGATTCCTTATCAAATTAAAGGAAGATGAAAATAGAGGGGGTAGGCGGTGGGTGGGGTTTTATACTTCAGTGGGAGCCAAAAAAATAATTCAGTGGCACAAGACATTTTCACAAAAAGATAGGGGAGAAAAATTCTCACTTTGCCACGAACTTCTAACACCAGATGGAATTCAAGAATACCTGTTCGATATCCCTCTCAAGGGAACCACCCCTCACGGAATCTGCCATCTGCGATCTAATGTCAGGCATTGCATGCGTGAAGAACACCACTCTTTTGAACAATAAGAAGAATACGACAGCATCTGAACCTGCCCCATAAAGGAACATGTAGCACGTTTTGTTCTAGAGAAGAGAAATGCAGATTATTCATCTATCCCATCAGATTCAAAGCGGATTCGAACCCAAATTCGAAGATTCAAGCCATCTCAAGTCAGTGATTCACCCCGAGCTAAGTTCTTTGAAGATTGAAGCCGAGGAACCGCTTGGGAACCGGTCCCAATATCGGAATGCATGCATTGTAACCACAGAAATCCCAAAGAAATCAATGGATGGCAAAACTTAGAAAAAAGATCATTTGCAACTCTTCTTCCTCAGGAAACTCTCCATCAGGAATTATAAATCCACGCCCATCCGAATAGCTTCCGAGATCCAAAACAGCTCAAATTTCTCGAAAGAAACCCTAGAATCCCTCGAATTTTCTCTGAAACACATCGAATCGCACAAGAATCAAGCAAAAGTGAGCCCCGGGGCGTTTAAACCTAGGAATCCTTTAGGATTACATCAATAGCGGGGAGAAGCTACCTCGTCTCGAAGAACCAGGGAACGGCGCCACCAAGCACCGCAATTTCCTTCGGATCTGAGATCGTTCGGCTCGTATCGACACAGGCAAGCGATTGTCGCCGTTGGCAAGGTAAATGAAGGGATTGAACCGAAGGATTCAGGAGGATCTCACCGCGAGAGGAAGTGCTTCGGATCGAGGGCGTCGCCCAAATGGTAGAAGAAAATGGCGTGAAAGGATCAAAGAACGGAGGGGAAAATATCGTATGCCGGCAGAACCAGAGGAGCCTAACGTGCACCTCTCACTCCACCTCCTCCATTCTTTCACACGTCAGCATAAACCCCGCGAAATTATCGATTTAGAATTTATGAAACACCGGGCCCCTCCCCACGGGATCAAATAACGACCATCATGGCTCCGCGTTCCATTAGCCCTGCTAGTTTAAACGAATCCTATGAAACCTAGACCAATCCCAATATATAGATCACATTTGATAAATGTAATCTATTTAAATTAACGATAATTTAAAAAAAAAAATTTCTGGATACCCTTCAAAATATTTGGTTTTATGTGAATACCCTCCTAAATCACTAATTATATCTATGCCCTCCTTAAATATTATTTTAACAAAATATTCCTTACATGATAGAAAGATGGAAAAATAGATTGGTTTTAGGACCCATTAACCACCATCCTTTTCAGGTATAATAATATCATTTGATAAATTTTATTAATTTTTAATTTTTTAAAAATATTTTTAGTTAACAATGTTAACAGTATGTTAAGTGAAGGATATACATGCAAAAATAGAATTTTACAAAGATATACAAGCAAATATGAATTTTAAAAGGGTATTCACGTAAATTCTAATATTTAGATGGATATGCATGTAAAAAATCCTTTTAAATTAGATTCATCAAATAATCATGTTTGATATTTTTTTAAACCAGTAATCTATATTGTAGTGATAATCTGGATTACCTTTCACGTGGCAATCCAGGTTATCTCAGAAAAAGGTAGCTATTTACATTACTGAAGATGTGATAATCTGGTATTTTTTATTTTTATAAAATTGCTTCCGTTTTTTGATGCTTCGGTGAGAATGAAATCAGAAAAAAAAAAGCTTTTTCCCTCTTCATCTTCATCATCTTTCCAAATGCTCGCCGCTCCACCTCCACCTCACCGTCTACCTCTCCTCCTCCTCCCAGGCATTGATAGGGGTTGAGGCCAGGACCTCAAACCGGCGCATCTCGAGAACTAGACGGAGTTCATCCGGACATGCTGCGGCACCACGCGATACCCAAACCCCTAGGAGAGGAGACGACACCGTCGATGAAGTTGGGGGCATCATGGATGTTCGTGCCGGTGCAGACGGTGGGGATGGTGCTGTGATGCCTATGCAGCCAGGCGATGGCCCCCAACCTGTTTAACATGTTCATGGGCTGCCTCCACTCCCACATCGACAACACCAAGGGCCTCGCCCGCCACGGTGTTGTCGTCCACTACCCCAACTGCCGCAGCTACCTCCACCCCCTACGCACCTGGGTCCATGCCAACCCCGAGCCCAAGGAGGTCCTCGCCTTCTACCTCCGCCGCCTCAAGCGACTCACCCGTCTCGTCCATGCCGAGTTCGTCTGGATCGAGCCCCACTCCAAGCGCCTCCACCTTAAGCTCCGCGTTCAGCGAGAGGTCCGCAGTGCCATTGTCGAACACTCCAACTACGTCGAGCTCACCGTTTACTACCAGCTCTGCCCCTCCTGCTCCTGCACCCATGCCAACCCGAGCCAGTGGTCCACTATCGTCCAACTCCGCCAGCATGTCGCCCACCACCGTACCTTCTTCTTCCTCGAGCAGCTCATCCTCTGCCACGACGTCGTCGCCAGTGCCCTCCGTATCGCTGAGGCAATCGTGGCCTCAACTTCTTCTTCGACAGTCGCTCCCATGCAAGTTCTTCGATTTCATCTCCAGCGTCGTTCCCGTCCAGCAACGCTCCCGTAAGGAGCTCATCTCCCATTAGGGCAGGAATTGGGACTGGCCCAAAGCCCATCAGCTGGAACTAGGCCGGGCCAGCCCAATGGGCTTTGGGCTGGTCCGAAATTGTGTCGGACTTCGGGCCAAATTTTAAGAGTTTTTGGATCGAGTCCGGGCACCCTTAGGCCCGAAAATTGAATGGACTCTATTTTAAAGCCCGAAGTCTGACCCGAAGCCCGACCCGATTTGGGTCGGCCCGAAGCTCATTGAGCTAGCCCAGCCCAGTTCCAGATGATGGGCTTTGGGCTGGTCCAGTTCCAGCCCTATCTTCCATGACCCTAGGAGCAACATCTACAACTACAAGGACTCCTCACAAGATCTGCCCTCTGTCCACGCCAGGACTCGTCCTCTCCTCCCAAGGTCGTGCTCCTCCAACCTCGACCTTGATCGCCTCGTAATCTGCACCAAGATCTTCAACTCCGTCTCCCTTCTTGATCCCTTCAGACTTAAACTCACCTCTGTCGATGCCACGCAGTACTGGCAGGCCCCCTTCAATGTCCTGTTCACCAGCCACCAGCTTGTTGAGTACATCATGCTCGACATCGAGATAGAGTCCTCGGAGGTCACCAACTAGGGTTCGGGGTACTCCCTAGCCCGGGCCCAGGTGGCTCGGATGTCCAATTTTGGGAAGAACGACAACATTCTCCATCCTAACCCATCTCGGCCACCTCTTGAATCCCGATGATCATGCCCTTGGTTACGACCTCCATGGCAATGGAGGGGGTCACAATTCATGATTTTTTTTCTTGTCAAATAAATTTTAATAAATTTAACTTAAGCATATTTTAAGAATTTGATGTTATATTACTAGTAATCTGTTTATCATACCAACACAGTAATCAATCTTACCGATAGATTACTTGTGTATACCAAATACTAGTAATCAGCATTACTGGCAATCTATCCATTGATAATCTATCTTACAAGCAATCAGATTATCATTCAGGATTCCCTGGCAATCCACCAAATGCAAGGTTTAGTTGGACAACCCTGGCCGGGGATCCCGGCGAGGGAGCTCCGATGGTCAGTCAGTAGACGACGAGAAGGAACAGACTCCCCAGCCGGACCCTCTAAAGGGTTCCAGACTTAGAGAGTTAACTGGTGAAGGAAACGCTCTGGGGACCAGAATCTCGGCTGGGCTCCTTGCCGCCCACGCCCAGTGTTCCCCTCTCGGGATTTCTGGTTTTTCTCTCCGAGCAAGGCCTTGTACCGGTGCTTTCTCCTTGTCCCCAGGCTAATTGGCTTACCTTGTCGTCCCCAGATCCTTCCCTCTTTTCTCCCCTCGTCGTGCGTTTGTCTTTTTCCTCCTCGAAGCTCCCCTCCCCCGTCCTCTTCTCTTTCCCTTTTTGGTGAAGGAGGCCAGGCGGCTTCCTGACCTCGTCCTCCGGGCCCAGCAGGGAAAGGCAAAGACAGAAGAGACAGAGGGAGGGCGGTGCGGCAGGGCGGCCGGTCAGCCTCGGGCTCCGTGGAGCGCTCTCTTCCCCGAGCGCGGGCGCCATCCATCTATGGGGCCTGTTTCGTCAGGATGGGTCTCTCGGCTGCGGGTCCTGCGGGCCGACGCAGTAAGTCCGCGTGCGCCGCCCTCCGACGGGACGCCGTCTGTGATTCGTACGGTCCGAGGGCCGCCTCGGGGCCCGTCTCTCTCCCCGGGGCCCTCTCCGTGCGAGCGGTCTGACCTCGGTTGAGTTTGACCCTCCCCGGGGGCCAACTGGCGAAGGGCGGAGAATCAGCCGACCTCGGCTTAGGTGGACCCCTCCTGGGTGGACACCTGGCGAGGCGGAGAGGTCGCCTGGCTTCGCCGAGGTGGGCCCGTCTCCGGACGGCCACCTGGCGAAGGGCGGAGAGTCGCCGACCTCGGCTTTAGGTGGACCCCTCCTGGATGGACACCTGGCGGGCGGCAGAGGTCGCCTCTTCGGCCGAGATGGGTCCTCTCCGGCGGCCACCTGGCGAAGGGCGGAGAGTCAGCCGACCTCGCTTAGTTGGACCCCTCTGGGTGGACACCTGGCGAGGCGGCAGGAGGTCGCCTGGCTTCGGCCGAGGTGGCCCGTCTCCGGCGGCCCCTGGCGAAGGGCGGAGAGTCAGCCGACCTGGCTTAGGTGCCCCTCCTGGGTGGACACCTGGCGAGGCGGCAGGAGGTCGCCTGGCTTCGACCGAGGTGGGCCCATCTCCGGGCGGTCACCTGGCGAGGGCGAGAATCAGCCGACCTCGGCTTCGGTGGACCCCTCCTGGGTGGACACCTGGCGAGGCGGCAGGAGGTCGCCTCTTCGCCGAGGTGGGCCCATCTCGGGCGGTCACCTAGCGAAGGGCGGAGAAATCAGCCGACCTCGCTTCGGTGGACCCCTCCTGGGTGGACACCTGGCGAGCGGCAGGAAATCGCCCGACCTTGGCCGACCTCACTTGGGCGGACCCCTCCGGGCCCGGGCCCGGGCGCAATGAGTGGTAGAGGAACTCCGAGCCGAGCTCGACCTCGGCGATGGCGGTTTGCCTTAGACAGTCGTCGGCGGTGTAGTCTTGCCGATCCTGGCTTTGAGGACGTGGCGCTGACTCCGCCGGGAAAACTTACACATGCTTGCTCATATTGACGATACCTGAGCCTGGCCACGTCACTGTCACGACTGTAACAAACCCATTGACATGATTTTTTTTTTAAAAAAAAAATCGAATGTGCTTCTAGTTTTTGCCTGCAAGCCAAGGCATGGACAGGAGCTAATTTGTCCGGAAGTGCTGCGGAGTCCTCGGGTGGCTTCGCCCTTTGGGGCCTTGTTGCCATTCCTGTGTGTTTTGCCGCAGCATGCAGTACTCTGATGGCTCTCATGCAGTTTTACTACTACAAATAAAAGGGTCGAAGAGGCTTGTGGAAGAGTTCTAGGGTTCTCTCTTAACCGAAATCAAGAGAAAGTAGGTGGTGGAGAAAGAAGGAAACAAGAGTTCATCTCACCAGGCTTTGAGAGAGCATCAACCTACAAATCTGGGTTGATTTTTACACTATCCAAAGAGGTATTTTTTCAAGGATTTGTCATCCATGATCATTAATTGGTGGGGATATTCTATCCTCTTGTTGTTTGTAATCTACTTTTGGTGAGGTGTAATTAAATAATTTGATATTTCATGCCTTTAATCGAGACTAAAAATAAACAAACTTGCATTCCATTATTTTGATATAGGGGATAAGGCTTGGCTGGGCATGGCCCCGACATTTTATTTTTCTTCGAATTACATAAAATATTATGTTGTGTTCTTCTCCGTGATTGGTTGGTTCTGGCTTCTAATAGTTGCGTTATCCTCGTGAATTCCTGATATATCGCATGGAAAGGGAGGCTTGGTTCCCCAACATGTACAAATAAATGGATTGAAACTTTCATATCACCCACCTCATTCCACATCGAACCCTCGTTCAATGGCTGCGCAAAGTATAACAATTGGTCACAAGTGGAATAAAACATGCGAGAAAGTTGATCATTATCAAACAAGAGGCCAGATGGATGGATCAAAAATTCTGTGTCCGCTTCATTTAGAGATGTTCTAGATATCCTTATCCAATCGATCCTGGTCCAAATGAAGAAGACTCTCAAATCTTTGAGAGCCTATCAGATATGCTTACAAAATTTTGAGAACTGTATCGTATCGGGCATCCACCAATATAATATAAGAAAGTTTTCGATAATTATCTCATCCAATGTTAAGTAATAATTATAGTGCCATCTAGAATCTTTGTTCTCATCTGACAGGATTTCATCATGAAGCTTTCAACTGGTTTCATATGGATTTAAGAGACCAAGATGTCTCCTCTGAAACATGGTTCAGCTCTGAGCGTGGTAGTATCAACCTTTCAACAACCGATATATTGTGTAGCATGGTGGGACGGAGAAATTAAAAGCTCATGGTGGGACGGAGAAATTAAAAGCTGGACCAATTCTATCACGGATCTAGAATGAAATCGCTTCATTTCTCTTTCTTCTTTTGTTCTTTTTGATGTCTAATAGCAACACAACCCAGGATGATTCCTAAATCCACGGTCCACCTAATGACTCATCGGTAGGACTCGGGTAACAGGTCAGCTGCATGGAATAGCCTTTCTTTCCGCTATACTACCAAACAGAGGTATACTATTACATATCATCCTTCAAAGCAGCACAGCTAGGCCACTCCCTACTTGAACCTTGCTCTGACTCTTGTCTCAGTCCCCCATGTTTCTCGGTTATCATTTAGACAATCAGAATGAAGTGTCTAACAACATGCTATTGCCACCTTACCTTTGGCATGTAAGAACAATGTTAAATATATGCAAGAAAACAGTTGGGAAATAGCTGATCATATTACAATCTTCTAATGGTTGATCTTTTAAGGGTCACCAGCCAACAGGTTAAACAGAGCACAGGAAAGAAATGATAGCAAGCATAAGAGCACCGCAAGCACTGTTCTCAGCATACAAGTCAGCTCATCTTGTAGGTTCGACCTCACAATGAGGCATCTGAATCAGAATATGGAGCACATAAATTCAAGTATTATTGCTTACAGACTATTTAAAACTAAAGCTTGATCTTTTATTTGGACACCCTGAACACTACTTGAGCATACAAAATCAGGTGACAGAAAAATAAAAGCAAAGATAGACATGAGCACGAAGTAGAGGATCTCTTTTCATTGTAATGAAAAAACATATCATTCCCACAATAACAATATATTATTCCACTTTTTCCAAGTGCATCATCGAGAAGCAATTGATGAAACAAAATATGTTACCCTAGAGGCTGGCATATGTACTAGCTGATGCTACATGCATGACCAAACACTCTCGAAGAAAGATCTTACAAGAGACAAACTATGTAGTTATATTAGTATAAGAAGGCAACGTTTTATAATTAATTGGTGTACATCATGACGGTGGGAACTCCTTTCTTAGAGTACAAGGACATTGTTGGACAAACTGAGGACATTTGAAGCACTTAAAATGCAGCTATTTCTCCAACAGAAGATTCAAGTGCATTCTCACTTCAGTGCTCAAATATATTCGTTGCTTACCAAGAACAAAACCTTCAATATAACTGATGGCTGAATGGAGACCCTGATTTATGTCAGCTCACAGGAGAACAGAATTACAATTCTAAGTCCAATATCTATTATTGTCATCATTAAAGATCATAAAACTGCTGTTCTCCCATCTCTTTGATTCCCTTTGAGGCTCCACTTCATTGAATGAAACATGCCTATTACTCCAACAAGACTTGGATTCCTTCCCAACCACCTTGTCATCAAAGGTCTCACGTTTGTTAATTTTCTTGGCCTTTGTTACCTTTTCAGTCTGCAAATGACACATAAATATTTGGTACAAAAATACTAGTGACCTGATGAGAATTTAAAGGCATTCTGCTGATCACTTTAAAAAAGAGAAGATGAGAACAAAATAGAGCTTATTGGCAATAAGACTATTGATTTAAACTAGAGGCTTAAGCCAAAATACCAAAATGAGGTTAGAGTAAATTAGGCTTTAAATTTAAAACAAAATAAAATTAATAGACCGTAATGCAATTCAATGTTTTAACAAAGAAACAGGGAGGATTTTCTGATCATGTATTACATGTTCAAGCGTATTGCACTTGAATCAGACTTAAAAGAAAAATGCAACCACATCTCATCCACAATGGTTGCTTTAAGATTTAATTTGAGTAATAGGGTTTTTCCAGGAAAACTGGATCAACAATTTGACAGACACAATCTATAAGAAAATATGTTGAGATCAAGTTAGTTAATTACATAGTAGCATATCTTGCAAGAAAATTACAAACATAATATAAATGAACAACCACATTTCAGTTATGATTAACAACACAAAAAGATGATCAGTTACATATATATTTTTTCTAGGTTTAAGAAGGGTCCAATGAGTAGGAAAATTAAATGGAATTATCAGTTTCTGAAGTCAGGTTGGATCTGGATCAGGTCTCGTGTGATCCATAACCAATCAATAGACCAACAAGATCAGATCGTCTGGAGCCAAGCCACATTCAATTGATACTTGCTCAGACCAGACCAGATCACATCAAGTTAGTTTTGGTTCAAAATAAGTCAACTGAATCCACTTGCAGTTGTAAGTTCAGAATCTCCTGTTTCAGCACTGAAAAGGAGCAGGGAGTATTATACTGGCATACCTTGTTTATGAGCTTCTTAAATGCTTCTGGTCCATTTTCTTCAATAAATTTCTCCGCAGCCAATAAAACACCATCAGCTCTGCTGAATATATTCTTCTTCCGTGGAATATACCAGATGTTGACCTTCTGCTGGTTCACAAACAATGGTCTCACGTAATGCTGATAAACATATGTGGCACCACTGAAGTAAGGTAAGACCAACCAACAGTTGAAGACCAGCTTTGCATAAGGCCAAAAAGGAAACCTGTAGTAAAACATACATGACAACAAAAACTTGGTAAATAATTGCAAAATCACAACATAAACGGGGATGCAGATGATTAGCACCAAAAATTGCATGTGTTTCTTTGTTTTGGTTTGAGAACTAGGAACGAAGCAAGCCCGGACCACACCAGGTTGGGGCAGGATTCAAACCAAAAAATAGTGGTTACCAAAATGTTTTTGAATGATAAGAAAGATAGAACAGTAGTTATTTTTGCCTACACAAATTGTTACATGACAGGCCTTCATATGTGCTTTTGAGGCTTTCAATAAGCCTCAAGGTCCACCATGGATATCACTAAGCCTCAAGTTCCAGCACAGATATCACTAAGCCTGAAGGTCCAGCACAGATATCACTCCTATGAAGTTAAAAAATTCCAGCACTTAGTCAAAACAAATTTCCAATGGATCTTCTTCTCTAATGTATGTGTAGAGATCCAGATACAAGAGAAAAGCTAGTTAGTCATTGTCTATTGATTCCGCTAAATAAGCCTCTCCCTTCTGTGGGTTTGCAAATGTAAATTACATGTTAAACATCATAAAGGGCTGAACAATCATGCAAATATATCGTAGTTCTGGGGTTCAGATTTGTTTAACAGTATCATTACAACATATCAAGCAAAATCGAACATCAGCACAACAAAATTAAATAAAGGAAAAAGATTGTGGCATCAGAAAAGCAAATACCATTCAATGACTTTAGCAAAAGTGAGCTCAAACAGCGTAATCAAAGAATACAACACCCAATAGGTGAGCCATTGCTGATCATCAACAGATGATTTAGTTTCTATTGCCTTCACTGATGCGTACCTGTCAAAAAACCATGATTAAATGCATATTCATGACAAATATGTTGACGGTCATAAGAAATCACTCCAACATCATGCAAGAATTGAAATAGGAATGCAACTTACAAAGGATAAACGAGTGTAACCAAAGGCCTGCATGTCAAACAGACACAAAAAGAAGTCAAAATGATAAACAAAAAAAAATAAAATAAATAAATAACAGATAAATTCCAGAAAGGATGACTGATAACAGATCTAGAAAAGCTATTTTCAGATTATGATTTATACATTATATAACTAGAATATAACATTGCTGACATAGGAAATAAGCATCCTGAGATTACTGCTTTGAGTGCAGCTTTTCGACATTTGTCAGCATCAACAATAATGTAGGTCACCCAAACCACCACACAGAGACCTATGTTTCACGACCAGAACCAATTCATATAGTTGATATCAAGAAGACATCCAGTCACATGAATCTACTTAATTCTTCCATGGAGCTTTTGGTCTTTCAGTTGTGCTCTATACTTAACCCATAAGGGAAAAAAAATGCTTTGATGATTATGGTCAAGGAGCTTTAAATCAGTGGCTAAGAACTCATCATGATAGAGCTTCATGTAATTGAAATTTTGGTGTAACTTCCTGTTATGATAAGCCGGCTCAATGAAAATACACTACCGGTCCAGAGGCCCAATCAATCCTTTTTGAACCAGTCAAGCCAGAAGATCTGAAGATTACTCTAAAGCCCCATAAAGCGATGATTCGACATTTATATAATATTTCTAGTGCAGGGACAGTCTTCGGCCTGCGCCGAAGAGGACAATGCCGAAGTATGCCCCTGACCCGCGATGCTCCAGAACAATTAGCTAGTCCCTCTTCACGCCAGTCCGAAGAAGACAGTTAATTCATCTCCTAACTTACTCCGAAGAGGACAAGTCCGGAGCAGACGCTCTAGCCCACTCCGAAGAAGGAAGTTCCGAAACAAATGGTTAAGGCATCTTCGGCTTATTCCGAAGAGGAGAGGTACAAGGCAAATGGCCAACTCGATTTCGGTCCCTTCTGAAAGAGTGGGTCTGAAGTAAATCCTTGGTTAATCTCAACCTAAAGCTATTAGAAGTGGTTATGGTTGTTATAACCAACCACGTGGTCAATAGCACCGGCTTCAACAATATTGAGATGACCAACATCCGACAGCAACTACTTTTAGTTACGGGGATGTTAGATTAACTGACTCCCCTAACTGAAATCAAGTGGACTTAACCACATTCTGTTATGACTACTATAAATATCGATAAGAGGGGACCCCTAAGGTAACCAATCAAAGGGCACTACAGAGCCAGTCCAGAGCTCACTCTTGAACGCCGCCCAAGCCCACCTCTCCTTTCATTTCACTCCACTCTACTTTCTCATAACTCTCCATTATGTTGCCTGGATCATTACTGACTTAAGCATCGGAGTGTCCCCCGTCGGAGGAAATCTGGTCAGGGACTTGTTTTGCAGGGACTCCGAGAGGCGAACCAGCAATCCAGCCACTCCGTCCGGTCCGCGAGGGTTCAGCGTCAACAGATTGGCATGCCATGTAGGGTGAGGCACGATGACATTCCCCTCTTGGAAAAGAGAATTCTGAAATAAGAATGATGAAAGGAAAGGTCCAAAACGCTTCAGCTAGTAGGGGACGCTCTTCTTCTCAGAGGGGCAATCCTCCAGTGGAAAATAACATGCCGCCACCCGCACTTGCTATGGAACAATAGCAATTTGAGGTTCTTATGAATCGAGTTGATGCTTTAACAACCATGGTTCAGAACTTCCAACAGGCAGCACTCCAAGCAAGGTACCCACCAGCCACCTTCAGACTCAGTCACCGATCCAAGACAAGAGAAGATCATCATCATGAATTTGTCGGCACTCTCCTCGAGATCGACTCTCTCGTGAAGGAAGAAGCTCCCAGCATTAGAGGCGGACCAATAGCCGACTAGGCAATCCCCCTCGCTCCCTTCTGAAGATTCTACACTTGAAGATGCTGGACAGAAAGAAACTTGCTATGATTACGAAGAGTTCAAAATGCTTGAATCACAGATCGCAAGGGTCCGTGATCAACAAAGGGACAACAAGATCATGATTTATGACTCACGGCCTCCTTTTACCTCTAGAAATAATGGAGGAAATTGTCTCACGGCACTTTAAGGTCCCTCAGATAGAATCTTATGATAGGACCACTGATCCTTTTGACCATCTGAGCACCTTCAAAGCCCACATGATGGTGCAAGAAACCTCCGATGCATTACATTGCCTGGTTTTTCCCGCCACTTTGAAGAAGGCGGCTCGAATGTGGTATTCGAGCATACGCCCAGGTACCATCAATTCTTTTTCTGAATTAGAAAAATTGTTCATTCACATTTCAAGACCTGTCGCAAAGCACCCCGCAATATGGATAGTTTGTTCCTCCTTCACCAGAACGAAGGTAGATATCTTAAAAATTATATTGCAAGGTTCAACTCCGCCACCCTTGAGATCCTCGATCTCAATGAATACGTGGCCATGTCCGCCTTGAAAAATGCCTCCGATCATCCAAGTTCACATTTTTCTTGGATAAGAGATTTCCGACCAGTTACGTCGAACTCTTATCAAGAGCCCAGAAGTACGCAGATGCTGAAGAACAAGAGACGAATCGGCGCCTAGCCAAAAAGAAGCCCATCCCTAAGAAGAAGAGCAACAAGGGGTCAAATCCCCCGGCACCCCCGAACGATGACTTTACTTGACGACGCAGTCCCAGGCCCAAGGCATTGGACGGAAGATTTGATTCCTATACTCCTCTAAACCTCCCAAGAAAAAGATTCTGATGGAGTAGAGAAAGAAAGCTACTTGCAAAGACCATGCCCTATGAAGACATCTTCCACTGTAAGGAACATGAATAAATATTGTCGATTCCATGGGATCATGGCCACAATACCGAAGAAATATTGTCGATTCCATGGGGATCATGGCCACAATACCGAAGAATGTTTCCAGTAAAGGATGCCATAGAAGACTTGATCAAGAGAGGGTATCTGGGAAATCATGTCAGCCACCCAGAATCCAGAACTAAAGTTACTGTCCCTCAAAGAACCGCGGAAGAAGCTGAACTACCCAACCAGAGGCCAACCGACAAGAGGGTAGGCATGCTCCACCGACGAACCAATCGGAGAAGCGGGGCCAAGAAGACGCTCCGAAGAGACTCAAAAGCAACAATCCTATATGCTTCTCCGATGATGATTTACAAGGAATCCATGTCCCCCACGAAGACCCTGTTGTAATTTCGGCTGTTATAGCCAAATACGATGTAAGGAGAATCCTGATGGATAATGGAAGTTATACTGAAGTTTTGCTGTATAATACCTTTCTTCGAATAGGTTTGCCACGAAATCAACTACAGAAGTCTTCAGTGCCTCTAACTGGGTTCGGAGGCAACCAAGTCGGAGTCGAAGGAGAAATAATCCTACCTATAACCCTCGTCACCGAACCATATCAAAGAACACTCCCCACCAACTTCATAGTGGTGCAAACACCTCGACTTATAACACCATCTTGGATGGCCCGTTTTAAATAAATTTCGAGCCATAATCTCAACATATCATCTTCTGGTGCGGTTCCCCACTAGAAATGATATTGGAGAAGCGAAAGGAGATCAGCGAGTCGCCCGACAGTGCCTGCTGATACAAGACAAGCAGTCATCTGATCCCATGACACTAGATCAGTTGGATCTAAGAGATCGGACTGAAGATTGAGGGGAACCCATGAAAAAAACCATCTTCATGCCTCTAATCGAAGACGACCCAACAAAAACCATGCAGATTGGGAGTCTACTAGATGAAGAAACAAAGGCAAGGCTGATCCACTTTCTCTGGAGTAACGCCGATGTTTTTGCCTGGTCGGCTTCGGATATGCCAGGAATTCCGACTGAAATAATCACTCATCGGCTGGAAGTTGTTTCTGGATACAAGCTAGTTCGACAAAAGAAGAGGAACTTTGCCCCTGAGAGATAGAAAGTGATCGACGAAGAAGTCAGCAAACTTCTCAAAGCCGGATTCATCAGGAAAGTATACTATCCTGATTGGTTAGCTAATATCGTGATGGTGAAGAAAGCTAATGGAAAGTGGAGGATCTGTATCGATTATATGGATCTCAACAAACCTTGCCCGAAGGATAGTGTTCCCCTTCCAAAAATAGATCAGTTGGTTGACGCCACCGCAGGTCATCAGTTGCTAAGCTTTATGGATGCTTTTTCCAGATATAATCAGATCCAAATGGCCCCAAAGATGAAGAGAAGATAGCCTTTATAACAGAGAAAGGGCTTTACTGTTATAAGGTAATGCCCTTCAGATTAAAAAACGTTGAAGCGATATTTCAAAGGCTGATAAACAAAATCTTCGAAGGGCAGTTGGGAAAAAACATGAAGGCATACGTTGATGATATGATTGTGAAAAGTCTCCTTAAAGACGATCATATCAAGGATTTAGAAGAATCTTTCGATGCCTGTAAATCATCGGATGAAGCTGAATCCTACCAAATGCGTTTTCGGAGTGTCTTCATGAAAATTTTTGGGGTTCCTGGTTACTAAACGAGGAATGGAAGCTAATCCGAAAAAAATTCAAGCTATCTGAAGCATGAGGCATCCTTCTTGCAAGAAGAAGTACAGCAGTTGATGGGAAGGGTAGCCTCTTTAAGCCGATTCATCTCCCAATCAGCCAAAATATGTCTCCCTTTCTTCAAAGTTCTTCGTCAATCCCAAGGTTTCGAATGGTCCGAAGACTGTCGGCTTGCCTTCGAAGAACTAAAGAAATACTTGAGAAATCCTCCTCTACTGTCCAAGCCTCAAGGGGAAACCCTCTATTTATACCTTTCCGCTTCGGACGAGGCAGTCAGTTCAGTGCTTATTCAAAAGGGAGCTGATGATCTTCAAAGGCCGATCTATTATACCAACAAAGTATTACATGATACCGAAGTAAGATACCCCAGAGTGCAAAAGCTTGTCTACTCACTGGTGATCGCGGCAAAATGCTTGAGACCCTACTTCCAAGACCACACCATCATGGTCTTGACAGATCAACCCCTGAAAACAATCCTCCGATATCCAGATACATCCGGAAGGATAGCCAAATGGACTGTGAAGCTGGGCAAATTCAACATCATCTTCCAGCTTGATTTGCAATAAAAGTGCAAGTGTTAGCTGACTTTCTAGCCGAATGCACATGGGGGCAAGAGGGCAATCTGCAGAATGCCGAAGAAGAGGAAGTCACTGACAAGGATTCTAAATCCATATGAATATTACATGTAGATGGAGCTTCTAATTCTACAGGGTGTAGAGCTGGTCTAATACTGGCCGATCTGAATGGGCACACCGTAGAGTATGCTCTCCGTTTTTCCTTCCATACGTCTAACAACAAGACAGAATACAAAGCCCTTTTAGCAGGACTCCGAATCGCCAAGGAATTGGAAATTCGGAAGATTCAAATCTTTTCGGATTCGAAGCTAGTGGTGAACCAGGTAAAAGGCGAATTTGAAGCCCAAGATCCTCCTATGATTCAATATCTGGGGAAAGTACGGGTTTTAGTTTCTCAGCTAGAACTCTTTGAAATTGCCCATGTGCCACGAATGAAGAACTTCCGAGCTGATGCCCTGTCCAGGCTTGTCACCACTGCTCTAGACTCCCTCGGCCGCACCTTCATAAATACCTCGAAACTCCGAGCATAGCAAAGGAAACATTAGAGATGCATCAAATTAAGCATGAGCCCAATTGGATGGATTCAATCCTCAAGTTCTTGAACAAAAGTATTTTGCCCTAAAACAAGACTGAGGCCAAGCAAGTCCACTGGATGGCATCCCAATATGTCATCTTGGATGGAATTCTATATAAGAGATGCTTTTCACAGCCTTTACTGAAATGTCTGGGGCCGTCAAATGTTGACTATGCCCTAAAAAAGAAGGTATATACGGAGATCACATGGGGGCAGATCTCTGGCCTACAAAATAATACGCCAAGGCTATTATTGGCCAACTATTCAGAAAGACTCTGCCACTTTTCCGAAGATGTGACCAATGCCAGAAATACTCCAATATTCAAAGGCAACTGGCAAATCAATTGACTCAGTTAACTGCTCGATGGCCTTTCGTCCAATGGGAAATGTACATTCTTGGTTTGTTCCCTCCGGTTTCGGGACAACGGAAATCCTCGTCATAGCTATTGAATACTTTACCAAAAGGGTAGAGGCCAACCTTTGGCGCATATTACAGAAGGGAAAGTCGAAGGTTTTGTGAAGAATTCCATTATCTTTCGATTTGGGATCCCACGTGTCATCATCACTGACAACGGACGGCAATTCGACAATCCGAAGTTTGAAGCCTTCTACATCCAATACCACATAATCCACAAACTGACCTCCATCGATCATCCGCAATCTAACGGATAAGCCAAAGTAACGAATAGGACTATCCTCCATGATCTAAAGACCATGCTAAATGATGCCAAGGGGCTCTGGGCCGAAGAATTGTATTCTATTCTTTGTAGAGCTGTCAACGAGTCGGATCCGGACCCGAGACCCGCAGGTCTGGACCCAATAGATCCGGGTCTGGATCTCAATCTAGACCGTTTACCCGGACCCGGACCCGATTAGTCATAGTTAAATGGATCCAGGTCTGGATATGTAATATCCAGACCCGACAGACCTGAGACCTGATTAAATAAAACAATATTATATATATTTATATAAATGTGGGACGTTAGATCATAATCAAACGGTTAAAAATTGATCAAGCTTTTACTATAAAACATCCTTCAAATCGTGCCCTAGCGTTTGGCCCTTCTCCCTTCCAGCCGCCCAGTCGCCAGCAATTCCCCGTTCCGCTCCGGTGCTCCGCCTCCATGCCCACGGCCGACGCCTCCCCCCGATGGCCAACGCCGCCTCCGGCCCTCCCCTCGATGCCGTCTCTCCCTTCCAGCGAAATGAGCGAATCCCCAAATCCGCTCCGCCTCCACGGCCGACCTCTCCACGGCACGCCTCCCCTCCTCGACGGCCAATGCCTCCCCCCCCCGACGGCGAACCCCTTAACGACCGACGCCCGCTGCCCGTTGACAGCTCTACTCTGCTACTCCGAGCCTCGACATCGACCTCCCCCCAACGGTGGACCCCGACGGCCGACCCCTCGACCACCCTACCCTCTTTCTTTCTATAGTATTCTCTTTCTTTCTCAGTTCCCCGATTCCTCCCCCTTTCTCCCTTCCATGATGGTCTTCGCCGCGGCCGCGGCCTCTGCTTCCCTTGGCAACGCCGCCGCCGGCGCCCGCTACCGGCAACACCCCCCGTACAAATAGGTAGGAATAATTCATCCTTTTTTTCTCTTCATTTTTGTAGTTGATTTTTTTTCTTATGGTTCTTGGTTTTTGTTTTCCATTTCAAGATGATTCTGAATGCCAACCCACTCCACCCTGCTCGGCCACCACCTCCGGCGCCTCAAGAACAAGGGAGTCCTCCGCATGGTAAAGAACTCCCACAAACTCTCCCCCAGCATCAAGCACGTTATCCCGAACGCCAGCCCCACCCCGAGACCGCGCGGCCAGCCCCCAAAAATGCTCCCCGCCCCTCCGGCTGCCGCTGTCCTTGTCCCACATTGTTCTTCGTCTTCCTCGGATCCGAGCCCCAGCCACAAAATCGGTAAGATCTGTTTTTTTTTGGTAAGCTTGTTCGGGTCTGGGTTCGGGTCTAGATACCCGGGATCCATTCGGGTCCGGATCTGGTACTTTTAAAGTAAACCCGTAGGGTATTCGGGTCTGGGTCTAGTATCTAAAATCGGGTCCGGGTCTGGATATCTGGGTTCCGACCCGAACCCGACCCATTGACAGCTCTAGTTCTTTGGACTTACCGGACAACTCCCAGAACAACTACCGGCGAATCTCCATTTCATTTAGCTTATGGCACCGAAGCGGTCCTCCCCATGGAAGTCACTCTGCAATCCTTAAGGATTGACAAATACAAGGAATCCAAAAACTCTGAGCGCCGAAAAATAGATTTGGATCTACTACAAGGCACCAGGCTTTGTGACCAGATGAAGATGGCGGCATACCACCAAAAGGTCATCAAATATTACAACTCCAGGGTGAACGAACGAGTCTTCCGACCAGAAGACTTAGTCTGCGAAGGTTTGAAGTGTCTAAGCCGATGAAACAAGACAAGCTTTCCCCCAATTGGGAAGGCCCTTATTAGATCAAAGAAGTCATATGTCCGGGAGCTTATCGACTTGAAACTCTGGACGATATACTACTACCTTGGCCTTGGAATGTAACCTTCGCAAGTATTATCAATAAAAGATTTCGCTTCGAAAAATTTCAGTGAAACATCTACGCAAAGGCGGGCCTAACCAACCAACTTTATTACCAAATAAAGGCACATGGATGGTCTAAGTGATCTACCCTACGGTAAATCCGACGACGTGCCGAGAAGGGCCTAATCAATCTGTCTTACTACCAATCAAAGGCAAAGGGATGGTCTAAGTGATCTACCCTACGGTAAATCTAACGATATGCCGACGTGGACCTAATCAGCCTGTCTTACTAATCAAAGGCACAGGGATGGTCTAAGTAATCTACCCTACGATAAATCCGATGATGTGCCGAAGTGAGCTTAATCTGCCTGTCTTACTATCAACTAAAGGCACAGGGATGGTCTAAGCGACCTACCCTACAGTAAATCCGATGACGTGCCAAGGTGGACCCAAACCAGCTTATCTTACTATCAATCAAAGGCATGGGGATGGTCAGAGCAACCTACCCTACGGAAAAACTAAAGACATGCCAAGGTGGGCCTAACCAGCCTACCCCATTACTATCAACAAAAATGCATAAGGATGGCCTCTTCGGCCTACCCTAACGACAAGTTCGATCAAGGCAAGCGAAAAATCTCTCCACGGCTTCAACAAGCTTTGATTCTTTCAATCCAAGACAAAGACAAATTGATCAAGGCTAACAGGAAACATTGGGATTCTTTACAAATGCCTTAGTTCAATATTCATGATGCTGAAGAGTTTATACTTGGCATTATTTTGGAATGCATTCATCCATCAAAAGAAAAGCTCCAATGTCAAGCAAAGGGGATCTTCATTCATCAAAGAAAAAATGGTACACCCTATTGAATTACAAAAAAAAAGAGAGAGAAAAGGAAGAAGATTACACCAAAAAGCTATTTCTTCTCAGAATCTGGAGCAGGAGTCTCCTTCACAGCATCTTCACTAATAGCGGGAGCTGGCACTTCGTCAGTCAGATCTTTCACTTCTTTCTCCCCCTCATCTCCAACAGATATTGCCAAGAGTGAGGCATCTACATTCGAATACATCTTCATGACTTTTTCAAGGTAGTCCATGTAGCCGATATGGTAGCTCTCCACTCCTGTCTTATATATTTCATTGATGAAGGCCTTGGATTTTTTGTACCTCTCGACAGCTAGAAGGGCATCCTCCTCGGCCTGTCCTGCCTTCTGTTTGGCCAATATTACCTCCTGCTCCAGAGTAATTATTTTATTCTCCAGTTCGGCTCTACGAGCCGCCACCTCTTTAGCAGTCCTAAGGCTATTCTTTAATAGCAGTTCAGCCAGATTGATTTCTTCTGCCTCTTCTCTAAGTCAGCCGTCAGCTCAGTCACATACGTCTGAACCACTGTTAACTCCTTTAAGGAATAATTGGTGGCGGTGGTCTAACTCAATTCCTGTTCAGCGGCAACTCAAAGTTCTTCGGCCGCCTCTTTTTCGCTAAGGCCGAAGCCAGCTGGCTTCTGAGGCCATCGCTGAGGTCAGTGAATCCACGAATATTCTCTTCCAGTAGAAAAACATCGTGGACAGTCTATCGAAGGAAACACATATGCAGTTAGCTATATCAACAGTGATATATTAAAGAAAATCTTATAAATTATCTCAATGCTTACTTGTAGAATTCTGGGATAAATGGATGAAAGTGTCCTCCAATCCCCACTTTTTGATCTCCTCCTAGTCCTTTTGAAGGATGACCGCCTTCAACAAAGTTTTCGCCAGCCTCGGATCGCCAAGACCGACATCGACAGCAAATACACTGTAGCTTCCCAAGCCCTCCCCTTTCGTGATTTGGAGTTCGGGTTTGACATCTTCATCGAGAACGGGAGCCTTACCCTTGTCTAGCAAGCCTGGCTCCCCAGACGGCCCTGTAACGGGAGATCTCACCGGACGTTCAGCCGAGCTTCCAGGTGAGGGAATCTGTTCTCCCTCTGAGGAAGACTCTATGTTGATGAGGACTTGATCCCCAGCCGGAACCTATGGGAGAGCTTGAAGGCGAACCCGCTTTCGATCCGATCTTCTCAACGAAATGTCTGTCGCCGGCCTCTTTCTCGCTGCCTGCCGGAGCTGTGCCGCATTCGGCCTCATGATTGACAGGCTCCTGAGGTTTGCTAATGGAGGGAGTAAGGTGGCGAGTAAAAGGATCCTTGGGGAGGGAGATTGCTCAAAGGAGATGATGCTATTAGCATCTAAGAAAATTTAATCCTCAATATCGCAAATCCTTTATACAAAGGCCATCTACGGACCGGATTTCCTACTCAACTTCTCAAGCAGCCCTTTGATTGCGCCACGTGCACCCGCTTCAATTAATAAAAGAGAAAATAATGGCCTCGATCCACCTGCAGACGATTATGGGAATTCAGAAGATTACGACCGGTCCGATCCCATAAGCATGCAGCTTTAATGATTCATGTCGCTGCTACCTCATGATCTGGATAATAACTGCCTCGTCAATAATAATTGGACAGCTGGTAGGGGTAATATGTCACCTTGTTAATGAATCAAAGTCACCCACAGAAATCGAGGCTCCTCAAATTATGAGTCCGAAGGCTCAAGGGTCAGATTTATGAACAAAAAGATTGATCTTATAATGAGCCAGAGTGATCAGTGCATTTAAGGTAAACGGCCTTGCCCAAGTTGATCCGAAGACCTCATATTCTGAAAGAATTTGTATTCAGGTTAAAAGCTATTACTCGCCTGAAGACTACCTACTTTGAATCTCTCTCACTCAAGCCAAAGACTTTGATATGTTCGAAGACTGCTACATCTTATCCGAAGACTTCATACTTGAAAAATTTTGTACTCAAGTGGAAGTTATTATATATTCAAAGCCTGCTATAACTCATCCGAAGACCTCGCACTTGAAGAAAAATCACGACATAACACAGTTTGGAAGGGAAATGCACTCTTTATTGATATCAAAAAGAGAGCCTATTTACTGTTCTTCTTTACAAGGCAAAAGATAAAAGACAAGAAAACTTAAAAACCTATTCATCTACTTCGACCACCGCAAGAGCCTCTGGATCGATCGCAGGAGGAACTTTGGCCGCCATATGAGCTTCTAGATCGGTCGCAGGGAAAACCTCCTCGGTCTGAGTTGAAAATACCGGGTCTGCTACGACCGGCTCTTCTACTTGTTCCCCAAAGGTTTCGGTCACAATCGGGACTTCTTCAGACTGTTCCGGTACCCCCTCAGCTTCGATCGGGGCTTCAACTTTTTCTTCTTCAGTGACCTCATATAGTGGGGTGCTTGAGAGATCCAAATCAGGATAAAGCCTTTGGACCTCTTTGATCCCATCATTGAATCCAAGTTGGTAACTGACTACACTCGATTCAGTTACCTTCTCTTTAAATTTCGAAGACTTTCGAAGTCTTCGACCGCCCTGGTTACTTTCAGTTGAGCCTTCTTCAGCTCATTTTTCAAACTCTGAACCTCGGCAGCACTGTTGTTGATCTTCTCCTCCATGACCGATTTTAGTTCTTCGATCACTTCTTTTTCGGCTTTCGCCGTTTGAAGCTCCTCTTTAAAGCTCCGGATAAAGTTGGTAAAACCTGCCATACTCTTCCATGACGGTGACATCATGGATCAGCTGCATTGAATAGTCAAATCATGAAGACAATTATTTTGAACACGAGTATAAAGGAATAAAAGAAGAGAAAAATGTTGTTACCTTCAGCATAGCAAAGTAAGCTGAATCGGACACCTCTTCGAGGTGCCGATTCCTGGTAACTGCCCAATCACAGGGCAGTAACGTGACCTTCAGCACCCCCTGGCCACGTCGGGAAGCACCAGAACCTACGCATCTGAGAAAATGGAGAGGCCTATGTCACACTCCTTGTTTAGAGGAGTGTTTCTTCCTCGGCTTTCTTCGACCCGAGGAGCTTTACCCTTATCCCTCGAGGCAGGATAAGATGGCAGCATATCAGCAGCTGGGGCTGGGGTCGGGCGCTCCGAAATCTGAATCGGAGTGGTCTCCCTCTGCAAGGGCTCTGTCGGTGGAACATCGTCCCCCCCAACGACTCGGTTGGATAGGCACTTCTACTAGCTCCTTCGGCTCGAGCCTTCTTTCGCACCTCCGACCCCTCTGAAAGAACCGGAACCGTCCTTTTCTTGGCAGCCTAATGAAACTTGCTGAAATCTGGCTTCATCCTACCACCTATTAACAAAAGCAAATCTCAAGGTTAGTCGGCTAGAGTAAATACAAAGCCAGATAAAGCCAAAGTTATCTACCAACTATACCTATTGAAGAAAACTCGCTGATCTGAGCGAGGCGAAGGTCTCTTTCCTCTAATAGTTCCCAGATTGAAAGCACTTCAGACCCAGACAACACATCGTAGTCCGATTGGTCAGCCTTTAAAACCTTCTTACCTGCATTGGCACTCAAGCAGGATTCCCTCCACTCTGTGTTAAACCCCCAAAGCTGAGAGAAGAAGACGAAGAAGAAGCTGGGTTTCCACCCATGGATGGCACTAGACATGTCCTTAATTAACTTACGGCTAGGACGGAGGCCGATGACCCACCATCTATAGCCGTGGAAATCTCTTTTCAATACGAAAAAAGATGTGAACAGGATAGTCCTAGACCTTATATTCGCTATATGATAAAAAACCAAGAACCCGCAAATGTTCCGAATACTATTCGGAGTCAATTGCGACGGGACTACATGATACAATTGAATACCTTAGCAAAAAAGGAATGTAATGGAAAACGAAGACCGGGTTTCAAATGGTCTTCATATTGAGACAGCACCAGCAGGAGGAGTATTTATCCTTTGTTTGGGTTCCGAAAGAATTAATGTGAGGTTTTCGGGAACATGATAATATTCCCGAAGACAAGCAATCCTATCAAAAGAAATGGAACAGAGGATTGAATCTAGCCTAGACTCAGCATTGCTTTTCCTAAGGGTTTCTGAGGCGCTGGAGGTTCCATCCCTCCCCGGAGGAAGTCTTGCCGGCGGTGAGGACCCTTAAAGTTCTAACCATAATGAAAAAGGAGGGAGAGAAAGGCTCTACCTACGGGAGAAAATGGAAGCCGGAAAGAGAAGGTCTGGAACAGTCAAAAACAAGGAAAACAAAAACTCAGCAAAGGCAGAGAAGCCCCCTCTACCAAGCCATCGTCCCTTTCTATAAGGAGTGAGAACGGTTCAGATGATCTCCTCGAGAGAAGAGTCACCTCTCCGATCACACCACGTATGGAGGCGCCGATCATAGATGAGAAGACCTAAGAGGCGTCAGTCGATTCGACAGAAGAAAAATCAAACTGTCAGCCACGATTCACGTGACCTCATCTGATGGCCAAGATGAGGTATATATATATGATACCAAATGGATGAGATGATACCACGTCCTCCATCCAGATCGAAGCCGAAGAATCAGTCAGATCGCCATAATAACAGATAGAGACATGACTCAATGGCCTGCCATCTCCTTTTCGGGGGCTAACGAGAAAGCGACATCTGTCCTCGGCACAACAATCGAATCAGAGGGCAGTTATTGCAGTCGACTGAATTGAAGATTTTCCATCATTGGCCACACATTTTCCGTCGATAAATGACAATCTATAAATACTCCCACTTTTCAAAATAAATGATTATTTTGAAACTAAGAGTGGAGGGCAACTGTTATGATAAGCCGGCTCAATGAAAATACTACCGATCCAGAGGCCCAATCAATCTTTTTTGAACCGATTGTCCAAGCCAGAAGATCTGAAGATTACTCTGAAGCCCCATAAAGCGACTATTCGACATTTGTATATTATTTACAGTGCAGGGACAGTCTTCGGCCTACGCTGAAGAGGACAATACCGAAGTATGCTCCTGACATGCGATGCCCCAGAATAATTAGCTAGTCCCTCTTAGCACCAGTTCGAAGAGGACTGGCCCGAAGAAGACAGTTAATTCATCTCCCAACTTACTCCAAAGAGGACAAGTCCGGAGCAGACACTCTAGCCCAATCCGAAGAAGGAAGTTCCGAAACAAATGGCTAAGGCATCTTTGACTTAGTCCGAAGAGAAGAGGTACGAGACAAATGGCCAACTCAATTTCGGTCCCTTCTGAAAGAGTGGGTGTGAAGTAAATACTTGGTTAATCTCAACCTAAAGCTACTAGAAGTGGTTATGGTTATTATAACCAACCACGTGGTCAATAGCACCGGCTTCAACAATATTGAGATGACCAACATCCGGCAGCAACTACTTTTAGTTACGGGGATGTTAGATTAACTAACTTCCCTAACTGAAATCAAGTGGACTCGACCACATTCTATTATGACTATTTCTATAAATATCGGTAAGAGGGGACCCCTAAGGTAAGCGATCAAAGGGCACTACAGAGCCGGTCCAGAGCTCACTCTTGAACGCCGTCCAAGCCCACCTCTTCTTTCATTTCACTCCACTCTACTCTACTTTCTCAGAACTCTCCATTCTGTTGTCTGGATTCTTACTGGCTTAAGCATCGAAGTGTCCCCCGTCGGAGAAAATCCGGCCAGGAACTTGTTTTGCCAGGACTCCGAGAGACAAACCAGCAATCCAGCCGCTCCATCCAGTCCGCAAGGGTTCAGCATCAACACTTCCTAAAATTTATGCCATGATCATAAACTTGGCCGTACACTTTTTTTCTTTTTTTTTTTCTTTTTTTTTTCTTTTTGTAGAACATTCGGCAAGACACATAGGTCTGGTAACCTCGCCACTTGCCATCTCTCGTATCTAATTAAAGTGAAATAGGTTGATTTTAGCATTATACCAAGCCATCATCGATTGCTTACAGAGAAGCCACTTTGCTTTACTAGGTCATACCATTAACTTGCATTTTAAACTACAATATTAAAGGCTTTGCATCATCCACATTTTAGGAAAAAACCAGCATAGTTATACATATAATGATAAATAATAAAAAAATATTCAGAAAATCAAAGTTCCTTTCTTTTCAAGCAATACGGTAAAAGCTAAAGAAATAACGCAGGAAAGCATGGAACAAGCCTGAGGCATAAAACAGACGGTGCATTTTTCTCTTCTAACGTCGTATGCTCACCTAGGAAGAAAATCTGGCAAAGGCATTTCACTAGATGGCTAAAATTTTAATTCTTGGCAGCAATAGAACGAAAAAAATAAGACCTTTACATCAAAAAAAAAAAAAAATTCCAAGATCACCGAAACTACTTCACAAACCAATGATCTTTTACTAGATCATCAAAACTACTTCACATTAGGAAAAGGGGAAAAATACGATGTAATTGACTGTTTTCCTGATCGCATTAATAAACAAAAAGGGCATCTGAAATACTTCACAACTCAAAAGAAGCATAAAACTCGGATTATTTGAACTAACATACTAACAAGAAACATACAAAGTCTTCGGTAAAAAATGTAAAAGAAAGGCACCCGAAGAGACTAAAACTGGATTTAAACAGTAAAATAATAGCACATTGGAAAGCAAATGGATCTCTTTCTTTTGCGCGGGGAATGCTTACCCAGCCAGAACATCAATGTTCTTTGCCAGGACCTTGAGGAAGGATCCAGATCCCATTTGCTTCTCTCTCTACTCCACCCCCTCCCTTCCTCTCTGCTATAACTATTTGACAGCCTTTTTGAGAGAAAAAAAAGCGGCCTTGCTTGCCCACGGTCTCGGACTCTCGGTCCGCACACCGCACGACGAGAGAACAGGAGAAATTCGAATAAAAATATAAAATGGAACGAATAAAGGAACCTATAAACGCACGCCCTCTTTATTCGCGGAAGCACCTCAAAAGGCCCGTTTCGCTTCTCGGAGACCGAGAGTAAAGCGAATTTACCGATCACTGACTAATAAAAAAAAAAATAAAATATATATATATATTTATTATCCCTTTAATCGGTGAATTGGGGTAGCCTACTACTCGGTAGACGTAGCCGTCGTGGTAGTGTTTTATTTTATTTTATTTTTATTTTTGGTTGCGAGACCATTTATGCCTCGGCTCTTCTTCTTATTACTCGACTACCCGTTTCACTGCAAGCAGTACAAATTAAAATGGCGATGGATCCGATTTGGACCGGGTCACTCGAAATTCATATCTATCTTGCTAAAAAATTATTCATTTCATATCCATTCGTTAAAAAGTTATCCGTTTCATATCCGTTCTATCCTGTCTCGGATCAAATCGAGTCGGATATAAAAAATCACGTATAATCAGGTCCGGTCGGATGTATCCGGTCTCATAAAACTTAGTTTATTTAAAAACTAAACGGATCGGATCGAGTCGGATCGGATATATCCATTTCATATCCAATTTACTTAAATATTTTATAAAATATTTTTTATATATATAAACGGGTTGGGTTCAGGTCGGGACGTACTGCTATCCGTACCCGACCCGAATCCGAGTCGGATTTTTTTTATATAATCCATATCCGTTTATAAATTAGACGGGTCGGATAAGAATCGAGTCGAATCGGATGCCCATCAGACCGATAGAAATTGTCATCCTTGGTGCCAATTCCTGCCAGAATCAAGCCATCCTTCTGTTCAAGTGGCAAGGGATGATGTTTATCTAGCAAATGCTTGATGGTTGCATCACTTTGTCTTAAAAATTAATCTCATACATATTTTGATGCTTAATTTCACATAGTCAAATTACCGAACAGGAGACTGTGTATTACCAACACTGTTACAAAATTAAATGCAAGTAAACCCATATTGAAATGGTGGCACTGAATCATGAGTCAGCTCAAGAGAGCTCAATTTGGATGCTATATGAGTATGTGCATTATGCATTATCCTCGCAACAACATCATCTTTTGCCTAATTTCATCCCCTTTTTTTGGGTGAGAGGTGGAGATAGGATCCCCCCTCATAAAAATTAACTTATCCCTAATATCTAATAATCCATCATTCAAAACTTAAACCCAAAATATCAATGGTTAATAAGAGAGGTATGACCGTCAGAACAATCTCAGTTCATGTGTACTTTCATCTATTACCATGTTGTTACACAACTAATGGAACCTTGAATACAGAAAACATAATTATTAATTTTGTAATTCATGACTCTAGCAATCCAAAAATTAGCTCCGGAAACATCTCCACCTAGACCCAACATATTATTTTCGTCAGCGACATGGGAAAAGAAAATGGTGACCAAACATAATTTGATGGTAGGCTCGGAGATTATGGGATGGCGAACAACTACTGTAATTAGAATGGGTTTAGATTGGATCTGCATCCAAGCAATGATAGCTGGGCCTATTTATGGGGACCAGGGCTAGAATTGGGCTAGGCCAGGCCACATCCCTATCCGAGCAAAGCCCGACAAAAAATTTAGACTTCAGGCCAAGTTTAGGTCCAAAAATTTTGAAAACATTAGGCTTGAGTCCAGCTCGAGCCTTATTGGACCGCCTGAATCAAAACTTGCCCAAGTAAAAACCCGAATGACCAGAAAAAATTTTAAAAAATCACAAACCGGAGCCGCGAGGAGAATGAGGGCGTTAGGATCAGGAGAAGAAGATCAGAACCTGGGGGGCGCGGGGGAGGGGGGTGGGGGACCATGGGGTCATGCGGGGGGTAGGGGGCTTCGAGTATAAGCACCGAGGTCGAAGGAGGGAGATCGGAGCCAAGAGGCCCGCGATGTCACATCGAGGGGGGTGCAAGGGATGTTAGGTGTGGGCGCCGGGGTCTAAAAGGGAGATCAAAGCCAAGGGGCCACAGGGTTATGCGAGGGGCAAGGATGTCAAGTGCAAACATCAAGGCCAGGACCAGTAGAGGGAGATCGAAGCTGGACGACAGTATCGAGTAGTAGAGCAACAGGCTGTAAACGACTAAAACGAGAGAGATAACAGAAAGAGGAGAGCCTAAACATGATCTAAATAGTCTGGGCTTAGACTAGGTTCGAGTTAGACTTATTCTAGACTGATTTCGAGCTCCGCTGGGTTGGGCCGAAGGGGTGCTCGACCCAGCCCGAAATTTGAATGGGCTCTATTATGAGGCTCAAAGCCCAACCCAATCTACTTAGGGCCTAGCTGAAACCTAGTTCGAAGCCCGTTAGGCCAGCTTGAACCCAATTCCAGCCCTAACGGGAACAAATAAGCAGGACAACTGAGATAGCACCTTGACTTGTCTATCCAGCTAGGCAAGCCAAATATGAAAAAAAATTATATTTAAATAAAAAATTTAATAAAAATCTTTCATCTACTAACTATAAATAAAAATTATATGGGGTAGGCACTATAGAATATCATATGGGACGAGCTTTATTCTTTGTCACATTTTTCTTTTCATCAATCTTAAAGAGTAAGTATAAAAGTCTTAGCTTTTTTACTAACAGAATTATAGTTCATGATTATGATATTTTTTTTCCTCGTTTTCAAGACACACTTTTTATCGATATATAATATATCAGTAAGTCCTTAAGTGTATATCATATGATCATGTACTTATATTGATGAGCGCTATATTCTATAAACTCTATATCGATTTATCTAAAAATATGTATAGAAAAATAAGATAAGTATTTTACTAGATATATATCAACTAGCCATATAATGTTCATCAATACACAGTATATGACTAATTGATACACACTTGATAGCTTACCGATATATATTGTAAGCTTTTTTGATACATACCTAGTAACAATCTAATACATACCTATAAATAAATTAATATATAGTTGTTCAAATATGGTGTTCACCAATACACAATATATGATCAATTGATATAACCATGATAACTTACCGATATATACTATAAACTTTTTTTATACATACATAATAGCGATCCAATATGATGTAGCATTATCGCTGACGTGGAACCCATGGCGGCACCAGCTGGTATGGCGGTTGCGCTGGTAGAAAGTGCCACCTGAATGCAGTGACCAAATGAAGATCTAGAGTCGAGCCGCCCTCGTGTCTGGAGCGTGCTCTCGCCTTTCGAAATGGAGCCCCTAGCCAGGGTTGCACTCCCACCTTCCAGGGTCGAGCTCCCGAGATAGAGCTCCCGCCATCCTGCTGAGGTCGAGCCCCCTACCGAGATCAGCTTCCATCCAGGGTCGAGCTTCCGGTCGAGGTCGTGTTCCCACCATCCGAGGTCAAGCCTCCGGTCGAGGTCAGCTCCCATCCAGGGTCAAGCTCCCGGTCTAGATCGTGCTCCCGCCATCTGAGGTCAAGCCCCCCGGCCGAGGTCAGCTCCCATATAGGGTCAAGCCCCGGCCGAGGTTGTGCTCCTGCCATATGAGGTCGAGCCCCCGACGAGGTCGTCTCTCATCCAAGGTCGAGCTCCCGACTGAGGTCATGTTCCGTCCACCAGAGGTCGAGCCCCCGATCGAGGTCGGCTCCCATCCAGGGTCGAGCTCCTGGCCGAGGTCATGCTCCCACCATCCGAAGTCGAGCCCCCAGCCAAGGTTAGCTCCCATCCAAGGTCGAGCTCCCGATCGAGATCATGCTCCCACCATCCGAGGTCGAGCTCCCGAGATAGAGCTCCCCCTCTTGCCAAGATCGAAGTTCCCGCTATTAGCAAAAAGGGAAGGATCAGCAGAGGTTCAGACTATGGCGTGGAAGCTCCCAGCTACCTGCAACCTTTGGGAGGTGGCACATACCCTACCGAAAATTCAAGCTTTATAAGCACGCCACCCGCACGTTCTGTGCAATGCGCGCTCCGTCAGGCTCCAGGCCCCTATAGCGCGTCGCCACATCTATGACCGTGCAACCGGGGACTCTAGTCCCCGCGACATGGAACCTACATCTCCTCCAAGAGGAGTATCCCATTAAGGCCCCAAGCCCTGCAACACTCCGAAGGTCCCTCCTAGAATAGAAACGCCCCAACATGACTCGGGGCTCAGTGGCACAATGCCCTCACCTCTCATGAAAAACTACACTACCAGAAAGACAAGATCTATACTACACCGGCGAACATCCCTAATAGAAGAATCTCCTTTCGAGAACCAGTTCAACAGGGGGGAGGTCGCAGACAAAGAAAAACCCCTTCCAAAAGGGATACCAGGAAAGTGACATCTCGATGAAGCCCCAAACTTGGTCTGGACCATTCTTCTCATATAAAACAGAGAAGGGATCCCCGAAAAGGGGAGAGAGGCAATTGGTAAGACATAGAGAGCAAACGGCAAGGAACCAGCCAAGAGAACCTCCCTGCTCTCTAATCTCCACTTCACCTTGTCTTTCCATTTCTTAAATCTTATCTTTCATCCTCTATACAGAGAGGTCCCGAGCTCTTCATCACAGAGATTCTATTTTTCTTGATCATCCCAACTGACTTGATCGTCGGAGTGTCCCCACCGAAATTCCTGGCCCAGGTCTCCTCATTTTTTATAGGTCACACTGACCCTGGAGCTGACCGAAAAAGAGAACCAAGCATCTAGAGGGAGCCCGAAGCGTCTGTGACACGTCAAAGCTATAGGCCACGATGATCTAGGTGGTAACAGATTGATACTTCAGGAAGGAAAGACAGGAGAAATGCCATTGATTATGGAAGGTCCAGCAGCAAGTCCCCCACTACAAGAAGGACACCATGGACATCCATGGCCTTATGGTGACAACATGCGCAGGGGAGGCTTCCGCCAGCTACATAAGGGGCCCCACTCACCATGACGACCCACAGAGCCTTGAGGGGGAGCTCCCCGCTCCACCATTGCCACCTCCGGTGGATCCCCAGATCATCGTGCTAACCCAGTAGGTCCATGCCTTGGCTACGACGATGCGCCAGCTCCATCAGCGACCCCGGTCCTTGATAACTCAACAGCAACCAGGGACATCGACGACCCACGTCGCCGACCCCTGTACCAGCTTGCGATCCTTTCGAGAGGGGCCATTACATGCAACCTCCCACCCACAGGGAGACCATCAGACGGTCGGGAAGAAGCAGCAGAATGGCTCGACCGGCCGGGAGAGCCGCTCCCTGGCCTTGAACCATGGTGCATGCTCGCATCGATGGCATTGGCATGGCTGAGAACTTAAGTAAGAGTTCCTCCACTCCGTGCCCCCTTTGCCCTTAACGGCCTTCGTCGAAGGGTCCACAAACGAGGCCAACCGTCGTCAAGCAGAAAGGAACCTCGAAGAGCAAGAGTGCAAGCTGGCTAACCTGTCCTACCGGTTTGCCAAGATTCAGGGCTCTCCTAGTGAGCCCATGAGTTACGACAGCCATCCACCCTTCTCCCGTAGAATCTAAGAGGAACTAATCCCTAACCGATTTTGCATATCCCAAGTTGATCCCTATGATGGGATAACCGACCTCTTTGACCACCTAGAAAGCTATAAGGCCCTCATGAGGGTCCATGGGGCCACCGATGCTCTCCTTTGTATCGCCTTCCTAGCTACCCTCTGTAAGGCAGCTCAAGCCCGGTTCTCCAGACTCGAGTCAGAAAGCATTGACTCCTTCGGACAGCTAGAGAAAAAGTTCGTGGTATACTTTGATACATGCAAAAAGGTGCCACGTGAGGCTGATAGTCTCTTCTCGATCCACCAGCAGGATCGAGAGCCCCTCCAGGACTATGTGTCTTGGTTTAAAGCCACTATCCTGGAGATCTATCACCTCGACGAGCCAATCACCATGCTGGCCTTAAAGAGGGGACTCAGGACCTCTCGCTTCACCTACTCCCTCGACAAGAAGCCTCCGAAGACTTACTCGAAGCTCTTCCTCCGGGCCCACAAGTACATCCGTGTGGAGAAGGCCGACCATAGCAGAAGAGAGTTGGACGGGATGCCATTGAAAAGGAAGGCCATGGGAGAAACATCTAGCGCCCCAACCCCAAAGGATATGCCGACCCCACAGCTGAGGGTCAGGCCTAGAGCCAACCCTGCCAAGGAAGAAAGTTTACTCTTCTCCTCACCCTGAGAGTAAAGATCCTGATGGAGATCGAGGGCGACATTTCCTATGTCAACCTCCTCCACTGAGATCATCCATTGAATGCGACAAATTCCGTTACTGTCATTTCCACCTGGATCATGGCCACGATACCAAGGAATTTCGCTACTTGAAGAAGGAGATAGAAGACTTGATTAAGCATAGCTACCTTGAAAAGTACATGGAGGGAGGAGCTGCCCCAGCAGCCTATAATGAAGAGCTCCAATCGCTCACCATCGATAACCGCCCCACTGAGAAGCCATGGGGATGATCTCCTGGGAGGCAAGGAGATGCTCGAAGAGGGCTAAGAGGAGAGAGGGAAGTGATGATGTACTCCCCTGTATAGGAGATGGGCTGGCTAGGGCAGATAACCCAAATAATGATGCTGTCATCGTAGAAATGATGATAACTAAATATCCTATAAAGAGAATCATGGTTGATAGTAGAAGCTCTGCTGATATCCTTTTTTACGATGCTTTTGCAAGGATGAACTTATCCACTGACCTGGCTGACCCCGGCATCGACGAAATTTTGCTCGATCAGCAGGTCCCGAAGAGCCAGGACCTCAGAAGTGATGAGCCGGTCATATACTTCTTTGTCAGCCAGCTCGACTGCAGATTGTCGATTGGGGGAGCGATCTGGGTCACTCCAAATCCAGTCCACCCCTTAACCGAGGCAAATAGAAACCTGCTCTTCCATCCCTTGATGGAAGAAGGCAGGTCAAGCTTGATGGCCCCCGGGCGGGAGGCCACAAACCACCATCCATTGTCAACTGGGTGGTGCTTCAGGGTGAACAAGGCCTTGAAGAGGGAGAAACGAGCTACAATCCCATTGAAATGGCAAAGGATGATGAAACAAAAAATGGTCTTGACGGCATTCGGGGTGAGTTGAGCCGGGACCAGATGGTAGTTGTTGAGGAAAGAAAGAAAGAAAGTATGAAGGGAAAGACGGAGGCCCCCAAAGAAAAAATCTTCGTATAAGGCAATCCAGTCGGGCCACTGGAAGTGACCCATTCCTCCAATCCTAGGACTGAGAGCCGGATGGAATCAAAGATCCCATACGCGCTCCGAACATAGAGGAGGTCCTCACCGGTCATCGCCGAAGCAATGCCTGCGGGATCGACCAACTCCCTGATGGAAGGAGGAGGAGCTGCAGGGGGTCCTATAACTATCCTCGTCTGGCAGGGACCCCTGCGGACCACTACTGGGACTTCCTCCTCCTCGCTATTCGATGAAGGAGGCCTCGATCGAGATGGCCCCACCTCATCGAAGTAATCCGGGTAGCGGTGCCCTCTACCGGAAGAACTTATGGAAACAAGGAAAGACGGAAATAAAGAGAGGACAGAAACTGGAGACTCTACGGGAGCTCTCTTTCAGCACAGGCCGAAGGAGAGGGAAGAAGGAGAGAGAAGGAGAAGGCTAACCTGCTAGGACTCCAAACCCTTGATCGGAGGAATGGAAGCAAGATAGAAGGAAAAGGAAGTACTACAGAAAACCCTTGTCTCCTCCGCTCGAAAAATCCTTAAGGGGTGAGAGGATAAGTCCCTTTCAAAAGCCTGCAGCCCTAGTCACCTCGTACCGGTTGAAGGATGTACCCTTTCTCCTCTCTAGCCAACCAGAGCCTGCCACGCGTTGAGATCCATCGGAGGCGATCGCTTCGAGCCAGACGCAGCAATTATGGCCCCCTTTGAAAGGGCTAACGTGGTGTCACCTCGTTGGTAAGGAAGCACGCTCTCCGGAGTGCCGGCACTCAAGGCATTAATAATGCAAGAGGAGCATCCTTCCACATTAGCATGATCATTACTCCCTTCGCCCGAGCACCGCATCGTGCTCTGGGCTTGAAAGTGGGGGGCACCTAATGTGGCATTATTACTGACGTGGAACCCATGGCGGCACCAGCTGACAGTCACGCTGGTGGAAAGTGCCACCTAAATGTGGCGACCAAATGAAAATTTGGAGTCGAGCCGCCCTCGTGCCTGGAGTGTGCTCCTGCCTTCCGGGGTCGAGCTCCCGAGATAGAGCTCCTGCCATCCTGCCGAGGACGAGCCCTGGTCGAGGTCAGCTTTTATCCAGGGTCGAGCTTCCGATCGAGGTGGTGCTCCCGCCATCCGAGGTCGAGCCTTCGGCAGAGGTCAGCTCCCATCCAGGGTCGAGCTCCCGCCATCTGAGGTCGAGCTCCCGGTCGAGGTCAACTCCCATCCAGGGTCGAGCCCCCGATCGAGGCCATGCTCCTGCCATGTGAGATCGAGCTCCCGGCCGAGGTCGGCTCCCATCCATGGTTGAGCTCCCGGCCAAGGTCATACTCCCGCCACCAGAGGTCGAGCCCCCGACCAAGGTCAGCTTTCATCCAAGGTCGAGCTCCCGGCCGTGGTCGTGCTCCCGCCATCCGGGGTCGAGCTTCCGAGATAGAGCTCCCCTTCTTGCCAAGATCGAAGTTCCCGCCATTAGCAAAAAGGGGAGGATCAGCAGAGGTTCAGACTGTGGCATGGAAGCTCCCAGCTACCTGCAACCTCCAGGAGGTGGCACATACCCTACCAAAGATTCAAGCTTTGCAAGCGCGCCACCTGCATGTTCTGTGCAATGCGCACTCCATCAGGCTCCAGGCTCCTGTAGCGCATCGCCACATCTACGACCGTGCAACCGGGGGCTCCAGTCCCCGTGACACGAAACCTACACCTCCTCCAAGAGGAGTATCCCATTAAGGCCCCAGGCCATGCAACACTCCGATGGTTTCTCCTGAAATAGAAACGACCCACCATGACTCGAGGCTCAGCGGCACGGTACCCGCACCTCTCACGAAAAACTATACCACCAAAGGGACAAGATGTGTACTACGCCGATGAACATCCCCAATAGAAGGATCTCCTTCCAAGAACCGGTCCGACAGGGAGAAGGTCGCAAACAAAGAAAAATCCCTCCCGAAAGGAGTATCAAGAAAGTGACATATCGATAAAGCCCCAGACTTGGTCTAGGCCATTCCTCTCATATAAAACAGAGGAAGGGACCCCCGAAAAGGGGAGAGAGGCAATTGGTAAGACACAGAGAGCAAACGGATAAAGAATCGGCTAAGAGAACCTCCAAACTCTCTAATCTCCACTTTACTTTGTCTTTCGATTTCTTAAATCTTATCTTTCATCCTCTACAAAGAGAGATCCCGAGCTCTCCGTCACAGAGATTCTATTCCCCTTGATTATCCCAACTGACTTGATCATCATAGTGTCCCCGTCGAAATCCCCAACCCAAGGTCTTCTTCTTTTTTTTTAGGTCACACTGACCCTGGAGTTAATCGGAAAAAAGGACCAAGCACCCAGGAGCCCAACGCGTCCATAAACACATCGGAGTTACGGGCCATGACGATCTAGACAGCAACACAATATATACCTATAGATAAATTAATATATAATTTTTTGAATATAGTGTTCACCAATATATAATATGATCAATTAATGCATACTTGATAGCTTACCAATACATACTGTATATAACTAGTTAACAGACAACTAGCAAAATATTCATTTAATATTCCATTACACATATTTAGATAAATTGATATATGATTTGTAAAACATAGCATTCACCAATACACAGTGCATTATCAAATGATATATATACTAGATAATTTATATATATATATATATATATATATATATATTTCGTATTGATAAAAAGGATTAGCTGAAAATGAAAAAGAAACAAAATGTCATACTTATAAAACCATAACTCCTTTAGCAAAATAGATATTTGAATTTTACATTTACTATTTAATATTAATAAAAAATAAAATGAGATAAATAATGAAACCTGTCCTATATGATATTTTATGATGTCCGCCCAATATAATTTTTGTTCATTGCCCATGGAGGCCCTCCTGTCACCTTAAGTAATTGTGATCACTTCATCTTGCCATCCCAACTTATAATGGTCCAACTCATACTGCCATATCAGCTATCCTAAGAATCTGTCCCAGGGTTGGGTCTATAATTTTCCCTTGCATCTTGGTAACTTTGTGGGAGAGGTACTAGTGCAGCACATCAATCGGCAGGAAACATCAAAACTGTAGCATATTTAATAGAATGAAATCATAAACTAAACCTAAGAGAAGCCTCAATTTGATAACGCACGGCAAAATGCCACTCTCAAATCATAAACTTTTGTTTTCCCATCCTGATAGCTTGTGGACTGTCGATGGCACCATCATTTTTGGGGGCTATGCATCTTTGAGCATTAATTTGAAAGAATAATATTAATTTCCTGTTACGTTTCTCTCGGTATGGCTCATGCTTTATCTGAACCTTCTTCCCTGCTGCTAATTGTGCTGATGCTGCTGGTACTACTAAGATGCTGCTCCTCCTGTGCTGTTCTTGGAAGACTGGAAAGGAGCTGCCCCGGCCAGGAGTCAGATGGAGTTGGATACCTGGCATGAGGTCTCATCACATTGGAGGAAGGTGTGGGGTCTGTTTGCGTCGTTGCAGACTCTGGAAAGAGTTGGAGCTCTCGGATGGGGGCAGCGTGCACTGGTCTGACATCAGGTGGCTGCTGCTGCAGCGGCAGCATGGTGCTTGCAGGCTGTGGCAAAGTTGGAGGGCTCACGTCTGTGCTGTTGGTCCAGACAGAATCAATCATCATTCTTGCTTGCAGCTTATTTTGAAGTTCTGCAATTTCGGCCCGGAGAGCAGTGTTCTCATCTCTCAGTTCATTTTTCTCTGCAGTAACCTGTTTATATTCAGCAAAATCAAGAATTCAATACACAAGGCATCGGACGATAAAATTACTAAAAATAAGACCATGGGTTATTCATATACTTGCAATGCAAGCCTTTTTTTAATAAATAAAGAAAGCAGCACAGTGGAGGGGGAAAGGTAAATCATGATAGAAATCAGCTGAATCAAGTGAACAAGCACTCAAAAATTAAGAGTTTGATCCTTCATTGACTTCCAAGCACCTTCATACAGCCTCATGAGAAATTGGTTTTGTATCTTCTGATCAATTTGATAAGACAATAGGGACAGGAAAGAACATAAAGAATATCAGCAAAGTGGATATTTTACTCTGAGGCTATTTCATCAACTTTATAATGTATGGTCCACATTCATATAGAATTGTAGAGCTTAATTCATATACAAGGAGATGAAAGGTTCTAACCGGCTGAATTTTGTGCTGGTACAAAAGAATGATTAAACAAGACTCAAGCTACGATATTGGCCCAAAAAGAGGATTGTCTTAGAACACTCTGTGGCAAGAAGCTCAAAATGAATCTGGAGAAAAATGTAAGAATGCTAGGGATGCTTCAAATGATGCAGCCTAAACAACCCAGATCAGCAGAGGAAGCTACATGTTGGAAGACTTGCAATCAGGGAGATCAAGTTTAAAATCGTTAAATTTTTTGAAATTTTATTAACAACTGGAGCTCAAGCTGTATGTTCTTCAGATTTCATGTCACAAACATTTTAAATAACCAAGTACACAACCCCAAAAAATTTGTTAACAATAAATAAAAAACAGAAATAAGCACCATTTAAAGATTTGATTTATTTTTATTAAAGTGAGAAATCGATTTTGAAATTTATTAACAATGTATAGACCAGCGATCTGACAGTCCTTCAAGTCCAGACTGCAACACTCTATCCCAATTGAAAAGGAAAAAAACAGAGTCCAGGAGCTCTTTGTTTTTCCTTCTTTTCATCACTCAGCTATCTTTACCCTTCATGCTGGAATGGAACTTGGCTATGAAATGCTAACAGAATTCCTCTTTACTACCTGTAAAATCCTCCCGAGTTTTGAAGTTTCAGACAATTCTTTTGCTATTGGACTTCAACAAAGGGCATCGATGATAAGATTGAAGTTTTCTGACCATGGTATCACAAGTGGAAATGTGAGGGCTCACTATCATTTTCTCTTTCCTAGTCAGTCAAGTTCATTTTCTATTTGGTGAGTGGATGTCCTTCAATGAATCGCCAAAATCCCCGTTCTGTCACCCAGTCTAAAACCATTTAAAATATTATGGTCCATGTTCCCACTCTTTTTACCTACCAGAGCCACTTTCCCCTTGCTTTGAATTTATATTGCCCCTGGTGTTTATTTTATAATATTTGAAGAAGGATGAGTTCATGGCATCAATAGATACTTAAACTGGGGATTTTTGAATGCTCACTAGTTGTCTACTTCAACCAATTCCCCAAGCACATTATTTTTGTATCCCTGCACATTCCCATTTGAGAATATCTTTTATACATGGGTCCAAACAATCCCAAGGACACTCACCTCCCCAAGCACATTATTTTTGCATCCCTGCCCTACCATGCAAGGCAATCAACCACAATATCCGCTTCCCTTTTATGAGAAAAACTTGTGTTTCCATCTCAGCAGTCTCCCAACTTCTACAAGGATTGTTCCACTTCTGCTGGCCTTAAAAAATTGCCTGAAATGTACCCACCATTACATACTAAACCATCCACCCGCATTTTGGAATTTGGATACTCTGTCCTGCAACAGCAAGTTGCAAAACCTCCCTCATAGCAAAACATTCAACAAGTTGGACAGCCTCAGTTTGGCAACATTTTGAAAGAACCCAAATAGGTTTGCCCTCTTCATTGCTAAGCATTAATCTAGCCAGCACTGTGTTTAATTGCCCCCAGTGATCTCTACCCGTATTGATTTCCATTCTACTTGCAACTATTGATTTTCCATTTTCCTTCTGACAATGCCTACTTTTACATTATAAGAGAATTCATCAACCTGTAACACACTCCCATTAGCCATTTTTCTAAAATTGTGAAGATACATTTTGTTCCTAACCCTCCATACCATCAACAGCCAAAATATGACTTTGACCATATGATTTGATGCCTTCTTCCATCAACACATGCTGTATTTTGCTGTGACTTTTCCAATACCTCTTGACTTTTAATTTATACTAAAAGAATTCAATGATTCAATCACAATCTCACTCATAAGTGTTTTTAATTTCATCCTCTTTTCTTTGGTTTTCAGATAAACCTATCATTTTTTTCAAATTGCAAATCCAAACACAAAATATATGAAAATTACAAGTATGTCCTGTGTTCCACAAAATTCATTTTTGTGCATGTGCCAACAGAACATCTTTGTATCCTTAAGGATGGAAACTTAAGAAGAATGTGGGAATCAACATGAATGTGGCAGAGACGAAAACATTGAAATAGATGTGCAGTAAAATTAGGAAGAGTGGAACGAGGAAGGATAAAGTTAGAGGAGACATGGATGCTGCACAACTTGACGATAAAATAATGTAGAATTGATTGGAGGAGACACGGAATGAGCATGTATATAAGAAGCTTCCAGCAAAGAGAAGTGCACAAAGATGTGAACGGGTCTAGAAAAGGGAGATTTTAATACCCTGTATGGAAGTTGTGGAAAAAGACTTTGGAAAAAATTTTAACACCAGAAACAGCCCTTGGTTAGAATGTTTGGCAAGTCTGGATCCATAAAGCCAATCAGCGCAAACTCCTACAGCTGAGAGAAGGGTTGGTTATTATGGGTATGGTTATGGTTGGCACAGATATCAAAATCCTAAACTTTACCCAACCAAGCAATCAATGAACATGCTTGTAAAAGTTATAGCATTTATTATGCCAGTAAATGGAACAGTGAGCATATGCAATGGACCTTCACATCAATCTTTCTTTGCACATACCCGATGATTACCTCCAGCCAGCTAGTTATTACTTTTGCAGTCATGTCCCAGTCACAAATTTGATACAGGGTCAAAGTGCCATCATGAAAATAGGAAAGTTGATGCTGAACAATTAAGCCCAAGCTTGATAAAAACTGCATTAGTGTCTATAGCATGCCAATAAAAATACAATAACATTTAACCTGTCTATAGTCTCCAAAATCTTTTTATTGGTTAGACTAATTAGAAAGATCTGAAACAATGACAGATAAAAGATTTTCTAGAAAGTAGATATCTCAGCATATTCTACTGACACAAACAGGAATCTGTCATAAGTTTGGAGGATATTATCAAAAAGGTAGAAACTCCCACCAGCAGCATATTTGAAAAATTTGTATACGGTGACCAACAGATATTTTTCTTTCATAAATCAGTCTTGTACTCTTTTCTAGAAACAGTAAAATGAAATTTTCTTTTTAAAAAAATCTACTAATTATAGTGGTATATATTATATGATTATTTTTTGTTTCAAATAAAAGCCAATGGAACCATTAAAGAACATTATTCTTGGATGTAAAATAAAAACGCCAGGTTTGAGAAACTTACGTAGCTTGATTCCGTTAGCAAAGAAGCATTTTCCTTTCTAAGTGATTCTACTTGGCTAAGAAGATCTTGCAGTATCCGAGAAGCATCAACCAGTATGGTCGCCTTACCATTATTCTGTCGAGCTGGTTCTGTAAATAGAGACATTATGCTTATCAAAAAGGTTGGCAAAAAGCTGCTACTTAGTTCAAGTGTTATTTCCAATCACAAGGTAATATAGCAGGAATCCACCATTTAATGTTGGTTACAATAACATGCCAGCAAAAGTTTGCAAAGTTGCATCGTGGAAGATTTAGCATTTTTTCCTGTGGGAACAATAACATCGCTAAAAAAAAGCAGACTTCTTAACAACATAGCAATGGATGAAATAATATACTACATTTCTTCTGAGGTGTTCACATAATTTGCATTTTTATTTTAATCACAAGAAACTTCCAAAAGGGAAGGTCAGTAGTTTTACAAAGTAACATGCACAATACATTCTGCCATTTTCTGTCCTCAGAAGTAGAGCTGTCAATGAATCAGGTCTGGACTCGAGACCCGCGAGTATTTACCCAATGGGTCCGGGTCTGATATTAAATTTGGACCCATACCCGTTTAGCTATAATTAAATAGATCCGGGTCTAGATATTAAATATCCAGACCCGTCAGACCCGAGACCCGATTATATAAATAATATTTTATTTATTTATTTATTTATTTATATTAATATTATTATGAACCATTAGATCAAAAATATAACGGTTAAAAATCAATTAGTGGTTTTCATATAAAAGCCCAGCCCTAAAATCCAAATCCCTTCTCTTCCCTTCAATCCCAGAATCCCTAATCCATCTCCCCTCGGTCTCATTCCTCCCCCTCGACGGTCGACCACCGGACCACGGACCGCCTCACCGTCGATGCCTCGGTCTCGTTCCTCCCCCTCGACAGACGACCATCGGATCACCTCACCACCGATGGCTCGGTCTCGTCCCTCCCCCTTGACGGTTGACCATGGACCGCCTCACTACCGACGGCTCGGTCTCATCCCTCCCCCTCGACGGCCAACCACGGACTGCCTCACTGCCGATGCCTCGATCTCGTCCCTCCCCCTCGATGGCCGACCACGGACCGCTTCACTACCGACGCCTCTCCCTCAGTCCCATCCCTCCCTCTCGACGGCTGATCGTGGACCGCCGATGCCTCCCCCTCGACAGTCGTGGCTACCATGGTGGTGCTTCTTGGCGTCTACCTCTCGATGCCCGCCTTTGACTACAGCTTCCTCAAGTTGCCTTGCACACTCGACGAGCTCCAAATTTTGAGGTAAAATTTCAATCTTTCTAGTTTTTTTTGTGCTTCTTGTTATTGAGATCTGGCTCCTCTATGGGAGATTCTGGGGGATTGGGGCGGTTCGGGGATCTTTCTATTTTTTTGAGGTTTTTTTTTTTTTTTGCCTGTGCTTCTCTTGCATTTCAACGGGTCTGGCTCCGGGTCCGGATACTCGGGATCTATTCGGATCTGGATCTGGTATTTCAAAATTAGATCCGTCGGGTATTCGGGATCAGGTCTAGATCTAATAGTTAAGATCGGATCCGGGTCTGGATATCTAGATTCCGACCCGAACCCGACCCGTTGACAGCTCTACTTAGAAGGAGTACAGAGTTAGAACACCATGCTCAAAATAATCTAAAATTGCTAAAATCATTGCCAACTAACTCATGAAGTAAATGGAAAACATGAATGAATCAGCATAACTTTCCAACATGTTTCCATCTTAAAGTATCCTCAGAGAAAGGCCATATCATATAAAATCAAAACATGAGACTTTGAATTGCATTACAGATGACATAGGAAAGGTGGATGAGTATATGTCAATAATGTTTATCCACACAAATTTGATCATTAATAAAAAATTGGAATGCATATTTTGATCCCTCCAACTAATATGCATAATTTACTTTATTGAGCATAACTATTTTGGAGAAAACCAGACTAGGTTTACACAAGAAACACTGCATCCAGGCAACAGCAACTGAAACAAGTGACATACCAAGAACATGACCCAGCTCAAGAAAGAGCTCATTCAATTGCTCACGTTTAAGTTTCTCTCTCTCAGCTTTGTGTATTTTCTTTGGAACTCTTCCCTCACTCTTTTTGTTAAGGAGAAACCTGCACCAAAATGACTTTCAGCTACCATAATCAATGATAAGACAGCATAACAGCTCAGCATGAATCTGATGAATATAAGATGCTATCACTAAACGTAGCCAAGAAAACAGAAAAGAAATGGTAAGGCTGGCAAGAACTGTCAACTACCAGATGAAGAATTCACTGCATGCTTAACTTACAGAAAACTTATAGTAGTTCCGCCAGTTATTTTAGTTTTTTAAACTTTTCACCTATTGTGAGCAATCAAGGTTTAGATATATGGAGCAGAAAGCAGATACTCTTTGTTGTGGTCAGCAGAAAGGCATAGCTAAATCAATGGCAAAATCAAATTATACGCATGGCATATGCCTTACAAATGCTGCTTTACAACAAGATGAACAAACATGGTGTGTAAATATATGTGTGGCAGCAAAAATCTTTTATCACAGTAGCCTTTTTGCTAGGTCATTTCTCAATTTCAAAAAATGTGATGGGTTATCATCTTTTCTTCAAAAAAAAAAAAGGGAAAATATATCTCAACTTCAAATATTAATTTCAGTTCGTAGATTGTTTCATCCTCTTAGTTTGTAAGTCTTTCTTTATTTCCTTGTATTATTTTATCTGCTCTAATTTTGAGATTGCTCTAGATAAAATGTATCATGATACTTAAACCCAGTGACTGATCAAATAGTGAATATCCTTTTCACAAAGATGTTACTCATGAAAGTAATAACTTGGAATCCCTTACAAAATTACCCAGATAAGCATGTAGGGCTAAAGCCGAATCGCATACCGGTATATCCATAACCATATTGGTTTTGTTTAACGAATACAAATACAGATACGATATTAGTCGGATGCAAAAATTTATATCCATATTTATTTTAAACATATATATATATATACAAATTGAATACTAGAAGTATGAATATAAATTCAAATATAAATTTGAGAATTAAATTTTATGGGTACAGAATTAAAGATATTACTAAATTGATGATAAATCAAGTTAATAGCATGTTAATATAGTTATATATTTTTCTTAAAAATTAATGAGTACTATATAAAATTACATAGAATTACAAGTAGAATCAGATATTCGGATACGGATCAGAAGTTGTCTATTCATATTCATATCCATTTTTTTTTAACAAATATGGATACAAATACAGATATTAATCGGATGCTCAAATTTCTATCAATATCCAAATAGATTCGGATATGAAAACTGATCCGATCGGATATTATCCATGCTACTTTCAGCCCTATAAGTATGGTATTCCTGAACTGGCACTCTACTCAAAGTCTTACAATCCAGAGCCAATAAGCCTTTTTGCTGTCCAGATCCGGATCAAGCAATGTATTATCGACTTAAATCAAGGTCTCCCCTGCCTGAATGATGGTTTTATACAGCATTGAAGATAGTCAAACAAGAGCACGGAAATTCATTGAAAAATTGTATGCAGCATGCTTGAGACAATGTTTCTAAGGTGCAAGTGCAAATTTAGAATAAAAAAAATATGGGTCTACTGCAGCATGCAGATATTAGCATCATATAACAAACATTACGCATGAAATGAAGTGTAATTAACTATAACCAACCCGTCAACTGGCTTATCAGCTGCAACATTTGTCTCCTTCGCCATAGAAGATGGATGGTCCGAGACCATGCTCGAGTTGCTCTCTCTGAATCAATAAAACCCCTCAATTAATTAGATTATATGTTCCGGGACATCACATGAGACCAATCCATCCAATACCTTTTAAATCCCAATAAATAGATTCAAAACTCTGCCATCAACTCCAGCACTAAAAATATACTTAATTGCAAGAACTACAAGAACGACACTTGGTCCTTGGAAATATATTCCAATATCAATATGAGAGGAATAGCAACATTTCAGATACATATAAATTAGTAAGAAGGTAATTTTGATATGTCAAAATATAATACGATTTCACCATCAAAAACCATTTAAAAAGGGGAAAACGACGGTTTTTAAATACTCAGGAAAAAAAATCAAAATCAAAATTAGAGGTCGAAACAGATGGGAAAAATCATAAAAATTATACATTAGATCTGCATCAGAAACCACGAAAACACGATGAATCTAACACCTCCCCTCCCCCTAAATCGCATCACGAGATCCTCTCTAAAACCGTGAGTCGGATCGGGGACACGATTTTCCCCAATAGAGCTCGCGAAAGAGAAGATCGGGCAAGATACCTCGAGGAATTCGGAGATCGCTCCGCGGTGTCGGAGCGGAATAGATCGTAGTTTGGATTGAAGTAAACTCCGGGGTCTCCGTTCTCCTCCGTCGGTTTTCGCTGCACGAGCACCGCGGGGGAGAAATAAGTTCTCTATTCCTTCTTTCAAAACAGATTACCGTAGTCCCCAAGACACCTTGGGAGCAACATGAACCTGATTTTCTAATTACCTCTCGAGGGCAGATTCGGTATTTCACTTATAAAGGCGCTCTATACGACGGTGAGTCGTAACCATTAGAGGGTTCGGACCAAATTTGGGGAGCTCGCTGGGGCAAGAATGACTTTGTGATGCATTCTACTCGTACGGGGCGAAGTGCCGGGGATGGGGAGACCGTGGAAAGGGGTCAGAAACCACGCGCCCGCGCGTGGCGAACACCTTCTCCGGTTTCGGCCGCGGGCTTCACGATGCATGTTGCCACGTGGCTAACGATGAGGGCAACGGATCATCCACCGAGGATCCTTGTGCCATACACGTTTTGTACCGTGGAGAATCGTGCTCATGGAGGAAATATCCAACGCACCACCATATATGCAGCCAATTTCGACAACCCATCCATGCAAAAACGAGATTAACAAACGGAGCAAACAGAAACGGATAGCTATTTTTGGCTACGTGCATGGCTTACGTGATGCATGCAACGTAGAGGTTAATCGTCTCGGAACTGAGTGCCATAGTTAATCTCGATAACAAAGAGCCTTCAATTGTTGGATGCTAAGCACGGAAGATGGAAAGGTTGTGCAAGAGCCCTCTATCATTTTCGAGATTAGTAATTTGGTGACTACTACTTGCACGAACGAGTATGATGCTATAGGTTGCAAAATATGCATTACAAAAGGTACCGATGACTTTCCATTGTTTAAATTATTGGGAATTATGGAATTATTCACTTGCTAAACCTATCTGCTAGGAAAATTGATGATTAACAAAAGTCAGATTAATACAACTTACCCCCCACTCAGAAGCTGTGTCAATCGTTGACTACCATATACTGGTAATGTCATTGCCATGGGTGGTCGATCATTGCACACTTTTAGTAATTATAACTTCTTTCACGTAAAGCCAATTACTCCATGTTGCACAAGTTTTGCACTCCAGTTGAAGCCCTTGAAAGTTTTGTCCATCGTATCCGTAGCATCCTCATAAAAGGTTGCTAAGCACTTTTCTTCCTCATTTTTTTTTTTTCTTCTTTTTAAAAAAAGAAATCAAAGAAAGTGATCCACTTTCTATTTATTATTTTTTTTCTTTACAGCTAGAATGCACCTAATTTATTTAGGAGGAGAGAAATTGGGATCATTGATTCCAAGAATCAAAATTTGATAAATATATCCGTTGTCTAAATTCTTCAAATTCACCTCTCTCTTTCTCTCCCCCCCCCCCCCCAACTTTTCATCTTTTCATTATTTTAATTATTTTTGAAATACAATATGAAGTAGATAATAAAATAGTAACTAAAATAAAAAATATATATAACTGGCATAAAAATGTAATTATTTTAATATATATATATAATATTAATATATATTATTAGATACTTTCAACATACAAATTTTTATCCATATATGTACAATTAATTATTGATATATTAAGATGATATATTATGATAAAATGATAAAATCATGATCCAACATTTGTATAAGTAAAAAATAAAAAAGAATTGCATATAGAAGATATTTTAATGCAATATATAGTTGTACCTTCAACTTTAAACAAGATTATGATAAAAAAAAGGAATAAAAAGTTGATAAAATATTAATGCAATATAATGAATATGAATAAGGTACAATATTAATGAAAAATATTTCTCAATAATATCAAATACTTAAGCAAATATGGTTATAAATAATATCCTTAATTTCTATACAAGTTTAGTGATAAAATTTTTTATTTAATATGATTTAATAAATAATAAATTTCTTATTAATGTATTAATAAGCTTCTCATGTAATATGGTATTAAATAAGAGCTTCATTAGTAATATTATTAATATAGGCGCTACATGGCATATGGAGAGCTTGGCTCAAGTATCTATATAAGTGATAAATGAAGAACTCTACCGATGTACAGCCTCCATTATATATATATATAAGCATGCATATTGGGTCATTAAAGGGTGGATTTTCTATTAAAATGGTTTGACCCAAAGAGAAAGTCTTCGTACATCTATACCGTACTCGGTGAAGAATAAATACACTGTATAAATTGATTGGACTACATAAACCCTACTTTTCAATATATATTTAATGCTTGCAGTTTTATTTTTTATTAAAAATTTTGAATACCAAAAATATCCTTCTTTTAGAAAAATTATGATATATCACGGCTTGCATTATGACATTGCGTAGCATTGATTATGATATTCATGTATCATAAAATTGAGGAATTTTTTTTTATTAAAAAAATTCAAAAATTTTCGATGATAAAAATATTCTTGATCTTATGACATTCCATGAATAAGATTATGATATCCTGTTTACAAAAGGATATCATAAGGAAATGATATTTTCATTATTCAAATATGCATTTAATGCTTGTAGTTTATTTTTTTATTAAAAATTTTGAACGGTGAAAATGTTGTTTCCTTATAACATCTCTTTGTAAATAAGATGTCATAATCTTGTTCATGGGATGTCATAAGGCCAAGAATATTTTTGGCATTAAAATCTTTAAATTTTTTTAAATAACAAAAGTATCCATCAACAAGGATGTCACGATCCAGGCCAACTAGTATCGTAATTTTTTTATAAGAGAGGCATCCGTCATTCAAAATTCTTAACAAAAAGTTAAAGCTTTTTTTTATAGATATTAAATATGTATTCAAAGATATAACTTATGTGGTCTAATCATATTTGATGATATATTTTTTTATATTGAAATGATGGACAAAGAATTATCCTCGACCCAAATTGACCCAGGCCAACCTTCGACCGAACACTAGGATGGGTAGTTGTCCGCGCTGCGTTTCAGAGGATGTCTTATTAAAAATTTAGTGTTCATCAAAGAAAATGAAGATATGTACGGTTTTACGTGAAAAAGGAAGGAAGATCAAAAACATAAATTGGGCTTTTTTTTTTTTTTTTTTTGGTTTGGTTCGTCCCATGGCCCTTTCCAGTAGCATTGGGAAAGCCCACCTACAATGACAATCTGAAGTTAGCTACATAGGAAGAATACTTGGTCACATGCACAAGTCCGGCTGTGTTCTTCCATCAGGGCATCCAATAGTTAGAAGGGAACTAACTTTTGGCCAGGAGTTATAAGAACTTTGAAACTTATGAAAATGTTAGAACCTCAGCCAACGTACATTAAAAAAGTTATGACAGTCTGAAGGAACCGGTTATCAATTTACTGTTTTTTTTTTTTTTTTTTTTTTTTTTTTTTTTTTTTTTTTTTTTTTTTTTTTTTTTTTTTTTTTTTTTTTCTGGAAAGTTGATAATTGTTACGGGCAGCCTTCGACCTTTTTGTAAAAAAAAAAAAAAAATTTCTTAAAGAACCCAGGCACTGCCCGGCAAAACTAAAGTAAAACCTAGAGATCCAGGACATCCGTAACACCTCAGAAGAAAAAAGAGAAAAAAAAAAAAAAAAAAAAGTTTGTAGGCCGCAGGCCCACCCGTTGGACCGGCCCAGATCCACTGCACGGCCCAGCGTACGGGCCAGGCACGACGCAGAGGGCGTGCGGGCGAGTGGCATGCGGGAGCGCGCGGGGCGCAAGGGAGCACGGGTGCGCGGGCGACACGCGGCGCGAGCGCGCGCGGGTGAGCGCATGAGGCGCGGTCCAGGCCCACGTGCGCGGCGCGCGGGGCGTTGGGCTCGGCCCAGCCGGAAGCGACCGTCGTGTGGGCGTTTCCCACCCGTTTCGCGCGGTTCATGACGATCCACAGAGTTTCTGAGCGATCTGGACCGTCCGATCGTCCGATCGAATGGCTAGGATTGATCCAAATGAGTTTAGGCTTGATTAAGTACTTTTGGATTCGGATTTGGACGCGGTTTGAGGCGTCGATCTCAGATCTGACGGTTGGGGAGATATTTTGATAGTTTTGGACTTCTCAGGTTACGTTTGAGATGATTTTGGATTGGTTTTTCTCCTCTTTTTAACCAGGACGTCGATAGGAAGCAGGGAAGAGCCTGCAGAGAGCCAAGAAAAGAGGAGAGAAGAAGGAAGAAAGAGAAAGAGGAGAAGAGAGAGAAGGAGAGAGGGAAGGGATTTTGGTTTGGAAGATGAGGAAAGAGAAAATCAGGGAGGAATCTTCTTCCTCAAAATTTATGAAAACTAGGATTTGATGAATTTATTTATTATTGTAGAAGATCAATCTTGTGAGTAGGAAGGATTTGGACGAATTACGGGTATAGATTGATACCAGATATTTGGGATTAGCGGTTAAAGGTAAGGATTTCTGGATTTGTTCACCAGTTATATATATGTATTTATTTCGACATGGTTTGATCCGTGCGCATATGCATTGGCATGCATGATTTGTTGTTGCATAGTATAGTTGAGTTTTCATGATGAACGATATGATTATGGTTATTATTATTTATATTTTTGAAGATTATGTTTATCAAAAAAGTTATATTTTGATGATTTGGATGGTGATGCCGGTCATTGAGAAGTTTGTGATGATATGATGTAATTTAATGTCGTGACATGATTTGACAGAATGGTATCAGAGCTTAGGTTATGATCACTTGAGATGGTGATACAAGTGGATAATAATAATAATGACATGATGGTTATTAGGATATGACAAGAATTGTGACATATCTTAGTTATGATGATTTGGGGACTATGGCAAAGTGATTATGATAGATATAAGTGGTATTGAATTCAGGTCATGATTGTTTGAAATTGTGCTATAAGAGATTAAGGAATTTACATGATGATTAGTAAGACTTGGCAGAAATTTTTGGAAGGATTTATTTAGTGAACCTAGAAGATTTAGTAAATTATATCATAGTGCGCAATAGAAGCATAGTGCTTTAAGAATATTAACTCAAATTTTTGGAGTATTATGATGGGAACATTGATTTAGATCTCAATCAAGCTAATTTCGATGACGAATTTTTTTTTAACGGGGGGAGAATGTAACACCCCAGAAGAGAAGAAAAAAAGAAAAAAAAAAAAAAGAGTTTGTAGGCCGCCGGCCCACCCGTTGGACCGGCCTAGACCCACTGCGCGGCCCAGCGCGCGGGCCAGGCGCGACGCAGAGGGAGTGTGGGCGAGTGGCATGCAGGAGTGCGCGGGGCGCAAGGGAGCGCGGGCGACACGTGGCGCGAGCGCAGGCGACGCACGGGCGGGCGCGCGAGGCGCGGCGTAGGCCCACGCGCGCGGCGTGCGCGAGCGCTGGGCTCAGCCCAACCGGAAGCGGCCGTCGCTTGGGCGTTTCCCATGCGTTTCCCGGGCATTTCCCAGCCCGTTTCACGCGGTCCTCGGGGTTTCTGAACGATCTGGACCGTCCGATCGCCGGCTAGGATTGATCCGAAGGAGTTTAGGCTTGATTAGGTGCTTTTGGATTCGGATTTGGATACGGTTTGAGGCGTCGATCTCAGATCTGACGGCTATGGAGATATTTTGATGGTTTTGGACTTCTCAGGTTAAGTTTGAGGTGATTTTGGATTGGTTTTTCTCCTCTTTTAACCAGGACATCGATAGGAAGCAGGGAAGAGCCTGCAGAGAGCCAAGAAAAGAGGAGAAGAGAGAGAAAGAGAAGGAAAAGAGGAGAGAAGAAGGAAGAAAGAGAAAGAGTATAAGAGAGAAGGGGAGAGGGAAGGGATTTTGGTTTGGAAGATGAGGAAAGAGAAAATCAGGGAGGAATCTTCTTCCTCAAAATTTGTAAAAACTAGGATTTGATGAATTTATTTATTATTGTAGGAGATCAATCTTTGAGCAGGAAGGATTTGGACGAATTTTGGGTATAGATTGATACCGGATATTTGGGATTAGCGGTTAAAGGTAAGGATTTCTGGACTTGTTCACCAGTTATATATATGTATTTTTTTCGACATGGTTTGATCCGTGCGCATATGCATTGGCATGCATGATTTGTTGTTGCATAGTATAGTTGAGTTTCATGATGAACGATATGATTATGGTTATTATTATTTATATTTTGAAAATTATGTTTATCAAAAAAGTTATATTTTGATGATTTGAACCGTGATACCGGTCATCGAAAGATTTGAGATTTCATGGTTGACATAATGATGTGGTGTGACATCATGATATGATTTGACATGATGATGTGAAAAGATAAAGTGTTAACGATATTTGGACTAGTCATGCCACGAGATCATGGTTATATAGCCAGAGCGGGCTTAATACATGAGCATGGCCATGAACAGGTTGTACATGGTCAAATACACAGACGGAGCGGGCTTAGTACGTGGGCCTGGCCATGGACAGGTTGTACATGATCGATTATGAGATTGCCAGTCACAGGCTGAAGTGTGACACTGAGATTGCCAGTCGTGGGCTGAAGCATGACCGTGACTAGTCCATAACCCTGAAGAAGGAGGAGGAGGATGATTAAATTGAAAACTTGAAAAGGAAACATAATTTTGCAAAAAGATTTTATCGTATATGATATTTGAGTTGTTTCGTTGCATGGTATGATGTGTACTCTTATATCCTTGCTATTTTCAAATTATTACTATTGATGGTGATTGTTAGAATACCTTACTTGGCTATAGAATTCACATCCTACTTTCTTCTTCTACAAAATATTTTCTTGAAATAAGTAATTCTTGTATATTCCGACCTTATATGATCTCTAGAATAAAATTTAGGATTTGTACGATCAATCACGTGCCAATTCCGGTGCTGAATTCGGACGTGATAACATCATATGAAACTTTTATACCATCTCAATGAACCTCAAGTCCATCCGTATATTCACACAGCTAAAACCTGCAGATGCACGGGATTGCATGGGTACGGACACACCAGGTACCAAGAGCACCGAACAATCTCAGAAGGTTTCGCAAGATCGCAGAGACAATGTGATCGACGGTCACACGGCGCTGCATGGTACAAAATGGGAGTAGGCATAAAAATATACAAAGGTTACCAAATGTGCTCTAACAAGCCGAATTACAGCCTATAGCTTTACCTCTTTTTTGTCTCCATCAGGATGGATAACCAGGGTGCGCTTTTTTTTTTTTTTTTCGGTCCATCTGGTGGATAACCAGGGTGCTCCTCTTTACCCAGGACGTTAGTAACCATAATTTGGGGCAAAATTGATGAACTGAAATGCCCATTCACAGAAAACAGGAAAAACCCGGAGAAAATTCTACATAAAAAAAAAAAAAAAAGATAAACAGGTCATACATCCAAGGTATATCCTACTAATCTCGTAGTCTCAACTCCTAGCATAAATAAGCAAAGACCTCTTTTGCTAAGGTCTGCAAAAGAGAAGAGAGCGACAGCTGGCATCCTTAACATGGCATTCTGGCCTTTCTGCAACACCACGTTCAACCGAGCCATGAAAACATGACAAGAAGACAAAATAGAAGAAAAACAAATGAACTATAAATTTAGCTAATCATCTTCTTCGTCGTCATCGTCCTCTTCACCTTGAACATCATCATCTTCAGAGTCGGTGCCCTGCAGACAAATAGATAATGAACCCAGGTCATGTATGCTCCTGTAGTAGTCTGAATATATAGCTGGAGCATAGCATTCCAAGGATGCTGGCATTGTTCTTTGATTGCATCAAAACTGCTAATATACTAGGGCATACAAACAGAGAAATAACGACTGGAATATTTTGGGTTGCCTGCACTGTCAAAGGTTCTGTTATTCTGCATTGATAACAGAACAGAAAGCTTCATTTATCTGCTTCAGCAATATTAGTTTAGAATGTAATTCCAATGCTAGTACAGCAGCCACTTCTTTCTCATGTCTGCTTATACGATCAATCAGCTTAGGAACTTCAAGTAGTTGGGTAAAGATAAAGTTCACTCCATGATAAAAAGGACGATAACAATTTAACAACCTTGATGGTACAATGGTAAGCAATACAATAAAAATGCAGCACAAGATCTAATTCCAGTCCAATAAGTTGTCACCCAGCATTAGACCACCTCACATTACAGATTGGCCTCCTGGTCATAGAAAGTTCTGAAAAAGAAATGAAGGGGTAGACTTCATATTCTTAAGTAATGAGATCTGCTCCCATTTCATCGAAATGAATGTTTATGACAGATAATCTTGTATTAGTAAACAAAGAGTTTGGACAACTAATTTGCTAACTATCAAATTCTTAGACTTGCTGAATTGAGCTTTTTTGACCTTGATAGGATTTGGCAGGATCAAAATAATAATTACTTTAAATTGTATTGTCGAAACAGTTTAGAGCCTAGAGACTAATTCAACTGCATTGCTAGAGGGTGATGGATGCATGACCATGTTTGACCAGATGTTGGAAAATAAATAGACTCTTGATTTTGTTGAGGTGGGGAAACATGTTTCACGTATGCAGTCACAAACATTGTTGTGAGATGATATTTTCTACTAAAATAAAGAAAGAAAATCAGGGTGGAAAGTTTCAACATAACACAGATATGCAGCTGAAAGAGAGTCTGATTGGCAATAACTGGCACGTCGTGCACCAAAATACCAATGGGAAAAAAACAACAAACTTCCTAAGCTGATTGAGAATAGGTGTAACATTTAAAATAAATAATGAATAAAATTCCATGGTAAGTCTTTGCTTTCTAAAACATGTATCACAGGAAATGGTGGGAATTCCCCATAATAAGATTTGGCATTCAGCTTTATCAAATTGAATTTATATTTTTGTTCATTACAAGTTAAATGCAACTAAGATTTTAGGTATATCAATTTCACCCAAAAAGATTAGGCACTAATATATATCGCTTATAATAAGTTTTGTTATGACCAACAAATCACTAGCAATTTGGATTTTGGAGGAAAAAACTCTTGTCATGCATAAAATCTTGGGAAACCCAACTCAAGTAGATTGTTTCCCTGGGCAACTACCACCATCAATGCAAATCCCTTTTTCATGAAAGTTTTATGGGAAATGCAAAGTCAGGGAAATTTAGAAAGAAAACTAATAAGGTTATTATGGGAAATGCAAAGTCAGGGAAATTTAGCCACTTTATATGGTGTTAGGATTAGGATAGGATGTTAGGATAAAGATTACCATATGCTAATAGCTTCTAAGTGAGAATTCCTTCAGAGCATAATTAATGGTTCATAGCAACAGGGCAGCAAACAACAATATACAATATTTAACAGATTCTGCTGCATCTTATCATTTATCTAGCATTCTTAATTTTAATTTTAAAGTGAATAAGCTGTTTCTTTGATTCCTTCCTGAGAAGACTAATAGACCATCCAAGTGTCGAGAGCCAACCGGACAAGCCCAAACTCAATCAAAAAGATTTAAACAACAATTAGCAAATAGACAGACAAACAAGAAGAATAATTACCTCTTCATCATCTTCATCTCCATCAAATTCCACCCCGTCGGCCTCCTACACCAATGTGTGTGTTAGCATTTTAAATCTTGGGATAACTCTCTCTCTCTCTCTCTCTCTCTCTCTCTCTCTCTCTCTATATATATATATATATATATATATATATATATATATATAATATATATATAATATATATATTATATATATATATATATTACACAATGCATAAGCATGAATGAACAGATGTATGTATGTGTATATCCATGCATGCATGCATGTACATGTATCTTCATAAGTATAATAAACAATCAACTTGCTGGAACAAAAATATATTCTAGATACCAACAGAAGCAAACACATGTAACAACTGACATTGTTAAAGTACTTCAAAGGATTGGGCCATAAATCTTCCTTTATTATCTCGGCCACCTGCATATTTATGAGTTATAAGATAACTTTCACACAGGTTAAAAAAATAAATGATGAAACATCCTGCAAACAAATAACTAAAGATAAAACAGATAAATCTGGCTTGATTTAATCTACACTAACAACAAAATCAACAACATGGACAGCACCATCATACTATTGCAGACCCTTATTTTGTAATCATTAAGTTTCACATCCTACCTGAATAATGAACTGTAAAAATTTGCTTTAAGCAGAAATAAGAAATGATCATTACCTCATCAGAAAACCCTTCTGAGATACTTTTCTGCTGAGTTTCACCAAACCAGCTAAAGAAACTGCATCAAAGAAGATAAAATGAAATAAATAAGATACAAGTAGCAAAATTTGTGCAATTAGTAAGTTAAATTACAAAATTAATTTTGTAACAATTAATTCATCTACAACACACACACTGTCTGAGAGAGAGAAAGAGAGAGGTGGTCTAGAATCCAATCAATTGGATTTGAGGTTGGATCCAGTTAATCCTGACCAACAGGAGTCTAGCACCAATGATACATATGGGGTGGACTAGAATCAAATTAATAGGATTTGATGTTGGACCAAGTCCATTTGAGTGGACAGCAAGGATCTGACACCAATGATCCGCATTGTTCGATGTAATAAACTACATCTAAACTGCTTACAAACAAAAAATCACGTTTGGAAACACCAAGCCTATGCATTGAGTGGTGAAAAATATGTATTGTTTTACGTTATATGCGACTATAGTTTTATGCTGGCAATCAACCTATTGCAACCTCCTTTATTCGTCTTAGGCCTGGCTATGTACAAAAAATAGGAACAGTTATACAAACACACAAAACTACCATAATAAGTGAGTTATGACTGGATGACCAGGGGCCCAAACACTGATGATCCGAGCCATTGAATGTGATCAACCATCTATAATTGATTTACAATCAAATATCACTTTGAGATCCCTAGCCTATACATCACTTATGTATCCAATGGTCAAATATATATAATTTATCTTGCATATTCATCTAGCATATGCATATACACTTCCATTTTCACATATTTGTATGGTAATGGTAAAGAACTGAAGTAGGATTATGTTCCCTTTTCTTTTTTTTCTTTTTTTCTTTCTTGTGTTCATATTTTTCTCCCACTAAAAAAGAGTGTTAAGTCATCAATAGACAGGCATATATGTATGTGTGTGTGTGTAGGCAATCAGATTCTACAAGATCAAAAAGCTTATGGGCTTAAGGACTGATGGAAAGGAATAAAAAAAAGAGAGGGCAAGAAAATCAAAATGCAATAAAAAAATAATAAATAGAAAAAAGTTGAAGATAGAAGAGCCCAAATTCAAAATGAACAAACTCAAGCATGAAAGGGATCTTTCTGATTCTCAAAGAATGAGGGATAATGGGATTGATCAAGAAAGAGAGGAGAGTGTATCCATTCCTCTCAATTTCAAAGTCAATTATACGGCATCCAAATTGAAGATCCATACCATTGATCATCATCTATACTACTAAAAATATCTAGAAAACTGAAAAACATGTGTTCTTGTGATCTCTAACCTATGGATCAAGTAGGTGCAAAAGTGAAAGGTTATATGAATATGCCCATATCTATTTTTGTTTGGCGAATATAAATACAGATGTAGATTTTACTTGAACATTAAAATTCGCATCGGTATTTTATTTTAAATGGATTCAGATACACACAGATACTAATATAGACATAAACTGGATAGTTAAATGTTATGGAGAAGGTATCATTCCACTTTATATATTTTAACTCATGTTAAGTATATAAGCTTCCTAACTTTCTTTTATTACTTTTCTAAAACAACAAATGATCATGCAAAAAACAAGAAAGACATAATTGCATCCACTTAATCATCTGAGTTAAAAGTGGATCCCAACATTTATGCTAATTTACATGCTTCAGATTAAAAAAGTCGTTATTAAAGATGCAATATACCAAATCAAAGATGTCACAGTATGGAAAGAGGATTAAACTAAAGAAATCTTTATGTTGCCATTTATTTTGCTTTGGCCTTTAGAAGAGCTATATGAAAGTAAATGGAATTGCAAACAAAATTGAATATTTGGATATGGACTGAAAATTGGTGCATCTATATACACATCCACATCTGCTTTTCTTTAAAGGAAATAAATATAGATATAGACATTAGTCAGACAATTTGCATTTATATTCGGATAGATGTGGATGCAACAAAAGCAAATTTATCCAGATAATATCTGGTCCATTTTCACTCCTATCTAAAGCCCAACAGGTCCTGAACTCATAAGTCTGAAAGGCTGGATCTAGGTCTGAAAACAATTCTTACAGTGAATTGGCCCTAAGTTAAGCCTAAGCCAACCTAAAAAAAGTACTCACAATCAGGTTAAGCTTGGGCCTGGGATCTTTGGGTCAAGCATGGGCTAGGCTATGGTAGGCTCAAGCCTCAATTTTCAAAATTGGCCAAAATCAGGCATAGGCCCAACCCAGTTCATCCTAGCCCATTGGCACCCTTGTTAGCAGTCCTCAACGCTTCTCAAATAAGTGCACATGTTCATATTCTCTCAGACAAATCTCTACTAGAAACTACTCCTTAACAAGCAAGGAAGTCTAGCATGCAACCCTTTCAAGAAAAGTGATATTGTCCCTTTTTCAAGGACTCGATGGACTGGAGGGCAGTTTTGAAAATCCATTTTTAGCAAATATGTCTCAATAAAACTTCCCTCCATAAGAGACCACAATAATCACAGGTTACATCATACATGTCCATGTTATAAAGTAAACTATCAGGGATGCATCTCCATCCCAGAGTCCAACACCATTGGACCTAGCCCCTCGCTTGATTTTTTGTTTTTCTTTTCCTTAACCATCTTCTCATAGCAACTCTATTTCTTTACCCTTCTTTGTAAGACTTTCTTAGCCCCTCTTTAAGGGGTGTCACATTTAATATTGGGCTAGCATTCTGAACCATGATCATCAATGTGTTTTTACTCACTTTCTTCTCTTGGTTTGTTCAATAATGAGCATCACACATGCAAAGCTCTTAGTTTTTCATGTAACTGCATCAGGTTTAAAATACTCATGTCCATTCTTTAAAAAAAAAAAAAAACTATTGTTAATCTTTTACTCTTTTTATAAGTTCCATCCTTTGTTTAGTACACTCCTTTTCCAATGGAGGCCCTAGTCCTTACAAGAATTTGAATTTACCTTTTCTTTGCCCCACACCCTCCCTTCCAAAAAAACAAAACAAAACAAAGAAAAGAAAAGCATTCCCAGATCCGCCCTTGTTTAACAACCAATAGGTGGGGATTATTAGAATTGAGAATACAAAGACACTAACATAAGAAAGAGGCAAGATGTTCTGACCACATAACATTTCCAATGCTCCTAATTAGCAACATGTCCGAAATTGTCAGTATCCCTCATAATGAATTAGAATGCTACTTGCTATATCCAACATAAAAAAAATGTTGCTAGCCAGATATGAATCAATGGATGGGCATAGACAGCATCAATTGCTACTTGGAAATCAACCTCCAAACAAGCATAAATCTACGTCGCTCCTGTGTTAACAAAATTTGCATTATGCACTAATGTCACTGGCAAACTCACTAACATGTTAGCTTTCTTCATGCATAATAGACACTCTTGTAACAAGGGCATCATGTGTTGATTCCTGCCTACATATTCCATAGTTTCACATGGATAGATTCAGGAATCCTACATATTACAGAGCTCGTGGATTAGGTTCATAAATGTCCCGATGTAGATAATGTGGAGTGGCGACATTAATTTGTCCACCTTGATGATAGATAATCTCATAATGTTCAAAATTTTCAATTTGAATTGTCCCATTGAGTAACTCTAAGCAAAGGAATACAGCACTAGCCCAAACCCATTTGTGATAATTCAAGGAAGAGAAATATTATTTCTAGCTATTTGCCAATGAAAAGATAGACTTGCATCCCAAGATACCATGGTTGATTAAGTAACATGGGGTTTAAAAGCATTTATAATACCATTGATGATGACCAAGGTCAAAATATAAAGTAAGCAGGGTAACCCAAAACTTCAGCTATATGAAGCACATTTGGCCATATAGATGCAGAAGAATTTATAGCAATTAAGCTACAGCAGTAAACATTATGCAAGACTGTTAATTTGGTAAGCTCAGTAATATTGCCTGCATTAACATAGAAAGAACATAGAGAGATTAAAAACCAACCTCTCCTCTGGAAAGGGACGTTATTTCCATTCTTCTCGTGAGCAACACCATTTGCAGCATTCTTCAATTATAGCAGTGAAGAAACATTAGTTCACATCAGGTCATCAGTCAGAATATAAAGCACAATGTTCTTGGAGAGATTGCCCTTACCATCTCCTCCTTCCACCTGATGGCTGTACCAGCTATGTTAGTGATTCCATTATCAAAGAACGAATATGTCTTTTTAAGGCTTGTATCTTCAAAATAAGGATTAGGGGAGAACCTCTGCACATCATAGAAACCATATTAGACCAACAAAGCAAGTTATTGAACATAGTAGATGGCAGAAGGTGAGTTAATGCTCAGTTAAAGAACAAGCAGACGAAAAAAAAAAAAAAAGAACACTCACAAAAGTTATGGAATAGCCTGACTTCAAATCTTTGAAATCTTCCACAAGTAGCGAATCCAGGTACTTGAAGATCTGCAAGTCCAAGAATACAGGAATAGATGAAGAAATTCCATGAACAATAACACATTTTCAGCAATGGAAGCAGACCTTTTGGTCTTCTTCAGTCACAAGATCACAAAGTGCTGGGTGGCTCAGAAACTGCAAAGTCGAGGAAAACCAAGTTGAATGACTTTTTTTAATTACAAATAGAAATTAAAAATTCAACAAAGTAAATGAAGGAAAGCTACAGTTCAAAAACATACAGCGGTCAACCAGAAGTCTGGAATAGATTTGATGATCTCATTCCGCATCTTGTAAACAGGTCCACGTATCTCATTATATTTCTGTTCCACCTCCAAAACTTTATCACTTGCTTCCTCATTGACCTATAAAACATAAAGTTAGAATATCAGAAAAGAGGGGGATGAACATTTCAAGGCACTTGAACGTCCCTATTCTCTCGTAAATAAAGAGTTTAATGCTGGATTTGTCAGGGTTTGACTGTCAAGCATAGACATCTTGCAAATCTGCTCAATGCTTGCAAGAATATAAACACAACCATGAAAAAGATATCGCTCATAAGAACAGCAGCACGTACCCGACAACATTGCCCGATGAATATTTGTCCCTTCTGAATATAATCGGCTACTTTTGGATATCAAACTACGAATAAATTAACTCTTTTTTCATGCAAGCATATAGAAAATAAATGAGAACTTATAAACTATGCTTACTTCAAGAATAAGAGGGCATTAGTTATAAACTGATTTTTTTTTTGCCAAAACTGCACCATTTCATAGCTGTAGCTGAAATTTTTCCATTAAAAAAAAAAAAAAATCTTCAAAAGCATACAGAGACCATAGCAAGTTGCCACATTGCAAAAACCATATACAATAGTAAAACTAAAATAAAAAACATCCTTGTGATAAAAAAATTAAATTAAATTAATATTTAAAAAAATCCATCATATCGATGTATCCAAAAAAAAAAAAAAAAAGGATTATAAAATCAAAATTTCCATAGCAATAATCATTAGTTCCTAGCTACCGGAACATCAAATTTAAGCCGAAATAAAAGTAAACTATAGAATTTCAGCGTTACATTTCTCATAAATTAACAAAAAATCTACATTTGAGATGTTTACTATTGCACACTGTTGCTCAAATTCCTTCCGAATTCTCGCTCAAGCGAGGTAAAACAGAAAACAAAATTTTAAAAAATCAAACTAAAAGACGCAAAAAGATCAGAAGAAAACGGATGCCATTACCCTCTCGAGCTCGTCCTGAATCTCCTGTAGCTTCTCTATGGAGAGAACGAGCTCCCCGTCGATGTGTTCGGAGTCCTCTTCCTCCCCTCGCTCCGCCACCCTGGCCTTCTTCCCCTTGTCCGCCACCATTTCTCCCAAACCCCGATCAAGTCCTAACCCTAACCCTAATCCTCCCGCACCGACCGCCGTCGACCGCAAGAGATTGTTCGAGGGAGATGAATAGGAGAGCTAGGGTGGGGTGTTGGGGGTGGGGTGGGTGGGGGTTTAGCGATTTAGCCAACGGAAAAAGAAAACCGGCAAAACCGTCTTTCCCTTTAACCAAAGTCGGAGAACGTCCGGATATTTATATGATCTTGATTCTTGCCGATCCCCTGGATGAGCCTGCGGATCTGGTCACCTCCCACACATGTCGCCAACGTGGCGGCGTGACGCTGCGATGTTGGAACGTGAGAGTAGGGACGGGTTAGGGGGTGACACCGAGAGGCACCGATTCGGGTTAAGGGGTGACACCGAGAGGCACCGAAATCGGTGCCTGGCCCGTGTTAGCTAGAGATCTTTTTAAAACCGACCCTCAGGGACAGATGGCGGTAACTGTCGTCTAGGCCGCAAGCTGTTGCATGGGACTTTTATACTGGAGTCGTTATAGGAAGCTGTTGTACGGCCATCAGGTTCTTATCATCAGGTATATTTATAGAAAAATTAATTTAATAATGAATTCAATAAATTTTTTTTTGCTCGGTACATAGGTTATATCTTGTGGGTTGATTGGCATTATGTTCCTGTATAGTTAAAAAATATTATATTAATCGATCCTCTAAGTTGTATTCGTTTCAGGACTATATAATGAATATACCGTTTCTATAAAAAAAAAACAGTAAAAATGTAGGTGGTATTATTCTTTGCATAATTATATTTTTATTATTTATATAATTTTTTTAAAAAATATTTTTGAAATATTTTATAAAATATCAGCGAGTGATGATTGTAGTTTGGAGTAAAGATAAAACATTAAAGGGTGTTTGGTTGTTAGACAAAAGATGGGAATTCGAAAAAAATAGAATGGGAATCAAAACGATCATGCCATCCAAAATATTGGGATATATTGGTCCAAGCACGAGTCGACCGTCTGTTCGGACCGGCCGTAGACATTCCTTTTGAACCACCAACTTCGGATCCAGGTGTTCGGGAAAAACCAAGCAACCCACGAGCAAGCCGAAGCACTTCACGGACCTACAGCATCTGAAGGCCAGGCCTTCGGATTACGTCTTCGGCCTTCGTCGAAGACCAAATTCATTGGCCCCGAAGACGAGACCCTCAACATGATCTGAGGGACGACCCCCACCAACTCCCGAAGACACGGTCTTCGGTTCATGACAAGACACGGTCTCCAGTCCACGACAAATATCAAGTCCTCGATCTAAGCCGAAGACAGGATCTTCGATCTGTCTCGAAAGGATTTGAGGACGAAGACATTTCCGATCTGATTACGGGAATCCCCCTAAAAATGGAAGTCTGAAGACAGATCCACGATCTGTCTTCAGATCTCTACAAGCACGATAAGTAACGGTTACCAACGGTTACTATCGACTATCTTCGGGACACAATCACGGCGTGCAACTCCAGCTGCAACGCCTCCGGTCTGGCCGGAATCGTTCGACGACAACCCACGATTATAGATTATGGGAAGGATTTGACTCCCCATCGTAACCGCTTGGGGGAGGACGGAACCGCCGGCCGGATGGCCCCTTATAAATAACGGTAAGAGAGAAGACTCGAGGTAAGGCACAAGATACTCTTGAAAACCAGAGAGTCCTTCTCCTTTCCGTTGAATTCTCTTCCCCATTCTGTGGTTAGAGCCCGCCTCTGACTTAGGCATCGGAGTGTCCCCTGCCGGAGCAACTCCAGCCAGGAATTTATTTTGCAGGTGAACCCGGGAGCGGCCCCTACGAACCAGAAGCTCCGTCCGGTCGAAAAGGGATTTCATGCCAACAGATTGGCGCGCCAAGTAGGGGTCCGTGTTAAGCTCCCCTCCTTAACAAAGGAGAAGTAAGAAACTCCCGATCGCGAGAGGAAAGACTCAGATTGCCTCCACGAGTCGAAGTCGTGCTCCATCCCAAGGGGATGCACCCTCGGTGGAGAACGACATTCCACCCCCACCATTGTAATGGGACAGCGACAATTCGAAGCCCTCCTGAACCAGGTCACTAACCTTACGACTATGGTTCAGGACTTCCAGAACAGAGCCTTCTCGGTAGGAAATCCACCAGCTATCTTCGGATATAACTCACGATCTCGAAGGAAGAGAGCCCCTCAAGAGGGGTCCGCACACCTTTCCCATCGTCCTCGACCCTCTCCTGAAGGTCGAATTTCAAGAATGCCTAAGCCAACTGATTCCCCGCAGAAAGGGAAAAGGCCCAGGCAAATCTCTCCACCCTCTTCTGAAAACTCTACTCCTGTAGGGGAGATGCCGAAGCAAGCCCTTCCCGATTATGATGAAAAATTTAAGGCCCTCAAATCGGAAATGGCAAGGATCCGGGAGCAACAGGATCACGACGATGCAGCAGTATGTGATCTGCGCCCTCCCTACACCGACCGTATCATGATCGAGATCATTCCTCGGCATTTTAGGGTCTCCCAGATGGAATACTACGATGGCACCTCCGATCCTTATGATCATTTGAGCAGCTTCAAGGCCCATATGATGATCCAAGGAGCCTCCGACGCAATGTACTGCCTCGCGTTCCCAGCCACCTTGAAGAAAGCTACTTGGATATGGTACTCGAGCATACGCCCAGGTACCATCGACTCTTTTTCCGAGTTAGAGACATTGTTTGTCTTGCATTTCAGGACTTGCCGCAAGACCCCCCGGAATACGGACACACTGTTCCTCCTTCATCAGAATGAAGGAGAAAGCCTGCGAGACTATATCTCCAGGTTTAATACGGCCACGCTCGAGATCTCCGATCTCAACGAGCATGTGGCTATGTTTGCGCTGAAGAAGGGTCTTCGCACATCCATGCTCACCTTTTCCCTGGATAAAAAGTTTTCTAAAAGCTACGCTGAGCTACTTTCAAAGGCTCAGAAATATGCCAATGCCGAAGAGCAGGTGGCGAATCGACGATTGATCGAAGGAAGCCCCCTTCAAAAAAGAAAAGCAATCGGGGACAAGGTCCCCAAACTTCCAACAACAATAAGTATGCCGATCACCAAAGGAGTCCTCCCAGGCCCCGAACATCGGGCGGGAGATTCGACTCCTACACCCCCCTCAACCTCCCTCGTGAAAAGATTCTTATGGAGATAGAGAAAGAAGGCTATCTCCAGCAGCCACATCCTATGAAGGTGTCCTCTTCTGCAAGGAATAGGAATAAATACTGCCGATTCTACAGGGACCACGGCCACAATACCGAAGAATGCATCCAACTGAGAGATGCGATAGAGGATCTCATCAAAAGATGGTATTTGGGGCGGTACCTTGGTCGTCAAGGGCCTCGATCAGAAGCTACTGTTCCCCAGCCACTTCCTGAAGAGGCTGAGCTGTCAAATCAAAGGCCCACCAATGAAGGTGTGGGGATGATACACCGACCTATCGACCGGAGAAGAGACGAAGACGATGCCCGAAGCGACTCAAGAACAATAACGCTATCCTTTTCTTCGATGATGACCTTGCAGGAGTTCGGCTTCCACATGATGATCCTATTATAATCTCGGTCGTTGTGGCCAACTACAATGTACAACAGATCTTAGTTGATAATGGAAGTTCGATCGATGTCTTAATCTATGATGCATTCTCTAAGATGTGTTTGCCTAGACACGAATTACGGAGATCCCCTAAATCGCTTACTGGTTTCGAGGGTAATCAGGTTGACACCGAGGGAGAAATAGTCTTGCTTGTAACCCTCGGGACCGAACCGCAATAAAAGACACTACCTATCAATTTCATGGTGGTCCGAACCCCTTCAGCCTACAACATCATTTTGGGACGGCCCGCCTTGAACAAATTTTGGACTGTAGTGTCATCTTTTTATCTCCTGGTACGCTTCCCCATCAGGAATGGTGTCGAAAAAGTTAAGGGAGATCAAAGAGCGGCACGACAGTACCTGATGATTCAAGATAAGCACTCCAGTAACCCTGCAACCTTGGATCAATTAGACCCAGGGGACCCAGCCGCAGATTCTGGCGAACCCCTCGAGAGAACCATCTCAGTGCCTTTAACTAAAAAGGACCCCACCAAAGTTGTGCAGATTAGGAGCATGCTTGATGAAAAGACCAGAATAGAGCTAATTTGTTTTTTCATGAACAATGCTGATGTCTTCTCCTGGTCGGCTTCGGACATGCCAGGGATTCTTGCCGAGGTGATCACTCATTGGCTGGAAGTTGCTCTTGGATATAAGCCAGTTCGGTAGAAGAAGCAAAGCTTCACCCCTGAAAGACAAAAAGCGATAGATGAGGAAATAAACAAGCTCCTTAAGGCTGGGTTCATTCGGGAAGCCCATTATCCCGAGTGGTTGGCCAATGTGGTAATGGTGAAAAAAGCTACTAGCAAGTGGAGGATCTGCATCGATTACACAGATCTCAATAAAGCTTGCCCAAAGGACAGCTTTCCTCTCCCAAAGATCGACCAACTGGTCGATACTACTGCCGTCCACCAACTGTTAAGTTTCATGGATGCTTTCTCTAGCTACAATCAGATCCGAATGGATCCCCGAGATGAGGAGAAGACGGCCTTCGTCACTGATAAAGGCCTGTATTGCTACAAGATGATGCTATTTGGGCTCAAGAATGCCAAAACGATATTTCAGAGGCTAATCAACAAGGTGTTCGAAGAATTATTGGGGAGGAATATGGAGGCCTACGTTGACGACATGATCGTCAAAAGCCTCCTTAAAAAAGATCACATACACGACTTGGAGGAATCTTTTAGCATCCTGCGACGCCATTGAATGAAACTAAATCCGACGAAATGCGCCTTTGGAATCACCTCTAGCAAATTTCTGGGTTTTCTCATCACTAAGCGAGGAATTGAAGCCAACCCTAAGAAGATTCAGGCTCTCAGAGATATGAGACATCCATCCTGCAAGAAGGAAGTCCAACAGCTAACAGGGAGGATCGCCTCTTTATGCAGGTTTATCTCCTGATCAGCCGAGAAATGCCTCCCGTTCTTCAAGGTACTTCGGTAGTCCCATAACTTTGAATGGACCGAAGACTGCCGTGCTACTTTCAAAGAGCTGAAGGAGTATTTAGAGACCCCCCCTCTACTTTCTAAATCTCACGAAGGCGAGGTACTCTACTTATACCTTTCCGTTTCGGACGAAGCGATTAGTTCATTTCTTGTCCGAAGAGAAGAAGACGGCTCCCACAAGCCGATCTACTACATCAGTAAAATTCTACATGATGCCAAAACCAGATATTCAAAAATACAGAAGTTGATTTACTCTCTGATAATTGTAGCAAAGCGACTATGGCCTTATTTCCATGCTCACGCCATTGTGGTGTTGACCGATCAGCCCCTGAAGGCCATTCTCCGATGCCCTGATACTTCAGGGAGGATAGCCAAGTGGACTGTGAAACTAAGCGAGTTCGACATTAGTTTTCAGCCCCGATCGGCTATGAAGGCCCAGTTGCTTTCGGATTTTTTGGCTGAGTGCACCTGGAAGTCCAAAGACGAAGTGCCTTCAGTAGAAGAGGAAAATTTGATGCATACGAAGTCCGTTTGGGTGCTCCATGTGGACGGAGCCTCCAATTCTGCTAGATGTGGGGCCGGTCTCATATTGGCCAAACCCGACGGCCATACGGTAGAGTACGCACTCCGTTTCTCCTTCCATACCTCAAATAACCAAGCCAAATACGAAGCCCTGCTTGCAGGACTTCGGATCGCCAAGAGTTTGGGAGTCCAGAAACTTCGGGCTTTTTCTGACTTCCAGTTGGTCGTAAATCAAGTTAAAGGGGAATATGAGGCTAGGGACCTGTCATGATGCAGTACCTAGAGAAGGTACAAATTTTATCTTCTCAACTAGAACATTTCGAGATCATTCATGTCCCTCGATCAGAGAACTCTCGGGCGGACGCGTTGTCTCGACTTGCTACTACGACCCCAGAATCTCTTGGTCGCACCTTCGTCGAGCACCTTGAAGCCCCGAGTATAGCAAAAGAAGCTATAGAGGTGCACCAAATTGAGATTGAGCCAAGTTGGATGTATCCCATCATTAAATTCTTGAACGAGGGTGTGTTACCAGAAGATAAGGCAGAGGCCAAAAAGATCCGCTGGATGGCATCTCAATATGTCATCCTAGACAGAACTTTCTATAAAAGAACATTTTCTCAGCCCCTGCTGAAATGCTTGGGACCGACGAATGCTGACTACGCCCTGAAGGAAGTCCATGAAGGCATATGCGGCGATCACTTGGGAGGCCGGTCCTTAGCATATAAAATTATATGCTAAGGATACTATTAGCCCTCCATCCAAAAAGACTCGACCGACTTCACGCGAAGATGTGATCAATGTCAAAAATATGCCAACATTCAGAGGCAACCAGCGAGTCATTTGACCCAGCTGACAGCCCCCTGGCCTTTTGCTCAGTGGGGAATGGATAATCTTGGCCCATTCCCGCCTGCCTCTAGGCAGAGGAAGTTCCTCCTTGTGGCGATTGATTACTTTACAAAATGGGTCGAAGCCGAACCACTGGCTCAAATTACAGAGGGCAAGGTCAAGAATTTTGTTAAAAATTTCATCATATTTCGATTCGGGATTCCACATACGATAATCATCGACAACGGGAGGTGGTTCGATAACCCGAAGTTCAAAGACTTCTGTGCTCGATACCATGTGCAACACAGGCTAACTTCCGTTGCCCACCCACAGTTCAACGGAGAGGCTGAAGTAACTAATCGGACCATTCTCCACGGTCTGAAGTCAAGGTTGAACGCCGCCAAAGGATTTTGGTCCGAAGAGCTGACCTCCGTTCTCTGGGCATACCGAACTATCCCGAGGGTAGCCACCGGCGAATCTCCATTCAACCTGGCATACAGTACCGAAGCCGTTCTCCCTATCGAAGTCTCCCTCCAGTCTTTAAGGGTTGACAATTATGAAGAGCCAGAAAACTCTGATCGCAAGAGAGTTGACATGGATTTGCTACCAAGCACCATGCTTCAGGCCCAGATAAGAATGGCAATGTACCAGCAAAAGGTCACCAAATATTACAATTCCAGAGTAAAGGAGCAAATCTTTCGCACAGGGGATATGGTGCTGTGAAGGGCAGAGGTATCCAAGCCAACAGAACAGGACAAGTTTTCTCTCAACTGGGAAGGTCCATACCAGGTTGAAGAGGTCATACGCCCAGGAACGTATCGACTCAAGACCTTAGAGAGGAAAATTTTGCCCTGGCCATGGAATGTACAAAACCTTCTCAAATACTATCAATAAACTAACCTCCAAATTTCTTGTGCAAATTTGCCCAACTCTAAGCGGCCTGTTGCGTCAACAAAACGATAACAGCATGAATGGCGCGATCTAAGGAATCGATCAACAGCGCAAAGGAGAGTTTGATCCGCTCACCTTATCGGAATGTCCGATGAGCGCAACGGATGGCCCGATCGGGCCACCAAGAAGATCAAAGGCACATGGACGGTTCAAGTGACCTACCCTACGAAAAACCCGAAGATGTGCCGGGACGGGCCTGATCAGCCTACCTTATACTAAAGAAGGCACAGGGATGGTTCAAAAAACCTACCCTACAAAAAATTCGAAGACTTGCCGGGGCGGGCCTAATCAGCCTACCTTACACTAAAGAAGGCGCAGGGATGGTTTTTATAGCCTACCCTATGGAAAGTCCGAAGACGCGCCGGGGCAGGCCTGAACAGCCTACCTTGATCATGACAAAAATGCACAAGAATGGCATTAGTGCCCCACCCTACGATTCCAAGTAATCGAGGAAGTCTACACCTTCTACAAATCACAATACGATAGAAGAGAAGGTAAGAGAAGCGGAAACATTTCATTTCATTTCTAAATTTTTTACAAAAAAAGAAAAGAAAAGAAAAGGCATTGTAGATAACAGGGAAAGCAAAACTAACGACCACCCATCGGCCCTTTCTCATACCAGCGAGGGGAGTCTTACAAGGAAGATGAGAGGGCCCGGGGTTCCTGTCCGGACTAGAATCCGACTCCTTCTCGGAGTCAAAATCGAATTCATGTCCGAGGAAGGGAATAGAGGGTTTGATGTTGACAAGGCCCTTCAAGTCATAAAACTTGAATGCCTTATCCATGCATTCCCGGAATCCCTGGTGGTAAGAATCCAAAGCCGCCTCGGCAACCTCCTCTTTGAAAGCAGAAGACGCCTTGAAGTCCAAGATGGCGTCTGCCGCCTTCTTCTTGGCCTCTACCACCTCCGCGACGGCCGCCTCGACCTGGGTCCTGGCATCCTCCAGTTGAGCCTCTAAGACGCGGATTTTTCTCTCCAAACGGTCAACGATAGGCTCATCGTCATCGCTTAACCTGAGGAACCTTGGGCCCCTCCCTTTTTCCGGTGTCAATGGCTCTCCTCTTCGCCGTCCTTCGAAGCTCGGAAACACTGAACTTCATTTCGACGAGACGCCGGAGAAGGGAAGAAAGCTTCTAAAATAGGAGTTTGAAATTATGATGACCTTCAACTAGGGGAGACGGGGTCCTATTTAAAGGGATCTTACACCCACGAACGACCACAGGGAGATATGCTCTGCACCCTTTCGTAGGCGAACCAGAAAGCGCCACGTGTCAAAACGACACCTCGAAACCCTGGGTAACTACCTGAGAATGATACAATCGCCAATAACTGCTCTAGGAGATAGCAACCGTCGATGCCCCAAATCGAGAATGGTCTTCATTATACGGCATTATAGACCTCCTCTTGGAAAGGGAGGATTTGGCGGCGCCCGGGGCACACGAGGATGCGACCATTCGAATATTGACGTACTCAACACAGGCGACGAAAATCATACTAAATATTCCCTAATCAATGGCCAACAGGAAAGTAACACATGTCTGTCGTGTCTACTCCTGGATATACGGATTGGTTATCTAACATCGGTGTAGCCCAATCATGGTCAATCATCGGCAATGGCATTCCGGTCTTATTGCAGAATTTGTCTTCGGCACCAGTTGCCAACCAAACGGTCTTCGGCTTCGGCCATTCGACCAGACAACCTTACTTATGCCATATTCAAAAGCGTGACACACCACATATAAGGAAGGAAAAAGCTACATGATAATTCAATAAGAGAGTTTGCCGGTTACATTCCCGAAGAAAGTAAAGAAGGGGCGCAATGCCTAAAGTTATACAAATCCCTAGGCATCAAATGGAAGAGACCCTACACCGCAGGATTGGAGCAGCTTATCAATCTGCGCAGAAAAAACTTCCTCGACTTGGGTTGAGTCCGGAGAGCCTTCAACTTAGGCCCCCTCCTCAACCTGAACTCCCTTTTGGGCCAGGATTGGAATCACACTAGAGTCTTCGGCTGTGACAGGAGCCTCTTCCCCCAAGCTTGGCATCCCTTCAGCTTCTTTGACCTGGGCCGAAATTACACTGAGGTCCTAAACCACAACTGGGATCTCCCCCTTTTGGCTCAACATCTCCTCAACTTCCTCTGTGGCCTCCTCTGCGGCCTCGGCCTCCTCCTCTCCTTCTTCCACAATGTCGAAAGCAGGAACAGTAGAAAGATCAAGGTTAGGGAAGGCCTCACTGACCTTGACAAGTCCATCGTTAAAGCCATGTTGGTAACTGTATAAGATTGCCTCATTCATCTCCACCTGGAACTGCTAGGACCTTCTAAAATCCGCTACAGCCCTACCCGCCAGCTCTTTTTGGACTTCAGATTCCCTCCTGGCCACTTTGGACTCCAGGGCCGCCTCTTCAGCCCTTTGGGTTGCCTTCTCGGCCACCCTGGTTAGGTCCCTCATCTTTTCTTGGTCCTCCTTAGCGGATTGCTCCAAGGAGTCAACGTGCTTCCTATTCTTCCTCAACTCCGCCCCTTGCTCAGCAATCGTCAAGTGGGCGCTCTTCAGCTCGCTCTTCAGGCTTCGAACTTCGGCGTCCGTTCGGGCGAGACGATCCTCCATCGATTGCCTCAGCTCTTCGACCACCTCTTTTTCGGCCCTAGCCATGCTGAGCTCCTCCTTGAGGCCATGGATGAGGCTATCGACATTTCCCAGGCCCTCCTCCATGAAAGTGATGTCATAGACCAACTGCATTGGCAAGGCAAAATTATAGGCCGAACAATCCTCCAAGCGAGAACAAAGAAAATGAAAAATGACAAGGACTTTACCTATTGCAGAGAAGAAAAGGCAGAGTCAGATATTCTGGCAAGGCTTTGACTTCGAATAACCGCCAGATCGTGAGGCAACAGAGTAGCCTTCAGTGCCCACCTAGCAACGGCGGGGACCAACAGTCTCCCATGGGGGGAAAATTCTGAAGAGCTTGTGGGACAGCTCCCAGCTGGAGACGCTTCCCGGGCGGGCTCCCCTTCGACTTGCGCTGCCTTGCCCCTATCCGTCGCTGGGGGGCAAGACAGAGGAACTTCAACCACCGGGGACGGGCTCTCCCCTATGTGGATTGGGGAGACGGCCACCGGTGGACATTCAACCAGCTGAGGCCCTGTGGAGGCCTCCGTCATCGGCGCTGCATCCTCCCCAGAGGTTCCCCGGGAGGATGAAGTGCCCCTGCTCTCCTCAAGACCATCTCGACGAGCCCTCTTCCGAACTGCTGACCTCGAAGGAGGAGCCTGGGCGGTCCTCCTCTCGGAAGATTGGCGGAGCCAACTCAAGTTGGGCTTCATTCCACTGCCTACAGACAGACAAACCCTCCTTTGAGCCAATTGGACTACAACAGAAATATAGAGAAAGAGGTAAAAATTTCTCCATTTATACCTAATACAAGGAACTCACTGATCCCTGCGAGATGAAGATTCCTATCCTCCAACAATTCGCGAATGGGAGCAACCTCCGAATCAGTCAACAAGTTGTAATCGGACTGATCAGCCGCCAAGACCTTCCCATCATTGGCGACTAAACACAGCTCCTTCCACTCACTACTGAAACCCCATGGTTCAGTAGACAACACAAAAGTGAAGATAGATTTCCACCCGTGGATGGCGCTGGGCATATCCTTGATAATTTTGCGACCAGGCCGAGGGTCGATTACCCACCATCCGCGACCGTGGAAATCCCTCTTAAGCACAAAGAGGATGGTAAACAGATTGGTCCCGGGGTTCACGATAGCCATGTGACACCGGACCAAGAACCCACAGATGTTCCGAATACTGTTCGGAGTCAACTGCGCCGGCACTACCTAATACAGATGGAAGATCTTGACAAAGAAGGGGTGCAGAGAAAATCAAAGACCAGCCTTCAAGTGGTCTTCGTATACGGCCAGACACCCAGCAGGAGGCTTGTTCACCTGTTCCTCGGATGTTGGAAAGATTAAGGAAAAATCTTCGAGAACGTGATAGCGTTCTCAAAGGTGGGCTATCTTTCCTGGAGAAACGGAGTTGGGGACCAACTCCGGACTCACTACATCATCGGCCCCCGAGGGCCCTACATTTTTTCTTTGGCTACCTACAGACTCGGCCATGATAGAAGATCAAGACAAAGGAACGAAAGGAATATTCTACCTGCGGAAGGAAAGCTGGGCCAAAGCTGAAAGTTTGAGGATGAAGAAGCTTCCTCAGCCGATCTTTCTCTCTCCTCCTCAAAAGAGGACAGAGAGGGCCCCAAGCAACATCATAACCTGCCATGAGCCCTTGAGATGGTTGCGCGACCCCAAAATGGCCCTAGAAAACAATTTGACATGGAATGGACCGAGAGTCGTAATCCGTCTAAATCAATAGCCATGGTGGAGCGCGCATTTCATCCAAGGGACGGGGATGTACCACGACCGCCGCCCAGATCCTAACCGAAAGATTGGTTGAACTGCCGCACAACGAAAAAGGAGGGACAGTCCCTAGTGCGCCCACTCCTTTTTATCCCTCGATCAAGGAATGACAGCTGTCCAACGCCTGATCCTCGAATTAGCCGGCAGTTATGGCAGATGGTCCAATCAGAGTTTTTATAATCATCCAGGAGGAAAACGACAAACCAGTAATACTCCCACTCTTCGAGGCAAATCTTTTGCTACGAAAACTGAGAGTAAGGGGGCTACTGTTGGGATATATTGGTCCAAGCATGAGCCGACCGCCGGTTCGGACCGGCCGTAGACATTCCTTTTGAACCACCAACTTCAAATCCAGGTGTTCGGAAAAAACTAAGCAACCCACGAACAAGCCGAAGCTCTTCACGGACCTACAGCATCCGAAGGCCAAGCCTTCGAATTACGTCTTCGGCCTACGTTGAAGACCAAGTTCATCGGCCCCAAAGACGAGACCCTCAACTTGATTTGAGGGACCACCCCCACCAACTCCCGAAGACACGGTCTTCGGTTCATGACAAGACACGGTCTCTGGCCCATGACAAAGATCAAGTCCTCGATCTATGCCGAAGATAGGATCTCCGATCTATCTCGAAAGGATCCGAGGACGAAGACATTTCCGATCTGATTACGGGAATCTTCCTAAAAAAGGAAGTCTGAAGACAGATCCACGATCTGTCTTCAGATCTCTACAAGCACGATAAGTAACGGTTACTATCGACTATCTTCGGGACACAATCATGACGTGCAACTCTAGCTGCAACGTCTCCGGTCTGGCCAGAACCGTTCGACGACAACCCACGATTGCGGATTATGGGAAGGATTTGACTATCCATCGTAACCGCTATGGGGAGGACGGAATCGCCGGCCAGATGGCCCCTTATAAATAAGGGTAAGAAGGAAAGCTCGAGATAAGGCACAAGATACTCTTGAAAACTAGAGTCCTTGTCCTCTCCATCGGATTCTCTTTCCCATTCTGTGGCTGGAGCCCGTCTCTGACTTAGCCATCGGAGTGTCCCCCGCCGGAGCAACTCCGGCCAAGAATTTATTTTGCAGGTGAACCCGGGAGCAGCCCCTACGAACAAGAAGCTCCATCCGATCGAAAAGGAATTTCATGCCAACACAAAACATTTAATTCATAGTTAAAATTAAAATTAAATATTAGAAAGAAATAAGAGAATTAGATCATTTCATTTTCTCTCAAAAATGAAATAAAAATTTGACTTCCTCGACCAAGTGGTTGGGATGAAAGTCACTTATTTTTATTTTTATTTTAAAGTCACGCTCCCGGCAACCAAACACGTCTTAAAAATAAATAAAGATTTTAAGATCAAAATGCCAAAAAATAAATTTTAAAATACAAAATATAAACATGCCCGAAATAAAGATTTTTAAGCCAAAATGTCAAAATATAAATTTTAAAATAGTATATAAATGGAATATTTTTTTTAAAAAAAAAAACATGATTTACATTAATCATGATGATTTCAAATATTTGGGCTTTGCACCAATCTTTCTCTCTCTCCAAAAAAAAAAAAAAAAAAAAAAAATCTCCTTGAAACTACAGCAAGCATTGCTTTGCAAATCGGCTGCTTCTCCTGTTCTTCAACCGGGCTCTCTTTGGGCTCGAGTAATTCAATCCAAATAAGGTTTCTTTTAAGCAGCCAAGAAAATGCTGTCCCATCTGGTCCGAGATATTTCATCTTCGTTTCTATACTCAATTTCAATACTCGTGGACCATGTGCTAACCCTCAGGTCAGGTGAAAGTATTCAAATCATGAATGCCTCTCGGATCTCTCAAATTCCTTAAAGTCAATGGCCTACATACATAAAATATAAATTCTGACTTGCGGCAACTTGTGCGAGCTCTATCTTAAACCTTGATAGAAAATGGAATATTACGAAACTAGCCGCCTTTTTCTCAGCTGACGCGATGAACCAGGTACCGATCACTCATGTGCACAGAGAAGGAAACATGGCAGCAGACTGGACAGCATGAACAGCAACCATGGGGGATTTCAAACTACAGCAAGATGAACCACTCCCTCCCTCATTGGTGACCATTCTCAATGCTGACGCTTATGGAATGGATCACGGTCGATAATGAATGTCTCGGCTTCTCGCATTTTCGGTGCTATTTATTTTCTGTAATCCTGTTTTCTATGTTTAGACAATGGGATATGCTTTATTCTCCGAAAACATGCTATTTGGCTTCTATAAATTCTTATTATGTTGGACTTCGTAATTTACCTTTATTCCAATTTAAGCTGTTGCTCCTTCCTACCATAAAGAAAATACATGCAAGGCTTTTAGGAAAAAAGAGTGAAATAGTTGAACTTATAATATTATATTAAGCTATTATAAGCAGTTAAATAATTTAAAATTATAACAATAAGTAACATATTGTTAAATTCAAATATTGACAATTTTCTTGTTACCTCGCATTCCCTATCAACTGCCATTTTACTCTCGGAATAAATCCTAAAATGTAAATCTAGATTGATTGCATATTGCATAGTTGGCTGTCCTCGACCACATCTCTCTTCCAAGCCATCGTAAATTTCTGACATTTTTCTGATCCAGTATAAATTTGATCAGCATTATTAGCCTGTAGAACTGAATGACTGACAACTTCTAATTAGCTGCAAGGATGAAGAACTCGTCCACTTCAACTTTAGAACGCAGTCATGGTTGACTTCATTATATAACAGAAAAAGAGATGAACCTTGAATAGATATATGTCACGGTTATTAGCTATTCTTTTGAAAGATGAGTAATTCATGGGTTTTTCTTCTTGTTCTTTTTCTTGAAAGAAGAGTAATCATGAAGCTTCTAATGCAATTGAACTGAGGGATTTCTTGGTGGAGCTGAGTTGCCACCTCATGAAGCTTCTAATGCTATTGAGTTGGGGGATTTCTTTGTGAAGTTGAGTCGTGCTTGCTTCATCGGCTTCAGGGGAGCTGTCAAAAGGAAACAGTAAGATTAGCGATAAATACTCTTTGCAATAACAGGAATATAATTTTCAGCAAATGAAAGATTGCACACCAGTTTTTTTGTTTTGGTTGTTAGAAGAAATGACAGAGGACTTCCACTCCTCATAGGCTTGTTTCTCCATTTTTTTGTGCCTCTTGTAGCTTGGAAGCTGCGAGATGAGTTTAGTTGATAAGTTCAGAAAATATCCAAGGAGACAAATGGTTTTTAATTAAAACTGTAGTCATAATGCTAACACGACATGCAGACGTAATAGGTTTTGCATTATGAAACAAAACCTTTCTTATCCACTTCTTTGATTCAGACACTTGTCCAACTTCTCAACCTTCAAAACAGAATCCAATTAACTGCTGTCTTTATTTGCCTCATTTTCAATCACCCATCAAAACCATACTTTCCAAATATTTTTACCTTTGATTCTATACCCTATTCAATAATCTGAAACATCCATAATACATACCTTTAGTGTCCTAAAATGATCCTTAAATACAACTTTAATACATACCTTTAGTGTCCTAAAATGATCCTTAAATACAACTTTCAATCTAAAGAGATTTCTTAGACAAATTTAAAATGAAGTTTCCATAAAGAAAATTTCTATAAGAGTACCAAGACTTCCAATCTAAAGTGGTTTCTTATGCATTAATGTATGATATTCCAAATCCTTACTTCTAATGGAATCAAAATGATCTATGGATTGATCAGAAGATCCTTGAAATTGGCTAGAATCCCTTACTTGAAGGAAAATAGATCTTTTAGAATGAATCATAGGAAACTAAAATTTTAAAAAAGGGCATCAAGTTTTCCAGCAAAACAAATTGACAACACAAAATTGCCACTTCTAGACTTGCATGAAGACTAAAAAACCTTGAAACTTAACATTAAATGCAAGAGGAACAACTTTCAAGTTGCATGATCTACTGATGTGTAAATTCATAACAGAAAGCTCCTTTCCACATTAGCATGGAAAATTGACCGTGTGCACTGTAGATAACAACCATCAGATTTCTGCAGCCAAAGTACAACATAATACTAACAAGGTCTTCCATACAAATTATTCACAGTGGCCAGTAGCTTTCAGAAAAATGATTCACATTGGCTAGTACATCTACAAGAAAGAGAGCTTTCAACTTATCTTAAATTTTATAATGTATGGCAGATTGATATCTTTATCAAACAGCAATAAGATTTGTAACATTTTTGTATAAACCTAATGGAAAGAACTTTTGACTGATATATGCATTTATGTGCCATGTAGGCCAAGGGATGCACAATGAAGGAAAGAGAGGTAGAGGTAGACCAAAAAATCATGTGGGATGAAATAGTAAGAAAGGGCTTGATATTGCTATATATATGCATATATAATCATAGATATGCAAATTTAATAGTGAGGATTTTCCTCATCTTTTCTTAGGAAAAAGAATTCAGGCAGCAATTACACCATGAGCTGCATACGTAACTAACTGCATACATATTCTTACATGTTCTTACATTAACATGAACAAGATTAGGGGAAATTACTCCAAGCACATGCATGTGAGTTTCTAGTTGTTGCATTTATTTCAGCAATGGAAAACAATAAATACCTCCAATTCATATTGATCATCTACAGAAGAATCATCAGATACATCACCATCATCCTCACGTCTCCTTTTTCCAGGCAAGGCATCCAAAAGTTCTGCCATTGGCAAATAGGATATAAAGAAAGAAAATTGAATCACAATCATGAAAAGAACACAACTATGACAAAGTTCTAATATTGAAGGAAAATAGGCAATTGTAAGCATCAAAAGTAGTTGTAAGATTAGGATGGAGAATAGCAGAATCAGCCCTGCCAATCAAACAGCCACCCCAAAGCACAGAATGCAGCTAACTCTTAAAATGTTAATGGGATATCTGTACCTCGATGGCCTTTTATAGCCTTAGGATTTTTCTTTTCCTTTGAAATGCCAAAGACATCAAAGCAAAGGTCGTTCATAGAAGTTGAAACCTGCAGCAAAAAATTAACCATACATGGATTACAGATTAAATCAAGAGAGTGGAACCTAATACAACAAAAAATAAGAAGTGGAAGAGATGTATTAAACCATTAAAGGATGATGCATTAAATTAAAAGAGAACATAATATCAGAGATGTAGAAGAGGATGTAGGCTCTTACAGTGGAAAATTCAGACTCCGAAGTTCCACATAGCTCAATAAGCTTCAGCTTGTCAACCTTAAGCTACAACATGGGACAAAGCACTTTGATGTAAGCCGATATAAATTAAAATATTGTTCCGGGAAATTTACAGAACTTCAGAAGTCACCTTATGCCTTTTTGCACATAAATAGAATGCAACGGCTGTAAATACAGGGCGGTTAAAATCAGTATTTGCCCGGCGGGAGGGGGGTAGTGCAGCAAGAAATCGCTCCTTGTACCTGAAAAATCAACATCATAAACGTTGTATGTCAACAAAAAGGTATTCAGAGCTAGCATGGTGACATATTCAAGGTTCACAATTTTAGACTAAGGAAAACCCTCAAGTCACTACCCAGTAAAAACTAAAATTCATTTAGTTGTATGCCAGAACTTCAAAAAGGAAGGGAAACAAATATGACGAATGTAATAAGGAAAAGCATTTTAGAGAACTTTCCAAATAATTCATGAAATATTCACAACAAAAAACTGTCAGATTATTATCCATAACAATCACCAGAAATTCATAGAAGCACGACCTTTTGCATTAAGTCACTATAAACCCTGTAGAAAATGTTACACTATTAGTGAAAAAATCAGAGAATTCTGTTACTTTCTTTTTTAGTAGAATCTTTAAAAAAATGTTATCGCGCATTCAACCAATGACATCTAAGAATCATGATTTAAATCATTCAATGGGTCAGAGAATTATGTTGCTGGAGGAGTCTGGTGGCACAGTGCCAGTGAACAAAGAAATGCTCCATTGTCTCCCTGTTTTACCAAGATCTTGAAAAGAGGGTATCACGCATTTAATCATTGACATCAAAGATCCCACATATAAATCATTATTACATATCAAAAAGAAAGAAAAGGGGGAAAAAAAGCTAAAAGAAGAATGAAATTTCAAGTTAGTAAAAAAAATATGTAAAATAAGAAGAAAGATTGGATACTTCCTTTAATAAGTTTGATTTATCTAAAAAGTTCATGATTTGTTACTTATTAAAGAAACAAATAAATCAAGGGCAAGGAAATAAGATCTTACAGAGACAATCCCTTTCGCACGAAAGGTATGAGCCTAACACAGCCAAACTGAATCCCGAGTTCACGGACATCCAAACTCGCCCTACAATAAAACCCATCGGGGATTCCTGCATATCTCTTAAAACTCGATAAATCTCGAATAGAAATATCAAAGAGAGAACTGGACTCACTTGACACCAAGACCATTCTGCATTGCATTGAAGGACCTCATGTAAGCCTTCTCCGACATCCCACTCATCCGAATTGCACACTGCCGATCGAATAGCACCTGAAACCTACGAACCCAACTCCCTGATTTAGTGTTCAGAAACTTGAGATCAATCAAACAAACAGAAGATTTAGTGTTTAGAAAATAAAGATCAATCAAACTGATAGAGTTGACAAATCAAACGGTAGACAGGCATGCAAAATTACTTGGACGCCGCGATCTCCAGACAAATGATGGCTTTGGTGACCTCTCCCTGCGACAGAAGAAAGCAACTAAGATGGGATGGATTGAGAGAAATGGGTGACGAGAAGATGGGAAGGAGGGGGCTTACAACGCCGATGATGGAGGAGTCAAACTGGACGTCGGACAGGCGGCGGAGCTCCTCGGCCTTCCTCACGAGGGGCTTGGAGTCGGCGAGGCCGAGCCGGGCAGCGATGGAGGAGATGTCCATGGCGAGAGGGGCGAGAGGGGCGAGAGGGGCGAGGAAGGAATTGCGCTTCTGGGAGAAGGCATTTGAAGCGCTAGAGCGTTGCGTCGTAAGGGAAGGATTTGGCGGGGAAGGGGGGCGGGAAGGCGCTTCGAATCGGGGCCAAAAATTTTGGGCGCGGGCGGGGAAGGAGCAAATATTTCGATGATTTATATGGGCTAATTAATGGGCTGGACCCGGCCCAAAGTTTTCTTTTTGACTGGCCCGAATAAAGCATGCGCTTTGGTACACCCATGTACGGCTAGAACGCATGCATGGCCGGCTTCACCATGATAAGTCCCAGCATGCAGCGGATTGAACTCACTCGCGTTGTTGTTAGTGAATTGAGGACTTGGTCAAAGCCATGCAAATAAAATTTAATATATATATATATAAGATGAAATATTCATACAATTCTAATATGAATATAAGCCATAAAATCAGAAAATAAAATACTCCGAAAAAGATCGGGTACCGACTCCATTCAATATCACATGACATCATCGAAATGTTGAGAAACAAATGAGGCAACCTAGTCAGCAGCTAAGTTTATCTCGCGATAAACATGCTGGTGATTAGCGAAAGAACACCCTCAAGCAGACGTCTAATGTCCTACAGCAGAGGATGAGTGGCAACTTCATCAATTAAGATTACAAATGGGTCGGGTTGACTCGTGACCCAATCCGTTTAGACCCGATCCAACCCATTTTTAGGAATCCGTGGATCCGGATCGGATCCTAAAATTAGACTTCTTCCATTTTCATGGTCAGGTCTGGATTTACTGAATTTGGATCCAACCCAACCTGACCCGACTCAAATATACTAATACTATTATGATCATATCTATTTGGACCATTAAATTATAATTTAAAATTTATATGGAACTTATTTTTAACATAGAGATAGAGTTATAATTATTTTTATATCTAAATTTATTTTGAAAATAATATTGTTTATTATCTATTTTATGGTTAATAATAGTGGCTATATAATAATTAAAATATAGTTATCTATATTATATCCGGATCATATCTAGATCCAAGTTTTTTAAAATTAGAATTGGATTATTTATAGACCCGATCCAACCTGAATGACCCGTTAGGTTGAAAATTTTGATAGTGGATCCGATCAAACTCGACCCAATTTTCTAGTGGATTGGGTCTGGATCTAATATTAGGACCCGTCAAAGAACCGGATCGAATCGAGGTCACTCATAATCCGGTCCGACCCGATCCATTTGTACTCCTATCATCCTTAGAGGACTGGATCCAGCCAATGACCATAGAAGAGTCATCCTCAACTACTAGCCAATCAGCTTGAAAAGTACAAACTACATTGATGATGCCAGCCCAAGCTATATAGAGCTCAGCCGTCGGAACCGAAGGCCCAAAGAAACAACTTCCTCTCACCACCACTAACTGTGAATCAGGGCCTTTAATAACGAAATCCGCTCTTCTAGTACTATCCATAATACTGCCATCAAATTTGACCTTAAAGAAAGTCGGGGATAGGGGCTCCCAAAAAATAAAAAGCCTACAAATCTCTCAAAGAGCAAAGTGGGGGCCCTAGGAGTCTGACTCCCTCTCAATCAAATCAGTAAGATCCAAGTGAATCATCTCCATCGCCCGAATCAAAGTACACTCCAAGACTAGCCGATCAAAAAGCCTCATCACTCAAATACCCAGTTATTTCTTGATAGCTAGATCAGGTAAGCAACATATTGTTGGGAATAGTGTCCCAAGCAAATCGTCTAGGCTATAAACGGTTGTGCTATTTTGTAATTGTATGTGAATTTTTTAAATGAATAAAAGTTATTCTTTGGGTTGTTCATCACATGTGCATTTTTTGAAAAGAACTCTTGTGTGATGGAGTCCTTAGAACTACATTATATTTGATATAGAGAGGATATATCGAGTAGTTTTTAAACTGGTTCACAACCAAAGGATACATTATTATAGGATGACGATACATTAAGCGTAGGTTGTTGTATGTCACATTGGTTAGTTATCCTCTTAAACAAGGAGTGTAGAGACACTGATGTGATATACAGATAAAATGTATGACATCTCACTGAACATGACCAACTGTGGTGCTCCCTTCTGTCAAAGCATTGCTCGCGAAGGGATATGGGTATATGTGTCCCCCATACCTGAGGTCATCATGGTAGCTTGCAAGAAACTCACTATACTTTGGTGCCAGACTACCTGGATTTCTAATCCAGTGACGGAAGGCTTATGGGTACAGTCAAGTACTTGTGGAGCGGTGGTGGATCAAGATAGGATTGATTCCTCCAAATGGTTTGGAATGAATGACTCATTATGTCTCAATTTAGCAAAACCTTGGCCAAAGTAGTTCTTATGAGGAGTCACAGAACTTATAAGGTTGAAACACGATCTGGATGTACTAAATTAGGGTTGGCAGTCAAATCCTAGGTCATCCTAAGCATTATGAGATCAAAGAGATGAATTATGCGGTAACCATATGCCAGGGGTTCTAGAGAGTTACTCTACAATCTTCGATCTATCCGGACATCGGATATCATTGCTAGATGATGACTTTGACTGGTACTGGAAGTGTTCCAATGCTACCGGCTTAGTGTTCGAACCTATGAGGTCACACACCATAGGGATTTCTACATGATCTAAAGGTTGATCGATAATTGAGAATCGTTTGGCATCACTGGGGGTCAATATGATTGACCATGATCCAAGTGTCGACACTTTGGAGTGTTGACACTTGGATGTAATGAGGATTTTTTTCATTAATTCGATGAGTGAATTTTGGAGAACTTATTTGCAATATGATTGCAACATGATGGGTCAAGCCAAATATAATTTGGCTTAGGATCAAATTGGATTTGATTTTTTATGCTCTCTTTTCTTTTAAAATACTTAAATTTGAATTTCAAATTCAAATTTCAAATATTGGCTAAAATTGGCTCCAAGGTTTTTATGGAATGGATTATTTGGGAATGCAGATTTTCTCCTATTTAAATCTAGAGCTAATTTGGTTTAACCCTTAACCCTCTTCCCCAATCACTCCACCTTCCATATATCTCTCCCTCTTCGCTACCACTATAAATAAATGTTATTGTAGGGCCAGCAAAAGGATGATAATCTGGGCTTTTCTAAGAGAGAAAGAAAGGAATTCCTTAGAGTGGGGTTTGAGAGGATTAGGGTTTTGGATGTGAGCCTAACTAGCAATCAAGCTAGGGTTTGGGAAGAGAGAGTTGGTTGGGAAGGGTTCCACTTCCACTTCTCCTCATTATCCTCGAACAAGTACTTCCCGGCGGCTTCAAGAATGTCTTGCAGGTCCAAGGAAGGAGAAGGTTGGCTTCCAGGATCCTGAGGAGCTAGCACTCCAAGGAAGTTGATTGGGATTGAGCCCTGGTGTGAACTATCCATAGAGGCCAGACACTTGTATGGCTCAACAGCTCTTCATCACCTCCATCCAATGGTTCAAAGGTAACGTACCTTTTTCTTGGTCTCATGTGATCATATATAAAGCATGAAATTATTACATGTTTTTTCCTTTTATTGCTTATGGTATTCTTTGCATACACTTTGATTATGTTGGATCCTGTTGCAAGTAAATTGATAGATTGACTTAATCGATCTACCAAGTTTTTCACTATTCTTTATTTTAAAATATTTTTAAAACACAGTCTGCTGTACTACTTCACTTTCATTGGTATTAGAGCTAGATTCCTGTAGCATAATAATAGTAGCATGTTAAGATATCATTAGTTTTCTCTTTCAAAGTACTTGAATTGAGTGCATCACCATGGCTGTCCAGTCATATGAGAGAAGTAGGGTTGCAAGACCCTCTCTTCCCATTCAATGGGATCTCCTATGACGTATAGGGGTGCCACTTATGATGTGACTCATGAAGAAGAAAAGTAAAGGTGTCGACTCATGAGCGCGTACCAGAAAATATGGCGTTCTATTATCATCCTGTCTCAGGCCATGTGTCGATCATAGTATCGACACCTAGTGTCGATACTTGATCCGAGAATACTGAAAAATAATGAATTCAAATTTTAATTGGTTGTAACATTATTTTACATTATAAATTGAAATTGTTTCGGTTTATGAAGATTATTGAACTTAATTAAGAATTAAATTACCTTGTATGACAAAGTGATCTAGGAATATGATTCAAAGATTTTAAGTTATTTTAATAAGCTTTAAAGATCATGGGTTAGCTTCAATTAGGTCCTTAATTGGGTTAGATCTAAGTTTAGATGCATTGGACTAAATAGAAAACTAATCTAATTAAATGGTGAGTTAGGATTTCTTTTCTATAGATCTCTCTAATAGTTAAATTGATTAATGCATAAATCTAAATGGACTTGATTTGTGGCTCAATGGTAAGCCTGAGTCTTTAGGCTAGTCTAATCGAGTCTGATGAACTAATTGGTGTCTAAGGTAAGTATGGCATTTGATCATGGTTCTTTGGGGCTACCTCTTACCTGGCTAACCTAGTTGGTGTCTAAGGCAAGACGTTTAATAGCGGAACACATCCCATGATCTCACTTACCTGGCCAATGTGGTCGATCAGAATTGATTGGATAGCTCACTGTCCGGTGCATCATGTTGGCAGCGATGAACGATGAGTTCAGTCATAAATTTGAAGAAGCCCAGCCGGAGGAGAACCTTCAAAAGTTGAAGGAGTCCTTCGGTATGCCAGATAACATTGAAAAGTACAGGGTCTCCTGTGCTATCTATAATGCGCGGATGATTAATGGGGCCTCAGTCACTGATCATGTACCATACATGATCAAGATGATTGAGCACCTGGGCAAGCTCGGATATCCCTTGCATAAACAGCTCGAGAAAGATGTGATACTGAATTCCATGTCCTCTTCTTATCTAGACTTTCTCGATCATATTAGAATGAATAAGCCTGTAATTAACTATCACAGTCTGTTAGGGTTACTACAGACTTATGAGAAAGACCACCAACTCAATAAAGGGGTGAGCACCGATGCACAAACTTTGAGGGTTTCTACCACCCATTTGAATTTGGAGAAGAATTGAGGGAAGAGTCACCGAGCACCGATGAGAAAGGTTAAGAGGGCGATGAACTCTAACCAGAAGATTCCTCCTTGGATCCCCCATCCTTCTTCAAGCTAGTTGGGACCCTTGACAACCTAGGCTATCGAATCCATGAAGTTGTCACCCACGGGCCAAAATGAGTCCTCTCAAACTGCACCCTCTCCTCCTATCCCTGATCCCCTCCCTTAACAACCATTGAAGAACTGCAAAAGTTCTCTAGTTGCAAGCTTTCTCACCTTGATCCAGCTTCTTCCTGACCCATAACACGATCATCCACTACGTGCCCCAGCCATCCACACATGTAGTAGACTGACAATATGTTCTCATACATGAACGATTGCCAAAAAACCCTGTCCTCTACCCAAATGGAAACCCCAGCTTCAAGGGTTCCAAAGGGTTGAGCTCCACCTTGATCCTCATGAAGCCGGCCTTTCGATACCAGGTTGTGAAGTTGTCCAGTGCCACCAGTTTGCTAGCCTTCGAAGCAATCTCCATCTAGGGCTGGAAGTGGGCCAGGCCATACCTCTACCCGAGCCCGGCCCAAAAGAATTTTTGGCTTCAGGCCGAGCCTAGGCTCGATTTATTTTGAAAACACCCTGCCCCCAGCCTGAACATGAACCTGGTCCGAGCCCGATTGGGTTGACCCAATCGGGCTTTGATTCAGGCTAGCCCGAATTAAAGCCCTATTAGGCCAGCCCGAATCAGGCTTTGATTCGGGCTGGCCCAAATTAAAGCTTGAATTGAGTTGGCCCGAACTAAAGTCTGATTCGGGTTGGCCTGAATTAGAGACATTAAAGGCATAGAAAATGAATTAATTCTTCAATGAGTTAAATTGAGGAGTTTGGAATTCAACTTTAGTGTAACCAAAAGAATGTTGATGTGATTATATAGGTGTTCTTCATATGCATGTGACCACATTGTTGCTGCCTATACCGCCATGGCCTATAGCTCGGGGACGACGCCGGATGCTGACCTTGTCACCTGGAACCTAGCTTGTGCGCCCGGACCTACAAAACAAAGGAGACCCGGGTCAGGGATCCTGGCAAGGACACTCCAACAATCAAGTTAGTGGCGATCTAGGAGAACATATCCTCCCGGGTGGGCCCTGTGCTTGGATGTTGCACAGAGATGATGCAATCCAAGAGGAGGGGTGAATTGCGTTCTATAAAAATTAAACAACTACTTCAATTATGAACTAAAACAAGTATGTGCTAATTCAATTTAAGTGCTTGTGTTTTTCCAAAGTGTTTGTATGCTTCAAAATAATATATGGCAGAAATTAAAAAATAAATACAAGAATAAAACAATCACAAATACAAAACAATTTATAGTGGTCTTGTGCAAACCAAGCATCTACATCCACTTCCCAATATCTCCTTGGAAATTCTACTATAATCACCAAGATTACAGTTGATTAGTTTTATGGGCTCATTAATCAAAACCCAAGTTGGTTTTGTCACCTAGGCTCACCAACAACCTTTACAACTTATTTTGTCTTCAGGCTCACAAGTTTAACCCTAGTTGGTTTCAAGGCTCACCAACAATTACCCTTAGTTTTACGGGCTAACCGAGAACCTAATTGGTTTTCCAAGGCTCACCAAAAATCTCTTTGGTTTTCAAGGCTCACCAAAAACCTTAAGTAAACAATGTAAGAGCAATATGAAAAGAATACAATTTAAGCTTTCTAAAATAAACCAAATATCTCTTTGAAGCCCTTGATTATTGATGAAGAACTTGTCTTCAAGATGTTAAAGCCTTTGAATGCAGCTTGATGATGTGAACTTTGGATGCTCTTTTTGAAACTTGGAAGCTTCAAGGCTTGAACCACTCAACTCTTGAATCATTGAAGGATATTTGTTGACTCTGGTCTTGATTTTGATGATTGACAAAATGTTTAAGTATATATGAGTACTAACTGTATTTTAAGTGTATTTCTCAGATCTTAGTACTCAACCATGTTGAATGAAGAAATACTTGTATTTCAGTTTAAAAAGTTCTTAAATTAATGAAAAATCAAGTATATGGACTTTGGAATTAATATGGAAGAACTTGAAGAGGTTAAAGTTTTAATTTGAAGAAGTATCAACAAAGTTTCAGCATGGCACAGGCAAGTGTCGATACCTGAAAATGAAGTGTCGACACCTGAGGATCAAGTATCGATACTTGAAGAGTGAAGTGTCAACTCAAGGCCTGAGAACAAGAAAAATACATAAAATATGAAAAATCAAATTGGCTGTGAATAGTATTCTGGTGTCGACCTACTGTAGCAAGTGTCGACACTTGCACTATTCAAGTGTCGACACTTACTGTTCAAGTGTCGACACTTGCACTGTTCAAGTGTCAACACTTACTATTCAAGTGTCGACACTTGAACAGGCTGGTTTTCAAAAGCTGCAGACTTCTCCGACTTGCTTCAAATGGCCATATTTTTCTCTCTAACGACTATAAACGGTCATTTAAGTGTTAGGAAGCTATATAAACATCAAGAATCAAATGGAGAAGTAATCCTTTGGTGAGTTTCTTGAATATTCTTAAAGGATTTAAGAGTTGAGTGATTCAAGCCTTCAAGCTTCCAAGTTTCAAAGAGAGCAATCAAAGTCTACATCCACAAACATCAATCAAAGGCTTCATCAACTTGAAGACAAGATCTTCATCAACATTCAAAGGCTTCAAAGAGATATTTGCTTTATTTTATAAAGCTTTTATTGTATTCATTTATACTTGCTCTTACATTGTTTTACTTAAGATTTTTGGTAAGCCTTGAAAAACCAAAGAGGTTTTTGGTAAGCCTTTGAAAACTAAAGTGGTTGTTGGTCAGCCTTGAAACCAACTGGGATTTTACTTATGAGCCAGAAGCCAAAATAAGTTATTTAGGTTCTTGGTTATCCCGTAAAACCAAAGGTGGTTGTTGGTGAGCCTTGAAACCAACTAGGGTTTGACTTGTGAGCCCGAAGATAAAACAAGTTGTAAAGGCTGTTGGTGAGCCTAAGTTATAAAACCAAACTTAGTGAAATTCCCAAGAGATTCTTAGGGAGTGGATGTAGGTGCTTGGTTGGCACCGAACCACTATAAATCTTTGTATTTGTGTGATTGTTCTCCTTGTACTTTTATTTCTTTAATTTTGCTGCATTTATTTGAAATACACAAGCACTTGAATTGCATTAGCACATACTTGCTTTAGTTCATAGATATTTTAAATTGTACAAAAGTTTTATAAAATCCAATTCACCCCCCTCTTGGGTTGCCTACCTGAGCCTACAATATTCAATGATCTCACTAAAGGATTGCTTCCCTATTTGATTTTTGATATTTATATAGCTCTCCAAATCTTAGATGACTGTTTATGACCATTGAGGATGAAAATATGGCCATTGGAAGCAAGTTGGAGAAGTTCTACAGCTTTAAAAACTAGCTATTACAGTTAAGTATCGATACTTGATCTCCAGGTATTGACACTTCATTTTCAAGTATCAATACTTCACTTTTATGAGTCGACACTTCATCTTCAAGTGTCGACACTTTATTTTCTTGAGTCGACACTTGAGGCAAAAACCTCCATATGGCAGTATTTTCAAAAAATCTCAGGCCTTGAGTCGATACTTGGTCTTCAAGTATCGACACTTGTTTCTCAGGTGTCGACACTTGCTTTTCAGGTGTCGATACTTGGCGTACCAGAAATGAAACTTGACCAAAAATCAAACTTTAACCTCTTCAAATTCTTCCATATCAATTCCAAAGTCCATATACTTGATTTTTTAATAATTTAAGGACTTTTTCAACTAAAATACAAGCATTTCTTCATTCAACATTGATGAATACTAAGATCTGAAAAATATACTTAAAAATATAATTAGTACTCATATATACTTAAACATTTTGTCAATCATCAAAATCAAGACTAGAGTCAACAATCTTCTCCTTTTTGATGATGACAAAACCTTTAAGTATATGAATAGGGTAAGTTTAAAAAGATTAACAATAAGATAAACATGTAAGTTCAAAATCAATAAGCACCAAGCCCCCCCTCAAAATATGATCCAAAAATATATATATATATTTTTAAAAATATTTTTCAAAATATGCAAATTTTTAAATTTTCTTTCTCTTAATAATTCTTTCATTAAAATTATAACATTTTGCTTTCTTCTCCCCCTTTTACACTTTCTTTCATTTCTCAAATGATTTTTCATGTTTATCGTATCTTTCACTTTTTATATTTAACATTTTTCTTTCCCTTTTTGATATCATGAAAAAGGATGAAAAGCAATACAAAATAGGAATGAAGATGGAAAGAATAGCAAGTAGATCATCAAAATCAATACATGAAATCAATTAAACGTGATACCACTTGAAATATTATATGCACATGCAAAAGAAAATTCAATATTATCCATTCACCTCACTTGTTCATGGGATAAGGTCACAGCGACACCCCAACTATCATAAGAGATCCCAGTGAATGGGAAGAGATGGTCTTTAAACCCTACTTAGTTTCTATGACCAGACGGCCATGGTGACTAACCCAATCCGAAGCAGTTACTATGATTAGATATAAATTTTGATACCAATTGAATGTAACTCCTCTCAAAGGATTAGATTTGAAGAAAAAGAGGAGTATCAGAGCAAGTAAATCATGATATCAAGAAAACATTTAAATCATGATAACAATTCTTTTGATGCTTTCCCTAAATATTATTCCCCCTTAAAAATATGCATTCATTTGAGAAATAAAACATGAAAGCACATACATCAAGATTTGAAATTTTCAAGATATTCATGATTTTCAAAATACAAAGGATTGATCATTTAAAAACTTTTAGCATGATTTCAAATTCATTTAAAATGATTTGATATCCATACAAATACTAGATGTAATTTAATAGCAAGTCTAGCTACTAGAGCAAGGGTTTATCAATATGCATACCTTCTTCTTAAATGTAACCCTTAACTACCAGTTCTATACTTGATCTAGATTATTTCTAGCTTAAGTATAGATGCCAAAAGAATGAAAATATATAAATCATCATATTTCACTTGAAATAGTTTAAAACTATATTAATCAAAATCAAGTAAAAGTCTTATAATCACAAGTTTAATCATAAGAGCATGAAATCCATCAATATCAAAAAGGTTTATGATCACATCAAATGACTAGTAGTCTAAACTTGATTTTAATTAAATAATTTTCAAAGCAATATACAACTTTAAAAGTATTTTTCATAAAATAATCAAAATCAAGCGAAGATCTTATAATCATAAGTTTAATCATGATAGCATGAAACTCATCAACATCAAAAAAATTTATGATCCTAACCATAACTATAAATCTAAACTTAATTTTAATTAAATATTTAAAATATTTTTTAAAGTAATTGATGCAATATTTATAACAAATATTCAACTATTTTTAATCATAGAAGGAAATGTTTAGAATTTACCAATATATAGAATACTTCATTTACCATTTAGTCCAAAAATGTAGTAGGTCTACTTCTTTAAATTGTATTGTACAACCATCTTTTAAAAACTTCCTTTTTCTTGTTTGACTGCAAGACATTCCTGCAAAACATACTAAGTGGATAGTTTTGGTACCCAAACTTTCTTGGGTCCTTTAGGGTTAGTGATTATGGTTCCTTTTGGAACCCAAACTTTTCTTATCTTACAAGGATATGCATTATGTCTAGATTTACAACAAGTCAAATTGGAAGAAGCAGGAATAAGAAAATTCTTCAAAAATTTTTGCTTATTTTCTTCAATCAAAATATTTTTCTCATTCAAAAATTTATCACATAAAACTTTCAAAATATCATTTTCTTTTTCTAAAAATTCTTTTTCTTTAGAAAATTATTCTTTTCTTTTTCTAAAACATCAATCTTGGCATTTAAATCATCATTTTTATTGGCAAGATTGGTGTTCTCAAGAGAGAAAGAATCTACATGTCTTTTTAATTTCTTGTGCTCAATTTTTAGCATTTTGTATTCATGCACAAGATCATTAAATGCATCATATAATTTATCAAAGATAAAATCATAATTATTTTAGAATATACCTCTTTCTCATTTGCTATGAAGCAAAGATGGGCAACTTCTTGTTCTTCCTCCAAACTAGAATCTTCACTATCGCTCCAAGTTGTCATCATTGCTTTGAGTTTCTTTTTGACCTTGAGGGCTATTATCTTCCTCTTCTCTTGATTTGCAACCACTTCTCTGTGCAACAAATTCAACTCATGGGTCATGAGTGAACCAATAAGCTTTTCAAAGGTAAGGTTTTTATATCTTTAGCTTCTTGGATCGTCGTCACCTTTGGATTCCATGATATTGGCAATGATCTAATAATTTTATTAACCAAATCAGCATTAGCATAGACTTTGCCAGGACTTTTCTATTCATTTACAATAGTCATAAATCTAGTATACATAGAAGATATAGATTCATAATGTATCATTTCAAATATTTCAAATGAATGAATAAGCATATTAATTTTAGTATTTTTTACTTGAAGAGTACCCTCATGAGTAACCTTAAGTGTGTCCTATATTTCTTTCACCGATGTGCATGTGAAAATCCCATTAAATTCATTAAAGTCCAATACACAATAAAGCAAGTTCATTGCTTTAGCATTAATCTCAAATTACTTAATGTCATATTCATTCCAATCCTCTTCGAGCTTTGGAATGGAAATGCCATTAATCAAAATGAAAGGAATATGAGGGCCATTAGCAATAACTTTCCAAAAAAAAAAACTAATAGATTGAATATAGATGCGCATGCGAGTTTTTCAAAATGTATAATTTATGCCATTGAAAAATGGTGGTCTAACACTAATACCTACAAGGGTTGCCATGATCTTTTAACTCAAAATTGTTGGATTCTTTGCAAAGCACCAAGGTTTAGATACCAACAATTTTGGATTGCGGGCTCTGATACCACTTGTTGCCCAAAGATAATGCGACCTAAGAGGGGGGGTGAATTGAATTTTATAAAAATTAAACAACTACTTCAATTATGAACTAAAACAAGTATGTGCTAATTCAATTTAAGTGCTTATATTTTTCCAAAGTATTTGGATGCTTCAAAATAATATGTAGTAAAAATTAAGAAGTAAATGCAAGAATAAAATAATCACAAATACAAAAATTTATAATGGTTCGGTGCAAACCAAGCACCTACATCCACTTCCCAAGATCCCCTTGGAAATTTCACTATAATCACCAAGATTACAGTTGATTAATTTTTTGGGCTCACTAATCAAAATCCAAGTTGGTTTTGTCACCTAGGCTCACCAACAACCTTTACAACTTATTTTATCTTCGGGCTCACAAGTCTAACCCTAATTGGTTTCAAGGCTCACCAATAACCATCCTTAGTTTTACGGCTAACTGAGAACCTAATTGATTTTCCAAGGCTCACCAAAAATCTCTTTAGTTTTCAAGACTCACTAACAACCTTAAGTAAACAATGTAAGAGCAATATGAAAAGAATACAATTTAAGCTTTCTAAAATAAAGCAAATATCTCTTTGAAGCCCTTGATTGTTGATGAAGAACTTGTCTTCAAGATTGGTGCGGACACCAGAGGCACCAGAATAAGACAGAGGCTTCTCAACCCTCTGTGGATCATTTAATAACACTTGAGTCCATTGTAATAAAGCTTAGTTCAGCTAAGTTGTCTTTATTTGAGTCCTGTATTAGTCAGCTTATGTCGAGCTAATTTTATTTTTTTGAGTCCTATTCAACCATATTAAAGACTCAAGACCACATCATACAAGTGAAGACCGAGTCCAACCAGAGTAAAGACATGGAAGTATAGTCCAAGTCCAACCCAGCTTGAGGATTTGAAGAACCCAGGAGAAAAATTCAGAAATCCTGAAGCCCTGGACCAACCGGAAGCAAACTGGGCCAGCCCAGGCCCAAGAGGGAGCTAGGGCGCCTTGGCCTTATGGTGACCACCTCTTGGTCGGCCACTTAAGGTCACCCCCTTGGCCGACCAAGACATGGAGTGTGGGAGAATTCTTAGGGGTTTTTCTACCTAGGTTTCCTTACTTTCCTAGTTAGGGTTTGAAAGGGAAAATGGATTCTTATGTAATGTCTAATGTACCCTTACTTGGGGCCCAAGACTAAGGGTCTATTTAAAGGACCCTAGTCTCTTGTATGAGGATTGATTTTGATATATGAAAATACTTGAGTTTCCTTCAACTTTTGTGTGTTACCCTGCTGTGTGCATAAAGGGGTTTTGTGAGTTCTTCTTCTCAGTGTTTCGCAACGACATCCTGCCACCAGCCAATCCTCTAGAGCCTTGGCCACCCACTCCAAAATTCCCTTCTCCTTTGATATTTTCCTTTATTTTTTTCATCCTCTCTAAGTTTTCTAACCCCTGGCAGGTCGTTTGTAGGTCCCCGAGTTTCTACGCATCCAACGACTCCAGCCAAGCCTCAATCGGACCACCGAGCAGAAAGCCGAGTATCCGCGGGTCTTTGGCTTGATTTTCTAGGCCGCATCCATCGAGGAACGAGAGATCCCTTCACTGTGATCTTCATCGGGCGCATCAGACATTGCCAGGTACACCCCCTTTGCCCCAGTAATTTTATTGTAGGAGAACTTGCCCTAACCGAGGCTTCCAGCCCCGGCGATCCATCTTTACTGCTTTCTTAGGTCCTAATATGCATGCTTAGCTTCTAAAATTCATATAAAATACCCTATAACTTATTTTGATCCAATATTCAGGATTTAATCACTTCACCCCATATATAAAATCTACAAAAATAATTGCATGCATATTAGTCCCGCATCATCTGGTATCATAGCTTAGATTAGGACTTGTTTTCAGCATCTTTTACAGTCTGTATATGCTCTGTTATTTTAGTTATTCATCCCTGTTAAGAACTCTAAAAATTCTAAAATTTATTTTTCTGGATTAATCATAATTCAAAGTATTTTACAGAATTTTTTTAGATTTTATTTCGATCTGTGCAATCTCTGGAAGCCAAAATATATCATGTAAATTTTTGCCTCTATTTTTTTTCAACAAGACAATTTTGGAAGGTTTAGGGTTTTGTTTAGTATCTCTTTGCATATCTTTTATTTTTAGTATGTTTCTAGCTTATTAGGTCATTGGATGCAAATCATATTTCTACAAAATAATTAAAAAAAAAAATTACATATATAAAAGCTATCTAAAACACTTAAACCCTAATTTTGCATCATCTACCTGCCATCATTGCATAAACTACCTTTAAGGGTACTCTTGCTATGTCAGATGGGGGGAGGATTTGATCACCTCTCCTTAGCCCAAAATCATATCCCCTGCATTCGGTCCCAAGCCTAACTTAAAATTGATTAGACTTAATTTGCCCTAGTGGGCTAGGGACACCAACTGATCGGGTCCGAGCTAAGTGTCAGATCACTGTGTCAAGCTAACATGTGTGTGCCTTGTGCTTAGTGTCCAGAATGGTGGTTCAGGGATTCAATCCTAAAGGGCTTGTGTGCTGGCCTGCCTACCTGGCCAATCTCTGATTGGTGTCTAGGATTGGCAATCAGGGACCTAACACTCCCCTTACACCTGCCTGGCTGAGTACAGGGTTACTATAGACTAGTTTGCCATCCTGATTGAGCATCTAGTTTGGACTCTAGGTTTAGGGAGCTGTAGTTGGTCTGATTGAGTCTTGCATGAGCACTAGATAAGGAGCATTATATCATTCACCATCTCTCTGAATCCATGGATAAGCTGGAAGCCCAAGTTAAAGCCCTTGCTGACCAAATGGCCCAGATGACTACCCAGATGACTCAGTTGACCCAGTTCGATACCCAAACCCACCATAAGTTGGACCAGACGGAGAATAGGATAAGGACCCTAGAGAAAACCCATAGGATCCATACTAGATCTAATACCGATAGCCTCAACCCTAGGAGAACCCAATACTCCGACCCATATAGGGAGTCCAACCCTAGGAGAACCCAATACTCTGACCCATATAGGGAGTCCAACCTAGGAGAACCCAATACTTTGACCCATATAGGGAGCCCAACCCTAGGAGAACCCCTCGCCATGACCCATACTATGATACTGAACCTAGGAAGACCGCAAACCCTGATCCATACCTTGAGCCCAACCCTAGGAGAGCCACTATGTATGTTGTTTTGGTAGTACCTAAATTTTGTGATCCTGAGTGTGAGGATTATCTTGCTTGGAAAGAGATATGGACCTATATTTTGAACAAAATATGGGTTTCGATTCTGAAAGATGTCAGTTCAAGTTTGCTAAAGCTAAGTTAGTTCACCAGACCAGGTTAGACTGGGATAATGTTGAGAAAATACTTAAGCTAGAAGGCCGCGAACCTATAACTACCTAGAGTGATATGAAACTTGAACTAAGGAGAAAGTACCTACCCAAGTCCTATCAGTCCAAGAGATCCACAACCTATAGGTCTTATGAATCCAAATCCTATGACCCCAAATCCTATAATTCCATGACCCATAGATCTACACCCTTGTCCCATGAGCCCAAAGAGCCCATAACCCCAAGGTATCAGCCTAGTACTAGTCAGGTTTCCCCTAGTCAACTTGAACCCCATAGGATTGTACCCCTAAATATGAACCCAATAGTGAGCCACTACCCCTTAGTCAACCTAAGCCTGCTAGGAGTAGTGCCCACAATCACAAACCATGACATAGCCAATTTTTCCTTAGCCGACCTTCCCCTACCATCCCTTTGATTGACAAGGCTTACATTAATGCAGAAGTGTATGAAGCTGATGTGAATTTAGCAGATGAGTATGAGGGAGAAGAGGACACACCTCTAGAAGATCTAGAATTAGTTAACCTCGTAGGTACCCAGGTAGAAGCCAACCTAGAGTTAGTTGACCTTGACTATACCCAGCCTAAAGCTATAGTGGAAGAACAATTAGAGGAAGAGAACCTAGGTACTGATGCTAGAGCCTTACCTGAGGACACCATAGAGGAGAGCCAAATTATAGAGTCTAGTCCTAAAATACAAGAACCTGAAGAATTTATTAAGGACCTGATCTTTTTGAATCAGTACCCTCAGGATGAGCTATCCTCCTATAGTTTTCATTAAGGACCTCTTCCCTAAGATTAATAACCCATCCTTCCATTATGCAAATCCCATAGATATATAGCAACCCCGTAAGGTTAGCCTCAGTAGTTTAGGATTAGCCCCTGATGCCCCTTCTTTTATCCTACTTTATCCAACTAACCTTGAATCTTTTTTCCTACCCTACCAGACTAATTTTGAACCCACTTCCTATTTTCTGTCCTTTCCAGACACCTCCAACAATACTAGAATCATTAGATTGCATTTAGCTGAGATTAGCATACTGCATGCATTCATCACGCATGTTAGATTTGCATCTTACTTCTGGCATACTCTTTGAAATTTGCTAGGAGTTCACTGTAAATTTTCATGTGCATGTCAAGCTAGGATCAAACCTAGAGAACCTATAATTTGTTAGGTTTAGATCCAAAGAGTTTAATAAAATTTCCTTCTATACGAATGTAGAGTCGAGTCTGTTAAGTGTAAGTATGAGTCCTTTGCATCATTTGTTAGGAGTCTGCATGTGCCCAGCATGTTCACCACCTGCACTAATTTTGAATTAAATGGCTAATTCCCGAAGAAGGATCAAGGAATTTGATGTAGGGGATTCTGTCATGATTAGGCTTAGGCCTGAGTGGTTCCCATCCGGGACCGTTAAGAAGCTTCATGCTCGTGGAGCTGGACCTTTTAAAGTATTAAAGAAGGTTGGATCAAATGCCTATGTGTTAGACTTGCCTTCGGATATGGGCATTAGTTCTACCTTCAATATTACAGACCTGGTTGAGTACAGGGAACTGGCAACGATACCTAGTGAGGCTTTTGGACCTATCCCTTCTATTGAGAGTGATCCTTACCCAGAGTGTCTACCAATTAATTGGCCTGAGAGAGGAGAACGGATCGAGCGTATCTTGGATAATCAAGCCATTCGACCCGGGGCTGTGGCTATCAACGCAACCTGGTTCGATGGCAAGGCCGGCCAGAGTCGGACGATTCGTGGATTTCTCGAGAGGACTTGCAATGCCTCAACCCAGACCTTCTCGAGAGATATGTGAGCTAGTCTGATCTTCACTCGACTGGGTCGAGTTTCTCCCACCCCAGGAGAATTGGTGCGGACACCAAAGGCACCAGAATAAGACAGAGGCTTCTCAACCCTCTATGGATCACTTAATAATACTCGAGTCCATTGTAATAAAGTTTAGTTCAGCTAAGTTGTCTTTATTTGAGTCCTGTATTAGTTAGCTCATGTCGAGCTAATTTTATTTTTTTGAGTCATGTTCAACCATATTGAAGACTCAAGACCACATCATACAAGTGAAGACCAAGTTCAACCAGAGTGAAGACATGGAAGTATAGCCCAAGTCCAACCCAGCTTGAGGATTTGAAGAACCCAGGAGGAAAATTCAGAAACCCTGAAGCCCTGGACCAGCCGGAAGCAAACTGGGCCAGCCCAAGCCCAAGAGGGAGCTAGGGCACCTTGGCCTTATGGTGACCACCTCTTGGTCGGCCACTTAGGGTCACCCCCTTGGCCGACCAAGACATGGAGTGTGGGAGAATTCTTAGGAATTTTTCTACCTAGGTTTTTTTACTTTCCTGGCTAAGGTTTGAAAGGAAAAATGATTCTTATGTAATGTCTAATGTCCCCTTATTTGGGGCCCAAGACTAAGGATCTATTTAAAGGACCCTAGTCTCTTGTATGAGGATTGATTTTGATATATGAAAATACTAGAGTTTCCTTCAACTTTTGTGTGTTACCCTGCTGTGTGCATAAAGGGGTTTTGTGAGTTCTTCTTCCCGGTGTTTCGCAACGGCATCCTGCCGCCAGCCAATCCTCCAGAGCCTTGGCCGCCCACTCCAAAATCTCCTTTCTCTTTATTGTTTTTCTTTATTTTCTTCATCTCCTCTAAGTTTTCTAACCCTTGGTAGGTCGTTTGCAGGTCCTCGAGTTCCTACGAATCCAACGACTCCAGCCAAGCCTCAATCGAACCACTGAGTAGAAAGCCGGGTATCCACGGGTCTTTGGCTCGATTTTCTAGGCTACAACTATCGAGAAACGAGAGATCCCTTCAATGCAATCTCCATCGGGCGCATCAGACGTTGCCAGATACACCCCCTCTGTCACCAGTAATTTTATTGTAGGAGAACTTGCCCTAACCGAGGCTTTTCAGCCTCGGCGATCCATCTTTACTGCTTTCTTAGATCCTAATCTTCATGCTTAGTTTCTAAAATTCATATAGAATTTCCTACAACTTATTTTGATCTAATATTTGGGATTTAATCACTTCACCCCATGTATAAAATCCACAAAAATAATTGCATGCATATTAGTCCCGCATCAAAGATGTTGAAGCCTTTGAATGCAGCTTGGTGATGTGAACTTTGGATGCTCTCTTTGAAACTTGGAAGCTTGAAGGCTTGAACCACTCAACTCTTGAATCCTTGAAGGATATTCAATGATCTCACCAAAGGATTGCTTTCCCATTTGATTTTTGATGTTTATATAGCTCTCCAAACCTTAAATGACCGTTTATGATCGTTGGAGATGAAAATATGGCCGTTGGAAGTAAGTTGGAGAAGTTCTGTAGTTCTAGAAAACTAGCCGTTACAGTCAAGTATCGATACTTGACCTCCAGGTATCGACACTTCATTTTCAAGTATCGACACTTCACTTCTATGAGTCGATACTTCATCTTCAAGTGTCGACACTTCATTTTCTTGAGTCGACACTTGAGGTAAAAACCTCCAGATGGCATAGTTCTGTATTTTCAAAAAATCTCAGGCCTCGAGTCGATACTTGGTCTTCAGGTGTCGACACTTGCTTCCCAGGTGTCGACACTTGGCATGCCAGAACTGAAACTTGACCAAAAATCAAACTTTAACATCTTCAAGTTCTTTCATATCAATTCCAAAGTCCATATACTTGATTTTTCATTAATTTAAGGAGTTTTTCAACTGAAACACAAGCATTTCTTCATTCAACATTGATGAGTACTAAGATCTGAAAAATACACTTAAAAATATAATTAGTACTCATATATACTTAAATATTTTGTCAATCATCAAAATCAAGACTAGAGCCAATATTAGAGGAAGAGGTTTTGCTTTAGAAGAAAAGAGTTGGGTGAGAACGGCAGCGGTGGAGGAGAGCTTGAGCTATGGTGGCTGTGTCCGTCGAGACTCTTCTAGCGGTTCTCTGGTAGCTCCAGAGCATTCTATCTCTCGCTGACTCCCCTTTTGCTTGTCTTTTTTTGCTTACCTTATTCGAAGGCCTTTTGGGAACCCCTTTTAGGCTGCGGATCCTTCTAGCTACCTACCTTGGATCCCTCCCTCTCTGCAGGTGCCAGAAGGTCAACGATCAATAGTGCCCCGTGCTGTGCACCCCCGTGCCTTTTCCCTTTCATGATAGGGAGTTATGTCGCGGGCTCTGACCCCCAAGTGGTCGCTATACTTCAAAAAATTTGGCAGGACCTCGATTTAGGAGCATCCACCCCCTAGTTTGAATCCTCTAGCATGATTTCTTCTTTCGGGTGGTGCAAACGGTCGACTGAGAAGTGCAGTGCCTTGGCCAGGGCGTCTTTTCCTATTTGGTGTAAACAATGGTGGGAGAGATCATGGCACCCTGGGGGTGCCTCTCCGTGGTCCTTGGGCGGCGTGCCACCGCCCAAGGAAGGTGGTAATGTCCTCTTCTTTCCGCTTCTAAATCCCTTGAAGCACTGTGGACTTTGGCCATGGGAACGGCCTCCGGCTGCTGGGCCTCTCGTTCAAAGAGATCTTGGTCCGAGGAGAAGGAGCTCGACTTCGGTCGGGGCGAGCTCGACCTTGAGGGAGCCGCCCGACGAAGGAGCTCGAAGAGCGGGAGCTCGACTTTGGTCGAGGCGGGCTAGATCTCGGGGGAGCCGCCAGGTGAAGGAGCTCGAAGAGCAGGAGCTTGACTTCGGTCGAGGTGGGCTCGACCTCGGGGGAGCCCCTGGTGAAGGAGCTCGAAGAGCGGGAGCACTACTTCAACCGATGCGTGATAAAAAAGTGTCCTAAGAGCCAATCATTATGAGGGCCTTTTTGTAAACTTTCAACTCATGTATGACATACTTTCATATTAATAAAGGCATATGATTCATCATATACTGCTGTGTCATGTTTTTATTGATCATGATGAACCCCATAGAGTAGGGCAATGGAATTAGGGTTATGATGGAGTTCATAACATTGAGACCTAATTTCCTATAAACCCTAATCTATAATGTTCTTAGTCATTGGACCATCGATTCGGGGATCGATGAATCGAGTAAGACTAGCTTATCCTATGTATGCTCAATTGATGAGGGTGGTTGGTCTCACAGCCACTTATGTAGAAACACTAATACAAGGATAAGGGTGCTCATTAGGTTATGAGTACACTGAACTGATCTGCATCGGATCTATCTTATGGAAGTCTTACTCCTTGTCAAAAGATAGGTCCCAGAGTAGAAGTTATACATGTGATCGTTAGACATAAGGTCACCATGGTTCCTTGTGCACACTAATCCATACTTTAGTTCATACTCATTCATGGCATTGCGACATGTACGGGGTGTTCTAGGTATGGTGGAAGGTATACGAAGGATGTGAGTGGACCAACAAGGAATTGATCAATCCTGGTAAGATTATATGTTATACCGTGTAATATCTTCGATGAGTGACTCAAGGAATCTTTGCAAAGTGGGATGAGATTAGAAGTGGCTTCTAATCAGTCATCGGTTGAGTTCTCATGATCGAGCTGAGATTCGATATGATTAAGTGTTAGGGTTTGACATTTATCCATACCCATCACTTAATCGGGATAATGGGAGATCGAAAGATTGAATTGCACGGTAACTTACTACTGAAGGATATTTTGATAATTTTCATCAAATTCCTCATCTTCTGGGTAGGCATGATACATTGCTAGACATCAATCTTGTCTTGAGGGCTTTCATGAACTAATTGGATTGGTTTCATGAGTCAATTCGATGTATGATCGAATTGGATAATTAGGTGAGCCGATTTGACCTAATTAGGTCAATCGAGTTCGGTCAGATCGAATCGGCTCAAACCTAAACCTACTGCTAGCTAGATGTGGAATCCAATGGGTCACACACAATAGAGAGTTGGCCAAGGAAGTCACTCATGGTTTAATTAGGGTCATGGGATCCTAATTGGTTAGCCAGATTGCATACTAGCATATGTAGGGTAACCCAATTCCTAACCCAATTGGATTGGGTCCGGTTGCTTGCTAATTGGGCTAACCTAATTAAGAGAAACCTAAATTAGGTCGGGTCCTAAGTGGGGATAGCCAAATCAGAGCTTGATCTGATTTTATTTTGGTATTTTGGATGTCTTATTGAAGAGTCCATTTGAGTTGGGACTCTAGATGCCAAAATGATACCTTGGCATTCAAAAAGGCCTAGAAGAGTCTATAGTCCTCTGATCTGAAAAATATTTATATGGATGGAAAGAGGACTTAATGCTCTTTCTTTTGACACCCATATTGTATATGCTTTGACTAGTCAAAGGTTGCATGGGATGTGGATAAATTGACCAAGAAATAAAGGGACTCTTAGCGCCTCTTGGCGCGCGGGAGATGAAGGTGCGCGCAGAAGGACAAGAGTCCTTCTGCAGGTGAAACACTTGAGTGTTTCATTTCAAGGGGGCACCTTCTCATCTTACCCCATGCCTCTTGGACATGTTTGACCAGTCAAGGCCTTTTGAAATGGCGTGAAAAAGGGATGGAAGCAAAAGCGCGCATGAAGAGACGCGTCTCTTCATGTGGCGCGCGCCCTGAAGCAGAGTCCTTCTGCTTTCAGGACTCTTCATATTCTCTGATGTTTGGAGATTGAAGAGGCGCTCTTGGTTTCCCAGGGACCCGTACTTGCAATGTAGCAACTCACAAATTATCCAGGAAAATGGACGGATGCCAATGTGTCTTTTGGTGCATGATGAGACATATTGGATGACATATCACACGCCCCTCTTAAAACTATAAATAGGGGCGGTGATATGAGTTTCAAATAATCTTTTTCACCGTAAAGATATTCTGAGTGTTTTTCCACTTCTCCCTCCCTCCTTCTTACTTTAGGACAAGACTTGTCTTGTTAAGACAAGGTCTTTTCTACTAGGACAAGGCTTAGTTTTAGGACATAAGCCTAAGGGATCCTAGAGGAGGGTTGTCCTAAAACCAAGTGTAGTTTAGGACTGTATCCAGAGAGCCCTACAGTAGGATAGGGTGCCCTACAGTGGTCAAAGGTCAAAAGGCTGACATAAGAGTCCTGTTGAAGCAAGCAACCTCGGTAGGGATTCTTCCTTGGTACCATTCTCATGTGGATCACCGTTGGAGGGCTTGCACTTGTGAGCCTCATGGAAAGGATTGGATTTTAGCGATCCAGGTATGTATTCTGACTTCGTTTATGTTTTGTTGATTGGTATTGCATGAGGGATTCCTGGGAATTAGTGTTTTCTTGCCAATTTGGATTTCATGCTTAGAATTTTTGTTTTGAAATTCACTTCCGCATGCTGCATGATTCTCGGCACCCTGGGAGAATTCCCATCAATACGGGCTCGACCTCGAGGGAGCCGCCCGATGAAGGAGCTCGAGCAGCGAGAGCTCTACTTCAACTAAGACAGGCTCGACCTCAAGGGAGTCGCCCGGCGAAGGAGCTCAAGGAGCGGAAGCTCTACTTTGGCTGAGGCGGGGTCGACCTCGAGGAAGCCGCCCGACGAAGGAGCTCGAAGAGAGGGTCTGATATGGTAGCTTTTGCCAGCATGGCATTCGGCTAGATCTGACTGGGACTCCACGACAGCGATCTTGCCACATCATATATTATTGCTATTTTTTTCTACAAAAGATCAAAGAGAATTAATTCTTTATATGCATGGGCTTCGAGCTAGGTTTGGGTCGAGCCTGGTTCGGGCCGGGCCAAAGACAAGTCTGAGCCCGGCCCAAAAAATTAATGGATTTTATTATAGGCCTAAGCCCGGCCTGATTTGCTTCGAGCCTAGCCCAGCCTGATATCGGGTCGGTCCGAAGCCCATCTAGCCGGCTTGAGCCCACTTCCAGCTCTATCTCTGTCAAGATTTCTGGCTACCAGAACTCCATCAGCAACCCTGATAGCTAGACCCACACCACCATCTGCCTCACCATCTTTGCCTGGGGATAAAACTAGCCATCCATGGCTCCACCACTGAGAGTTGGCCGACAGTGAACTGCGAGCCTCCTTGAAGAATAGATCCACATTCCTCTATTTAAAACCAAATTAGGTAGTGGTCCTCCACCGGTTGAAATGTTTCCATATCAGACTTAAGACTCCTCCAGACCTTAAAGTCTTTTGCAACCCACTCGGATGTCACGGACCGACTAATGCTCTACACTAAAATAGACCTATTGTCCCATTGTTTTCTTCCCTCCTTCATCCTGCCCACCGAAACTCAAGAACTTTGGTAAAGTAGTGCTGCAACTCTTTGACCTCCTTCGATGTCACTTTACACTCCATCCATTGGGCCTATCTCGCTGGCCCTTGAGCCACCCGCACCCAAGTCTCCTTTTCCCCAGCAAGGTCTCCTGATGACTGGCCACCATCATTTCTCGTCACACCCCTCTCAGCCATCAAACAAAGAAGATGCCCCTCACTCAGCAGCTATTCGATGGAATGTCCAAACCCAAGCATGAATTTTGACATTCACACCTAGTCGTGTCTAGGTGGACCATGTCAAAAATCCACCCCCTGCTCCCTTTTGCCATCCTCTTCAATGGCATACCTTAAGACTTCTTCTCTTTTATGGAGATTCATCATGATTATCCCTTGTTCTCCTATCTTTTTATTTATTGCACTAATATTCTTTCAAGTGCTTTATGGGTGGTGGCGAGCAGCTTTGCCCTGAACCCCTACATTCTAGTCCTGTGTGCTCTGTCAATTTCCCACTTGTTATTTATAGATGATTATTTACTCTTGGATAGGGCTTCTATTCAGAATGCGGTGGCCTTCTCTATGATTATTGAGGTGTATTACCAAGCTTCTAGTCAGTGAGTGAACTTTCTTAAGTCACATGTTACTTTCAACTCTAAAACAAAGCCCAATCTCAGACAAGTCATCCGATAGATGCTAGGGGTGGTGGAGCAGGAGGATGTTTGGCATTACTTGGGTGTTCCCATGGCAGGCCAGAGGTTGAGGATGGATTGCTTGGGTCTTGAGGAAGCCATTCAGGAGCATCTTTAGGGATAGCAGTTTAGAGCTCTTTCTATAATGGATAAAGTGACCCTGGTGCGATCCGTTCTTTGTTCTATGCTTGTGCATCTCTTATTTAACATATCGATGCTGAAGATTTGCCTGCTAAAGGTGGAGAGACTCTTTCGGCATTTTCTATGGGGCTCTCACTAGGGGGTCAAGGGGTGCATTTGCTGGCATGGGAGGTACTCTGCCAACCGGTGAGGGACGAGGGGCTTGGGATCTAGTCCTCGATTATAAAGAGGGAGGCCCTCATTACCAAACATGTAGTGAGATTTTTGCTCTACCCTGACAATATCTAGAGTTTGTTGATACAGGCCAAGTATGGCCCTTAGACAAAGTCTAAGGAGATCAGTGCTTTTTGGAGCAGCTAGTTATGTCAAGAAAAATATGCAGCCATGCAAGGGGGATTATGACTTAGACTCGTTGGATAGCCAGGGATGGGCATACTACTGATTTCTATCATGACCCTTGGATATCTGATCTTCTTTTAAACATGTAGCCTACCTATGTTAGCATGGAGATTAGGGAGTCGTTGAGCATCTCATATTTGTTGCACTCTGGGAGTCGTGGTTGGCGCGTTGACTATGTTGCTCGGCTATTTGGCCCTAACCTCATTGGTAGAGTCCTCTCTATTATGGTTCCTACTCATGATGCTTATGATGTCAGAGTGTGGAGATCCTGTTGCGTGCAGTGGGTGAGGGTGAGAGACCTCTATGCGATGTTCTGTGACACATTTGTCCAAAGACTTGATGCTACTTGGATCTAGAGGATGGGAGTTCATCCGAGGGTTAGCTTGTTCCTTTGGAAATTGGCCTGGGATCGTCTTTCTATTATATCTATTTTGAGGGGTAGGGGTGTGGCTCTTCCTATAACCTGCCCATGCTATGAGCTTAAGGAGGAGATGGTTGATCATGCCCTTTTTTGTTGTTAAAGAGCTGTGCAGATTTAGAGGATGGCCGACCTTCTATCTGGGATCAATTTGATGGATAGTCCTATGTAAATCTTTCTTCCGAGCTTGAAGGACTATATGGTTTTTTAGGCAGCCAAGACTCAAGGTGTGTAGAGGGCATATATGACTTACCATATCTAGCTATCGAGGAATAACTGGGTGTTTGAATTGAGGAGGCTCTTTTTTTGGTTCATCTTGAAGAGGGCCTTGATATAGGTGGCTGAGATGATATACCTAAAGTCTGCAGATTTGACTATAAGGATGTTATATTCTTGGGAACCCCACTTTACTCATGGAGTGACCCTTAGGATATTTTTCTCTTAAGAGCCCCTACCACTGACTTTTTTCAAAGTTAACTTTGATGGCAGTGTCACAGACAGTATTAGAGGAGCAGGCTTTGTTATTAGAGGCTTTTATTCTAGATTAGGGCAGCGGGTGGCAATCCACTCTTTAGGCCTTCGATTCTAGAGGCTGAGTTACGTGCTATGTGGGCTGGCATTGTCTATACAAGACATTCCCTTCGAGCAAACTGGTTGGTGATTGATCGAAGGTGACTCCTCTACTGTTATTGATTGGATTCAATCCTAGACCACGAGAGCTGCCTGCTATCTTCTACTAAGGATATCATATTTTTGCTTGGGGGTGCTGCTTCACTGGTAATTCGACATGTTTACCGCAATGCAAACTTTGGTGCTGATTGGGTCGCATCATTTGTTGTGCAACATTCAAGAGATGTGATCTCGATCTCCTTGGATTATGCCCCTACCTTATTTAAAATATTTTATTTTCTGATTTTGTGGATTGTATTTAATGTGGCGGGATGCTAACATGGCACCCGCATCCAACATGGCTGGTTACCGATGTGGCATACATGTTTGACATGGCACCCGTGTCCGACGTGGTTGATCGCTGATGTAGCATACACAATCCATGCCTCGATCTAATAAAGCTCCTGATCGAGCAAATCTTCCTGGCCGAGTAGAGCTCCTGGCCGAACAGAGCTCCGTAGCCGAGTGGAGCTCCTGGCCGAGCAGAGCTCCTGACCGAGTAGAGCTCTTGGCCAAGCAAAGCTCCCTGGCCGAGTAGAGCTCCTGGTCAAGTCGGGCTCCCAGCTGCCCTGAATCCTGGTTACGGGAGGAGTTGGCCCCCACGGGCCAGGAGAGGAAAGGAGGATCGAAGGATGCATCAACTTCATACAAGCATGTGCGGCTTGCTTGGTCCCAATGATGCTGGATGGCGACTGAGGAGAGCGGGATCACTATCTTCACTAAACTTCACCTAGCTAGAGGATGACATGGCGCCCACATCCGATGTGGCTAGTTGCCGATGTAGAACCCCGCATCCAATGTGCACCCCGCGTCCAATGTGGCACCCCCGCATCCGATGTGGCTGACCACTAACATGGCACACACGATCCGTGCCTTGGTCTAATAAAGCTCCTAGCCAAGTAGAGCTTTCTGGCCGAGTAGAGCTCCCTGGTAGAGTAAAGCTCCTAGCTGAGTAGAGCTCTTGGCCGAGTAGAACTCCTAGTCGAGTTGGGCTCCCAGCCGGCCTGAACCTTGGATGCAGGAGGAGTTGGCCCCCACGGGCCAGGGGAGGAAAGGAGGATCGAAGGATGCATTAACACCAAATAGGCATGTGCGGCTTGCTTGGTCCCATTGATACCGGATGGCGACTGAGGAGAGAGAGATCACTATCTTTGCTGAACTTGTCGCGACATCCCGCAAGGGGGGAGCGGTGCATTGCCGGTCCTGTGCCCCTCACAGAGACATGCTTTGCCGGTATAGTGAGCCATGCGGCATGCCGTTTACCTCCAATACAGAAGGTCCTGCCGGGACTCCAGTTCTTGCGGGATCTACACGCTTCTCAGGGGGGCAAGCCCTGCAGCACGTCACCTGCATCTAATGCAGGGGGCCCTGCCGGGACTCTAGTTTGTCCCACGGGTCCTGCTGAGCGTGCACCTTCCCCAGGAGGGTGCACCACAGCACGCCGCTTGCATCCAATACCGAAGGCCCTGCCGAGACTCTAGTCTCTGTCCCACAAGATCCTGCAAAGTCCGTACCTCTCAGGATATGCGTTGCCAGGATACCCGATTCTGTTAATCAACATTGACTTTCATATATATCGGTAAGAGGGACCTCCGACGAAGATAAGAAAGAAGAAGTAGCAAGTAACTCTCACTATTTAGAAAGAAACCCATTTTTTTAGAAAAGTCTCTTCACGGTGGTTATTTAGGCTTCCGTGACTGAAGATCTGTTATCCTTGATCGCCAAACTAACTTAGCCGTCGGAGTGTCCCCAGCAGGATCCCCAGCCCGGGTTCTCTCTTTTGCAGGATCGCCCGATAGCTTGGAACGTTCCGAGATGGGGCATCCGACAATGCCCGGAGTGACTAACATGGTCTTGGAACTCATCAAGCCTATAAGCAGGAAACGATCTTGACGGCAACAGTATTTATACTAGACTTGTATGAATTTTTTATTTTATCAAAAAAAATTATGCCGATAAAATATTTTTGATATTTTTTATTTCGATACGATAAATATTAATAGATCAATGTTTTAACCAAAACATTCCAAAAAAACAAAAAAATATTTTCTTATATTGCACCATGATGCTTAAAAATAACATGCAAACCCAAAACTGCGTTGATGTCGGGGTTCGTAATTTTTTTAAAATAATATTTTTTAAATAAAAATTATCAAAATAGATGTTTCAGGATATATTTATCGAAATAGGTGATTTTCGTCGACGTGGCGGTGATGGGATATCTAATTCGTCTTTTCAAAAGACGAAGTTGGATTCATCTTTTGAAAAGACGAAATCCTTATAAATCGATATTTTTTTATTTAATTTTAAAATTTAATATGACACGTAATAAATTAGCGTGACGTTGAATTCATCTTATGAAAAGACGAATTCAATTTTGAATTCGTCTTTCCATCGGACGAATTCAAAATCAATTTTTTTTATAATTTTATAAATATTATTATTATTTTTAAATAAAATTAGTAAATTTTATTATTTAAATAAATAAATAAAAAATAAAAAATTAGTATTAATTAAAATTTTATATATTATTTTTTGATAATATTAATTATTATATTATTTTAAGATAATATTGATTAAAAATAATATTAATTAACTATATAAAAATAATATTAATTTAAAATTAATAATAATTTAACTAAAAATAATATTAATTGAAAATAATATTAATTAAAAGATATTATAATAATATATATATAATATATTATATTATAATAATTATTTTATATTCTAAAATATAATGGATATATTATAATTTATTATATTATATATTATAATTTTTACAATATAGTATAAAAAAATTTTAAAAAATAAAAAAAAAAAAATAATCATCATGTCGATACTATTCGGTCGCTAGCCCGGTACCAATTCGGTCGACAGCCCGGTGTCAGTCCGATCCCTTGCTCAGAGCGATGGCAGGACCCCGACGACCGGACCGGCGATCGAGTCTGTCGGGATCGGGTCTGTGGCATGACTGGGACTAGATCGGTGACAGGATATTGGCGGTCGGATAGGTAGTCAAACCCGGGTGGCCGGACCGGGGGCCGCAACTGGGGCCGGACTTGGGGCCGGATCGGCGGCCGCACCGGGGACCGCACTTGGGGCCGAACCGGCAGCCGATCGGGGCCCGCACTTGGGGCCGGATCGGGGCCCGCACCGGGGGCCGCAATTGGGGCCGGATCGGGGGCCGCAACTGGGCCCAGTCTAGCCGCTAGTCCGTTTCCGGTGCAGGCCCCGGTCCGGCCTCCGATGCGGGCCCCGGTCCGGCCCCCGATGCGGGCCCCGGTCCGGCCCCAGTTACTGCCCCCGGTCTGGCAGTCGGTCCGGCCACCCGCGTCCGGCCGCTGATCTGGCTCCCGGTCCGGCCCCAGTTGCGGCCTCCGGTTCGGCAACCTGTCCGGCCACCCGGGTTTGACTACCTATCCGACCGCCAAGATTCTGTCACCGGTTTAGCCCCAGTCATGCCACAGACCTGATTGCCGGTCCGGTCGTCGGGGTCCTGCCATCGCTCCTGAGCAAGGGATCGGACTGACACCGGGCTGTCGACCGAACTGGTACCGAGCTATTGACCGAATAGTATCGACATGATGATTATTTTTTATTTTTTTTATTTTTTTAAATTTTTTTATACTATATTATAAAAATTATTAATATAATATAATAAATTATAATATATTCATTATATTTTAGAATATAAAATAATTATTATAATATAATATATTATTATAATATCTTTTAATTAATATTATTTTCAATTAATATTATTTTTAGTTAAATTATTATTAATTTTAAATTAATATTATTTTTATATAGTAAATTAATATTATTTTTAATTAATATTATCTTAAAATAATATAATAATTAATATTATCAAAAAATAATATATAAAATTTTAATTAATACTAATTTTTTATTTATTATTTATTTATTTAAAATTAAAATTTATTAATTTTATTTAAAAATAATAATAATATTTATAAAATTATAAAAAAAATTGATTTTGAATTCGTCCGATGGAAAGACGTATTCAACGTCACGTCAATTTATTACATGCCATATCAAATTTTAAAATTTAATAAAAAAATATTGGTTTATAAGGATTTCATTTTTTTAAAAGATGAATTCAATTTTATCTTTTGAAAAATGAGAACTTAGATGTTCCATCATCGTCATGTCGACAAAATCATCTATTTCGATAAATATATCTTGAAACATCTATTTTAATAATTTTTTATTTAAAAAATATTATTTTTTTTAAAAAAATTCGAGGTTCGTTGGAGTCTCTTCATAGCATTCCGTGCCTCGTCGTATGCAATGGCAGAAGTGGACCTCTATTTTGTTTTCTTACCTCCATTTATCATTAGAAAACTGATGCCGCATCAGCAAGAGACTAGAATGGGAGGATTTATACTCCACCAAGTGGAAAAGACGATGGTGCGTGACCATGTGGTGATTACCGACAAGAACGCGATGCAAGCCTCCAAAAAAGACGATAACGTTCCCGTGGATTCTGCGAATTTTGGGGCGAAGCAAGAGAGGACCGAAAGTTGGCAGAGACAATCGCCTCTTGCTCCTACCTAACCACGCGCCCTCTAAAACACCACGTGAATCAGCGATCAATAATCATGCTTGCTTATTTGGCTTGACAAAATTCTTGTTGGTTTCATCTTGTTTTGTATGCAAAATTAATATTGACTTCAAGTCAATATTTTGTACACACACTGTTTTGAATAAGAGAGAAATATATCATTTTAAGCTATGTATATCAAATTTTAAATATTTTAAATATATATACACTATATTATTAAATAAAAGAGAAATCTATCATTTTGAATTATCAATTTTTTGACTAAAATAGTCACTACACGAAAAAAAGGAGATTAGCAACCATTTTCTCTCGACGCTTTGACCGAGCATCGAGAGATACCGTAAACCCGCCGACGCTTTTAGAAAGCGTCGGTACCCTCCGACTTATAAGCGTCGGTACCCTCCGACTTATAAGCGTCGCTAAGTTTACTGTGTCCGACGCTTTTAAACGTTGCCAGGTTTTTAAGCGAGCATCGGAAAGCTCCGCCACCTGCTGACGTAGCCAGCTTTTAACGACGGTTATAAGCGTCGGAAATTCCTCCTCTTATACCCAACACCGAGCCCTGATTTTTCATTCGATCGATTCGCCGCCGAACCGCTTCTCTTCTATTTCCTCCACCCTCTCCCTCCTCCATCTCCGGCGCGTTGCCTTCGGATCCCTTTATCACCGTCGAAGCTCTCCGGCGCCTTCATCTCCATCGCATTGCCCCTCTTCCGTGCTGGCCCACCAACCGAAGCCTCGCACTCCCACCCGCTGCCCCCTCCAACCTCCCTGCCTTGCTCCACCGGCCGACCAAGAGGTCGTCAAGCAACAAATATCCCATAGGTTTTTTTTTCCTCATCCGGTTTATTTTTTTTGGCTATTTTATATTATATTCAAGTACATTAATAAGTATTATAATTGAAAATATTTGATTCGGATTCAATGTTCCAGTAAGCTGATCGTCGAGCATGGTGGCGAGTCTACATCATCTACGTAAAGCAGTCACGCCGAGGCCGAGATATTCTCCGAGTTGATGGGACTAGAGCGTTATGGATGAGTGAGGGATTATGTGATTGGAGTTACCCCTACTCAGTTATCTGAGATGAGTAGATTTATTCGGATGCTAGAGATAGTCATGATGATTCACATGTTCATAGACTCGAAGATGAGATAGCAGCGTTCAGACAGACATGTGATATAGACAGAGCAGAGATGCAGACTATGAGGGCTCAGCTTGAGTATGTTACATCTGTACTGTATATGTTCATGTCATCCCATGTAAGTAATTATTTATAACTATATATATATATATATATATATATATATATATATATATATATTGTATGTATGTAATAATTTAGAATATATTATGATGTAGGTATCGTAACTATATATATATGTATATCTTGTATGTTCCTGATGCATCTGCCAGTCGCAGATAGGATAACGACCAACCTCCCGCGGACCATTGATGCCAATCGATTTATTATTATTATTATTATTATTTTTGTATATCTTTTGATGTATTTGAATTTGGATCGAGTTTGAACATCTGTAAATACTTTTTATATATATATAATACTTTTTATATTGACTTCATGTATATTTGATGTTTGGAGTATGAATGTTGTGTTTGTGTGATACAGGTTTCAATGAAATGATGTTTGATTCCATTTTGCATGCCTTTGACTTTGTGTGATACATGTTTGAATGAAAAGATATTTGATTTTGATGATAATGTATATAGGTTTTATTGTACAGATTTTTGTTGTTACAGATTTCATTGTACAGATTTATATTTGGCTTTGCATCACACAGGTATATTTTTTTAAAAAAAACTTGCCAACGCTTTAAAGCGTCACTATCATGTCGATTGCCAATGCTTTAAAGCGTCGCTAGGTTTTAAACTTGCCGACGCTTTAAAGCATCGCTATCGTGCTGACTGCTGACGCTTTAAAGTGTCGCTGGGTTTATATCATAACGGTGCTTTAAAGCATCGGCACCTGCCGACGTTTTTAAAAAATATCGTTACATTTAAAACCTACCGACGCTTTAAAGCGTCACTAGTTTTATCCTAGTGGCGCTTTAAAGCATCACTAAACTACCGATACTTTTTGAAAGCGTCGGCAGGTTGCGTCCCCACGCTTACATACCCGATGCTTTTGCTGATGCTTTTGCCATGCTTTTAAAAGCATCGGAAGCTTTCTTGCTAACGCTTAAAAGCATCGGTAAATATATTTAATAGCGTCAGCAATGACCTCATTTTCTGTAGTGAGTCTTGGTACCTTTCTTGTCAAGTACATGTTTTCCTTTTGAAAAAAAAGAAATAGAAGAAGCCCAGTACATGCGTGCTTTTATTCATTAATTTGTTTCGCATCTAGATGGTTACAGACCAATTACCCTATTGTTTTTAAAAAAAGTCTATATCTATCTTTCATTCATATTACGAGCCAAGTTTTGAAACTAAAAAAAATATTAATACTCTTTAATTAATTCATGTATTTTATCTTTCTTATTTCTCAATTTTTTGAACTTTTTTAAATGTGTATCTCACATATTTATTGGTAGTATTATATATGCTTATTTCTACTATAATAATGAAAACACTTGGAAGTAGGATGCCATTATTCTTTTGAATTCATGTAAACATTAATGTAAAACTATTATGCAACCCTCTACGACAATTCCATATATATCGCAACACTCCGAATTTTCATTAATTTTTTCCCTTCACGCACACTTGCAACTCGAAACGTTCAACATATATCTTATCACAATACTACATTCCTTCTTAAGAAACCTTCTATCATGGAAAATGGAAGGTACGGTTATATTAACAACCAAGTTTAATTAGGTTGGATGGTACCAATTGCAAGAAGTCAAAGGTTCAATTATGGTTATAATCACCCTCAAGGGGTTGGGTCGTATAAGGATAGAAAGGTAGAGATTAGCCCCTCTAAATTTTAAAGATGGAGAGATTATACCAATGACCAAGATAGCTTGGGGGAGGGGGGGGGGGGGGGAGGTTGGGGGAAGGAAAAATAAGACATTTCCCTAAAGAACTAGACATAAACCTATATGGAGAAAAAATGAGCCTCATTTCACATGCACACACAGACATACATATAGATATTGTAGAAAAAGGAGATGGACAAGAATTGTTGAGATGATGAATCATGATAAAAATAGGACTCAAATCCAAATTATTAGTATATCTATCTAAAAGTTAAAGAGACTTGAGTTTTGGATGAGGGAAAAATCAAATCCTTCCTGTCATTTTTAAAAATCGAATTATTTTCATGATTTTACTCAATCAATGAAATAAACATTTTAGCATGTAAGAAAGGTATGAGCACAATGCCATAGCATCAGCTTCAATCATTTATGACTATATGTTTGCCTATGATTTTTTAAAAAAGATAATCAGAAAATATAACTTTTTACATAATAAATCTTTTCAAAAAATAGTGCAAGGTTTGCATTTCACAATATTCATTTTCAAGTTTTATGACTCATCAATTTTGGCAAAAATATTTTATAAAATAATGAAAAAAAAACTTTTTTACTAAATTTTATTCATTTGAGTGTTTTTGTAAATCAATTTTACTAATACTTGTTAACAAGCTCATATGATGAACAAACAAGATCAAGGGTTATAAAATAAGATTGTCTTGAAAATGATAGTTCAAAATGATCATTAGACTATGTGTAAATCACTCTAGCCACTATAGAGCGGATTCGATAGGATTTAGATGTAAGATTTACCGCATCATAAGTCTAAATTTTATATCAAATTTTTGAAGGCTTTGACTTGCTTATATGTTATTGCATTAAGGTGTCTTTTTTTAAAAATCAGATAATTTTTGAAGCTCCAAAATGCAATATTACTATGTAAGGGTATGATGCACTAAACTACTCATAAGCAAATTCTATCTTTTGATCAATGAAATGAGTTGATTAAAGCGAAGATTTTCTTTTCGAGAAAGATATTTAATCACGCATATCTCATAATTGGAGAGAAACCAGGTAAGCTAACTGAATATCAATTTGATATAGAAGTTAAGTTCTATTTTTTGCAGAATTTTATATTTTTATAGTGATTTCTTTAATCATATCTATTTCAGAAAAAACTATAACTTCTTTCAATTAATAAAGAAATATCTAACCTTCTGTCAAAAAAGAAGAAGAAGAAATATCTAATCTAAATTATGGAAGAACAAACTTCACTGGTATAAATAGAAACTTTACAACGTGATTTTATAATTTATTAATAAAAGAAAAATGAATATAGATCTTAATTTTATTACTTTTATCTTCTAAAATATTAAAAGAGATTAAAGCTAAGTGGATCGAAAGAGATGCTTTCTTCTCCCGGATCAAATAAAATAATCAATGTCACCTCATCTTATATGCCAAGGGGATCAGCATGACTTAAGTCATCATTATTCTATTTTGCAATTGCTTTGGAAACATGGTTTGAGATTCTAATATATTATGTGCAACTAAGGTACCATCTTAAATGGGATGGTATTATCTCTTGCCACTTAAGCAAAAGAGATCATGAGTTCATTTCTAGTTAGAGCACCCTCGAGGGGTGGGGTAGGTATTTAAAAGTGCAGATTTTTTCTTTCAAATATCAAAAAAAAAAAAAAAAAAAAAAAAAAAGAAGAAAAGAAAAGAAAAAAAAAGCTAATGATATCATCTATTCTTAAAATTATTTTCCAAAAAAAATCTTTGTAATTTCCACTTTTAGGCTTGGACATGCTTTAGATAAATCTTTGATTGGTGCACGCGCGTGTATTTCTTGTACATGTGCTGGCAAACATGGTACTCCTTGAAGGAAAACTGGAACCCCATCCTTGGATTTTACTCCAAAAATTCCTATAGGCCAAGAATAACAGGATCGATCCCCTTTTTTGTGGCAAAAAACATGCTTTGGTCCATAGGTAGATACTTGATGAAAATGCCTCTCAATAGGTCTATTTATTTTTTGATGTAAGTGCTCATAAGTTCTCCTTCTCAATCAATTACTATTAAACCTTTATTATACCCTATATTTGTGCAACTATTTTTGTTTTAATATAATGGCTTGGTCAATTCTACTCCTTTCGGGCTTGGACATAGTCAAATTGTTTATTTTAGGAAGCATATGTTTGCCTTTCTAATTTTATTATTTAATAAATATTTATGTATTAAGTATATAAGAAACAATTTATTAACTACTTGATATAAGTGTTTATTTTCATCCCATCCAAGTTATATAGAGAGATATTACAATAAAAACATTTATTTAATAATGTCATCATCCATTTAATTATCTATCTTAACCCTTTACTGCATGTGGTGGCTTACAGTTTCATTTACAACTTAATTAATTATGTGGGTATTTGCTTTCACTAAACCAATGCAAATAAACTTATGTGTTTGTTAGCGAGTCTTTAGTTTTGGGTGCAATCGCCTACTTATCGCATCTACTTTGTACGGCTTCTTATTGCTGTCTACGTATCATTCCTCGATCATGCAAATTAGAGAGCGTGCATCCACCACCTTTGCATGGTGAAGGGAAGCATGGGGTGGATATTGGTCGTTACCGGAGATTTATCACTTCATCCACTTTGGATTAAATGAAAACAAATATTCGCAATGCTAGCAAACAATTACCTTGATGCAATATGCAAACATGAAAGAAAGATGGAAATAAAACATACAATATTTACATCGAAATATAGGCACTTGTTTAGGGATATTTTAGCTAGTTGAGCTGCCTAAAGATATTTTTTTTCCTCGAAGCAAAAGGCATGCATGATGTCCTATTATCTCATGCATGCCCACATAAATCTTTTGTTTTCAACAAACCAAGCATACATGATTTTTTTTTTTTTTTTTTTTTTTTTTTTTTTTTTTTTTTTTGAGCAAAAAGATTAGACTCAACTAGCCTAATCATATTCATTTAGATGATGGAAACCTTGAATTGAGATGACATTTGACATCAACACTTTCCCTTATGCACCCAATCCAATTAATGCCAGGTCATTGCCAACTAAATCGAGCTAAGTGTGAATTAAATGTGAGCTACCTATACTCGATCATTCATTCAAACCATTCACATGAAGCCCATGCAATCATATTTGATGTCGCTTTCCTAACAATTAAAACTATATATTTTTCATCTCTTTTTTCTTATTTTATTTTATTTTTTAGCTTCTAAATTTAGAGTCATCTTGTAGCAGGGAGAGTAATTGGTTGCGGATACTCCGCTCAAATGACAAATGTAAGTTATCATGCATAAAAAAAGAAAGAAAAATGATAACAATTATCCATACAATAGATGCTTGATAACACAAATATTCAGCTTAACAATTGATGATTGTCAATGTCTTTATCAATTATAGCAAGTGAAAGCAACTTAAGCAAAAATTTAGTTGAGGTGAGCATTTAAGGTACAAAAATAAGATATCTATTAAATAAGATGGTGGACCAGACAAACGTAACCCACATATATAGTTCCTATGGTTGAAAAAGCTTGTTATCCAGGACCCTATATGGAGCATGCTACGTGTGCATGTGTCTTCCACGCATTACGATATTTCTTAGTTCATTTTTCCCACCTATAATCCATGCCACAGAAAAATAATATGCAAAAGATGTTGTTCATGAAATCAGTACAATATATGGAAGGGTTGTGATTTAAAGCATTTAAAGCACCAACTGTCATCATGACTTTGTGACCTCGCACAAGCAAAAGTATCCCATATTCCCATCGTAGCTAGGGCATACTTGAAAATTCTTTGAACCTTGGCAACAACTAGAAGGGTTTATCTCCTACAAGTATTTTCTTCTCCTTTTTAGGGGATCTTTGTTTAGTATTCATCTTGCTTGCTTCTCCATCGATTACTACTTATCAGTGATCCTCTTATTGTATTTATTTTCTCAATTTTCTCGATATCATCAAATGGTCCATGATCCAATCTTCGCCCAAAGAAATCTGTTTGAGATGACTCGGGAGCGAGGACTGATTAATTTGCAAGGAGATGTTAGTTGTTTAAGATATTTTATTGACCATACATACTAGTGTTCATCTTTTGCTTCTCCATCGGTTACTACTTACTTGCGGTCCTCTTATTGCATTTATTTTTTCGAATTTTCTCGACGTCATCAAATGGTCCATGATCTGATATTCGCTCAAAAAATTTTATTTGAGATGACTCGAGAGCAAAAACTGATTAATTTGCAAGTGGATGTTAGTTGTTTAAGATATTTTATTGATCATACATGCTAGTATTCATCTTGCTTCTCCATCGGTTACTACTTACTAGTGGTCCTCTTATTGCATTTATTTTTTCGAATTTCCTCGACATCATCAAATGGTCCATGATGCGATCTTCGCTCAAAGAATGTTATTTGAGATGACTCGAGAGCAAAGACTTATTAATTTGCAAGAGGATGTTAGTTGTTTAAAATGTTTTATCGATCATACATACCAGCATGCTAAATATCTAAAGCTAGCCTCCTTTTATTTAGAAAATAGTTGGACTTATTGCCTTCCTTTACAAACTCTTTTTCTTAATTCCTTCTGTCCATAACTTCAAGAAATATAAGAGATTGAATATTTTTTATTAAATTATAATTTTATTATTTAAAAAAATGGATTTATTTATTTTGATGTATAGATGCATGCACCATCCAATCATGAAATTAGATCTCTTCAAATTGAAGAGGATTACGAATATACTAGACTATACAAAATTAGTATCTTAATTAGAAGAACATATGTAGTTTATTTTGTTATCAGCTAGTCAATTTAATTTGGCAGACGTATAAGTAATAAATAATAGAAGTTTACAACTTAAAATATAAATATATATATATATATATATATATATATAAAGACAAGATTAATAGACAAATAATAGAGACTTCAAGAACTAATCCATAAAGTCTTTTCTAACTAGGATAAGGAAGTATATCTGAATTTTACAAGCATCTGACATATATTTAATCTAATATTTTGATTTAAAATCTACCCGTCTAACTCCAGTCTTGCTGTAGACAGTATATGCGATCATGACTCATTGTGTAGGTCCCAAAGACTCATCAGTTGTGGTCCAAAATTCAAGTTAGGTGGACCTATGTGGTTTTAGTTATTTATTCATGTGTCCCACTAAATGTAGCTCGAGGAATCTATATCTTGCTAATTGAAAACCTGAATCATTGATTCTTGTTTGCGAGAAGACAATTGGATAGCTCATGACCAAGCCTTTGCAGTGCAAGTCATATATATTCACAAAAAGAGAATTCTCCTTTCACATAACGTAGTTATTAGAAATTGGTATAGTTTGCGATGATGGTTGAATTCCACATTATCAAACTAGTATTAATTATTATAGGTCTAGAGAAATTTGGTGTGCATGAAAAGAGGTGCCCGGTTAGTATTTCATGTTTAATTTCCAACCCTTTATTTTAGCGAGCAATAAAATTCAGGTTCCATGAAAGCTTCAATGTTTCTTCAATTTTTTTTCCACTCTCCCTTGGCAAAACAAAAATATATTTCTTTGATTTTTCTCCGTGATCTTAGTGCATAATAAGGACAAAATTTCAAAAATATCAATCGATCATATATTTAGTTATATATATATTTTTTAATTATTTTAGTCGACATGTTATTTGCAGGGTTATCAAATGACTATAAGGATATGAACATTATATGATTTGTATAAAGATTCCATCATCTAGCATGCCAATCAAGCTAAAGTTAGCCCTTGCTTGCTCTAGATCAATAATTTTTTGCTTGAAATCTAAACAAAATGAAAACAATATATTACATATATAGCACTTTGATTATTTTTTTTATTATTTTAAAATTAATTTATATGAATTTATACAAGGACTATTGTAATATATATATATATATATATATATATATCATGAAGAATTATTTTATTTATAAGTTCAAGATACGATCAAGAACGCTAGCTAAAATATAAATGAAAGAACACTAATCTCTTGCCGGATTTTTTTAAACATGATGATCTTAAATAACTCGAGTCGTGTTCAACATCGAATGGGCCCACCTGAACTTGGCTAGATTATGTAATGAAAGCTCATCTCATTTAGACCTTCGCAGGGGTAGCGATCTTGTTAGCAGATAACTAGTAAAAATATTAACCAAAATAGAAATTTAACACGACTTTCCTTGCCTCCTACAAGAAGCAACCGAACATATAAAGTAATTTTCATACCTCCCTCCCCTCCATCGTACAAACAGTCTCATCAGTGATGACACCGTTGTTAATTAGCAGTGGGACCCAGTAGACCACCAAGCCCCATTCACCTAAAGCCTACTTAAAGGACCTGGCTCTCCTTGACCCAAGCGTGCCCAACACTAATCCTGTTCCTAATTCAGAACCTCTCCACTTCCCCCGAAGCTTATCTTTTGACTGTAGCTTAGATGGCTTCAGATTTCCCCTGCGAGTTTTCCCTTTCATTGCTGGGCTACATTTAGAGGTGCCCATGTTTCGACGATCGAACTCAATATCGTAGAATCCTTCTTTCCCTTCTGGATGTCTTGCCTTGCCTTTTGAAGAGACCACTTCCTCCATCTCCCCGTTATGTCTCTCCTCTCCTCCCCATCTCTAGGAAGACACCTTTTGTCTTTTATCTAATTAAACAACAATGCCTCTCCTTCTGTTTCTGAAGGCCTCTAATTCTATACAGTGCATCAAGAAGCTCTTCTGAGCAAGGTTTTTGTATGATTGATCAGTCATCGAAGAAGCTCTTTTTGTATCAAACTCCTTCCCCGGAGTGCTCTCTGTAAAGGTTACTTCACCCTTTCTTACAGCATACAAAGACTCTACTGTTCAAAGTCCTGATATAAGTCCCTTTTCTTTGGTTCTAACCAGCAGGGGATACTGTCTTCAGCTTCCATGGGCACTGTCAGCATGGCCTCACCCTGTTTCAATCCCAACCTTACAAATAAACCATTCTCCATCGCGAGCAGCTCGAGCAATCCCCGAGATGACTCCTTCTCTTCATACTACACTCTCATCAGAGAGAACTTCCAGCCCGAGCTTGGTAGCTCCGCTCCGAGTGGCTTGTCCTTCCAAATAAGCCTCGGCAGTGCAAGGAGGCCAAGTGACGGTGAGATAGAAATCTTCGATGCGAAGAAGTACTTCAGTGGACGAATGGATTGTGATGCAGAGCTAAAACCTGAGAACATACCAAAGACACCAACTGATAGAGAAGACAACAAGTCCAGCGTCAAAACTAAGTCAAGGACGAGGAGCGCTGCATCGGAGATGAGTGGAAACAGCCAGATCACCCTGCTCCGAGACCACCGGAAATACCCACTCCCCGGTGGGCAAAGACCAGCCAATGCCAAGAGATTCCTCCGTGTTTTCCGGTGCTCTTGCTCTCGGAGGAATGCCATCGAGGTCGACCGGGATGCCGAGTCCAACACTAGTCCGAGCAACTGCAAGAAGACTGCACGTGGTAGGGAGGGTGGTGACCGCCGTTCGAAGAGGTGGGGAGGGAAGGAGCCTTTGGGAAGGGACCCGAGAATGGAAAGGCTTGGTTTCGGGCTCGGAGAAGAGGCAATTGCCTTCCCACCAAATTTGAATTTTGGGATAGGAAAAGTGACCGTTGTAAGGGATTTTAAAGAAGAGGGAAGGGTCGGGGGAGCTCCCAAGGGGTTCGTGTCTCCTTTCTTTGAAAAAGGTGACATAGGCTCCAGTCTCAGAAGGAGCTCGACCATGGCTCCGGTACTCGACCCTGCCGGTACCGGCGGTGGCGGGAGAGACGACGACCTCGGGAGCGAGTCGAGCTCCGAGTTGTTCGAGATCGAGAGCATATCATTGAATTCCCATCCAATATTCTACCCGACAACAGGTTACGAGCCGAGCGAGGCGAGCATCGAGTGGAGCGTCGTCACGGCAAGCGCCGCAAATTGCTCGGTGGCGTCGGAGTGCAACGACGACGGACCGAGGGGCCGGAAGACTCCGAGGCAGCACAGGCCTGGACTGCTGTTGGGATGCGCTAGCGAGAAGGCGGTGAACGTGAGCGCCGACGCCTATTACTACAAGGTGCCGGAGAGGGTGAGCTTGCCGGCGGCCAGGTACCACGGGGACAGCTGCAGGGCGATGGACTTGGGGGGGCCGGTTCGGGCTGGGCGGGCGCACTCACCGGGCGCTGTCTCGCGCGTGCGCTCGTCGCGGGCCCTCTACATGCACTAGGGGTCCGATTGGGTGGTCGAGGTCGGTGTAGCGATGCCTTTTGCATTAAATGAAGAAGGTGGGAAATAGCGCGACGAATAATCGTGGCGTTTTTATGTACTAAAAAATTGTGAAATCTTCCTTTCGTTATTGTGAATGATGTAATGTTTCAGGCCTCTAAGAGTAGGTCTCTTTTCGATCTACAGGGTGAAAGCTTGATATTTGACTGTCTGTTGGCATAGCTCCGAACAAAGAATTAAGTTCTTTTTTTTTTTCCCCTCCGAGTGCACCCACCAAACAGGGTATTATTTGCACGGAGGAACCGAAACCCATCGTCAGTCTTCGACAGGATTTTGTGGGGTTATAGAAATATTAGAAGGAAAGCTACCAAATTTTCTTCTCTAATCGAATCCATCTTTTTAAAAAAGAAAAGATATGGAACGGTGATTGGAGCTGGGGAAACATACGAAGTAATTAATTACAGAAAAGCAACAGCAAATATTAGCCTTAATTAATAGAGTCTGTTTGGTTCGCGAACACGGTTAATGCAGGAAAACAATAGAATCGAATGGCCAAACCTTATATGAAATGTATCAAATTAACAAGGGTTAATTACACAACCACCGTCGGCTGTTCCTTTAATTTTTTATCTTTATTATTATTATTTTTTAAAAATAGTACTTTAAAATCTGTAAATTTCGATCAGACGAGTTTCAAACTTTTACTCTTTGAATTTTCAGCACGATTTTTTATTTCGTTGCTTGCTAGAGTCTAGTTAAATGTCGATCGACCACGGACACATCGTGCTACTCTATAATTTTTTCATGGATGCATGCAGATCCTCCATCTATCGATCATAGGAAATTCAAAGAGAAGCACTCATGAATTCCATTTTCTAGATGTTCTCGGCATGTACATGCATGTCAGGGTTTCATCAGTAGTAGAGTGCAGCTCCATGATTTCGGTCAGATTATTTGTCCCTTTGGACTAACAACCATACAAGCTATATATGGCGAATGGAAAATAAACTTCATCAACAGATTCTTTTTTCGGAGAGAGATTTATATACGTTTCAATTCTTTACCATTCTATTCTGGCTTGGCAATATCTTCTTGACCAATTCAAAGGAGCAGGAGCCAGTTGCCACTCCAGCATCACCACGCTTGCAGTCCAAAAGATTTGGCAATTGAAAGCTTCTGCAAGTTGTTCTCGCTGTCTTTTTCACCAGTAAAGTCAGATAGCTATCGAACAAGTCCCGGCCTTGGACTCATACACACACAGCCTCCAGCAATGGAGTCCTCTCCATGCTGCTCGATCTCTTTGTCAACTTCAGGCCAAGCATCTACAACCATTTTTTCCTCTACGTCTCGACAAACCCCCAAGTCAGAGCGAACACAATTGTGGTGGCATAACAACATTGGATGCATGGCTGAATGGCTCCAACGAAGTCGTTTGACGGCCTAATGATCAATGAAGGACCCACAGCTACATGCAAACTATATGTCAGATGTAACAAGTTATGGGGCAATTTTGTTCTTATCTTAATAAGCATAATTAGCTCACCGCCATGGGGCTTAATTTCTCAGGGAATGGGTGTCATCAGTGCATTAAAAGCTATGCCGATCATTTGTGGGCCGCGAAAATGATTGTACCTTAGACATTTAATAAACTTCCTTCCTTTTTTTTTTTTTTTTGGGTACAATTTAATTAACTTCCACTGACTTTGGACCGGTCTAATTATTGAATGGTGGTGTTTGGAAGGATCTCGATGCATGGGTGCTGGTTGTTTGGGTGGGCTTGGCCTGACCAAACTTCAACCATCTGTGGTTCCGAACCATGGGTTGGTAATGAGTCGCATTCTGCTGGTGCAACTTGATCCGGATTCGGGTCGTGGATTTCACGTGAAAGAATGATACATCTTCTTTCGCAACATCAATTATTGGATCACATCTTTCACATATCTCAAAGCACTATGAAATTATTGAGACATCTATCTGTATGGATCTTGAAATGATCGCGATCCAGTGATGAATTCATGTTAACCGATGTGAGTTCTACTGTCGCATGAAAGATACAATCCTTGCCCACTTTCTCCGATCCAAATGAATTAGTTTTAACGTGATGATGCGAAAGATACAATCCCTGCCCACTGTAGTCCAATCCAGATGGATTAGTTAGCAGCCCCAAGATTACTTAATCGGGACTGGATCTGCTAAGTGGAACGCATTTTTTTTTTCCACTATTATAACTAGAGCTATTTGTTGGTTCTGAGAGTTTTCTGTGTGTCCTATTCTGGTTTCAATGTAATGACCTTTCCTCGATGTCGTTGAATTGATGGCCATCTAGTTCTTGCATCAATTTTGTACAAGGGTTCAGTTTGTATCTTCTGCATGAAGGAATGATTCAACTTTCTTCATCCAGATTTGTACGAGGGTTTAGTTTGTATCTTCCGTATAAACGAAGGATTCAACTTTCTTCATGCAGATTTATCATTGGGATTGCATAAAAATTACTTCGAGATCTTTACAAGCATATGAATGATAAAATTTGAAATGCTTCGAGAGTTGTATCGCAAACGAAAAAAATCAACCTTTCTTTCATGCAAAAGGTATAACCCGAACCTTTTGTACAAATTGGATCAGCCAAGCTAGCTATTAATCTTCCATGCTATTAATGGAAAGAATTAAATACGAAATACGCCATCATGGTACCGTAAGGTCAGCCATGCGACCAATTAACCTTGGACGGGCTACACGCATGTTGTTCAAGGTCAGGACCCTTTACACGTTCACCAAACCCCATCCACTTGATTCATAGGCCAAATGGGCTCCAACTCATGCAATAGGGGCCCACATCAAGATAACATTTCGTTTCCCTTTGTCTTTGTCGTTATCAAACCACTGCACCTGAGACGGCTACTGGTTGGAAGTTCTCACCATGCTTGCTTTCTCGAGACTGTTCGGTGTTCATGGCCATGTCATGCATGCAACTAGCTGCCTCCATCAAACCACAGCAACTCCTGTAGCCCAACACAGCACTCGAGGTCCATTGTATGAGAACCAGCTCCCTGCTAACATGCATATATTCATGGTGGAAACAGCTGATGCAATGATGCTATCTGCCATATAGCTCAGAGGATTCATCTACCTCACTTTGATGAGTCCGAAAACTGTACGTCTGAGTACTGGTTATCGGTTCTTTCACTTGGAAAACATGCTCGTGTTAGCTAGGGGGCTGAGTCATGGTGGCACTTGCATGGCCTGCTAGAAAACCGATCGATCTTATCGGCCAAGGCCATTTTTGCTTGCTACAAAGATGGTGACCGGAGATCAATAATTATCACTATGTTGTCCTTTCCAGTTACATGGACGCTCTAGAGTTTAGAGGCCACAATTAGAGGACCGGCTGTTCTTTTGCAAGAAGGTGGTGGATGGCTAGTCGATCAATTAATAGACGTGCTAGCTATTTTGACCCGTTGTTTTTCCGAAGTGACGATGGTTTTGTTGCTTATCAATATTCTGACTGCCATTCTGATCCACTGAAATCAAATCCACTTAGAATCTTATCATTTGTAGGCACTTCGATTGGTTTGGATATGGTTGTTGGGTTTGCAGGGTGCAAGTTATATAGAGGCACCTATCCTTCAATTCGTTGGGGGTCAAATTAGTACAGCTAATATCAGATAAGGAAGCGTTCTTTGAAAGGATCCCACCATCCCAGTGACCCATAAGGACAGGGCAAAAAGATTCTTGTCTCATGGATTGAATAGTTATAACAAAGTCTAACAAAATAGTAGTGATATATATATATATATATATATAACTTCTCGGTTCGGAATATTATCAGCAACGTACGTTTCTTTTTGAGAATAATATTATATCAACAACGTTACAATGTCTCTGTATGTCATCAAGCACTTAAAAAAAAAAAAAAAAATCTTTTTGGAGCAAAATGATTGCAATCTAACATGCTTTTAATTAATTTAATAAATTAGATCGAAGACGCAAACAAGTGAGGAGGTTGATCGGCTAAAAGGCGAAACACTAGCCCATAGAGAAGCAAAATCAGATATAATTCTTTTATATGGTCATTAAATAGGCAGCTTCTTTTAAGAAATTTATTCACTTATTGCCATGCTTATTTCAAGCACGTAAATTGAAACATAAATATTTCAATGATCTGGAATTTTGTTATTTTAATTTTGACCATTTTTTGGTCTTTCTTTGAATTTCTAAGCTTCATCTTAGATCAAATATTGCTCGCAAATACCAAGTTTTATTTTTTAGCAAAGCGCTAGAAAAGCCCACCATCCTTCTACCATATATGAAATAGTTACGTAAGTAAGGAACAAGGACAAAACATTAAAGAGGGAGGGAAAGAAAAAAAAGGCAAGAAGACCCGACAAATGCATGCAAGGAGTTCTGGTTCAAGAACACCTATTTCACAGGACATAGAACCTATCCATATACGGTCCAACCACGGTATAAATATGAGAAATTCTTTGTATGCCGCGTGTGTTTTTGGTGCAGGAAATCCCGTCTGGCATGCACTGCCCTTTTCTTTTGGTCCAAACAGATCAAAGCTGGCATGACAGGTTGGAACGTGACTAATATTGAATATTAGGAAAGTGGCATATGTTCTCAACGTGATATACATTAATATCGAGTCAACCTTGTTTTAAAAATTTTGAACGAAGGAAAATGCCATTTCCTACCAAAATATTTAGTGATCATGTTATATTAAATTTTGCGCATTCTAAAATTTTAGAAAGCTACTTAATTCTAGCAAAATTCTTCCTCGCTCCGAAAGTGCTCTAGATATCAGGTCTAAAAAATCATATAGCATTCAAGATTGAAGTAAGCAATCGAAGGTTTGCTCTATTACTTTAAAACAAAATACCATCCCAACAAGAAGTAAAAATCTTTTATAGAATGTTTTTTAGATTTTTTTCGTAGATCCTTTATTACATCAACTGTTTTGGTAGCTGGACTAATTTAATGCATTAAAAAATTATATAATATCTCAGGATATCATAAATGACTTAACTAAGTCACATCTTGAATATTAGAAGTGTTAACTTTCTTTAATTAATCATAATTTAGGTAATGGGTAATGAAAAAACTCTAATATAAAGGATCAAAACATTTGGTTATTAATTTTGTACGGGATGTCATAATTTTTATGAATGAATACCATAAATTTTGCAAGGAATACCATAAGTCCAATTTTCATATTTTCAGGTTGACCTGTCTCCATGCCATATTATGATATATTGGGAGTTATATTTTAGCCAATGGATGATGGAAAGTTCTAGTAGGAGAATCAAAACCTTCAATTTTTTATTTTATATCTGGATGTTATAAATTTCTAAAGGGATATCATAGTTCTGTGAAGGGGAGTTATATATTCAAATCTTATATTTTCAAGTTAAGTTGACACCTCGTGTGTTATATTTATTGCAATGAACAGTTGAATAAGTTATGGTATGGAGGATCAAAACTTTTATTTTTTTGTTTTATATTATGTAGTCATATTTTTCATATTTCCAGCTCAAGTTATCTCAGAGTCATATTATTGCATTTTGGGTAGCATATTTTAGACAATAGATAGTGAAAAAATCTTGATATAGAGGATCAAAATATTTAGTTTTCGATTTTATGCCGGGATATCATAATTTTTATGAATGGGTATTATAATTATGTAAATGGTGTCATAAATCCAATTATCATATTTTCAGGTTAAGTTATCGCTGTGCTATATTATGATATTCTAAGAGTTATATTTTAGCCAATGGATAATGGAAAGTCCTGGTAAAAGAATCAAAACCTTTAATTTTTCATTTTATACTGGAGTGTCATAAATCTTGAAGGGTGTCATAAGTTCAAATCTTATATTTTTATATCAAGTTATCTTCATGGCATATTATGACACACTAGGTATTATATTTATAGAAATGGACGGTTAAACAAGTTCTAGTATGGAGGATCTAAATTTTTATTTTTTTGTTTTATACCGGGATAGCCATATTTCTCATATTTTCAGCTCAAATTATTTTAGAACTATATTATTACACTATGGATGTCATATTTTAGGCAATGGATAATGAAAAAGTCATGGTATGGAGGGTTAAAATATTTAGTTTATGATTTTTGTGAATGGTTATTATAAATTTTATAAAGAAATGTCATAAGTCCAATTTTTATATTTTCATGTCAACTTATCTTCATGTCATATTATGATATCTTGAGAGTTTTATTTTAGTTAACAAATGATAGGAAGTCATGGTAGAAAAGTTAAATTTTTTAATTTTTCTTTTTGTATTGGGGTATCATAAATTCTGAATATGTGTCATATATTTATAAAGGGATGTCAGAAATTCAAATCTCATATTTTTAAAATTTTTTATCGCTGGATCATATTATTATTTTATGTATGTCATATTTTAGCTAATAAATAATGTAATTATAATATCCTCTATACAAAATGTCATATAAAACTATTGACATCAATGCTATTGATTTTGTAAAGATATTTCTATAGATGATATTGAAATTATAGATGTAAAAAATATCCAACATAATCAATTGGATGAGATTGCTGATGTTGTTAAAAGAAAGCACCTTCTTTTATTATCTTGAATGCAAACAATGATTATATTGGTTTTTATATTAGAATGGAGTTCAATTCAGTAAATAGTGTATACAATTTCTATAATGGATATGCAAGAAGAGTTGATTTTGGAATCATAACCATGTATAGTAGGTCCAACAATAAGAAAAAAATATGCTTCAAGCACCTAGCATGTTGGAGACAAGAAAAATTTAAGAAAATGAATAATTCTATGAATTCTAGGGATATTAGTAAAATTGATTATAAGACATCAATAAAAGTAAGATTAAATTCCAAGAATAGTAAATGGATATTGCATGATATTTTTTTGAACATAACTATAAACTGTCTATATCAATTGCTGGTTATCTACAATCGCATAGAAGGATTAGTATACTATAATATACCTATAACTCAAATATACTTCGTCATGGTATGATGGAAAGGGGTTAGAAGATAATTATTTCATAGCGAAGGATGCTTATAATTCCATCTGTTGGAATATCAGAGACAGCTGAAATGCATAGTAATGGTAATCCACTTCATACATATGCAAGTTAAAAATACAAATTTCTTTTATACTTTGGACATGAATGATAATGGACAATTCATGACTCTCTTTTGGATCCATCCAAGGTCAAAAATGTTAAGCACTTACTTTGATGATGTATTGATTTTTGACTCAACTTATCTAAAAATATATATCAAATATCATTTTGTTCATTTATTAGAGTTAACCATCATGGATAATTCATCTTGCTTGGTTGTGCATTGCTGTTAGATGAGAGGACTGAGATATTTAATGAGTATTTCAACCATGGCCGGATGAAAATTGGGGATCAACTATCCAATGCTATCATAATCAACCAAGATAAGCGTTGACTTCGATCTTGATTTTGAAAAACAACAAAATATTTGAGTATATACAAGGCACTAATTATTTGTTGGAGTTGTGAAATAAATATTTCAAGTACCTTTTAATCCTTATAAATGACAAACTTAAATATCAATCGATAAGTAATAAGATTTTCATGTTTTGAATGTCTTCATATATGGAAAAGTCAAGGATGTAATATTTTAGTGGATAATTGAAGGTTAGAATAGAAGAAAACATGTCAATATTTCAAAGCATGTTAATATTTCAAAGTTCAGAGTTTGGCATACATTTTTCAAATGACACAGCTTAAGTATTGACTTAAAGATCTCAAGTATCGACCCTAAAAAAAGATCCAAAAAATAAAATATATTTCATATAAAGTTTCAACCGGCATGCCCAAAATCGACACTTACCATTTAAGTGTTGACTCATAGGTCAGCTCATGCACCAAGTATCGAAATTAGAGGAAATAATAGAAAGCTGAATTTTTAGCACAGGTTCAAGGGTCAATACTTGAACTCCAAGTGTCAATACTTGAGCTATCGATCCAAGGTGTTGACTCAAGGGTTGACTCATAATGCAAGATCGATATCACAGAATGATTCCAGAAAGCAATATTTTTCAAAATAGTCCAAGTATCGATACCTGGATTCAAGTGTCGACTCATAGATTCAAGTATCGATACTTCAACTTCTGACAGCACATAATAGCTATATTTTTAGAACGGTAAAAAGCTTGGTTTTATATCCAAATAGCTAGTTTTCTCTCTGATAATTCTATTATATACATACATAATATTAATTTAATAATTAAATTATCTTTATTTATATTAAATTAATATTTTTATAAATTATTTGTAGAAAAGAAGATCATTATTATAAAGAGCTTGATTTTTAGAGTCCAATGGTATAAATGGCATGCAAATTGGAGTTTGAATGAGCTCGGAATTAAATTTTGAAGATGATTAAAAAAAATACACAGGTTTTAAAGTAGCCGGTCTACCATGGATTGGCCAGTCAGTCTATGGGAGCTCGTCTGGTCCGCATGGAGCCCCTGAACATTGCTGAGAGCCATTCCTCGCTGGGAAAACCACTAGAGAGCCACCGGAAGACATATTTTTGCAGCCGGCCACTGTCCTCCCTCCTCCCAATTGTCCGCTCCAAATGCTGCTCACCATCACTGTCCACCAGCTAGCCACCGCCCGTCGAGCACCTTTGCCATCACCGGCTATCTCCCCTAGCCACTGGCTAGCACCAGCCTACCGGGAAGAGCCACCCTAGCACCACCCTCCATCAGTCATTTTCTCCCATTGCACGCAGCCGCCCCCTCTTCCACCTGATCCACCATGGCTGCCATCTCCCAAGCTCACGGCCACCTTCATTTTCCATCACAATTCTTTGTGTTGATGCCCGCCACCATCAAATGCACTGCCATTTTTTTCTCCCAACTCATCCTTGCTACTCTTCCCTTGTTTGGATTTCGTCGCCGCTCCCCATTGGCCGTGCTACCCATATTCCTTGCCACCGAGCGGCCCAACACTGCTGCACCATTCTACCATCGCCCAACGCTGCTGCCCAACTCAACGTTGTCGTCTTCCCTCTCCATCACCGCCAACATGACTCGAGATGCCATTACAGCCACCCCCAAGCTCATCGCCGGCCATCTTCCTCTTCCTCCCTCCATTGCCTCCTCAGCCTAGAGAAGTTGCCCGACATCGCTACCTCAGCCCATCACCATGCTTCCCATGACACTTCATCATTGTCCCCTCAATCCGGCCATCCGACAGCTCAGGCAACATAACAGATCCAATGGCTCTTGCTTGATCTACTTGATTTGGATGATCTTGACATAATCCAACGGTCATAAGTGAAGGAGTCTGCTTAGTCTTCTCTATTTAAGGACCCTTAGGCTACAAGAAAAAGACATCTTAGAAAGAGGAGTACGGTACAGGGTAGGAGGTCCAGTTTTGAGTTATGGATTGACCTCTAAGAATGAGATTTCTTAGAGGAGAAGCTGCACCATCTAAGCCATCTTTTTGCTTACACTAATCTTCAGATCAAGATCCAAAGAGGAAGAAAAAGAGGAAGCCCAGTTCGTTCCATGGAGTACAATGGAAGAAGGGGACATGACATCAACCGACTTCTCGACAAGGCGGTGCCAATTGACTTCGGACACTTGTTCCTGCTTTCTTAGATATTTAATTATTATTTTTAATACTTTGTAGATTCATATTTTAATCAATACAAAATTTATTTTCATTTAAATTCCTATCTTTTACTTTCTCGCAATAGATGCTAAGATCTAACTAACAGATAGAACATACCAGATTTTGATTTTCTTTTATGCTTTTATTTTTTTTCCTGACTTCAAATCATTTTTCTTTATTTTATAAAAATCAAAGATTTCAAACTATCCCAAGCACTGCATTTTTCATGGATTCGACCCAACTTGCTGCTATCTACCTATTTTTAATTTATTAGAAGTCGGTTAATTAAACTCATAGCCACGGTATCTTAACGACAACATTGCGTTCTATCAAGTTTTTGACACCATTACCGGGAAAGGCATAAACGTTAACATTTTTGATTTCTTTGATTTCTTGTAAATTCAAGTGTACTAATTCTTTTTCTTATTTTTTTTATGTAGAAAAAAAAACCCAAAAAAGGAAAAAGGAAAAAAAGAGGAGAAGGAAAATTTTGCAAATCTAGTGAGATCAATTCTAATCCTAGTTTCTTTCTTTTTTTAGTTGCTTCTAATATTTTTATATTTTTATATTTACCAAAAAAAATTCCTTTCTTTTTTTTGTTTTCTTTGATTAGCCTTCTTCTTTTTTGTAAAAAAAAAATCTTCCAAATCTTCCTTAAGATTTATTTTCTTTTTTTACTATCCTCCTTTTCCAATTACCATAAAAAAATCCTTTTTAGTTTCTTCCTTTTAATTAGTTTCCTTTTTTTTCAAACTAACATTAAAAAAAAATATAATTAACATAAAAAAACTTATTTTTTTTAACCGCCTTAAATATAGAGTTGATTTCTTGCCTTAATCTACGGTTGTTTTATTTCTTTAACTTAATTTTAGTTTTTTTTTCTCACACCTAATTCACCCAGATTAAAACCTGCCTTCTATCTCTCTTACTTTAATTAACATAACCTAAAAAAAAACAAAAACACCATAATACTTAACTAAAATAGTGTAATTAATTAAAACTTAAAAGATTTTTACTTATTTGGGACATCTTTCCTTTTTGCATTGCATATTTTTATAAAATATCTTAAGGGCATTTACCCATAAACAACATAAGGTGGGGAGTTGATAACCTTTCCTTGGCCCACAAACCACCACCCTGCATCTTGTATTGGCCCAAGCCTTTAATTAAAATCAATTAGATGTTAGTCCCTAAGAAACTCGAGCTCAATAGGACAAGACACCTGGAAGAGTTGGACCGGATTAGGATTGGTTGATTACCTGGTGTCTAGGAAAATGGTTCAAGGATGATGTAGTCCTAAAGAAAGTTGATTTTCAATTGGTTCCGTTGATTGACCTGGCCAATCTAATTGGTATCTAAGGAAAGCAACAAGGGATCCCCACCGATCTTACCCTTACCTGGCCAGTTATTAGTCAGTTTCTGACTTGGAGGGCTCCAAGGTAGCCTTGGTAGTTAGAAGCTATCTAGATTTAGGAAACCCTAGAATAGAGAGTCCATGTATGTTAACTTGTTTGCAAATCACATCAATCATAAATAATTATTTTCTCTCTTTCTTAGATCTAGGACTCCTTAGGCCTTCTTCTTTAGAACTCTTTTCTTTCTTCATCTCACCACTCCTCTTAAATACATATATAATAATAATAAATATATATATATATATATATGTTGCCCAGAGAGAAACCCAAGAGGGGGGGTGAATTGGGTCTCTAAAAAATTAAAGCTAAGCTAACTTGATATGACAATCAAAAAGCTTTATAGAACTAGATATGCAATCCAATTCAACAAGGTACAAAGATTCAAATGCAATGGTCTAAGATATAAGTGCAGCGAAAATTAAGAGCAATAAATAAAGAGCAAAGAGAGAGAGATCAAGCAATCACAAACATCAAAAGCTATAGTGGTTCGGTGCCAACCAATGCACCTACATCCACTCCCCAAGATCCCCTTGGGAATTCACTATAATTACATGATTAGAGCCGATTAGTTTTCTGGGCTCACTAATCAAAACCCGACTTGTTTTACAAGGCTCACAAGTCACAACCTCACTTGGTTTTACTGGCTAACCAAGAACTTAATTGTTTTCACAAGGCTAACCAACAACCTCCCTTGATTTTCCGGGCTAACCAAGAACCTTAGTGGTTTTGCGGGCTAATTACCAACCTAAATAGTTTTCAAGGCTTATCAATAGCCTCACTTGGTTTTACAATAGGCTAACCAAGAACCCTTACAAGAAATAAGGTTTAGAAATAAAGAACCAATGTAAGCTTTCAATAACAAAACAAATAAGTCGATGTAGCTCGATGTAGAGTTGCTTTGCACTTGTTGAAGCCTTTTGAATGTCCAAGATTGAATGATTTTCAATGTTCTTGATGGTTTTTGAATTCTTGAAGGCTTCCTTTAGCTTGAGAGTGGTTGAAACTTGAATGAATAGGAGTTATGGCTCTTCTCTCTTCTTTTCTCTCTAAACTCTTTAATGGTATTCAATATCATTGCTTTAGATTTGATCATATAAATACCCTTTCAAGGCCTTAAAACCGAATTCTAGCTGTTATACTTGAGAAACTAGCCGTTGGGGGCAATTTGGATGAGTTCTGCGTTTGAAAAAACTAGCCATTACTGTTGTCAGAACTTCATGTGTCGATACTTCCTCAATTGAGTCGACACATAAGGTCGACACATGTTCTTCTTGAGTCGACACATAGTTCAAAAAGCTTCATTCAGATTCTCTGAAATTCTAAGATGTGTCGACACCTTCTCAGTTGAGTCGACACCTTGAGTCGACACCTTGCTTCCATGTGTCGACACTTCAACTGTTCCTTCAGCTTCTGCAAGTTCTGTGGCTTGAAAGTCTCAGGCGATGTGTTGATACTTTGGGTCGACACTTCGAGTCCATGTGTCAACACTTCATTGTGCCATTTGAAACTTTGCTACATAGCGGCCTGAGTTGACATTTCATCCATGTATCGATACTTCATATCATGTGTCGATACTTTGAGTCGACACATCACTAAAAAATTCACAGAAATTGCTGAACTTGAGCTGGAACAAGTTTCTACTTGGCTTAGCTATCAATTCAACCATTTCTTAAGTGTCAAAGTCTTCTTTTAATCAATCTTTTCATTTCAAACTTGGTTTCTTCAACACAATTGGGCTTTTTCAAATTTTGTGAACATCCTTTCAATAAAAACATACTCAAAGCAAATCATTAGTCCTCAACTTATACTTAACGTTTTGCTTATCATCAAAATCAATTAGTGGAGTCAACAATCTCCCCTTTTTGATGATGACAAAATCCTTAAATATAAATTACTTTAAAAGTAAAGCTTTAAGAGAATTGACCAAGATGCACAACATTGAAAGTATTAAGTATATCAACATCACTTGCATTAGAGATATGATCATTCAAGACACAAGTATTTGAGCTTGTTACAAAGATAGAGAGTATCAGAACTTTGGTATTCATTTAATTGCATTGAGAACATGTATCATGATACTCTACAAGAAAATTTCAGCACATAAAGCTCCCCCGAATCAATGATTCATAATAGAATTGTAAGAATCTTTTCAAAATACTGAAAGAGGGGTTTTAAGGATTAAATTTACTTTGAAAGGATTTTCAATTGAACGTAAAGTAAAGCTCCCCCTTTCATAAGAAATTTTGTAAATGATTTTCAATTCAGGTTTTTTTTTAACATATCAGATGTATACATACCATATTTAAAAAAAATGTCATTTATACTTAAATTACTCAAATTACTCCCCATTTATACTTAAATCTCACTAAATTACTCCCCCTTTTTGTTATCATTAAAAAGGTAGGAAATAGAGTTAATCAATTTATTTTCAAAAATACTCCCTCTTTTTTTTTAAGAAGTTCATCCAATGAATAGTGAAGACATTGAAGAATAAAAATAATTCAAGATATAACATTCATTTCATCAAACACATAGAGATGAGGAACAACAAGTGTTTTCATATAAACTTAGAATTTGTATAGCAAAATGATACATAACAAAAATAAATGTACATAGAAGCATGAAAGCAAACTAACTAAAAGTACATAAAAAGTCCTAATTCTCATCCATCGAATCATCAGAAGATGAACCGATCTCAATCTGTCCTGTATCAGTGAAGGATCGAGCTTGCGGCCATCTCGATCGAAGATCTTAAAGTCTGGTCCTGGTCGGTTGTGGAGGGGTACGACGACCATGTCCTCTGCGACGAGCATAAGTCCGACCTCTAGCTGGAGCAGTAGAGGTAGAAGCTATGTCTTCCGCAGGAACGGAAGTGATCGGGTTAACCAACTCAGCCACTGCTGGGAGAGGTGTGCGATCAAAGAAGTTCCAGAGTCAAGATACTGAATGCCGGGTGTATAAAACCCAAGCCCTCGAATCAATGATGATGTATGAAGGGTAGGAGTATCAGTAAGCTGTGTATCAAAAACAAAGGTCTCAGCTGATGGAATAATAGGTGTATCATGAACAGAAGTATCAGCTGAAGAAAGTATCGGTGTCTCTATGATTGATGTATCAACAATGGGGGTCTCAATGATAGGTGTATGAATAATAGGGAAATCAATATCAGGTAAATCAATAACAGGTGAATCAATAATAGGAGTGAGAATAGGAATAGGAAGTGGAATAGAAGTACGATCATCCGATCTAGAAGATGGATTAGGAATCTGGGTAGGTAAGGAAGATGGGTCAACAACATGGCTCGTAGGCAAGTCAGCCATCACCTCCTCAACTGGCTCTGACATAAGATCATTAATGTCAAACTGGTCCGAGTCAGTCTCCTCGTCTCCATCAATATCTCCAATAACTGTATCTCCATCTCCATCTCCAACAGTAGTCTCAACACCAGTATCGATATCAGCAATGTCATCAGCTGGTGCAGGAGCAGGTATATGAATAGGTGCAGGAGCAGTATCTGTAGCCGGAGCACTCGTAGAAGATCTGGACAGTGCAGAGAGAATAGCCGAGATGCCATCACTAAGACCAATATGGCTCTCTCTCGTCTCAGCTATGAATACGTCAAGACGCTGCCTCATGATAAACACGTCGATCTCGATGCATCTGACTCTGTCCTCTAAACTATCTGAAGTGCCAGGAGTCTCCTTCTGTGCTGGCTGAGGCTGTGTAGATGTAAAAGGATCAAACTGAGAAGCAATCGCTGGCTGCGTTGCCATCTCAGGCTGTGTCTTGCTCGGTCCTGCCTCACCTAAAAAAATCCGCTCCTCCTCTGCTATGTCCTCATCATCAGCTCTATCCTTGGCCTGACCTGATATCCTCCGTGTCCACTGGCCTCGGATCAAATGATAATCCATCCGATGCAATGACCAAATGTCACACACATCGGTATGAATCAATGTACGATAAGGCTCATCCTGGAAGCTGATTCCATACTCTCTGAATAATACAGTCAATCCCCTGCCGTAAGTTAAGCAGAGCGTTGGCTAGACGATGCCTCGGTCATCTGATGTACCATCAGAATAGGAAGGCATACTGGCGTGCGCTGAACCAGTGAGACCATCACGAGCAACTCCCGCTCGGTGATATAGTCGAAACGTCCGGTCTTCGACAGAAGAATCCGGGCGACGATATGGTGCAGCAGTCTCATCTCTACGGATAGCCTAGATGCTAGAATAGTGGCTCCCTTTGGCAAGATGTCTGACTCGAAAATATACTAGAGACCACTGACTCGGTCCATCAGGCTGTCAATAACTAATCTGGTCATCGGTATATCCCACACTCAGCTCAAAATCTCTGAAGAAATAGGGATATCCTATTCTCTGACCTGTGCAACCCAACCATCTGCTCCGCGGGCAAGTGAACCATAAAACTCTCTCATCAGCCCGGGATAATATCTCTATGAGTGAACAAAAAGTGGTCAACCCAGCATGTCGAATCCACTCTCCTATCCGGAAATGCTGCTGGTCTATAAAAGAAAAGTCTACTCAACGTCCTCCAACCACTATCTTGGAGCTCATCTGGCTAGATGGAACAAACAAAGGTCGTGCGGGCAGATCCGGAGCTCTAGACTCGTGTCAGGCCTTCGTCCTTCGCTCTTCTTCTTGCTGTGATTGACGAGGTCGATGAACAACTTGCTTGCAAGGACCCATTGCCAAGATTCAAAGTTTGGGCAAGGTTTTTGGTTGAAAATGGAGGTTTCTAGGGTTTAGGAAGCTAAACCTAGGAAGAAATCCAACAAAAATGGCTACCAAACGTTCAAATCCAAGAAAACGATGGGCAAAAATAGTGAAATGGAGGGATGAACAGTATGGGTACCTCAAATCCAGGTGTCGGCTCGGAGGAGAAACAATTTGAGGAAAAACGGTTCGGAAACCCCTTAAATCTTAGTTCGCTGTCGATCATGTGTCGACTCATGCATGTGTCGACATATTTTAGTGTCGACACATGATGTAGCGACACATCAACTTAAAAACTAAAAAATTTAGAATTTCTCAGAAAGATCAAAATCAATTGAAGTGAGATAGATCTAGAGTCAATAATAGTGTTTAAACATGATTTATCATGAATAAAGTCAAATTGATCTAGTTTGAGTCAAATTATGGGAAAAATTTAATCAAACAGATCGATGATCCCGAGCTCTCTTCTAATCATACAGAATCGATCTTCCAGAAGAGGTTTAGTCAAAATATCTGCTAATTAAAATTCAGTACTTATAAATTCAAGAAAAACATCATTATTTTCTACATGATCCCTAATAAAATGATGTCTAATTTCAATATGCTTACTCATAGAATGTTGAACAGGATTTTTAGTCAAGCAAATAGTACTGGTATTATCACATTTAATAGGAATACTAGCCAACTTGATTCCAAAGTCTTCAAGTTGTTGCTTAATCCATAGGATTTGAGCACAACAACTTCCTGCTGTAATATACTCAGCCTCAATTGTGGATAGTGCAACTGAAGTTTGTTTCTTGCTAAACCATAAGATTAAGTTCACTCCAAGAAATTGGCAAGTTCCACTAGTATTCTTTCTATCTAATCTACAACCAGCAAAGTCTGCATCAGAATATCCAATCAATTTAGCAGAATAATTTCTAGAATACCATAAACCAATACTAATAGTACCAGACAGATATTTTATAATGCACTTAACAGCCATAAGATGTGATTCTTTAGGTTCAGACTGATATCTAGCACACATGCAAACACTAAACATTATATCTGGTATACTAGCAGTCAAATACAATAAAGAGCCTATCATACCTCTATATAACTTTTGATCTACAGATTTACCATGTTCATCTTTATCAAGTCTACAAGAGGGGCTCATAGGCGTACCTATTGGTTTAGTAGTCTCCATTCCAAACTTTTAATGATTTCTCTTGTGTACTTAGCTTGGTTAATGAAGATACCATCTGTAGTTTGCTTGATTTGGAGTCCAAGAAAGAAATTGAGTTCACCCATCATGCTCATTTCGAACTCACCCTGCATTAGCTTAGCAAACTCTTGACAAAGAATTTCATTAGTAGCACCGAAAATGATGTCATTAACATATATTTGTACTACCAATAAATCATTATCTTTTCTTTTGAAAAATAGAGTCTTATCAACATTTCTTCTAGAAAATTTATTTTCAATAAGAAATTTGCTTAACCTTTCATGCCATGCTCTAGGTGCTTGCTTTAATTCATAAAATGCTTTGTATAATTTGAAAACATAATCAGGATATGCATGATTTTCAAATCCAGGTGGTTGTTCGATAAAAACCTTTTTAGATATAAAACCATTTAAGAAAGCACTTTTAACATCCATTTGAAATAATATGAAGTTCATAAAATAAGCAAATGCTAATAATAGTCTAATTGCTTCAAGTTTAGCAATAGGAGCAAAAGTTTCATCAAAGTCAATCACTTCCTCCTGATTGTAGCCTTAGCAACTAGCCTAGCTTTATTTCTAATAACAATACCATTTTCATCTAATTTATTCCTAAATACCCATTTAGTGCCAATAATTAAAATATTAGATGGTCTTTCTACAAGTGTCCAAACATTATTTCTATCAAATTGTATTAGTTCTTCTTGCATAGCATTGATCCAATTAGAGTATTTTTCAGCTTCTTCAAAATTTTAGGTTCTACTTGAGATACAAATGCAATATAATCACATTCATTTCTAATAGAAGCTCGAGTTCTTACCTCTTTAGATGGATCATCTAAGATTAATTCCTTAGGGTGTCCATGAGCATACCTCCACTTCTTAAGTAGATCTTGATGCTTTGGAGTGTCATCTTCTTTCTCATCATTGTCTTGTTCTTCTTCATTTGGTTGAGCTTGATCATTCAGTGTCAACTTCTGAAACTTGTCAGCACCTGCACATTCATCATATATATCCTCTTTTCTTGAGGATTTGTTAGTAGATTCTTCAAATACAACATGTACTGACTCTTCTACAACCAAAGTTCGTTTATTAAATACTCTGTATGCCCCGCTTGATGTAGAGTATCCTAAGAAGATACCTTCATCAGACTTGGCATCGAACTTTCCAAGATGATCTTTTTCATTGTTCAAAACAAAACATTTACAACAAAAAACACGAAAATATTTTAAAGTCGATTTTCTTTGGTTTCAAAGCTCATATGGAGTTTTCTTTAAAATAGGACATATCAAAACTCGATTTAAAACATAATAGGATGTATTAATAGCTTCAGCCCAAAAATACCTTGGCAAATCGTTTTCACAAAGCATAGTGCGTGCCATTTCTTTCAAAGTACGGTTTTTTCTTTCTACTACCTCATTCTGCTGAGGTGTCATAGGTGCAGAAAAATTATGTTCTATACCTTTTTCATTGCAAAAATTTTTGAAATCTTTATTTTCAAATTCAGTTCCATGATCACTACAAATACAAACGACTGAAACACCTTTTTCGTTTGAAACTTTATAAAACTTTATAAATACAGAAAATGATTCATTTTTTTATGCTAAAAAGAAAACCCAAGTAAATCTTGAAAAATCATCCACAATGACTAATCCATATCTCTTGCCTCCTAGACTTGATATTCTAGTTGGTCCAAAGAGATCCATATGAAGTAGTTCAAGTGGCCTGCTAGTAGTTACAAATCCTTTTGGTTTAAAAGAAGTTTTGACTTGTTTACCAAATTGACATGCTTGGCAAATTCTATCTTTTTCAAAACAAATTTCAGGTAAATCTCTAACTAAATTCTTTTTGCAAAGTTTTGAAATAAGGTACATACTAGCATGTCCTAACCTTCTATGCCATAACCAACTAGTCTCTTTCTTAGTAGAATTCATTGCAACAAGGCATTCTCCATTAGGTAAAGATAGATCATCTAGGTCTACCAAATAAATATTTCCATGCCTTTTTTCAATGAATTGTACTTCATTTATATCTGGACTAGTAATCATGCAATATGATGATTTGAAAATTATTTGAAAACCTTTATCGCAAAATTGATTAATGCTTAAAAGATTATGCTTTAAACCATCTGCTAAAAGTACATTACTAATACTATTAGAAGGAGTTATGTGAACCTTACCAATACCAATGATTTTTCTTTACCATTATCACCGAAGGTCACACTCCCTCCATTCAAAGCTTCAAGAGAAGTGAATTGCTTCACATCTCCAATCATGTGCCTTGAGCAACTACTATCAAGATACCAAACTCGTTTGTTTTTCTTGGTTGCAAGACACACCTCATCATTGTCTTGATGCGCCATGAAGCAGAGATTTGCAACTTCAGTCTGCTCTTCTTCTGAACTGGAGTTTTCGCTGTCACTCCAAGTGGCCATCATTGCTTTCTTCCTTAATTTCTTTCTTGATTTCTTGAAGAGAGGACAGTCAAACTTGTAACGTCCCGGCTTCTTGCACTCGAAGTATATAGGTACTTCCTTTTCCTTTTCCTTTTCTTTCTCTTTTTTTTTCCTTTCCCTTTTCCTTGGACTGATATTTCTTTTTGTAGGGAAACTTCCTCCTCTTCATGAATCTTCTAAACTTTCGTGCAAGGAGGGCTTCTTCACCTTCTTCTTCTTCATCTTCGGACTCATCAATTAAGGATTCTTTTTGAATATTTGACTTGAAAGCAATCCCCTTCTTCTTCTTGTCCATGTCCATAGATTTTTGTTTTAGATTGAGTTCATAAGTAATGAGCGATTCCACTAGCTGCTCAAGAGGTAGCTTGTCCACATCCTTTGCTTATTGAATTGCGGTCATCTTCGGATCCTATGACGTTGGAAGTGACCTAAGAATTTTATTCACAAGATCAGCATTAGACATGACTTTACCAAGACTTCTCATACCATTAACTATATTTATGAATCGTGTATACATATCAGTGATAGATTCATTTGGTTCCATCCGGAACATCTCATATGTGTGCACTAACATATTAACCTTAGTGTTCTTCACTTGATTGGTACCCTTATGGGTAACTTCAAGTGTGTCCCATATTTCTTTGGCAGACATGCATGTAGATATTTTATTAAATTCACTAGGATATAATGCACAATAAAGGAGATTCATTGCCTTAGCATTGATCTCGGATTGTTTAATGTCATTTTCATCCCAATCCTCTTCAAGTTTTGGGATGGAAACACCATTAACCACCACCGAAGGAATATGAGGACCCTTATCAACTACTTTCCATAAATTGTAATCAATAGAATGCATATAAATTCTCATTCTATTTTTTCAATAAGTATAATTTGTATCATTAAAAAATGGAGGTCTATTTGAGGCTTGTCCCTCAACTACACTAGTACCAATTGGGGCTGCCATAGATCTTTACTCAAGGCGGTAAAGCCTATATACTGAGAACAGGACTCTGATACCACTTGTTGCCCTAAAAGCAACCCAAGAGGGGGGGTGAATTAGGTCCCTAAAAAATTAAAGCTAAGCTAACTTGATATGACAATCAACAAGCTTTATAGAACTAGATATGCAATCCAATTCAGCAAGGTACAAAGATTCAAATACAATGCTCTAAGATATAAGTGCAGCAAAAATTAAGAGCAATAAATAAAGAGCAAAGAGAGAAAGATCAAGCAATCACAAATACCAAAAGCTATAATGGTTCGGTGCCAACCAATGCACCTACATCTACTCCCCAAGATCCCCTTGGAAATTCACTATAATCACATGATTACAGCTGATTAGTTTTCTGGGCTCACTAATCAAAACCCGACTTATTTTACAAGGCTCACAAGTCACAACCTCACTTGGTTTTACGGGCTAACCAAGAACCTAATTGGTTTTCACAAGGCTAACCAACAACCTCCCTTGGTTTTCCGGGCTAACCAAGAATCTTAGTAGTTTTGCAGGCTAACCACCAACCTAAATGATTTTCAAGACTTACCAATAACCGCACTTGGTTTTACAATAGGTTAACCAAGAACCCTTACAAAAAATAAGATTTAGAAATAAAGAACCAATGTAAGCTTTCAATAACAAAACAAATAAGTCGATGTAGCTCGATGTAGAGTTGCTTTGCACTTGTTGAAGCCTTTTGAATGTGCAAGATTGAATGATCTTCAATGCTCTTGATGGTTTTTGAATCCTTGAAGGCTTCCTTTAGCTTGAGAGTGATTGAAACTTGAATGAATAGGAGTTATGGCTCTTCTCTCTTCTTTTCTCTCTAAACTCTTTAATGGTATTCAATATTATTGCTTTAGATTTGATTTTGAGCATATAAATACCCTTTCAAGGCCTTAAAACCGAATTCTAGCCATTAGACTTGAGAAACTAGCCATTGGGGGCAATTTGGACGAGTTCTGCGTTTGAAAAAACTAGCCGTTACTGTTGTCAGAACTCCATATATCGACACTTCCTCAATTGAGTCGACATATAAGGTCGACATATGTTCTTCTTGAGTCGACATATAGTTCAAAAAGCTTCATTCAGATTCTCTAGAATTCTCAGATGTGTCGACACCTTCTCAGTTGAGTCGATACCTTAAGTCGACACCTTGCTTCCATGTGTCAACACTTCAACTGTTCCTTCAGCTTCTGCAAGTTCTGTGGCTTGAAAGTCTTAGGCGATGTGTTGATCCATGTGTTGACACTTTGAGTCAATACTTCGGGTCTATGTGTCGACACTTCATCTGTGCCATTTGAAACTTTGCCGCGTACCGGCCTGAGTCGACACTTCATCTCCATGTATCGGCACTTCATGTCATGTGTCGACACTTTGAGTTGACACATCACTGAAAAATTCACAAAAATTGCTGAACTTGAGCTGGAACAAGTTTCTACTTGGCTTAGCTATCCATTCAACCATCTCTTAAGTGTCAAAGTCTTCTTTTGATCAATCTTTTCACTTCAAACTTGGTTTCTTCAACACAATTGGGCTTCTTCAAATTTTGTGCATATCTTTTCAATAAAAACATACTTAAAGCAAATCATTAATCCTCAACTTATACTTAACTATTTTGCTTATCATCAAAATCAATTAGTGGAGTCAAAAATATAAAAAATAAAGATTATTCTGATATAAAACTTTGATTGCATATTCGAATGATCAGCATAATCCGATAGACTAAATCAGTGCCAGGAGCATAAACCCTTATAGTAGAGTACCCTTTCTCCAGGCACACTAAATTTATTCAAGCCCCACCCACTTTGAGAGTGAGTGCCCCATAGGATACCAATATCTTGAGTTTAGGTATAATCGAGTTTATCATGATCAAATCCAAACGACCTATAACTCAAGAGATAATTCATACTATAATGCCTATAATTCAGGTTAGGGGGGCTTAACCAGATTTTTCGTGGCAACCATATCCAGTGGTTACCTTAGCTACCCAAGGATCGATGTTTATAGAAGAACCCTATTATGATCAGCCCTATCCCCATTATCAACCTTCTCCAAATAATTATAGCCCATTATTTAAAGAGCAAGCACCATACCCACCTCCCCTACAGACCAACCTAGATGTCGATAGGTTTGACCAATTTTAACAAATGATTATAGTCTAACAGGAATCTATCAACAAGCTAATGGATCAAATAGACCAACAATTAATTAAGCTCAATAGAGAAGAGGGAGGTAAACTGCCTAGTCAACCCGAGAGTAACCTAGAAGGACCATATCTAGCTCAAAACCTTAATGACCTTCTTGTTTTTCCTGAATAATCAACTTTGACTCCCGGGACTAACTGGTCTTAGAACAACTCTGCATAACCATAAGGATAAATATAGATAATTTGGCTAAGATAAAAAAATATATGGAGACATTAAACTTGTGAGACGAATCAATTTCATCATTATCCTATTCACCTATGGCCCCATTTCCCAGTACCCTAGAATTATCTATGCCTTTTAATGGGATGGGAGAATAAATTGATGCAATGATGGAATTAGTCAAGACTTCCCAAAACCCACAAATGCTGGACTCAATAGAGGAAGCCACCCCTACAATTCTTTTCCAGGATTTGTTAAATCCATGTCTGGCTCAACTTAAGATAGATGATTTTAACATAGATGGGTATACTCACAAGTGAATGATCTAATACAAATACTCTACATTGAAACCAGCCCACTTTTGATTGATGAACAACAAGAGCCATCACCTAGCCCATCAATAGCCCCTTTGTTAGAATCACCACGTGAACTAGAACTGAAATTACTTCCTGATGCACCCATTGAAACTCTTCTAATGAATCTTATCCAGGAAGCCCAACTCAGTAGTGTTCTAAAAGCACATAAAGAAGCTATCATGTGGGATATTGCTGAAATGAGAGATCAAGATCTTACAAATTTTATAGTTGATTTCTCTATATTCGGTACCAATTTTGAGAACTGCCTCCAAAACCTTTCCATGATACTAAAACAATCTATGGATATAGGTCTAATATTAATTTGAAAAAGGTGCCTAAATTTAAAATGGACAGGGACATTGACCAAAGACATCATGATCGAGAAGGGAAGTAGGGTAAACCAACCTATAATTGAAAAAATTTTTAAACCACCACTTCTAATCTCGATCCAACAAACACAATCCCTTTCCAAGTATTTGATAAACTATAATAATATTTTTAAATCTTGGAATAACATGCTTGCCCAGTGTACTTTATTGATTCGGGCCAATCATCATAGAGTCTCTATAAATGATTTTTTGTCATGATGACAAGGCGTCCTGATTGGCCCTGTCCTTTTGATGTTATGAGGGATGCATTAAATTTAATCATCTCTTGGACTCCCTGATAATGTCCGGCTGAAGACGTTAAACTTAGTACTGGCTGGGAGGCAATCCAACAATCTTATTTTTTTCTTTTTTAGTATAATTATAGGAACTTAGATAGAAGTACAATAGCTCACTACTTCATAAAGCCTTCTTCAACTCTCAAAGTACATCCACTCTAGGTATACTCTAGGTATAATCTATCTTCTTAATATTTTGAATATAAACTGTCGGCTAGCAAGAATTCTTAAACAGTTGTGAGGGCTTTACACTTACAAAATATAGAATAATTGAGAAACCAACTGCAACAAAAGAAAAAAAAGGAATATCACATTATGTAAAAAATATATTTTACTATTATAATAAATCTAAGGCATCCTGGCTTAAATTTATGCAAGGATGTCATAATTTTGTGAGGGTATCATAATTTTATGAAGCAGTGTTATAATTTTGAATTAGGATGCAATAATTTTACAAAGAGTATTTAAAATAAAAGATTTCATAAGTCTACGGTATATTATGACATCTAGAATCAATTTAAGGCATCATAGTTAAAATCTATGCAGGAATGTTATAATTTTATGAAGTGATATCATAATTTTGTAAAGCAATATATAATCATAATTTTGAACTAGGATATAACAAACTTACAGAAAATATTTAAAATGTAGGATTTCATAAGTCTATGGTATACCATGATATCCTGAATAAAACTAAGATATCATGGCTTATATGTGCAGGGATGTTATAATTTTATGGAGTGTCATAATTTTGTGAAGCGGTGTCATAATTTTGAACTAGGATATAATAATCTTATAGAGAATATTTAAAATACATGATTTCATAAGTTTAGGATATACTATATCATCCAAAATAGATTTAAGACATCACGACTTAATTCTGTAGGGAGTATCATAATTTTATGAAGGGGTGTCATAATTTTATGATGCAATATCATAATTTTGTACTAGGATATAATAATTTTGAAAAAGGATATAATAATCTTAGAAATCATAATTTGACATAGAGTGTCATAAGTCTAGGATACACTATGACTACTAGAAGAATTTTAATGTTTCCTATCTTGAAACTATACACGGTATCATAAGTTTGTGCTATGAAGTCATAATTTTATGAATTAATATCATAAATTTTATAAAAAAATATTATGACATTACTCTGTAGGCATGAATTTTAAAATTTATATTAAAATATATAATTTGTTTACCTTCTTATGGTTCTCAAATTTTTTCTTTTTCGAATATTGAAGGGGCTGGTGTCACCTTTTCTTATATAAAAAACAAGTGTTGTGCTACTTTTCGGTAATTACATTTTTTCCTTATATTACTATTTTATTCACCATCTGCATTTAAACATGAAACCATTAGACTCCATTGGTAGAAAAAATTGAAAACCCTAACTCTTCGCCATTCGTTTGGGTATGGGAAAGTCCAGTAACAACCTGTCTTTTCTACCGAGATGGTTGCTATCGATTGTCGAGATGGAAACGTGGACAATCGATGAGATTGAAGGAAAGCAAGAATAATAAAATGGACTATTTAAGGAGTTTTTTAAGATTTGGAGATGAAATGTTGAAATGTTCCAGGTGCCACACTTTTCTTCCTCGGAATGAAATGAGGATGAAATTGACATTCTATTTGTTTGAAAAGGTATGTAGATGCTTTGTGGAGATGTTTTCTAATGTTGTCGGATCGGGTATTTAATATAGTCACGTGCCAGCTCGGATCCGCATGGATAAACAGGAAAAGGTAGTGCGGGCAAGGGTATTTTTTTAAAATAATATTTTTTAAAATTTTACTTCCGTAATTAATGTGAACCCAAACATATTTATCGATCTAGGTGTACGGTATTTAAAAAAAAAAATGAAAAAGGTAAAATTGCAGGTTGAATCGCAACCTGCGATTTCATAAAAAAACAAAAAAAAATAAAAATAAAAACTTGCTTGAAATCGCGGGTCGGCACAATTTCTCCTCCATCTTTTTTTAATTTTAAATTTTAATAAAAAATAAAAAATAAAAAAAAGAAAAAAATTTAAAATAAAAAATAATAATATGATACTATAATAATTTTTTAAAATTATATAACATGCGATTTCGTAGTCCAGTCGTTGATTCGGCCACCGGTCTGATAACCAGTCCAGCTTCGACCATTGATCCGATAGCCAGTTCGACTGCTAGGTCGGTGCTAGTCTGATTGCCGGTCTAGCTGTTAGTTTGACCACTGGTCTGACGGTCGGTCACCGGTCTGACGGTCGATCCGGTCGCTAGGATCTGGCCACCGGTCTGACCGTCAGTCTGGCCACTAGGGTTCGGCCGCTGGTCCTGCCAACCATATGGTCACCGGTCTAGTCACCAGGGTCCGGCCCCAGTCCTATCATTGGTGGTTGAACCGATGGACGGATCCTGGTGACTAGACCGGTGACTAGATCGGTGACCGTATGGGTGGCAGGACCGGCGGTCGGACCGGTAGTTGGACCGGTGGCTGGATCCTGGTGACTGGATCGACCATCAAATCGGTGACCGATTGTCAGGCCAGTGGTCGAACTGACAGCTAGACCAACGATCAGATTGGCACCAACCTAGCAGCCGAACTGGCTGTCGGATTAATGGCCGGAGTCGGATTGGCTATCAGACCGGTGGCCGAATCGACGACCGGACTACGAAATCGCAGGTTATAATAATTTTAAAAAAATATTATAGTATCATATTATTATTTTTTTTTTAATTATTTTTAATTTTCTTGTTTTTTATTTTAATTAAAACTTAAAATAAAAAAAGATGGAGGATAAATCGTGGGTTAGACACGCAATTTTAAGCAAGTTTTTATTTTTATTTTTTTGTTTTTTCACTTTTTTTTCCAATTTTCTTTTTTGGATACCGTGCATTAAGCCGGTAAATATGTTTAGATTGGCATTAATTACGGAAATAAAATTTTAAAAAATATTATTTAAAAAAAAAACCCGCGGGCAAGCTTGAATTTTCTGCACTGGACTCGGGTATACAAAAGATTTCGTGCATAAACATACACTCTTGGGCCAACAAGAGCAATGCCCATCCCACCGCCTTTAACGGCCCAACACTGGTTGGCCCGCGTGGCTCAGTGAATGCAAACTTGTGACCAGCGAGCCCCATCACCTAAACCCTTTTCAATTTATAGATAAAAAATAGACTTTTAAAATTACAAAGTATTTGTTATTGATTTTGTCTATCAACTTTTATACTGAAAATATCTTTCCGTCACTGATGCGTGGCACAGCTGGTTATGAAACTTTTCTCGTAACCAGTTGGTAGGGATTCGAACTTCATTTTGGATATATTTCGATTAAAAAGTTCGGAGATAAAATAAAAAAAAAATTAATAAAATAATCATGGAGCTTCTGTTGACCGGTGATAGTAAAAAGGTTAGGAATATATATAATAAATCCCGTTCACTCCGTTGATACCAGTAGTTGCTAGGTTGACGTACTCACCTTCGGGTGGGGAACGGCCGTGAAAAAATTAATATGCACCGTGTATCGAACATTTTCTGGTTGGAATTGAAAGACCGTCTAGGGATGACCACGCCCGTGATCTAACTCCTCTCCTTTTTTATTTTATTAAAAAAAAAAAAACCTTTCCTTATCATTAAAAAACACATTAATTATCTTATAGCATCCATGCATGCATTAATTATATCTATTTTTCTCCTCTTTTTCCAATTAAATTTGTCTTTTTTCACAAAACTTCTAAAATAAAGTGGATTTTTACCTTTCTCCGATTCGACTCCTAAATAAATTACAATCTTTAGTTTGATTTCTAAATAGGACGAACATTAATTCCCTTCTCTCTCCGCTCAAATTGTATTGCGCATGCTCGATTTTTCTCATTTCTTTAAAATGAAGGGCTTTGAGTGTTTTTTTATTTTTGGATGAAAAAATGAAGATTTAAGTTTCTTTAGACAAAAGTACCAGTAGACGCTATTTGCATAATTTTTGCTAGGCAACTACTATATGTTAATGCTAGTAAAAGCATAAGCCGGGTACCTGGCCTTAGTCTCAACCAACATATTGATTTCATCAATATTAATATTAATAAAATATAGGCATTTGTTATCTTGTTATTTTTTTGAAAAAAAATATTATCTTTGTTTATTTATTTTAATATATCATTTGTTTTCTTGTTATTTTTTTGAAAAAATTATTATCTTTGTTTATTAATTTTAATATATCTTGGCTACTATAAGGTTACTAGATCAGGAGAATTTTTTTGCAAGTTTTTTATTAAAAAAAACACATATTCTTTTTTTCCCCTAAATATAAGCCCTTTTTCCTTTATCTGTTGCTGCATCCATACATCTGCCACCATATACCAAATAAAATATATATGAGCATACCTCTTTACTTTGAAAATCCACTTTTTTATTTTTTTTTGATAAAACGACATATTCATTTCATGGAACGAGAATGAATACAACCCAGATAGTCAGAGAGAATTATATCCTTTAACTGTACAGGAGCGGAGAGCCAATCAGACCACAAAGTAAAGTCAGTATGATAAGCTATATAGGAGGTAACCCAATTAGCAGCTGAGTTAGTCTCGGATGGACTATCTTAGCCGAGTAACCCTGTAAAAGCAAAGCTATATCCCGGATAATAGGATGAGCTGAAGTAGCTCGCAGAGATTATTTGATCTAGGATACAATTATCGCTGAGTCTCCCTCGATGATCAAGCGGTCCAGCCGAAGGATCTGTCGAGCATACCTGATCCCCGTCTAAGCCGCATACAACTCAGTCCCAAGAATAGAGGAGTTGTGGAGAGAGAATCCACTAGCAGTAAGAAACCCTAGACGAGAGTCACGGATCACAAAGGCCGCTCCTCCCCGCCTATCCCGAATGCTCTCATCAAAGCTGATCGTACAGAAGTATGGAGGAGGGGATTTCCAGGAAACAAAAACCTGGGTTGATGCTCGACGAGCAGAAGAGGAACCTCAGAACTCCAAAAACCTCACAGACGAACAGCAATACTCCCTAGCACATGCCCGAGTGATGGAGATGATCCGGCGAACCCACGCCCAGCAGAAGCAATCCAGGTGTGCGAAAGACCCTCTACCAGTGATCCACAATGATCACAGTGGGATACAGGTCAAACGAAGATCAATCGATCCCTTGGATTGATCAAGAAGTAAAGAAGAAGGAAAGGAGGAAGAATGATATCATGAAGAAATGGAGGGATTTCTTGATTCCGGTTGTTTTCTCGGACTGTTACAAATGACATTCTCTCTTTTGTCCTTACTCATAACCATCCCAACTTACATATATATACCTATATCGCAAAGGACCTAGCCCTCCAGAACTTTCCGGCAGGCAACATGTGATTCAAAAGATCTCGTCATCCAAGTCGGCTCGATCTCCTCGAGTCGACTCCATGCTGCAGAGAGCACTCTGGATGAGTCAGCTCGAACCCCTCGAGTCGACTCGTCTAGATCGCGGTTTACCTGTTCTGCAGAACCGAGCTGACTCCCAGCTGTTCGAGCTGACTCTCAGCAGAACCGGGCCGACTCTCAGCAGTCCGAGCCGACTCTCAGCAAAACTCCTCCCTGCATCCATGCCATGCTAACCATTAGAGTCGACTCTGACCAGAATCGAGCCGGCTCTAATGCCCAGACCGACCAAAACTCAATCTAATATCTAGGACTCATCCCGGACTCACTCCTAGTTCTAGATACATCATGTGTGACGATGATAAACCGGACCAACCTGAACCTTGACCTATCCTCCTGGAATCTTGGATGCACCACTTGAGGCTTAACACCGAGCTCTCTCAACAATGATGCTAGGAGAAATAGTGGCCGATCTGAAGACAAGCTCATTCCTAGAAATCTAGATGTAATATGCTAGATAAGCTACAAAGGAGACAGTCGAGGGGGCAATACCCGAAGACAGAATAGTCATAAAGATACTTTCAGGATCGTCATCCTACACCAATTGGGTCTGGAAACCTGCTCTCCGCCACACATATCCAACCTTGGTACACTGAAAAAGCATGTGGGCCAGCGTCTCTTGATCCAACCCACAAGCAAGGCAAGTCGAAGGCATGGACATGCTGCTCGACAATAGAAAATCTCGGGTGTGGAGACGATGCCATACGAGCTTCCACAAGAATAGGAAAATTCTAGGATGAATTGGTAAAGACCAAATCCAACCAAGGTTGCGATACATGGGAGGCACCGGACTGAATAAAGTCAGCAGATCATACATCAGCACATGGAAGGAGGTCGAGTGCCTCCAAACTCTAAGATCCGGGCAGGGAAAGATCGACAGTATAATGGATAGAACTTTGTGACCAATAATGTCCCCAAAAGTCGAGATGATGGCCTCGTGATTCCACTGGGAGTGCCTTGACATGAAAAGGTCAGAGATGGAGGTCGTCTCATGTATAAGCACAGAAATGAAGGTGGGCCACCTGATCAGAGGGATATCAGAGATTCAAGGATCCAGCATAAATCTGATGGAAGTACCATCTCCAATCACCTAAGAGAGGTGAGGAATAACCAGAGGTGCCCTGGCCACCATTTCCCTCAAGATAGCAGAACCATACTTAGGAGGATGATGAGGAGTGTCCGTAGCCATAGTAGGGAGATCTCCATATTTGGCTCTCATTAGAGAAGACCACATACTGTCCGGAGATAATAAATATCTTGTGACGTGTTGCTAAGAGGGCCTCACGCCTGGATAGAAGGGAATGAATATCCAAGCTCCCTAAGCAAGTCGGCTGACAAACCACCTCCCACCTCATCAAATGAATCGTTCGCTGGGCAGTAGAAGAATCCCAAAGAAAAGCACGAATCATTTGCTCCAACTTGAGAATAATAGTTTTTAGAATAACAGTATTAGAAAGAGTATAAATATGGGGGGAAGTGAGAACAGAATGGATGTAAGTAATTCTTCCTATACAAGAGAGGGATTTTCCCTGCCAACCCTCAATCCTTTTCCACATCGCCGGCACCAATGGGCCACAGTCTGAAAATCCTTTAGCCTACCATCTCGGCTAAGAAAAATCTAGTAAATATAATAGTCCTTATGCCCCTCTAGATTACAAAGACATAAGTGTTGACAAGCAATTGACCATTGAGTACCTCCGAGCATGTATAGATATGCAGCGGGCACACCCGAAATTTGGCATAATTATGAAATCATTTGCTTCGAAGTACAACGTCGGTGCTCATTGCTAAAGCATATGTTAAATCTTTCTTGCCTTGCAAAAAGGAGAGGAGATCAATAAGGACCTCTTAGATCCAATCCACCCAATTTGGACCCCTTCGAGCCACCCTCAAGGAGACCCCTCTTCTCGGTCTACATGGATCTATTTTTTTTTTTTTCTCTGATAAAATGAGTACATATACTCGTCTATCTCTGACGCTATGTTTGGATAGTTATAAGGTGAAATTTTTAGTTGGACCAAATCCATTGCTTTGATAGATCAGTTAAACTGTAAATCAATATGTACAAAGGTGTATGTATTGCCTGTTTTTTTTTTTTTTCTTGTATCTTTTTGCTGGTTTTGTGTGTGTTGGTTCGTGGTTGGATTGGTCCACCTTTAAGATGGTGGATCTGGTCAACCAATAATTTATCGGTCGTGAGCCCCTCAAGCCCGGCCAAATTGCAAAGCAAAACCTTGCACTGCCAGCCAGGGCAAGCCAGCTATTCGTTCACAAAGAAAAATGATTTTCTTCTTTATGACAATCCTAATTTCTGGCAGTGTTTCATGTATGTACGTGATCTAGCTTCAGATTCTCTTGCCTCATTCTCTCACACGAATAAAACTAAACACTCTCTTGAATTATTGAAGTTCTTGTGTAAGTTCCCAGAATGGTTATTCGAAACTTCTAGTTTCATGTAATTATACCAGCTCTGGGGCGTTTGCGAAGTCATTTTTAAAGTGAATTTGGCTCCGAGGAAATGAACTATTTCCACTCGGATGAGTTCTTGGCCACTTCTGTGTCCATATTGGTTCTTGGGTCTACTCTGGGTTCCATGTGATGTTGGATTCCATCAGCTTCGTCAAGCGGGCTTTTGCACCCAGGAGGGGATGGAATTAAAAAACCTAGTTGCAAAGTGCAAAGACATTGAAGGTGTTCTTCCAGGTCACCATTGCATTCAAGGGGATTCCATGAGGAGCTTCACAACTGCAATAGAAACCCAGATATATTGCTATGCCATTGGAAATGTCAGAATGATAAGTTAATGATTCGGTTTCTTTATTCATTGCAATATAATAAAGATCAGGTTTTACCGAGAGAGAGAGAGAGAGAGAGAGAGAGAGAGAGTACAAATGGTGTGGAATATATATTACACTCATATGGATTCATTTACAAATATAATAAAAGAAAAGTAGTAAATTCCCATTGACAGCTCTAATCTTTGACTGGCCGGGCTTCGAAACCTCCTTCCTTCCTCTTCTCGAGCGAGTATGGCATGTAGGTTCCAAGAATTTTGTCCCACATAACAAAGAAGGGCTGTGAGAAGTTGTATTTGCTACCATAGAGTTGATGGTGGACGTCATGATAGGCACTGTTGTTGCTAAAGAACAAGTGGAGAATATTTCCCGGAAGCCATAGTCCACAATGGTCATCCACAGTCTTGATGGTGGCAAAGGAAAAGAAGAAGATGCCGGTCCGAGGAGTCATGCCGGAGACAAGGAAAGATAGAGCGCCGCCGATGGTGTCGAGAAGAAGACCCTCCAAGGGGTGGTTGTATAGGGCTCCAAAAGCATAGGGAACAACGAGGGTGTGGTGCTTGGAGTGGATGTGCTTGTACAAGAACTTGTTGATGTGCATGTATCTGTGCATGAAGTATTGCCATGTGTCAAGAACCACCATGGCGACCAAGAACTGGACTGCTATCATGAGCAGGGAGGGTTGAGGCTTAGCAATTCCACCATCATCACTTAAGACCTGCATGATATCCAAATTAACAAAAAAAAAAAAAAAAAAATCGTTTAGTACACTAATTTGGCTATTCAATTCCATGGAACATCGGCAACAACAACGCTAAATGACATTTTAAGTGCAAGTGTGACAAAGTGAACCAGACACTCTAGCAACTCCTAGCTAGAGATGATGATGATGATGATCGAAGGATCAGGAGAAGAAGACCGTAATTACAGTGAATAGGATCAGTGAAACTGCGATTTGGAAAGCCTGCTGAACAAGAACTCCCTTGACAACGGTACGTTTGGAGACAATGTTCTTCACATCTTCCTCAGCCTTGGTGTGCAACGATAATTCTCCAAATCACCTAACATGACATAGATCCCCGAGTATATCCAATAAACAGCGATTGGAACCAAGGTGCCCAGTATCTCATCTGATACAGTGAAGGCCATATGGGAATGGGAGAAGGAAAAAGGAGGAGAGATACAAAAGAGTTTTGTTATTTAGCTTTGATCGACCTTGGTGCAATCGTATGAAGCATTGGACAAGTCTCGTCCTCTTTATATAGAGCTGGAAGAGCTGTGAGTTCTTGGTCGTCTTCGAAGGCGGCATGCAATGACCGATATAAAAATAACGGAGTAGTTTCCAACTTTGGTGATTGGTACGGTATGGCTGTCGATGGTTGAATTGAGACGGAGTCCACGGTCCACGCTACCGTTTCATTTACGTTTGCGTATGAAGCAAAGTTTTTATTCAATTATATATGCTTGTGGCCTGGAAAGCTCTTCCTTAGACAATAACCTTCAAATTAAAGGAGCGGACAAAATAAAAGGAGACCGGAAAAAAAAAAAAAAAAAACTCGAAGGTGTTGACGGGGACTAGATCAAAGTCTTACAATCCGCTGAGCTACTGATTAATAGAATTACCAACAAATTAAATCTGGCAAGCTGGGATTGAAAGTGCATTTTCTATCCCTTTTCACACGTAATATCTAGTCCTTGACCAAATAAGTGATGCTCGAAGGGCCTCCTGTCGCAGCTAATAAAGTTTCGACGATGTCGAGCATCCTATTTATTCTTCTGATTCTACTTTCGAATGCGGATGGACACCTACAAAAAATTTCTGGACTGGATTTCTGACGGGGGACACTTCGACGCTCAAGTCAGTGGAGTGGTCTAGGCATCAACAGAATGGAGAATTCAAGAATAGTATAAATGAAAAAGGGAGTGAGCAGAGTGGCTTAGCTTGGACCTGTTGGCCTTAGACATTGCTTACCCCTGGGAGGTCCTCTCTTACCCTATTTATAGAGGTTGTAATAACCAAATATGGTTACAATTATTGTAACCGAATAACCGAATAACTGAATGTGGTTGTAACCGAATAACCAAATAACCGAATGTGGTTGTAACCAAATAACAGAATAACCGAATATGATTGTAACCAAATAAGAGAATAACCGAAGATGGTTGAGGTGGTTATGAGGCCAAGTGATAGGGTCACAACATTGCCCCCCACTCCCGAGCTGAAAATGTTGCTAGTGAACTGCTTCGGCTTTGATTTCTTTTTCAGCGAAGGGAGTAATAAGTAATAGCCTTTGCACTTTGTTGGTTGGCCGATTAGATCCGCCTTTGATAGAGAATAAGATAGGCTGGTCAGATCATCACCAAGCTGCTGAGTAATATATGTTGATTAGATGTACTTTGGTGCATCACCAGATTTGCCGCAAGATAAACCATATAGGTCATCCCTGAATGAAGATTTAAGACAAGCTGGTTGGGGCCATTTTGGCACTTCGTCAGATTTATTGTAGTGTAGACCACATGGGTCATTCTTGAGCCTTTGATGGAGAATAAGATAGGCTGATCAAGCCCACCTCGGTACTTCTAGGATAGATCACGTAGATCATCCTTATGTCTTTAATAGAGGATAATACAGGCTGATCAAGCCTACCTCGGTACTTTGTAGGGTAGATCACGTAGATCATCCTTATGTCTTTAATAGAGAATAAGACTGGCTGATCAGGCCTACCTCGGTACTTCGTAGGGTAGATCATGTAGATCATCCTTATACCTTTAATAAAGAATAAGATAGGCTGATCAGGCATACCTTGACACTTTGTAGGATAGATCACGTAGATTATCCTTATGCCTTTGATAAAGAATAAGATTGGCTTCAGTAGGCCTTTCCTTAGCTTCAGTGGCCCTGATAAGATAGGCTTCAGTGAGCCTTTCCACAGGCTTCAGTAGGCCCTTATAAGATAGACTTCAGTGAGCCTTTCCATGGGTTTCAGTGGGCCATGATAAGATAGGCTTCAGTGAGCCTTTCCATGGACTTCAGTGGGCCATAATAAAATAGGCTTTGGTAGGTAGACTCAGAGATATATCAGCATACTCTGTGGATCTTTTTCAGAAACATGTAGCTGGGAAATGATTTTAAGAATTTCAGAAGTTAAAGAATCTCTTCTGTCTTAAGAGTAAGCCTATAATTCTCATCCATGATCTCCTCTGAAGCTTGCAGTTTGCATCACGAAACGAAGGATTCTATTTATGAGAAGTGTAAGGTAACGGCATATTTACAGTTCTGAATGTGGCATAGCCTCTTGGCCCATGCTTCATTTTCGTTGGATGCCTTTATGGGCCTTTGTGACCTTCACGGGCCATGATGTGCCTTCATGGGCCTTTTGGGCTTTCTTTAGCTCATCATTTGCTGAGAGCTGGGAGCTGAACTCCACCATACTCCAGGAGAGCATGGTGATGGCGAAGGCCATTGGGAATCCAAACTTCATGTTGTTATGACCATCATCATAATATCCTTCAATGGGTTCGATACCAACATCACTACCATCTTTGAGAGCAGCGTCACCATGCCAAAGTACGCGCTGGTTGACCAGCAGTTTCCTGGATCTTTATGGGTTCTGATCCGAGCGAAGAGCCAGGGCTGTCCTCGGTGACATGGACGATCTCCATGAGGAGCTTGGCAGGATGGCGGCATACTGCTCCTTGGTGAGGCAGCGGGGGGCCATGAGGGCGACGGCAATGGTGAGCAGACCCTTCAAAGCAGGTAGATCCCGGTGAGGCTTCGAAAGGTGGAGAACTGCATGGGCGAGGCTTCGGGCCATTGGTGACTAGTTCTTTGGCTCCGGGAAGTCGATCTCCGAGCCACCAACAGTAGTGCCTCGCCCTTAACGACGACGGAGAGAAGGAAACCTCCGATGATGCCCTGGCTATCCTCCGACGCTGGACCTTCAAGCATTCACCGACCAGGCCACCGTCACTGTGGTGGTAGAGGACTTTGGCGGGATGGCCCATGCCCGCCCCGTGGCGGTCATCCGGCCGGCTACTGTCGACGACGTCGCCTCTGACGAACCTCCTCGCTGCCCGCTCTTCCCGCCTCATTATCGCCGCCCTCGATAATGGCCACTCCATCAATGGCCGGGTGATGGTAACAACAGCCTCGTCCTCGACATGCGCTCCCTTAGCCCCCCATGGAGCACATCCATGCATCCGCCACCGCAGGTGGTTGTCCCGCTGTCGATGGGCCCAGTGGGGCTGTGGGAGGAAGTGCTCGAGTGGAGAATCTGGCGACACAGGATGGCGTAAGCATCGTGGATGGACTACCTACCTCTGACCATCAGCGGGATGCTCTCCAACGGTAGGATCAGCAGTCAGGCTTTCCGGCATGGCCCTCGAACTATTAATATATTGGAGCTCGGGGTTGTCACCGAAATGGCGAGCATGTCGCATGCTCCATCGCAGCCCGCCCGGACCTCTTCTTCTTCCCCGCAACAGTTATAAGCTGGGCATCCTTACCTTTGGCCCCATAGCTGGCTCTTCCTTGACCTTAGAATGCTTCTCCAAGAAAGCACAGTCGAGCGCATCTGGTCATCAAATTTGGCTTTGGGGATTGCATTTCTCTCCTCTTGCAGTCGGTCCTTGATGGCCTGGCCTGGATTCCAAGACTCCATCGTCTTCAGGGTCGTATCCACGGCAGAGAGATCCGACATACTGGTGCCCGGATAAATGTTGCGGGTGATGACAAGCTCCTGGAGCTCAACGATGAAAGTGTTGAAAGAGGAGATGAGAGCGTCAAGGAAAGAGCCTGCTTCCTTCAGATCCATGCCGTCTCCTGCTCACTCTCTCTCCTACTAGCGGCCCTGGTTTCTTTGTTTATTTTGTGTCTTGTTTCTTGGCTCCATGAGCTGGTTTCTTTCGTTCACCAATACACCGATCATCAGTGCTGGCGCCTGATTCCACCGGAGGGTCCCAGTGGCTATAGTGCCGGCGGTGGCTGCTGGCGGCCTCTGGACTACCAAAGCATTCCTTATCGATGCCGCTTTCCTGGGTTTTCTCCTTCCCCTTCCATTTTTTTTATAGAATTCTCCTTGAGGAAAACAACGTCCCCTTCCTGGCGCGCCAATCATTGGTGTTGCAGCTAAATCACCCGTGGTTGAGCTTCGACTGCGTCGGGCATCCCACTCGCTCTTCTGATCATACTTCCGGGTGCGGATGGATACCTACAAAAGATTCCGGACAGGATTTCCGGTGGGGGACACTCCGATACTCAAGTCAGTGGTGGTTTAGGCATCAACGGAATGAAGAATTCAAGAATAGCATAGATGAAAAAGGGAGTGAGTAGAGTGGTCTAACTTGGGCCTGTTGGCCTTAGACCTTGCTTATCCTTAGGAGGTCATTTCTTATCCTATTTATAAAGGTTGTAACAACCAAATATGGTTATAATTGTTGTAACCGAATAACTGAAGATGGTTGTAACTGAATAACCGAATAACTGAATGTGATTATAACCGAATAACAAAATAACCGAATGTCGTTGTAACCGAATAACAGAATAACCGAATATGGTTGTAACCAAATAACAGAATAACTGAAGATAGTTAAGGTGATTATGAGGCTAAGTGATAGGGTTACAATACCTCCAAATTGATCATATTCGTTCAAACCATGACTAGCGACTATCAAACACACAATCATGGCAAGTATCTTTCATTTTGACGGAAAGTTGAGGTTGAACCAGCAAATTCTGACCAACTTACCGGGGATCTAATTAACCTGGACCGGGACTATATTGCCATTGACTTGCTCCGTGTCTGGACATATACTAGACCCAAAGAAGTCAAGTTCCAGTTGGTCTGCCTTGCGTTGTGGGCTAGCTAGTTGGTTCGTGCTAGATGGAGTGAATTAAAGGAAAATCTATGATATCCCATTCATTTCTTTATGTAGTTTCTTGACTGCCATGGTGCTAGCATTTTTTTTTTTTTTTTTTAATGAAGAAAAAAGATGATTAAGGTGCCAGCATGATAGGGTTAGTGATCAAAATTTGTTTGAAAAACCACTAATCAGTGCAAATTATACCAATCTCTCTTCGCCATATGTACCTGAGAAGGAATTATACCAATCTAGCTCTCTTCGCCATAACTAAGTGCAGCATGGTGCGCGATGATATGAAATGCCACCACCAAGGTTAATTTGAAACTTGAGCCCACTAGCCAAGAGAATTGGAGAGAAATGGCAACCATTCAAGCTAAGGCCAGTTGGCATATATTGGAATTTAAAATTAACGGTCACATTTTCTAATAGTTGAAGCAAACATGTATTGAATTTGAGATCTAAATTAATATATCATTAGTCTATCTGGAGAGGTCTTCCAATGATTGATGGTCACCGGCCGGCCATCCACAAGTCAAGTGTCGACGACGGTTGAATAAACCGCAGTACATGAGACAGCACGTTTGTATGAACCATAAGAGGGTCTAATCAATCATGACAATCGTGCAGTACATGCGGTTATGATCGAGAGAGTGGAAAGCTCAAACCCAAATTATAGAGAGTATTCGCACTTAAAAATCTGACAATATAAAGCTGTAGTTTGAGCAGACCCCATAAGATACATATATAGCACGGGAGTTGATTATTTTAGCCAATCGGTTTTAGAATTAACCTAACCTGCATCGAGGGTTATGCAGTGCAACAATGCTTGTTAGAAATCCAATATTTTGCCCACGTAGCTAGAACTAACGATTAATTTAACTGAAGTATACACACTGTCTATATTTTTTTTCACGAGACTTGAGAATCACGTACATATATATAATTCTCTCTCCCCACCTCACCCACCCTCCCCCTGATCAGTCATTAGATTTGTGAATGAAGTTTCATATATTCACCGTGCTCCTCCATAGTACCTGCAGGAATTGTCAATCAGTCAGGCCTAGCAAGTCTATCCTCTGCGAAGCTTGTCTTGGTTGCTTGGTATATGATTGCAATAACTTCCATGAAGGGCCCTCGAGGAGAATATATCGTACGTCATTATAATATTGGTGAGTACATGAAATTAATTGGTTGAAATTTAACCTTATATCATTCTGAAAAATGAATTATTGATCCGTACAAGTAACTGATAAAATGGGTATACAATTCTGCAAAACATAATGTACTTGAATGAGTTCATTTTACAATATATTTGTTTTTTTTTTTTTTTTTCAAAAACAAAAGAAAAAATAGGATTTCTACGCTGATTAATTAGCTCTAGTCTTTGATTGGCCGGGCTTCGAAACCTCCTTCTTTCCTCTTCTCGAGTGAATATGGCATGTATGTCCCAAGAATCTTGTCCCACATAACAAAGAAGGGCTGCGAGAAGTTGTATTTGCTACCATAAAGCTGATGGTGGACGTCATGGTATGCACTGTTGTTGCTGAAGAAAACATGGAGGAGGTTCCCGGGGAGCCACAGTCCGCAATGGTCGTCCACAGTTTTGATAGTGGCAAAGGAAAAGAAGAAGATGCCCGTCCGAGGAGTCATGCCGGAGACTAGGAAAGATAGAGCACCACCGATGGTGTCGAGCAGAAGACCCTCCAAGGGGTGGTTGTATAGAGCTCCAAAGGCATAGGGCACGACGAGGGTGTGGTGCTTGGAGTGGATGTGCTTGTACAAGAACTTGTTGACGTGCATGTATCTGTGCATGAAGTACTGCCATGTGTCAAGAACCACCATGGCAACCAAGAACTGGACTGCAATTACAAGCAGGGAGGGTCGAGGCTTTGCAATCCCATTATCATCACTTATGACCTGCAAGTCGATCCACACACACACAGAGAGAGAGAGAGAGAGAAATAAGTTCGCTAGGCTATTTAATTCCTTGAAACACTGATGTAGCTAGCAACAATCTTGATGAATAATGTATTTTGGGTCTCATGATCCTATAAAGGGCCCGGGGCTGACATGCATGGTATATGGAAGATTTAGGAGCAAACACACTGCTGAAAATATTATCTAGTTTTGGCTTTCAAAATTTTCGGTTGGTCTACCATTTTGAACCTGACCCATTTCGATTGGATAACGTTTTCGGCCCTGTATGGGGGTCCAAAACCTGGACTGAAAGCCAATTTAGAGGCTTGCATGCATGCTATATTTCATGAGATGGACCATATATATATACTTTTAAAAAGTCTGTCCTGAAACACCATGAATTAAGCATGCACTACCTAGCTGAAAATAAATGAAGTCGAACAACATGATAACTATCTAAACATAGCAAGCAGAAGAGTAATTACAGTGAATAGGAGGATCGAAACGGCGATCTGAAAAGCCTGCTGAACAATGACTCCCTTGACGACGGTCCATTTGGAGACGACGTTCTTCACATTTTCTTCGGCCTTCGTGTGCAACCGATAATTCTCTAAATCACCTAAGAGCACGTAGATCCCGGAGTATATCCAGTACACTGCGATGGGAACGAAGGTGCCCAATAGCTCATCTGACACTGCGAAGGCCATGGTGGATTAATTAATTATCTGGCTGATGGGAAGAAAAGGAACTATAGCTGCGCAAGTTGTTTGAAGCATTGGAGAAGGCTTGGTATCTTTATATAGATAAAGAGAACGGGAGAACTTTGGTTAATTTCTCGGTCGCCCAAGACGGCGGAAAATGACGTTATAAAATATAAGAATTCTCAACGTCTCGGAAAAATCAGGGGTTCCTAAGGCTGGTCCAAGTCGTTGATTGCCAACGCCGGTCCATTAATTCCATCGAGCCATGCTTGTGGACCGATCCGCGTCGATAGACTTGGTCAAGAAGCTAGCCCGTATAAATGAAATAAACCAAAGTGTACGTCCTAATGGGACATGCATCATGTGACATATTTCAAAAAAAAACATCCTTTCTACTTGGTTGATATAACTCAAGGTATCAACCGGTGCAATATCAAATGTAACAGGATTTTTCCACCTTTTATTTAAAATATTAAATATATTACTAATTAATAAATATTGTAATTAACCTTTTATAATTGCATTTTGACATTCCTATATGAGAGCTGAGGTTTTAATATTTTGATTCTTTCATATTTGTTATTTTTGAAGTCTTCTCATTCTCCAAGATAAAACCATATCTTTATTATTCACCTTGCTCTTGAACACTTGGATTAGTAAATGACAATATATCATCTTTTAAAACCCCTGGCATTAGAACCGAACATGATCAGCTCACATGGTAGTCCCATGCATGATGAGGGAATCTTTCCAGATAATTTAATTACCACGAATCATCTAGGTTCCATTCAAGCTAATTAAACACTTGGATTAGCTCAAGCAATCATTTTGGGTAGAATCAAATTCTAGGTTAGATAGCAGCCATGTCTGACCCAGTTTGGCAAGGTGAGGTTCAAATTATGCATGCCCCGATCCACGCGTACAACCTACCGTGGGCAAAATATTAGTTGGAGATCGCATCTGCCAAACATTGACTTTTTTTTTTTATAAAAAAGAACTTCAACACTATTAGCACCCGTGCAACGTGCTACACACGGTAAGTTATGGGCTTATAAGAGCCGTCTGCCGTGCGGAAGTGCTGACCGCTACCAAGGACCAGACAAATATCTCAAGAGCCATTAATCTGGACCTGCCAATGTGGGCTGACCTAGCCTGGCACGATCCTAATTCACATGGATTGATATTATATGGACCACTCTGGGCTAGCCATTTGCATAAATGGATTATAAAAACCTAGCCCGATCCCGGTCCTATATGGGCTGTGAGCTAGGCCGGGCTAGCCCACTTGCACTTTTCTCTTCCTAAAACATCTCTCACTTCAACCAAAAGCCTCTTATCTCTTTTTACCATGGAGATTGACGAGCCCGAGCAGACAATGAGATTCATCGCATAGACGGTGGACCACCAAGAATCCGGTGGCTGGACGAGTCGGTGGTGAACTAGATCGTAGTAGGGGAGGTGATCTAGCGGCCTGCATCGACTATCAAGGAACTAGTGGAGAAGTGAGAATAACCTCAATGTCGGGGCCACTTCCATCTCTATTATCGTTAAGGATGGCAGGCAGCGGCCTTAAGTTCTCCTAGGTCGCGGACGATGGATGCAGTGACGGAGGAGGAAGAAGACTTAGCCTAGCGAGTCCGCCCGGTAGGCCAGCACCCCCACTGACGGCCTGACCCCTGTCTCTAACCATTTGATGCTCTATTGAGAGAAAATAAAAAAAAGAAGATTGAGGACTTACCGCCCAACACCAGGTTCATTGCCACCGGCTTGTCGCATATTGCAGCTGCTTTTCTCCTCGTCCACCCCCTTGTCACCACCGACACTAGATATTCTTTTCTCCTCTCTAGATTGCCAAAGCTCCCTAAGTCTCAGGTGAATCACTGAATCAGAACAAGAAAGTGGATCGCTGGAAAAACAAACAGGTGAGGATTTTAATATTTATTTTTTTTTAAAAAAAAAATTATTGGCCCATGGACTGTCCGGTCTTAACCTTGTTGAGTCCATGGGCTATAGAGGCCGGGCCAAAAAGTCCCGTTACATAAATGAGCCAAATTTTTTCAGCCTAGCTTGGTTCATTCAGGCTCTAGCCTATTTTGACAGCTCTATTTAGACCGTTCACAATAGATTTGTTAGGTAGAATTTATATTGGGTGCAACAGACCGGTTCAAATGGATCAGACACAAACATCTACCGAGTTAAGTGAAACTCTAGTTGATAGCCATTATAATAGTATCGAAGACCTTCTGTTATTTAAATGATTCAGCTTTCATCTTACAAGAGGCTAAGATACATACGGGATTCATCTTCTATCCTACCTGCAAAAAAGAATGATTGATTTTTTTATCACAATATCAATTGTTAGTTCATGCTTCGTGTAGATTTCAAAGCAATCTGAACTTCTTCCTTTATCTAGCTGCATGGATTTTAAAGTGACCATTATGTGATCAAACGATGTATTAGTGCAAAAAAGATGAATCCTTCTTTCTTGCGAAAGATGCAACCCTTCTTTGCATAACAGAAAAATATTATTTTCTTGCCTGTAGATAGTGTCTGCGTGAACAACATCATTAGCTTTCAATTATTAACTGTTATATCCAATCAACTTTTCTCTGAATCGGACCAAAGATATGACTGACTGGCTTAGAAGTCCGACCGACCCGCTCACCGGAGATCCGAACGACCCACTCCACTAAAGGTCATGCTGATCCACTTGAAGTCTTGTCGATCCATTCAAAGTCCGACTGACCTACTTCAACAAACTCATATTAATTAGAAGGCTCCAGAAGCCTTTCTAGCTGGTACCATAATTCTGTTACAACAGATCTCACGACGTGGCCACGTCCTGGTGCTACCTGATCACTATCATGATTTTTCGAGGGGCAGATCAGACATTTTCAGCCTAGTCCCTAACAAATTTTGGTAACGTTCCATGCCTATATAAGGTAAATGAGGGACTCCGAGCGGTAAGAGAGCTTTTTCTTCACAAAGTGCTCAACTTTTGCATTTTTTTCCTCCATTCTGTTGCCTTGAACCTCCCATTGACTTAGACATCGGAGTGTCCCCATCGGAACACCACCGGACTGTGGGACTTCTTTGCAGGAATCGGGAGAGGAGCGCTCCAACCAAGCCGAGAGAACCCGGTCCGAAAATTTGGTGGCAACATTAACTTTTTTTTTCTCCTATTAAAATAATAAATAAGTGCAATTACATTAGCTATAATTATTATGTTTCCAACTAAATGCAAAAAGTGGAGGCACCGAAAGACAACATCAGTTATTTCCGTTATGGTAAAAAAAAAAATAAAAGATGTCTAAAGGGTCCATTTATCGGTGATATACATAGAACCCTATTATGCTTTTTTTTCCCCCCCCTTTTTCCCGGGTAGTAGAACCCTATAATGCTTGCTTGCTGTTAAATTGCAAGTTGGTCTGGCCTGATCTCTCGCTTGGATTGTATCTGAATCACATTTGAAATTTAAAACAAACTAGTCAATTAAATCCTCCCAAACAATGCTATTTTGTAGACTGTGCTCCCTATGTGAGTATAGTAGGTGGCATGTCCTTGTGCTCCTCATATACATTACAGTCATGAATACATGAACAGCAACCAAAAAAGTTTTATCTCCATGCCTGTTATGGTGCCTAAATTAAATGGAAGATGGACAGGAATAACTCTCAATTTTCTCTGAAAAAAAAGGCCATCTGGTCATATATATATATACCCAGAAATTCATGCTTCAGCCCTGTTGGATTCACTTGAACCAGGTTAAAGTAGGATCCAGAAAGTTCTGTTTGGTTAGATCAGGCCATGGGCCCATGGCTGAATGAATTGTAAATGAACAGATTTAGCCTTATCAACGTCTAAGGGCCTGCGTGGGAATCCAGTTGGATTGAATTTTTCTAATAAATTTATGGACAGGAAGCCCATTTAAGCATAGCCCATACTAACCCAACACCCTTCTAGTCAGAATTTTATGAAAATAAAAAAAAAATCTCGATGAGCCTTTTTTTTTTTTTCCTTCTCATAGACCGGTAGTACTGCATGTTGGGATTTAGGCTAGGACTTTAATGAGCCTATTGAAGATGCCAATCAAGCTAGGTCAGCCAACAACCATAATCTTGCAAGGATATCTAAAGAGGCCCTAACTAATATTATTAAACAGGCTTTGCATTCCGTGAGGTGATCATTAAAGAGGCCCTAACTAATATTCTTGTAAGTAACTTTTTTCATGAATGAAACTCTGCTGAAATTTAGTTTAATTGTGTTCTATTGTATTCTTGTGATTGAGGTGTGTGAGTGCTACTAAGTGTGCCATAGTTCTTCCAAGTCTTGATCGACCAAAGCATCAGCATTCAAACCCTAATCCATCCCAAGGAAGAGAGCCCTAGCTATTCTTCAACCTACGTCTTCTTCCACCTCAGCCGCCAGCAACAGAAACCCTGATTCCTCTTTTCCCAAATTATAGTTCTTTTTTTTGATTTCTTATTTGTTCTCTTGCTAACCTCTGAGCTTGCAGGATCCCCAAGATATTCACCTTCAAGGAGGATGCCCTCTTTGCCTCCAGGACCAATCCCAGATAGCTGCCCGAACTAAGGAACTGAAGGCTTGTCTTCCAGGTGACAATCCCGAGTGCTGTGTGACCCCGGCTTCAAGTAGACTTTCGAATCGGTGCTTGGTAAAATCTTTCCCCATCCTAACTTCTGATTTATTGAAGGTACGCTATCCTAACCTGGGATTTCTCAATCTTCGAGATCCTTTCTTTTATTATTTTGCATGAGTTCTTTTACGGGTATGATATTTCTTTTCATTACTAGTTTTCCTGCTCATCTTTACTTGATTTCGGGTAATTAGCCTACAAATTAAAATTTCCAAAAAAATTATAAAAAAATTAGTTTCTATTTTTCTGCAATCATGGTAGTCTTAGGATCATCCCGCATCAGTTTGGTATCAGAGCTAGTTTAGGATAGTTGCATCTTCATAAAAAACAACAAAAAAATTTTCATCTCTGATTTTCTGCATCCTATCTTCTGCATTAGGGTTCTAGGTTTCGGTCAATTTCATCTATCTAGGTATTTTATTTTTCTCTGAAATTTGTAAGACGTGTCCTATATTTTGTCATGATAATTGTCATAGTTTTTAATTATTTTTATAGAAATTAAAAGGTCCTAAAATTTGGCATCTTAGAAACCCTAACCGAATTCCTGAGATTTCTACACACAGTCCGAAAACCCTAGGAGTTGCATTATCATCTGATTTTTGTTTTGCATAAAATTTGAAAGAAATTATCATCACCGTCCATCATATTTTTTTAATTTTTTTAGATTTTTTTTGCATCGAAAACTGTGTCAAATTCTGTATCAAACCAAACCCTAATTTTTTGATTATGTGATTTCTACACACCTGACAGAACCTAACCTAATCAACTGCCAAACCCCTCAAATCCCAAGCCCAATTTTGTTTGCTAACTTAATCAACTTAAACCTAATTTGCCATCTCATAAAAAGATATTTTTTTTAATTTTTTTTTGATTGTTGATTAGATTGCATCAGGACCATTGAATGTTCATCATATTCTTAAACTAATCTTAAGGACATTTCTCAATCTCAGATCAGGGCAGGAGGTCATTACCTGTCTTGGGCCCAAAATAACTACCATCATCAGAACCCAAGCCTTAATTAAAATTAATTAGACTTAATCTGCCTAGAGAGCTAGGTGACACCAACAGGTCGGGTCTGAATTGTGTGGGTAAACTAGTGCACTCAATTCTCCAACTGTTACTGGAAACTGGTGTCTAAGGCTAGGGGTCCAGAGTCAAATGACCTAAGTGGTGTTGTGGTTCTTTAATTGGGTTCTTGCGAAAGCAGGGGGGCCTTCCACACTCCCATCCCCTACCTGGCCAGTGGAAGGATTAGTTGTTAAGTTGGATGTAAGTTGAGTCGACCTACTCAATTTTGGCTCTAGGTCTAGCAAATCCTAGAAAACGTACTGATCCTTGCATGCTTGACTGCACCATACTACTTTAAGTGGTTGATTGCATGACCACTAGGTTAGGAACCGAATATCAACAGTCTAAGCCCCACCCTAGCTCAACCATGGAATCCAACTTTGAGATCTTCATGAAAGCCATGACTGAATGATTTGACCAGATGAACCAACTGAATACCCAATCCATTACCCAATTAACCACCTAGATTAACCAGTCCAATACCTAATCCCAAAACTAGTTTGCCTAGTTGACCGTCCAGATAAATCAAATAACCCAATCAAATGCCCAAGCAACCATTAGGCTTGACCATTTAACCTATAGGCTTAACCAAGTAGAGGATCGATTTGGTACCATTAAACAAACCCAAGAGTCCAACATTGAACCAGATCCTGATTCACCCTGTTCCACCTATCATAACCCTAGGGGAGTCCAAAATCAAGATCAATTTATGGAACCCAACCCTAGGAGAACCCAGAACCAAGACCAATTTGTGGAACCCAATCCTAGGGAGTCCAATACCAGGAACCACATCAGGAACCCAACCCTAGGAGAGTTCATTACCAGGAATCATATCAGGAACCTAACCCTAGGAGAGTCCATTACCAGGAATCATATCAGGAACCTAACCCTAGGAGAGTTCAACATCAGGATCCATATCAGGAACCCAACCCTAGGAGAGTCCAAGACCTTGACCTTATCCAAGAACCCAATCGTAGAAGGCCCCATCGTGAAGTCTGTGATAAAGATGAGAGGGCCATGAGAAGTATTAGGGTAGAGGCACCCACCTTTGATGGTAGTTTGGAACCAAATGTCTATGTAGACTGGGTAGGAGACATGGAATATTATTTTGAATGGTATGACATGAGTGAGGAGATGAAGTACAAATTTGCAAAGATGAGATTGATTCATCAGGCTAGGCTACATTGTGCTAACGTTGAATGTACTAGGAGACAACAAGAACTTCCTCCCATAACCACCTGGCAAGACATGAAATTGAAACTTAAGGAGAAGTATCTTCCTGAATCCTACAACCAAAAACTCCTAGACCAATGGAATAAGCTACATCAAGAGAATAGGTCTGTATCAGAGTACATCGCCGAGTTTGATGATTTTGCAGTTAGGTGCAATGAACCTAAGTTTCTAGCTCAAACCCTGTCTAGGTTCAGAATTGGATTATGTGAAGACATTCAAAGATAGCTATACATGAGGGAGGTCACCGATTTAGATCAAGCATGCTAGATAGCTAGACATTATGAACAATTCCAAAGGGGACCTACGTATCAACGATCTGAACCTATTAGGACCAATACCTCATTCCCAAAACCAAACCCAAACCAGGTGTACCAAGGTCGACCAAACCCTAATCCTAACCCAATCAGATTTAACTCCAATCGAGTTGGTCAAACCCTAATCCAATCCGACCCAATCCTAACCCAATTTGATCCAATCATAACCCAGCCTGTCCCAACCCTAACCTGAGTCCGAGTCAGTCCAGTTCAAGTAATTCTGCACCAGTTAGAATCGAAAAGGGTAAGGCACTAACATTTCAGAAAGCCCCAAGTTCTAGTCCCAATGCCTGTTTTAGATGCAACAAGGTAGGTCACTATGCTAGCCAGTGTCCCACCAGACCGTTACACATAGGGAAGCTTGAGGAGGAAGAGCCTGAACCCAATGTTGAAGAAGAAGAAGTTTATGAAGCTGAGGCAGACTTGATTGAGGCATATGAAGGAGATGAGGATGAATTTGATTATTCTGACCTAGTAGGGGTAGTTAGATACATCCTGACCCAAACCCAAATTGAGGAAGATTGGCATAGGACTAGTATCCTACAAACCTTTGTAAAAACTGGGGATAAGGTATACAATATTATAATAGATAGTGAGAGTTGTGTCAATGTTATTGTTGCTGATACAGTTAGATCTTTAGGATTGATCCCAGTTCCCCATCCTAGCCCCTATAAAGTCTCATGGATAGACTCCACATCCATTCCAATCAAGTCTAGCTGCCAAATCTTGATTAAACTGCAATCATATGAGGAGAAGATTTGGTGTGATATCCTTTCCATGAGAACCAGTAGCATCATCTTAGGTCGACCATGGCTCTATGATTACGATGCAGCCCTATCTAGTCGAACCAATACCTGTACTTTTAGTCATTATGGGAAGAAATTTGTGATTCACCCAACTCATCCCAGAGAACCGAATAGGAGAAATTCTAGTAGCCTTGAGGAAAAGAAATCAGGAATTAATCTAATTAGGGCTAAGGAATTAGAGGAAGAAACTTCTGAACCCATTAAGGAACCAAAGGAAAATGATCATGAACCCATTATAGTAATTGAAGAACAAGTAACTGAGCCAGGATCGAACATTATAGATGAAATTGAGGGTTCACAAGAGTTATTCATAAAGGAAATCCAGGTACAAGTCCCTAAGGAACAACCCCAGGAAGCAGATGTGGGAAATGAAATAATATCTGGTTTTGAGTCCAACAAATCCAGAGACCTACTTCATCTATCTGCACCTGCACTGATCTCTGCACATCATTTGCATCAGGAAATTAGTCTAAAGATGAACATAAGTAATGCACCCTATAAAAACTTTGCTAATTCTCGAAAACAAGCTAAAAAATTTTCTACAGGGGATTATGTGATGATCATGCTTAGGCCTGAGCGGTTCCCTCTAGGGACCATAAAGAAATTTCATGCTTGCGAAGCTAGACCGTTCAAAATAATAAAGAGAGTTGGATCCGATGCCTATATGCTTGAGTTGCCACCCGAATTAGATATTAGTTCCACCTTCAATACTTCAGACTTTATGGAGTTTCGGGAGCCAGCAACAATACCTAGCGAGCTCTTTGAACCTCTCCCTTCCATTAAGAGAGAACCCATCCCAGAGAGTCCACTTACAATCTTGCCTATTAGTGAGGAAAGGATTGAGCGCATCCTGGATGATCGAGCCATCAGTACCCGGACAAATGGTTATCCACGGTATTCGGTCCGATGGCAAGGTCAGCCAAAATCCGAGGACTCGTGGATCACTCGTGAGGATTTGTAGCGTCTCAACCCAGACCTTCCTGAGCCATATGTGTTGCCCAGAAATGGAGCCCAAGAGGGGGGGTGAATTGGGTCTTTTAAAAATTTAACACAATAAAATAAATGGTCTAGTGGTGCTTGTGAGTAACAAATAATTAGATGCAAGATAATAGCACTTAATTAAAGAATGCAAAAAGAAAAGAGCAATCACACACAAACACAAGATATATAGTGGTTCGGTGCAAACCTAGCACCTACATCCACTCCCCAAGCCACCCTTGGGAATTCCACTATAATCCACACCAGATTACAGTTGACTTGTTTTTACAAGGCTCACAAGTCAAAAATCTAAGTTGGTTTTATCACTTAGGCTCACCAACAAACCTAACTACTTGTTTTGTCTTCGGGCTCACAAGTTAACCCTAGTTGGTTTTAACACTTTGGCTCACCAACAAACCACAATAACCTTCTTTCAAGACACCCTTGAAAGCAAGGTTAAAGCACAACAAATCAGATATAAAATTTAAATGCTACAACAAACTCTCTTCAAGAGTGGATTGGAATCTTTGAAGCCCAAGGATTGCTTTGACTTCACTCTTCTTCAAGTTGCCTCCTTTTGGAATATAGTAGATTTGAGCAAGTAGGCTTTTTCA